>CAJFCW020000002.1:6112284-7334741 GCA_904066225.2 Bursaphelenchus okinawaensis | reverse complement strand
AGATCCGTTTTGAAAGCGATTCAATTGTTGTAGAATTGATGGTAATAGAGGTAGAAACTCGCGGTAAAGTTGGTCGTGAGCTCCAGTACCAATCGATCTGAAGAGGCCTCGTAGCAGTTGGAAGTAGTTCCAATTCTCACGGCTTCTGATCGCGTATTGTAAGGCTTCGGCAATGATTTCATGAAGGTATGGCTAAAAGCAATATTACACATGAAAGAAAAAACTGGTTTTTAATCCTAACTTAATATTCATACCAATAAATCATTAAAAAATAAATAAAAATATTAACCATCTCGACCTTATCGTACTTACCATTAACATGCTCTCCTGATTGCTCGACTGATCTTGTGAAACAATTTTAAACACCAAACTAAACAAAGCCAAGTAAACTTTCGACCGGTCGTTAATTGGTCCAATTTCCTTCATTTGTTTCAACAAGTATTTGAGTAGTACTGAACCCATGATAGTGCACGTTCTCGCATGATTCATGAAATGAGTTGGAATGTCTTGAAGAGGTTTACAAACAATTAAAGCTTCTACGAAGATGCCAATATTCTTCGACATAATGTACTGGAACACTTGAGGATGACCGTCGCTGAACTGAAAATATAAAAATGCCATTAATATTATATTATGAATGATAGCATATCAATAAAAAACATTTTAGGTAACATTTTAGCAAAAAAATATAAATTTTGAACTCACAATGCAAGCAAACATCTCGATGCATTCCTTTTCATCCTTCTTGAAAGCCTTGATCTGTCCAGCATATTGACTGTTCTGAGCCACTTGGTTAACCAATAATATGAACTGCTGAAGACATTTGATGCCATAAACAAAGAAATTGTAGAATAATTCTCTTTCAGCCGCAAAGTTGGTCGAATCTTCAGTAAGATGGCAATTACTCAGTGCCACGGACAATATCTTGATAGGGTTGATCGTGTAGCGTAATATGTTTCTGCATTCATGTGGAGTCAATGGTGTAGCCT
The DNA here is from genome assembly GCA_904066225.2 of Bursaphelenchus okinawaensis. NCBI lineage: Eukaryota > Metazoa > Nematoda > Chromadorea > Rhabditida > Aphelenchoididae > Bursaphelenchus > Bursaphelenchus okinawaensis. The sequence continues at coordinate 7,333,752 of CAJFCW020000002.1, read as the reverse complement.
GTTCTTGCCAATGAACGTACGCTAGGTTGGTTTGAGTTGGCATCTGAACCTGTTTTCGTGGAGAAGAGCCGAGTTCCGTGCTTTGGTCGTGATCACGTTGGTTTAGTTGAATTGAAGCGTCTCTTTTGGCAACTTCGGATTGAATTGTTTGAGGAAAGGTGTGATCTGCCAAGACGTTGGTTTTCTTCACAAAGGCTTCGAATGCGTACAAAAAGGTTTCTCTTGCCTAAAATAGCAGATTTTAAAATAAAAAAAGAGATTGAAATAGTTAAAATTATGATAGATAACACTATTATAAGAACATTATTTTAACATACCGGTAGCATTCTATCCTTCTCAAACTTCAACAATGGATCACAGAGATTCATTAACAGTTTGCCGTACATAGTTTGATTGTGAGATATCAGCTGCGTGTCATGTAGACACCGTACACACAAATTGAACAAACTAAAATAACAATATTAAATAAATTAACCCATTTCATATCCCCAACGTCATAATTATCTATGCTATTATAATATATTTATAATTCTTTCTATTTTTCCAAAATATAATATTAAAACCAACTTACTGTACCAAAACAGAATACGGTAGCTCAAACCGAATGTGATGAAGAACATCAGCCAGTTGAGAGTAGATGACATTCCTCAAAACATCTTGTGACGCATAACTGTCTCCAAGAATGTATCTTTCACAAGTTAAAGCTGATACCACACCAACAAACAAGCCTTTACATTCTGACAACAGTAATATCTTGACAGCAGCGATGAACTCTCTTCTAGCTGCTGTAACATGTGGATTCAGAGACTCCAGAAGTCGAATCATAGCCTTTGTCATCTTGGCAGCATTGTCTCTGTTTAGCACTGATACTTGCTAAAATGTTGATATTAATCTACGTTAAACCCTCCAATATTCCCCTTCAATATGAAGTTTCATACCCAAAAACATTAATTTATACCTAAAATTTTCACCTTCATGCCTAAAACGAAAAAAAATTAAGTAAAAGCTAAACTTGCCCTTTGTTGTTTGATAATCCAAGCCATAAAGTACAGAGCTCTAACTTGAGAATTGTGGAATTCATCAATCAAAGGTGCATTCAAAGCCGGTAGCGGTCCATTTCCTCTAACTTCTAAAGCAATATCATCGACGTTGCGAGGTACTGACACGCAAAAGTAGTTGAACATAACAACAAACATCGCATCGTACGGTATTCGCGACACTTGATATAGCTGCATTAGCAATGGTGGAATCTCTGAGAAGACTTTCACACTCATCGACGCTTTGGGTATCAAAGTGTATTGAAATGAGGTCTAAAATACAGATTTTAAAAAACATTATAAAATGCTTAATTTATAAATTAATTTACTCTAAATAAATTTATTATAACACAAACAAAAAAGTTTATATACGCCTTTTCATTGTTACCTAAAATTCACTAACCAATATTCAAAATACATACCGCATCTTCCGGCCTTCTCAAAAGTAAAGTCTTTGTATAATACAATCGAGACAACGACTTCGTAACCTCATCTTCAATACTGCTAACTTCAGTCACAGGTCTAGCCAAAAAAATCTCTTTCCTTTCCTCTGCCACTCTCGTAAAGTTAACATAAAACTGTTTGAAGTTATCGAAGAAATCCGGCAAATCCTGTGTGTTCACTCTGTTAATCTTCAGCTGATCATTCAATGTCTTCAACGCCAAAACTCCATTTTCTTCATTGTCAAAAGATACGATATTCAGCAGTTCTCCAATCAAATTATGTTTTTGGGAAATTCTCTTGATTAGATCTGATATCGGAAGACGCAAAAATAGTTGTATAACTGCTTTACGTAGTTGCTAAAATAATAAATTAAATTTTAACATAACAAAATACAAATGGCTTAGTAAATGTTTTAGGTAATACTTGTTACCAGAAATGATTCTTTTAACATACAAATATTATATTAAGGTTAGTTCGAAAAGTTTACCTGTGTTTCATTCTCGGCAATAAAGTGAGGTTGTGTTTTCTTCAAATCTCCTATCAGAAGCTCGTAGATTTCTCCTTGATATGTTGCATACGTTTGTGTGTTAATCATTTCGTCCAGATTTTCATAAAAATTCTAAATTTCAAAAAATTAAATTTACATTAAACAATCTTACAGTCAACATTGTAACCTTCTGGCTGAGACGATGTGAACCATCTCTCAAGCAATTTAGTAGATCTTCAATTTTAGTTGAAGGTCGTTGTGGTAGGTTCTGAGACATTATTATTCGAGGTCCTTGTGAAGGACCAGGCCTTTGTGCTGCCTGATCCATCTAAAGTAATATAATTTATATTATAATTGATAAAAGAAAAGATATAATGCATATATATGATATAAATGTGTACACGGCAATCCCAAAGCGAGAAATATAAATGGCTTTTTCGATTTTGCGCAGGTTGCAAAAAGCGTGTCAAGTTTACCATTTGCGTCAAGTTTTATCCTTAATTTTTATTACTTATATTTTTTATATCAAATTTTGTTGCATTTCGGCAGTTTTTTTCAACTTTTTGAATAGTATATTAATTAATGACGCTGTAAACATCAATACAAGTTTAAATTTAACTAAAGTTGATATACTCAAGTATTTTATCATATAATTTAAAACGCTAGGTGATTGTTCAGATGTTAAGTCATACAAAATTATACAAATAGGTTGTAAAATATAACTCTATGAGTAAATAATTAATACACTAAACATAACAACAGATCAAAAATATTTTAATAGGATTTGAGGAATACAAAATTCAAGCTACACTTTGAATATTATATAACATCTCGTGGGTTAATGGCCAATAGGTTAGTATAAAAGTCTTATCAATGTTCTTACACTACTTTCAAGTCAAGTAGTGTAAGTCCTATCCTAGTTTTCCCTACTTTACCCTACGCTAATTTATCTTACCTTATCTTCTAGCCCACTTTGCTATATATTCTACCTTGTCTTACCTTATAGCTGAAGCGACTGGTAGTGGATACCTATGACAAATTTACATGCTTAATTATGAAGCCACTGCAGTAGAATAAGACAGTGATCGTTCCCTTGATATCTCTGACTAATATTCCATTTTATTGTTATTATTTTTCAGGGTTATTATTAGTTTTATTGTAATTTTTATTTATTTTTATACATACGTATCAGAGTTTTATAAATAAATATGTCCAAAAAAAATTGTTTTTTAAATTTGCTTATGTAAAACAATTAATTATTATTTTTAAAACATTTTAGTCATAGGAAATTTTAAACACTGTTGTTTTTCATTACTTTTTACATCAAAAACATTTGGAATAATAACAAACTTGACCGAAAAGTAGGGGAAGACACGACACGTACCAGCTTTTTGACGAAGATTATTTGGCGTGCCACTGTACATTGTTACACAGTAAAAAACTCTACAATATCACCAGGACCGGGCGGGTACTTTTGGTATGGGGGCGGGATCAAAAAATCGGCACAGGTACGAATGTTTTCGTTGTGGGACTAATGTGTGCAATAAAGACGGTTTTACTTTAAATCAACATTCGAACCGTCCTCTTTCTTAACCAAGGCTTTGTGCACTACATCGACTTTGTCCCTCAGCAAATTCAAGCCTCTTTTTCTTCAACACAATATAATATGTAGTCAAACCTACTAAAAAAATTTAAAAAAAACACAAAAAAAGCGATTTTAGTATAATATAATTGCATCACAAAACTAACGCACAAGACATATACTTTCAGCCATACCTCTTTATAAGACACTCATATACCATTTTCACCTAAAATTTATATCCTTTCTTTTACGTTTCCTTACTATCTGTTGGAGTATGTTAAAACAAGAACTAAAATGTTTTCAACGCAAAACAACGAAATTTGCAATCATAATGAGTTACTACTTGACTAGGTTTATTCTTCATTGTTATAACCCTGTCTACTCGCTTGATCAACCGGTCGATTTAAAGTCATGGCCAGAAACAATGAATACGAGTTATACGTACAATTTTATAGCCGCTTACAGGTTGGTAAGTATTTTTTTTCAACCATGACTTAAGCATTGAAGATGACAAAAGTACTATTGAGTGTTTTAGATGATGGACCTTAATATGAATATTATTATAACTTACGTACTAACTAAAATATATGAAGCACATTTTCCATCAGTAATTGATTCAGATGAAACATTAATTCGCGCTACACAGCTCTTTGTTGGCATGACAGTAAGATTTTTAAATTATCCAAAAAAACTACAGTGACCTTATTTATACAAAATGTTAATAAAAATTACTTTTTAGATAATTATTCTTATTTATTACTTCATTCCATTTTATCTATGGATAAAATATTTTTACTACGTTAAAACCTACGATCCTCGTCAGACAATGCCGCGTGAATTCCGTATCCTTCTGTCAAGACTGAGTTACAACGCGGATTTAATAGTTACAGTGGAAAATGTACATTTTAATCGTATGATGGCACTTTGTTCTGGAGTAATCATAATCATACCGCTTAACACCTGCTTGCGGCTTTGGGAAGATATCAATCTTATTCTAGATCTTCGTCCCAAGGCTATGTGAGTATAAATTCAGTATAAAACAAGGACAACCGAAACCAACGCCATGAAACGGAAGAAGAAGTTGTAGAATTTTTATCAATTTATTGATCTAATTGTTTATTAAATACTGATTACATTATTGTTTTTGTTTTGATTTTTTTAAACTTTATTTAATAAAGGAAACAAAAATTAAGAGGGACTTTATGGTGCAGTAGCACAAAGGAGCTGGGTACGATAAGGCTGAGTACGTTAGGGCAGAACAACTTAAATAAATAAGTAAAGAAAGATATTTTTCTTAACTTTCATAAAATCATCTAAACCTTTACTTGTACCAACATCGAATACGGTCTTCCAATTGACAGTAGATGGCATTCCTTAACACAACTAGTGACTCACAACTGATTTCATCAGTGATTCCAAAAGTCGAATCACTTTTGTGGTAGTTGTCCATTACCTCTTACTTCTAAAGCAATATCATCGACGTTGCGAGGTACTGACACGCAAAAGTAGTTGAACATAACAACAAACATCGTATCGTACGGTATTCTTGTCACTTGGTATAGCTGCATTAGCAATGTTGGAATCTCTGAAAAGGCAATTAAAGTGCTGTAACTTTCAGAAATTTTTATCAATAAAGATAAATCTACTCACTAAATTTGAGAAACAAAAGGTATCCAAGCATGTGGATTCACTTTATACATTTACAAAGCAAGAGTCAGAAGAATAATGAAGAAAATGGAAGTTGGGCAAGATCTTCTGCCAATTCTTGTGATATGTGGCCGTTGGCAAGTTTAAAACATGGTAGGAAGAATTTGATTGGTTGAAGAGTTAGTATGTTTCTCTCAAACTCTACCAAGTAACTCGTTGTCAATGGTAGCAGTACCTAAAATATTAAAGACATAAAGTTATGTCATACTTTTTATATAGAACATACACTTAACTATTCGTAAAATAAATTCAAGTAGGTTGAAGATTTTTCCCCAAAATATGCAAACCTTACCTGATAATAGACAAACTTTACATCAACATCAGAACCAATCCGGATGTTATACTCCTTATTATTGTATCTCATCACCCATGGGTCTCCTTTAGTAACAGTCACAGATTCTCTTTCTTTCTTATATTCAAAATAAAACTCTTTTAGTTCAATCAAGAAAGCTTCATCTTGTTCTTTGCTTCGAAGTTCGTACAAGTCTCTAGTAGGGTATGGCGATACGATCGTCTTCAATATATCTTCACCTTCGTATCTCGTTTCAAAACTCTGAAGTTTAAATAACAGTAAATGTATAAGTATTTAAATGTCGTGTTACTTAAAGTATTATAATAATAATTTGGTTTTGAGTCGTAATTGAAGCTTTAATAATATAAAGGTTTAACTGAATAATACATATAGTGCAATTGTTACCTACATCCAACTCAGTTCGTCCATTGGCCTTTTTGATCATATTTATTGAATTAAACAGGTCTTTGTCCCACACTTCCATTAATGGTCCAAAGTATCGGCCTTTTAGTCCAAAATTAGCGTTTGGTACCGTCTGGAAGTATGTCAACATGTAATAGGACTCAACTTTTATATAACAGTAAAAAAAGAGAAAAAAGCTAGCAGATTACATATATAACATTTAAAACGATGTGAAATGTCTAATATTGTTATATTTTCAATATCTTGAACTATTACAGTACACCCACCTTAGTCTTCAAAGCTTTTACAGTATGAACAGCGCAGTCGTTGATAATTTGTAGAAAGTATCCACCTTCCAGTAACAGCACTAATTTTATGTTTTGTGATGCCAACAGTGCTGCCATGTACTCATAACCAAGTGGAGTTACCTTCATTCCACCATCTCTATCGCCTAATGCCGCGTCAAACCTACAAGTTACAGTAGTTCAGCGTTACAAACTACTGTACGTATAATTATTGAAAACGTTTTTCATCAATCATAGCATCACTTACCCACAAGAAACAAGGATTAACTGCGGTTTCCATTCATGAATCAACGGTAAAACGACAGAATGCATTATCGATATGTAGGCACTGTCAGTATATCCAGTAACATCCAATGGGATGTTTATCGTATTATTATCTGAAAATACAATTCCTTATATCATAAAAGTATAGCTATAGTATGAAAGATTGCGATGTCTTATTAGTATTTTAACTTTAGAAGCCCTTACATTTATGTTTAACAGCACTTTCTGGTAAATGTGGCCAGTATTTTCCATTTTCGTATCTATGAATTGACACTAACTTAATATTCGGATCATCATTGATGACATATTGTGTTCCTTGACCTGCATGTACATCCCAATCGACAATCAACACTCTTTCGACGCCTTGAGATCTAGCCTATACGTTTAAAAGATTCAAAATAAGCTTTCTAACTAACAAATCGGTTTTAAAAATTTTTAAATGAATGCAAGCCTTAATAAATTGACTCCTTAAAGCCCACTTAGTCCCTATTACTCTGTTACCAAGAAATCATCAAACAACGTTGATAGAAAAGATACTCACATATTTGGCGCAAATGGCAATGTTGTTGAAGATACAAAACCCACAACCTTTGTCCTTCCAAGCATGATGCCCTGGAGGCCTTATGGCCGCAAAACCGTTGTCCAATTCTCGTTTTATCACTTTTTCCGTCAGCTCCAAAGCCGAACCAGCACTCAGCAAACTACACTCCCAAGTGTCAGCATTCAAGAAAACATCTTCGTATTGGCTTGAAAACCTTTCCAGTTGTTCCTAAATAAATTACAGTTTAAAAAATAAAATTCACATATACTCTGTGAACTTTACAGACTCAACTTTAAACAATTTCTTACCAAATCCATATTTTTTGTAGTCTCAATCTGATCAATGTAATCTATGTCATGCACTAACTGTAATTCTTCTTGCGTTGCCATCCGAGAATCAAGCTGAATACAGTCTGACAAAACATTTGATGCCTAAGAAAATAAAGGTTAATAGTAACATATAACAACAAAAGTAGTAAAATAAAAACTGAGCTAAGAGCAGAGGCAGCCTCCAGACCGACCTGGCCTTTTTAAAATGCTCAGTGTGGCTAGGAGTCAAACAAAGAAGAAAAAAATCCAAATCGTACCTCTAACTTATCCAATATACATGATAATCTTTCTGGCACTTCCATATGAGCTGGGTCCCACTCACAACGATGTTTTAACATACGACGATCCGTTACAAATCCAGTTTTTGTCATTTTGCACCTTAATATAACTCTAAAATCAAACAATTACTTTAAACCTGTGAAAAAGTAAAAAATAAACCTAGAACCAATAAAACAAAGTTAGACTTAAGTTTTAGACAAAATAAATATAAACTTTGCTTCTTCCACGCAAAATAATAAATAATCTTATCAATGGTTGAACTAAAACAATATCAATCTATGTTAAAACACAATAACCAAATACGTATGCCAACAGATGTATAATACAGTTTAATCTCAAGTAAATTATAGTGTACAGTGAGCAGAGTTAGTAGATATTGTTGTAATGAGCCCTCTTGCAGAGTTATTGCTTCATGATTGATTGAATGTATGAGTGATTCTGAAACAAAAGGCAGTGTAAGTTTAAAAAAGTATAAAGAAGCTTTTTAAACATACATCTGCTTTAATGACTTCAACATTGGTTTTATAGCCAAAAAATAGTAGAGAATAAAGATTTACCTTATAAGTGACTTCATCATCCATTTTCTGAACTTCATTTTCGAGACGAGCACATTCCGAGTACAGTTCTTTATTTTCCTTTTCCAACGTTTCTATTTGCTCTCTCTTTCCTCTGTAATCACAATTTTTACACAAAATTTTTCAAAAAAAAGTAGTAAAACCAACTATGACAAATTATACACAAACAAAGATACAATCCAAGAGGTTTCGTCATGGATCTTTACACGAAGATCCTACTGTGCAACTTTCAATGTTTCACACTACTAATACTCAAATTTAACTACTTACTGATTAATGCTTTCCAACCGGCCGAGTTCAGCATTATATTTTGTCAGCAAAGACGTGGCGTGCTCGACAAAGGCTTGAAGTGCCTGAAAATATTAGCTTATTGCAATGACACTACTACAGTAAATCTTTCAAAAAACTTATATGAATAAACTGACAGAGCTTATCAAAATTCACTGATAAAGAAGATTTATAAAACATTCTTCCAATAAATTTTCCCTGTTAATATTGCACTTACAACTTCCTCCTCCTTAACCAAGTCTTTGTACACTACATCGACTTTGTTCCTCAGCAACTTCAAATCACGATTGTCGGCCTGTAACTTTTCCAACTGTTCCTGTAGCAGACATATTTTGTCTTCGGCTCCAGTAGACAATTTCTTCTCTAAACAATATAATCTGTGTTCAATAAAGAATTAGAAAAAATAGCAATTTTAGTATCATTGAAAAGTACTCCAAATAAATCCCCTAATCAGTGTTTAAATCATCGTATAATAGATTTGAATTCAAGCTTAAATATGTTGCTTACCCTCCTTAACTTCGTTCATTTGATTGACTGCAATAGTTTCAAGCAACATCAGCCACATGTTATTGAAAGTGTCGTTTGACAGATGTTGTCCACCAGCATTCAGATTATTTTCTTTGAAGAGTAATTCAGTTTTTCTAAAGAAGCAATACTGGCATATAATTATATAAAAACCAGTGTTTGCATTTTTGAAATTTTTGGCTCCAGCTCCGGCTCCGGCTCCGACCTTTTTTCAAAGTGGGCTCCGGCTCCGGGCTCCGGAGCCCTTATTTTAGTCCGCTCCGGCTCCGGGTCAGATTTTTTTAAAAATGGTTAAAAACCGTTAAATTTGGTGTTATTGACGTGTTTTGCCATATATAACAACATTTATTAATTGAAAGATGTAACAAAAAAATATATAATTTAACAAAACAAAGTTAAACTTTACTTTGTGTACGAACTATTAAACCCTATTAGCCTCTTTTGCCTGACCAACACGTTTAGATTTTCAAAACTTCGACAGAGCTACTGCTTGCAATCTGCTAAAGAATTGTTCATGCTGGCTGAATCTAGTAGCTAAAGTAAAAGGATTGAATGTAAATCTAGCTAAAAGTTTGTAATTTTTCTTCAACCTGGCCTGGTCTGCCTAAAGTCGCGCCGTAATTAAGTTTTAGTATATTATTAGTGGTGTTTTTAGAGCATTTTTTTAATCAAACAAAAAGCAATAAGCGTTTGCACGCAGCGAGGTTCGAACCTGCGTGTGCAACACCGATGGATAACGCTTTATCCATTCCGCTATATGATCACGCTCTCCTTTTCTTTCGTTTCTCTTCTTTTTGGGAAATATATCACAACAAATCGCAAAAAAAAAGTTTTTTGTCCTCTTTTTCCCCGAAAAAGCACCCGTAAGCTCCGCCCTTCTTTTTGAAAAGGAGAAGAAAAAGCGCTTTTCGGGAGAAAGGCGCAAGCCCCGCCCCGCCCTTCTCTTCTCCCAGCAAAAAAAATAAAAAAGAAAAAAAAATGTGCGGAGCCGAGGCCGTGCCAAAAAAAATCAAGCTCCGGCTCCGACCATTTTCGAATTTTAGCTCCGGAGCCCATGCAAACACTGATAAAAACTGACTACTGTTTGCTCTCAGTTCAACATAAGTATGATAACACATAATAAAAGTAGCCGATGAACTTACTGTGGGGTGCCACCACTGTTGTTATGCCCAAGAAATCCCAGCAAGCTGTCCATTCTTAAAACACATGATTAACACTAAAGCATTACAAATACTAAAGATTTAAACAATATCAGATGAAACAATGTGAAAAATTCAATTTACGACACTATATAAAAATTACATGCTTCAAAATAAAAGTGTGTAAACAAATACAATCACAATATCAATCGTTCCAACAACATAAAACAACATCCTCAAGTAAAGTAAATAAATTTATTAACCTAAACATCTACAACTATAGCTTCCTCCACCGACTTGGCGGCCATATAACATGTGTCGCTTTGCCTTCCATCAGACCAATATTCACTGCACCAAAATAAGTAGAATCTATAGCACATTTTGGGTTGTCAGCTTTGACCCAATAGTGATGCAAAGGAACTGTGAACCTAAAACTATGTTAAGTATGATTTGTTGAGTTTTTCCTCAATCAATTATTATAAAAATTAAAACTGAATATAACCCAAATCAACAGAATATAAATCAAAATTAACATGACAACAATTAACAAAAAGATTTACCTGGTTGAATCCTTCCAATGCACACGTTCTCCAGGTTCAGCAACTACTCGCTTTATTAATCTTTCCCTTTCATTCCTTGGCGATCTAAAGATCAAAGTAAGCATAAAAATAACCAAACTCACATAAAAACAAAAATGTCTCCTTCGTGAGGTCGTATAAACTGTTTCCTCAACCACACAATGTCGTTGTTGTACCATTTCGAACTGTTACCTTTTAACGTTGGCTAAATTACGAAAACTTAAGTCAAATAAACATATTTAACAAGTAAAATCTCGATTAAGTGTATTATGAGTTGATCCAAATATGAATCAACTCATAATACACTTAATGTTAAGAATAAAAAAGATATTAACACCCAAAAATCTAAAACAAACTCACCTCCATCGAAGTTCCTTGAACCAAAGCCGGCTGGCCAATGCCGTCCAGAAACGCGATTGGAAGACATATCAATCCCACAACTTTTCCAGCTTTTCTAACTAATCTCCGTGCCATCTACACACCTTTTCACGATGTTATAAAGCTTTTATCTCCGAATTTGCGAAAAATTCCAAAAAATAAATATTTTACTTGCAACGAAATGCCAAACGGACGAAAAGCGCGCAAGTAAATAACTTCAAAATAATTTTTAGGCTGTTTTTTTGTGATTCTACACGGTGAGCCCACTTTTATTTATTTTCTAGATGAAAGTGGAATCGCGGGCGCAGGTCGAAAAAAAGCACGCTTTCAAGTCGCTTTGAGGTTTACAGCGATATAACTGTTAAACGATAAGAGGTATTATCAACAAAACAAAATTAAAAGATTAAGTAGTTATTCTACTTTACTCTGTGTTAAATTTTTTTTATTTAAACGCATTTTTAAAAAAGTTATGGTCTCTCGAATAAAACTAGTGCAAATCAACAAAACTAACTTAAAAGTATATAACTTTAATTTTAAAGAAATAATTGGTAAAGTTAAGACGTTAAACTCATCAAAACAAAGTATACTTTAATTTAAAGAAGTTTCAGCTGAAAAACTTACCTACTTTTTGAGCTACGATTTGAAAACTTTTTTTAGGCATATTAACACTACAATAACATGTTTTGGCCACATAACTTCAAAGTCAAACAAATAAATAGTAAAGTAAAAACGTTAAACACACCTAAATTACGTTTTCTTTGTTTTTGGAAAGTTCTAGCTTCAAAAATGGTATACTTTTTGAGATACAGTTTGAATACCTTGTTTTAGTCACCAGTACCTAAACCAAATATTGCTACATAAGTTGTTAAATAGGTAAGAAGTTGTCGATAAAACATTGTCACATTCATTATAATTGCTATTTGGTTATTTTCGAAAGTTTTTAGCTGTTTTGAATACATATTTTTCTAGATGCTTTTCGAAAACTTTTTTAAGACAAATTAACACTACCTTAACATAACTTCTTGCTAAAACATAACTATTTAACCAGGAAATGTTAGTTAAATTGTAGTATGCATATTAAAACCATTTTTTGGTTATTAATGATGAGTTTGCGGTCCAGTTAGAGTATGTTGTTTAAGCTAAGCCTCGAGGACTTATTAAAGAGCGCTGCCAAGATACGTTAACATAAATAATTCTTACCGATAAGTAAATAACTGTTTATATAAACATCTTATGCTATTCTAAACTGCTTTACCTTTATTTTTGTAATTTTTAATGTATTAGTTTAACCCTAAGCTTTGAAAACACATTATACACCCAGGCTTGGACGTAGAGCGTTGCCCCCTGTGCTCGACACGGCCCTGGGGCCGGGCGAGGGCCCATTTTCACGATCAGTTACAGGGCCGGGCAGGGCACATGATTGTAATTGGGCAGGGCTTGCCTCGCCCGGTAATGCCTTGTAAATGCCCGGTAAAAATGTTTTTTTATATTTTTTGAAAAAAAATTAATTTTAAATTGTTTAGTGTCTAATAAGTAATGTTACTTACCTCACTTCACTCCTGAACATTTTAGCTCTACTCGGCCTCACCCCGGACCCTTTTAGCTCTACCCGATTTCAGCCCCATCTATTTTAACCCAACCCAAACTCACCCTACTTAGGGGTGAGAAACGGGCCATCTAGGCCAGGCGGCCTTGATCTAAAATTGAAACGGGCCGGGCTATAACATATTGTACCACACCATACTGTATCATATCTTACCTTATCCAGTCTTATACAACGCTACTGTGTACTACCCATAGGTAGGGTAGAGTAGGTAAATAAAGCAAGGTAAATGGTATAATATAGCCAGGTATAGTATGTTAGGGTATGGTATTTTATAATATGGTAACGTATTGTAGGGTATGGTATGGTTGTCTGCTCTGCCCTACGTCTAAGCCTGCATACACCGCAAACAACATGAATTTAACTTTGCAAACGAAGGTGATGAAAACAGTTATATGTGCTATATACGTTTGGCCAATTTAAATCTCGCTGAACTCCATTATTTTTTCACCCCTGGCCCTGCACCTGCTCCTGCCCCTGAATTCCAACTGTACTATAGTTTCACACTAACGTATCTTCAGATTACTACCCTACATTTAACTCTACTTTAGCTATACCCCTACTCTATTCATACTTTAGCATACTGTAAATCCATGAAATCCGGTCGCCATTTTTTTCAGGTCCGATTCAGTAATTTCGTAGGTTCGGTCTGGACGGAAACACTGATGGGGGAGGGAGGGGGGGGGGGCATACAAAAAGAGATTTGAGTTTGATGAATTAAAGTAAGAAAGGTTAAGTTAGGCCAAGTGATAAGCTAGTATAAAATAGACATATAGAAAGGTGGGCTAGAAGGTAAGGTAAGTTAGAGTAGGGTGAGGTAAGGAGAGGTAAAGTAGAATAGATTAAGATAGGAGTTAGGGGTAGAGGAAAGTGTAAGATTTTTATATAGAATACTATTTGTTAGGAGAACCTATTCGCCCTATGTAAATGTAACATAATTCAAAGTATAACGTGAATTTTGTAATTAACTAAAAATTGCACAAAACATAGTAAAATAATTTTGAAGTGTTATGTTTAATATGTAAATTATTTACTTATATAATTATGTTTTACAACCATATTAATATTGTAACATCTTAACGTCTGAACAATAACCTACAGCTTTAAATTAATGTTAATATAATTGAGTAAAACAACTTTAGTTAAATTTTAACTTGTATTTACGTTTACCGCGTTATTATAAGACAGTATTATTCAAAAAGTTGAAGAAAACATCAGAAATGCTACAAACTTGGATAATTTTCAATAGAAAAAATAAAAATTAAGAATTAAACTTGACGCGAAATGAGAAACTTGACATGGTTTCTGCAGCCTGCGCAAAAATCGAAAAGACCATTTATTTCTAGCTTTGGGCTCGCCGTGATTCTGGTAGCACCAAGTGTGAATATAAACCAGACTAGTTATAAATAGATTTATTATATTCACTTTTTCCAATAAAATCTCTGATTAATAAGTTGAAAGAACTTTTCGTTGTACTGATTAAAGTTGTTTGAAAGTAATCGTCTAACCCGTTGAGATACGAACACCTGAGGTCGTCCTTTGTTTTCACCCAAACATTTTTCATGTTGTTTATTATCCACGAAACAGTAGAAACCCTTCTTCTCGTTGAATCTGATGTTGGCAGAAGTGATTTCAGGTTCTAGTTTCAGAAACCGTTCCACGTTTCGAATCTGAAGTGAGGGTGACGTTATATTTTTTTTATCATGAATATAAGCGATGTTATATTGATTTTTATTATGAATATGAAAGTATTTTACCATAGTATTATTTATGAATGTTATATTAATCTAGCTCTAGTTGTTAAGCTTAACATATTACTCTCAAATGGTATTTAGTAGATTCGTAATACGGCGTGTTTAATATTGTCTTTTTATGCCCTACGGCCTGATATTACAATTAAACTCAACTTACTTCACTTAAAGGGTCTTGTTTGAACTTGTCGCCATCAACAATAAGTATTTGGTCTAGTCCAAAGTATTCTAACCAGTTTTGTAGATGAAGATCGTAAAGAGAGTTGAATACCGGTTTAAATTTTAAGTTAAGATCAGTTGAGTTTGGTAAAAATACTGAGCTTTTGAAGTCGAGTAAAGGTAGATTTTTAGAAGTACGCGTAGCTTGCACCTAAATGTGATATTTTTTATATTATTAGAACATTTTGAGTCTCAACTTATATTTATATGACTCTGATATTAAAAAAGGTTTAACTTTGGTATGTTTTTGATCTTATCTTGATAAACATGGAATTGTATTTTACCTGAGAAAAGTCGCTGATAGTTCTGTCAACGGGATTCCTGATGATCAGTATTATTTTGATGTTAGGGTCCACCTCGAATACCCGTTTTGGCACTTTTGGCGAAGGAAAGTAGGCAGGGGTCTTTTCTATCGTGATCTATAATATAATACAACAAATTGTCTTAAAAAAACCTCTAAGAGCATACCTGATCAATAGCACTTTTTGGCATTTGATTTCGGTACCATTCCAGTCCATTTTGGTACAGGTTTTCATCATCAAAATAGTGCACTTCTCTTTTGGCTACCTTAATTTTAGAATGTAGAGCTAAGGAGTTGATTAGAGCACGAGTACCACCTTTTCGAGCACCAATAATTAGGGCTTGAGGCAGTCGTTTTGTAGAAGTTTCAGTAGTCGAGGTATCTTCGAGCTTCTGTTTGTTCAAGTACCATAAGTAAAGCGCCACAAAGAGTAAAATTACAATATAAATCTTGAGCTTTTTCATGCCATAACTCCATTAGAAAAACTGTTTAAATTAGTTTTAACTACTTATTTTTAGGCTTTAAATCTAGAACAGTGGAGGGATTTTATTTTTAGTGTCGTTCATTAGCAATAAGTGCCAACTGGTGTAGAGATCCAATATTCAAAACAAAAAATAGCTTCTGATGCCTTCAAAGATAAAAAATAACTCAAATTTTAACAAATCTTGAGTCGGCCAATAAACAGTTAATTTAGCCACCGGAAGTTGTAGGGATTTACAAGACAAACACGGTCATGCAAATTAATAACGGTCGTTGGGCCGCAAATTATATGGAGCGCAAAATGCGACTATATTAAATGGCAGGAAATGCCTGGAGGCGAAACGAATGGCCGATAAATAGCGAAATAATATGCAATATAAGCAAGTGTTTGTCTTTGCGGATCAACTCGAGGCACGATTGTTTCTGGATCGGCGAAAGGCGCCAGCTGCGGTTTCTTATAAACCAGGCAAAGTCACAAATCGGCGGAATCAGATCATTGACCGCATAAAGCTGTTGATTTATGACTAACAAATTAAGGATGGTCATAAAAAGGGCCAAGTGTCGAAAAATGTGTTCATCACAAATTGGTAGGGAGGGGAACATGTCATATGATAATTATGACATATTAAATGGAGCAGGGAATGAAATGGAGGGAAAGATCAGTCTTATAAACGAAAGACAGAGGAAAATTTGAGTCTTATAAACCAAGGAATACATAACATAAACAAAGAAACTGGCCGCAAAAAGATTTAAAACGGTTTGCACACTCTAAAACCTTTAAGATTTTCAAAAATTATGCCAATTTAAAAGCTAAAAAGTATATTTTTCAAGTTTTAATGTTATTATCATACTATTCTTTCATAATCACATCCAAAGCTTGATCAACAAAATAATTTATTACTTTGAGCAGTAAAAATTGGTAAAATATATTAATACAATAGTTATCATAATCACAGATAAGTAATTAGTAAGCCCGGATGTTCAAAATACAGATATTTTTAATACATGAAGATAATACATGTTACTCAGTAAGTTCGTCTTCTTTGGGTAACGGCCGAACCGAGATTATGGGTAGGTGAAGTTCAACATTAAAGTCGCCAGTGTTACTGGCTAGGATTTGGTACAGGATTGGGAGTACCTACAACATTTTTCGATTAAAACCATCTATACTACACTACAAATTGTAAAACAATATCAAAATTAACTTAAAAACAAACAACTTAAATCTAAAACATGTCATCTTATAATAACATAATGTTGCTCACCTTCTCAGATAGAATGCCAATGTACTCGGAATGCGCTTCTTCTAGTCCAGTCCAATCAGCTAGTTCGAATCCGACGTTGTCTTGAGAAGCGTACAACCTGATGGCGATCATTTTCATCTCCATTCCAATTAACAATGGCACGTAATCCTCAAGTGTTGACCTCAACCACATCGTTAGTTGTTCGCAGGCATCAAAGAAATGAGATTGAAGTTGAGGTTCGAGTTTTTTGGTCACAAACCGAATGACAGTACCCAATCTGAGAGCATAGCTTCGAGAATTTTGGAAAACGTTATTTGAATGTAATGCTCTTTCCATGGTTAGACCGTATTGGATGTAGCCCTAAAATGAGGTTTTTAAAGAAGTATTAAAATTTTTTTTTAAAAAGTGAAAAAATGAAATATGCTTTTAAAATCATCAAATATAATTAACCCTTTCCATAATAATATAACAACACCTACCCTCAAGTCCAACCCATCGATAGGTGACCTAATAGGTCCCATAGTGTTCAAAAGAGCATTCTCCACCCATTCTACCTTCAACTTGATCCCATTAGATTCCAATTCAAAGTCATCTCCATTCTGAAGCTTCTTCTGCACCATTTCCAATGTATCACCAGTGAACCTTATCACAACACCATCTTCAACCAAAGTTTGAGTGAATTCATTGTCCAATCCTTTGTAACCGGTCGAGAATGCAACAAAGGATACTCCAATACAATTTCTGTCTGTTTGTTTCATGAACATCCTTGTTTGGAACGATGAGCCAAGATATTCACATGTTAGTACGGAATCACAACTCTCGCTAATATCACACGCCCATGCTATCAAGTTCATTTGAGAGTTCAGGACACACTTCATCTAAAACAATATTGATTAAATCATTTTATTTTCAAAAATAATTATTGGAAAAGCATCATTTTAAAGCAGCATCGCAGTCGCCCGTATAAAGCCAGCAGCCATTACAAAATAATTATCGCTAACTTTAACATAATAACCACTAAATTTAATGTAAATATACCTGTTCCTTAGCCCATACTGGTAGTAACACTTTGGTATTTCCTTCGTCAACTATGACACAACTGGTAGCAATATAGGGCATACTATAGCTACAAGCTCGAAAATCGTGGAACATGCTCAAAATTGTAGGTGATGACGGCTGAGTACCGTCTTCTGATTCCGGGAACAATAATCCTCTCTTCAGGTTGTTGACAATTGGGTATGGATACACTAAAAAACAAATAATAGAGTTAAAGCAACGTTTGCTTACATTTTGATTAATTTTACAAAAAGTAATTTTAAAAATAAATTTTAATCCCCACCAAACTATTTATAACTTACCATCATTGACCATTCCCAGCCTAGTCAAAACTCTCATTGGCAAGGCTTTAATGAACGGATATTCACTTTCCTTCACCAAGATACCAACTCTGAAGGCCACATTAGGTGCTGTTATTCCATTTAACTCCTGATCCATATACGGTGCCCAGAAGATGTATTTAAATCCATTAATTCCATCGCCTTCATTCAATTCAACAACGTTCGCCATTCTAGATCCACAGAATCTGATTCCATTTATATCGTCTAGATGTGCTGTTCTTGGCCTCAAACATTCTGATGTGAAGTTAGCCAAAACATTGCAAATATTCATAGGAAATTGTGGTATATCATCGTCTGTTTCGTATGCAAATAAAACTTCTTCAACTCCTAATGATGACAATCCAGATGTATGTACTGACACAACGTTGGTAGCTAAAATGAAAGATATATGAAAAATTATCGGCCAAGAAATAAAAAATCACTAAAGTAATATAAATCAAAAATAGTGATAAACTTGTATTATATTTTTTAACTTTAACCTTAGCAACATCAAAAACTTGTGCAATGACTAGTAACAACTACTATATATTCTCATCAAAACTGACCGTTATTATAACTGATGACAAGATAAATATTTCGTTTTACAACCAAAGTAACCACAAAACCCGTTGTGAACCTTTCCACAACCTTCTCCATAGTAATTTTACATAATTCTCCTGTAAACGAATCTGCCACAGTGTACAAAGATTCATCACTCAACAACAATTTGCCTTCATCTTGAGCCATGTATTCCTTCAACTTTCGTGAACTGACCCTCTGAAAGATAAAACGTTAACATTCGTAATCTTTGACCCCTTGAATTAATATTCTTCTTTTGTCATGGTAATATAACATTTTAGTCATATAGAAACGTTCTGCCATAAAGTAATACACTATTTTTTGTATATTGTGTCAGAGAGCGCAGAATTAAGTAAACGGCCTAATAATAAAAACCCAGTTAAAAATAATAAGCTGACATTACATTAATGTAAAAAATAAAAATTTTACTTTAGGTTTAGCGGGCTTTGTTGAGGCTTGAGCACCATCTGCACCTTCTTGTCGCGTGTTATCAGCCCCAGGCGCAATACCATCAAGAAATCTTACTGATCGTTTACGTTGAAAATCTCCTCCGTTTTCTGATGGACACTGGCCTTCTGATTCCGATTTTGTTGGTTTTAAAACTGATTTTCGTCTAGCTAACAAAGGGGATTCTGAAGAAGCTGTCGATGATGCTGGTTCATCGATTTCAATCGCTTCTTGAGCTGTTTGTCTAAAACATAATATTTAAGTAATAACTTTGTACTTTTTTAAAAAAATTAGTAACTTTAAAGTCTTTGGTTTATATCAACAGTCTCTAAATACATATATAATGTAATCATAATAAAAAATAAAGTAATCTTACTGTGCATTTTCCGCCATTTTCTCGTAGACCTCAATCCTATCCAAAGTTAAATTACAAGGTTGACAGACCCTTTGTGCCTTCTCGTTCTCTTCCATGTAAGACAACTTCCTCCTGATTGAACAACATTCCGAACACAGCACTCTACCACAACATCTACAATGATGTCGCCGATTGACCAACGTGAACTTGGCTAAACAAAGCATGCATTTCTTGTATTCGTCATCCTTGATCCAGTTCGGTTTCACTTTTCCCAATTGTAGTTCACTTTCAGTTAGTCGAAGGTCAGTACCAACATTACCTACAGTATGAGTTGACGCTATAACTGATAGTGTTCGTGCTTGTTCTGGAAGAATATGCATGTCTGTAGTCGGCAGATCTCCGTGAACTTCCATGGTTAAATTCTGATTGTCTGGATCCAAGTCTTCAACTGCTTGAACATGACGATTATCGTCGTTTTGTGAATCATTCTGATCGATCATATCACGGTTTTCAGAAGATTCAACTCGTTGATCATGTTGGTCTTCAAAATGATCGTTTTGAGCGTCTGCAGAATCTACCGCTTCATTTATAGAACCTTCTTGATTTCCGTTTGCTTCAGCTTCATCAGCATCTTCAGAATTATCCTCCTCTGCAACCACGTCGTCAATTCTCAACGTTACGTTAGAATCCTCCCCGTCTGACTTCTCCGACCTCACAGTTTCATCTTTTTCGTCCAACTCATCAATTTGTCTTTTGTCATCCACAATCCCGACAAAATCAAGTGCGTTCTTAACAACTTGTTCAGCAACATCGTCCACAACTTGTCTAACTTGTTCCAAAAGATTATCAGATTCGTCCTTAACAATGTCAGTATTACGATCGTGACCGTTAATGTCACTTTCTACTACATCAGCCTGGTCTTCCATATTGCTATCCTTATTTTGAACATCCCTTTCAACTTGTTCAGCCTCCTTTTGAACCTCATTCTCTACAACAAGCTCTTCTTTTGCAAAATCTTTCAAGTCTTCAATCTCATCTTCTAGTAGCCCTTGACCCCTCAGTTCTTCTTCTAGTTCTGCTAATTCTGCTTCCATTTCTGGGGTCAAAATTGAATCTTCTGCTGCAGCGATGATACTTAAGTCAATATTACCGACCGCTTCCAATTCTTTCGAATTTAACTTCGTACTATCAGATTGTACTCGATTAACATGTGTTGGCTTGTCTTCTGATGTATTTTCGTCAATTTTAATCGTAATACATTCTTGTGAACCCTCGTGTGCCAAATCCGATGTTTCTTCAATTTGAGGTTCTTTTATGCTTTCTACCTTATCTTCCCTTATTCCAGTATTCTCAATACGTGTACTATTTACGTTGACGAGCGCATCCGGATCTTTAATGCCACCATTTTCAGCTTCAACAGAAGCCACTTGGAGATTATGTTGAATATCACAATTAGAAATAACGTAATGAGTCTTTTCCACAGAGCTAATGCTCTTCGCTTTCTCATCACACTGCAAATTAACATCAACAATACATTCAGCAACGCTTTTCTCACCATCTACATCATCCACAGCAGCGCTATCATCAACATCGTCATCATCTGGTTCTGAAAATACAACATGCTCTGCCTCATCATCCTTTGGCTTAACATCAGTTGATATATCAAATTTGTTTTTGACTGTTTCTTTCTCCGATCCATCCTCCTTATCTATAACAGGTTCATCCCTTGTGACGTAAACATTATCTTTATCACCTGATTCACAGACTTCATTTTTCTCATCTAGTAACTCCAACGCTTTCATCATTTCATCCTCATCATCTTCTCCATCATCCAATATCGAACCACTAGAGCCAACCTTTCTAAATCCTTCTTCCACTTTGAGAGTATGTACAATTGGATTCAAAGGCCGTCCTTCTTTATTAAAAATCTTCGCAAACGTCGTGTATTTTACATCTGGATCTGCTGATTCTGTTTCTTCACGTATCGAAGATGTTGATCCAGCTCGAGGAAAGAAATTTACATTCAGAAGGCCACCATGCGCTTCTGGAGAAGGTTCCACTATAGTAACTGCTGGCTCAACAATATTAACAATCGGAGAAGATAAAAGGGCTGGTTCTACGTTGTCTGACAAAGCATTTTCAATCTCCTCAGACTTTTTCCGAGCTTCCGTTACCTAAAAATGTAAAATCATAAAGGAAATAATAACTTACATTCTTTCGTTTTGCATTCTCCATCTCCAACACTTCTTTCAAACTCAGCTTCTCTTCAGTATCATCTTCTATTGAATTCTTGTAAGTTGAAGCTTTAGCTACCGGATCCTTATTCTTTTCTTGTTGAATTTCCTTTTGAACAGAGTTCTCCAACTCCTTCAACAAACTGTCCATATCATCCATGATTGACCCCTATAATAGAAAATTAAACATCAAATATATCTATAAAATGTAAGAGCATTCCAAGCCACCAGAACCCTTAAAAAATTACGTAACCTTCTCAAATATAAAGCAAACTTGCCGTTTAAACCTTCAGCTCCATGAATTAAATTGTTATAGGTCCAAAAATATAACCAAAGCAAGTAAAACAACAAGAAAATATAATAAATAACAACAGAATACTTATCAAACGCTTTTTTGTTCAATAAAACGATCGTGGAATCACGTTTACTTTATCCATCTTTAGAAAAATGTTTATTTCCTTTTTTTATTTTACGCAATCAATGGTTTGTGCTACGAAGTGTCACTATTTATTTACTTAACAGTGATAGTTTTCCGAACAGATTCGTGACCATACCACTAGAAATGAAAAGTGGGGTGGGCCTGACCCGCAGAAAAAATCGGATATCAGATTGTGGCCCGGCCTGAAAAAATCAAAGGTGCCGTCCGGCATATTTCTCATGCCTACATACTACTCGAGCTTATGTACTATGTTAGGTTTTTATCGTCTATAAGAAGCCTATAATTGCTCTCAATGACCTAACTTAAGATTCAGATGAAGAAGCATTCAGTAACCCTCATATACCAAATAACAACAATATCCAAATTCAAAATTCACAAGATTTACTATTTGCAAAAATATAAATTGTTTAGAGTGAGAGTTAAAATTAGTGTTTGTTGAAGTATTCAGCAGACTTCTTGACATCGGGCTTGATGGTGTCGGATCCTGGTTGCCAGCCGGCTGGGCACACCTCACCGTGCTTGTCAGTGTATTGGAAGGCTTGGACCAGACGAAGGGTTTCCTCGACGGAACGGCCAACTGGGAGATCATTGATGGTGATTTGACGGAGGATTCCCTTAGTGTCAATGATGAAGAGCCCACTGAAATTATAAAAATTAGAATAAAGAACAAAAAGAAATTTGTTTATAAATCCTAATTCAAAATTTTTTTTTCACTGTAAAAAATGTATTTTTTGTTATCTACAATATTATCGTGAAAATAATCATGTAAAAATAAATTTGCCCGCACAAAACAATTTTTCAATCATTTTAACACTAAAATATAATAAATATAAACCTACCGGAAGGCGATTCCTTCATCCTCCTTCAAGACTCCGTAGTCGCGTGAGATGCGGTGGTTGGTGTCGGCCAAGACTGGGATCTTCATCTCGCCGAGACCGCCGTGCTTACGTGGCTGATTGATCCAAGCCAAGTGAGAGAATTTAGAATCGGTGCTGGCGGCCAAGATTTCGACGCCCAACTTGCGGAACTGTTCGGCGGCTTCAGAGAAGGCGATGATTTCAGTTGGACAGACAAAAGTGAAGTCCAATGGGTAGAAGAAGAGCACGACGTACTTTCCCTTATAGTCCTTCAAGCTGACGGTCTTGAAGTCACCATCTACGACGGCTTCAGCTGTGAATTCTGGGGCTGGTTTACCAATGAATGCCTTGGACATATTTGCTGCCTAAAATGGAACAGAACTAAGCTTGAAGTATAACAAATAGGATATTTACACAAACTTTTAAAGATGATAAAACACGAAAGTCCAACAATAAACAACTAGTGCACAGTGCAGATAGCAAAGAATTTCGAAACTTCAGAAGACGAAAACAACAAAAATACTATTTTGGTCAAAAAGTGCGTAGAAGCCCAACCTATATAAAAGATTGGTCATCTTTTTACCTTTCTAATTACCTAAAATAATTAATTTGTAAAACTGACATTAAAACTAAGAAGACAAACATTAAAACACCAACATTCATCAAAATATTACCCAAACATATCTGTTTACCTAAAAAACAATAAAACCAACCATAAACATGGGTACTACCACATCAAAAGGCTTAAAAATTAAAGGACACCGTTCCCAAAAGTACTTTCAACGAACAGGCGACTAAAAAGAACCTAAACTGACAAACGAAAACCTTGAAATAAAGATAAAAACCTGCAAGGCAACAGTTTTTGTGATTTCTAAAAAGGGCGGAGAAAATTCGGGAATAAATATTATCAATCGGAACTGCTGTTTACTACAATATCTGAATCTAAACAACAGAAGAGATCTTTAAAAATCAACATGTTAGGCTTTTAGACATTAAATATTATTTTTTTAACAGAAAATCCAAATACAAACGGTTTTTAATCAAAACAGCACATTAACACCCCTATTCCAATACTACAGCAATATAACATCTCTGCAAGAACCACAAACATGTTAAAAGCCCACAAATATCCCAATCCCTCGAGCAAAACCATAAAAGATCGGCCAAAAAAGTGCGAATAAAATCAAAATTTGCGACTTTTATAGAAATTGCCGCGGGCTAATATCATCGAAAATGTGATATTATCATCTTTTTTTTTGTATTTTGTAGCCAAAATGTTGGTGGCAAACGAATGAAACACAAACAGACTTAAAAATTACGTATACAGAAAAAGACAGTAGAAGATGTAAGCGATCAAAGAACACTACTTTCGAAGCACAAATAGTCATGAACTTGTCAAAAAAACTCAGCAAAATGAAAAGTCCATGGTAAACATGTTGTGTATGCAGAGCTTGGCCATGAAAACAAAGTTATACCTAATATAAAAATAGTTCGGCCATGAAAAGAGAGTTATACCTAATATAACAATATCAATGCGACGAAATGGCATCACAAAAACACAATGTCACCTAAAACAAAGAAATAACACAATTTCAAAAGTAATAAGTGATAAACACATTATTTAAAGCCTGAAATCCAATTTTCCAAACCAAAACAAGTAGCACTATGAATACACAAATTTCAACGAAGAAAACAAGCGTTCCTCTCAACGTTCCATTCCAAAAGACTCAAAAAACGTGCGTCTATGAAGTCCAATGTTTGCAAGAGTGAGAAAGCTTTTTAGAGGGGAGTGAAGGTCATTTTATTCACGAAACAATCACTACAACGCTTCTCAGCTTACCATTTGCCTGAACATGGAAAGGAAACACGTTAGTCACTCATTAGAACATTGTCGTTACACTAGACAATTGAGGCCAGCGTAACAACTTGTAGTACAAGTGAAATGGGAAAAAATAATTTTGGGCATAAACCTGGCCGAGAAGAGAGAATTAGCGGCCTCTGATGAATGCTAAAGGAACATGCAAACTAATTTGATATTCAAACCCAAATACTTTAAATTTGCCAGAACTACAGGTGGCAGAAGTCCAAAAATCAGATATTTTTTGATACTTATCTTTGCTTTTATTGTCCTTCCACACTTTTTAGCCCGAACTACAATAATAAACAAGGAAAAGTCTTAAAATCTACCTTATACAACTGGAGTTGCAACTCCAAAGTAGATAACAACAATCTCAAAATTAAAACCCAATTAAAACAAGCACAATTGAAAAATACAAAATGGCCAACACATCCCTAAAACAATATAAACAACTTACGTTTGGATCTTGGTTTCCTTCGCCGTCGATTCGTAGCCGTTTCTAAATAACAAGACAATAAAGACAAAATTAAACTTACAATCGGAAGGTTATAAACGTTTGGAGATTCAGGAAGATTATGGCGACGAGACATAACAGAGGAATCTTTATCACAAAACGAAAAATCAAGGAAAAACAAATAAAATTCGAACAAAATTTTGGCGCCAAACTGTTTTTTAGGCCAATTTTAAAAAGTTTCGAAGAAAAATTCCTGTTTTTAAGCGTTCTTATTGATTTTTACCTGTCCGTGATTAATTTATAACGTTAGAAATACTTTATTCTATGTTAGCATATCTTTAATGTTTCATTTTTGGACTTAAAGCATCAATTAAATGGTAAGTTAAGGGTGATGGTATACATTTTATTGTTATTAGATGTTCTTGCCAATGTTTTAGTTATTTTTTCATTGATATAATGAAGGTTTTCTTATCAGTAAACATCTTGAGAATGTTTTCTGTAGTTTAAAAGTTTTATATAGAACAAATTTTGTTTTCCAACATGTTTTCTTTAGTTTTGAAGAAGTTGCGTCATGTTTGTGACCTTTTATAACTTCTGATTGTTAACATAATTAGTTATTAACTGTTAAAAAACTGTAAAGTACATCAATATAAAATCAATTCGGTAACAATGAAGTACGTCTTCTACTGTTTATTACAAAAAATTGTCATCACCTTTTTTATATTAGTCAATTATAATATAAAGCACACCTATTTAAAAGTTTTAGTTAAAAAATACTATAAAAGTAAATTTGCTAACCATAGCAGACTGTGTATATAGTTTCTGTGTTTGTTCTTGATTGGTATGCAAATTGGCAGACCGTTCCAAATAAATTATATGCCCTAAATAGGCGTCTCATATTCTTACTTTGGTGTTCATTCTCAATGTGTTTTTTTGTTTTGTGGAAGCTAATCTGCTACTTCGACGAAGACAATCTCGATGAGCGAACGATGAAGTCCAAGTTTGTGTTTTGGACAGGAATATTCCCCGTTCTCAGTGCGATACTCAGCGTTATGGCCGCAGTTTCTGGGTAATACTGATAATTTTTGAAGTTTTAACTAATTTTTGGTAGATTTTTAGGATATTTTTTAGCAATTGCTGCTTATTTTAAGCTTCAAAAGATCGTGTTAATATCATGAGTTCATACTGTACTGTATTCCATGTTTTACAATCAAAGCCACGCCGTTTAGATATATAATGGCCGTGTATAACGGACACGAAGATCCATTGGTATCCTTTATAACTGATGGTGGTAGTCTAAGCCCGGAGAGTTGTATCTTTGGCATCTTGTTGAATATGTCAGCCTTTTTCTTCTTTCTGACAACAATATTCATCCATGTTCAGCTCAAAACTTTCTTACACGACAATGAACTTATGAACGAAAAAGTGCGACAAATCACTAGAATCATGGTTCTGCTCGGACTTCTGAGCGCGATCGGATACATGATGGTCGCTAATTTTCAGGTAACTCTATCTATTTGTTTTTTTTTTGAATAATATGATAGGTACTGGCTGATGACTTTAAATTAAGATGAATAATATTTGTCAGGTATTCATTTAATGTTATATAACCTAAACATGAGTTGCTTACGTGGTGTAGACAATGTACATAGCAGGTGTAATAGGGTGAAGTGAAGGATAAAGTTGGGTACAATGGATGAAGCAGGCTATAAAACAGAAACAATGGCACTGGAAGCGCGCAAAAATTAGTGTTTATTAGAATGGCTAGCCAGAAATCATGTGTAAATACATATGTTTTATAATGGTTATTGAACTGTGCTGTACCATGGTGTTATATTCATATACTTTAGATAATTGGGCTTATATTGAGTATAAAAGACAAAGAATCAAGGGGTATTAAGGTATTTGAACAGCTTTTCGAATTTTTCAGAAGTCCAGTCAGGGGGATTTTTTTGGATAAAAAATGAAAATGAAGAAATCTGAATGATTAAGTAGCGAGGTAACACATGATTAAGTAACAAATGTTGAGGCAAAAGATAATTTTTAGCCACAAATATATACATAAACCAATTTACAACAACAACTTTCGCCACCAATTATAGGCGACAAACGACCTGTACGCGCATTGGATGGGTGGTATTGTGTCGTATACGGCCGCCCTCTGCTATTCGATGATGTGGACGATAGCGTGCTACATCCGACGACCTTGCCTCACGCCCAAATCGCTGACTCTGTGGCGCGGCTGCCTGGTGTTGTTGAGTTTGGCGGCGATTTCGGTTTGTAAGTGGAGAATGGGCAGGGGTAATATGCAATTACAGACAACATAACCTTCTACTGGGCGCCTTTTGTCTACTTCCGCGACTCGAATGGTTCCAAACCTCGACCGCCGCTCTACCCCATGCAAGGATTAATGCGCGTTTCCAATACACATCCGGTAAGGTTATTTCGGCATGGGAGAGGATTACCCTTGTTTGTACAACCGGTCATTAAACTCGAGAGTAATTACGTTGAGGTCGCAACATTTTAATTGCGGATGCTTGTTAGGCTTAACATATCGAATTATGAAAGTTGTGAGGAGGATCATTAATTGAGTGTTTGATTTGTTTTGGCACATAAGTTGATATGGCTTTGGAAAGCTTGAAATTTTGATGACATTTCAAATAAAACAGCCTTTAAATTCAAATAAATATATTCTATATTCACGATTATTACCTAAAATGATTTTAAAAAATAATTTGCAAGCTTTTTAAAAGCAACTTTTTTAAAGTCACCTCTTTCAGTACTATATGAACGAAGTGGTAGCAGCCATTTCGGAGTGGATTGGTGTCTTCGCTCTGCAGGCACTGATAGTGACATTTTCGTACGAAATGGGAAGGATTGATATTCGATATCAAACGGCGTAATAATTCCATTATAAGTGCCATATGCGCCTCTTAATAGTAATTATGCATTACAGTTACTATGCTATTTATATAGTTTACTATATGTATAGATTAATACTTTTTGAATAACCTAATAGTACAGATGATAGTTACTACTTCTGTTTTTAAATACGTAGTAATTGCAAAAGATACGTAGTAGTTATAATAGATACGTAATAACTATAATGGTATTACATAGTTTTTGTTTACTTTTTGATATTCTTTATTGAGCTTTTTTACATAATAAGTGAGATGAAAGTTAGGATGAAGCTAATTGACATTACTGCTAACCGGTTCGACGACGACACTGTCCACAGTTTCGAATCGACCTGCAAGCGTTAATGGTTAATATTTTAGGTTTAATTACGTTATTTATTAGGTTTGTTAATAATATGGTAGATTTTAAGTTATGCGTTAAATAATATAATAAATATAGTGTTAGATAAAGCATAGATTTGTAAATTCAGGGTTATATCTATTAGCAAAATTTTTTTTTACCAAAAAGTTATGCCAAAAAGCTTAGTAAACACTTAAATAAATGCTTTAAAAATAAAAAATAACGTTTTTTCGATTTAAAAAGCGATTAAACTACAAAATAATCGCGTCAATTGCTCGCTAAAAGAGTGGTAAACAACTTACAACTTCGAGTTTTAAAGTAGGTTCCTTCTTGGATAGCTTGACTGTCACTGGCACGAACTTCTGACTTCCGTAGCTTTCGAATTCAACTTCTTTCGACGGACATTTAAAGAAGCGTCGAATGCTGTCAGAAGGCGAAAACAAACTGTAGTTACCAGTGTGTTCAACAATCACCAGCAAGTCGTCGGCTTTGCTTGAGAATCCTGAAAAATCTCGGTTGAGGTTGAGCTGTTTTAGGCTTAAATTTATTTTAGGCTTAAAATGTTGTCAATAGTAATGTATTTTTAAAAGTAAAAAGTTTTTTTGTCTTAAAATAGGACAAAGCATTACCTGAGGTAGTTTGAGCCATCACAAAAAGACCTGGGACGAGGACAACCTCGATTTCACAGCCACCGACATTCAATGTGATCCTAAAACATAGTCTTATAAGAGGCATACATTGGTTAGTTCTGTGCCCCCTCTGAAAGCAAATTTCAGGGTTAGGGGGCACAGAATTATTTGAGCAACCAAGTAGATCTTCTTTTTATGGCAAAAATATCGTTTTACATTACAGTGGTCGAACAGGTTTGGAAAAATTTACAAATCGCTTTTAACGCAAAAAGGTAATGTATAGGTAGTTCTCTCTACTTTTTGACCATAAAGCCTATTTTTACAAGTTGTGGCGTGATCAATAACTTATAGCTAACATAATACACGTATTTGTGTGTAAACTCATGTATTACGTCGTTCAAATAATCATGTGCTCCATAACCCCAAAAATTTGCTTTGAAATGGAGCACAGAATTAACTGAATAACCTAATCTTCCAAAATTGTTTTAAAAAAGTACGTTTCTGCGACATAAAGTACCTTATCATAGTCCCCCACATACAACTTCAAGTAGTATATCATTTAACATAACAAAAACTCAATTTCATACCTAGTATAATCATTGAACTTGCTCTCTATCTGATTTCCGGGCTTTAATTTAATGGCCAGCTGATTGTTCTTTACTGTAGCTTGAAATGACACCTCTTCTTCGCCGCACTCTCCGCTTACTGTCCTGTAAAAGCGATTGTAAATTATAATTATAAGGCAAAGACTGCTGTTTACAACCTTTTACGGAGTAAAAGGCAATAAAATGCAGTAGTATTTAGGATTTTTGATGGGGTTTGGAACTGTAAGACTATAATTTATTTAAATAATGGGTCATCTGCCATTCTTATGTGGGGTTTTGTGGGTAAGACCAAATAAAAATGGCAGATATTATTTTGTTGTTATATGATGACAATGACAATTTTGATATTTTTAATTAGTAAAATTAGTCGAATCATAATTTTTGTTACCTAAATTACTCTTGCTTGTCACAGAAAGCTTAAAAACTAAAAATCTACCCCAAGTATAAAAATATTAATTAAACATCCACCCAAAGCAAAAAAAACCATATAACTCTGCCCCGACTTACAAAGGCGTCGTGCTCAAACACTCCCTGGCCACCACGCCGGCTGCGAGGAACGGTAGCCAGAACAGCCAGTTCCGTAACGCTGCTGTCATCGTTGTGGGTAATATAATTGAGGGCTGAGATCTAATTCAACTCCTTTCCTCGAATATCGAAGCCAATTAATTGTAATGTGATGTACAACCGGCGGTGGTCGAAATGACCTGAAAAGGCGCAAAATCTCTTGGAAAAAACAATCGCGCACGGATTAAGGGCTGGTATTCTGATATTGAAGTGCGGTAAACTTGAACGTTATATTGGGGCGGATTAAGCAAATTTTCGTGACAAAACAACAAGATTTGGGAGGAGTGGAGAGAGGAACGGTTTCGGGGTTTGGGGTAGATTTTAGGTCAATGATAAGATAATGATATATTAAAATGAGTTTGTAAGTCCAGAAGAGCAAGGGAGAAGGAGTGAAGGCAGGGCAAATTTTTATAAGAAGTGGGAGACTTTGGGGTAGATTTAAGTCAATGATAATATAAACAAAGTTGTGTGGAAATCTAGAAGGGCAAGGTGGAAGGGGAGGAAGAAAGGGCTGATTTCTATGAACAAGGGGAGAGGGAAAAAATTAGAAAGCCTTTTTTTAATTCAGTGGAACTCCTGTATCACAAATCCTCGGGGCTTTAAAATTTGTTTGCTATACAAGAGTTCTATATGTATAATCAATCCGAAGGGCCGACATTTTGTGTTCACTATGTAGAGTTTTGTCTTTACAAAGTGATTTTTACTTCAAATTCAATTGGCTGAGCCACATTTCTTGCTTACTATAAGTGGAGCTGCTTATACAGATGGTTCACTATATAGAGAAACCACTGTAAGGTAAAAAAATGACCAAAAAAGTTGAATGGAAGTATCTGATCTTTTATAAAATACCGTTTTTCGAACTTTTTGACCGCAAAGCTACCTAAACTTCTAAAAAAATAATTTTCGCGATATGTCGTACTAAATTGTGCATAATTTTAGCCAAAAAACTAGGTTCTTTTATTATAAAAAACTTCAAATATACCTTATACAGTCAACAAATCCCTCTAAAACAATTCCGAATACAAAGGTAAAACACCCCCTAACCATCTGATATCAGCCTTCAGCTTCACAGTTCACAGGATATCATGTCAAACTCATCAAAATAAGCTGTCATCGTATCTTGTTTAAAGGGAAATAATTATAAACGCAACAATGATTCCAAATGTACTCGAAGGCGGTGGTAATGATAGGGTAGGCGACGAAGAAACTTTTATAATTATTTCGGAAGTGTCGTGTGCCAAACTAATATTATGGATGTGTCAGAGCCGTAATTGCTTTATAAAGATACGGGCATGGTAGAGTGGATATGAATTTTATGTAAAAAACGTTTTACGAGTAGCGTTTGACAAAAAAGAGCTATAGTAAGGTATGTTAGGTTTTGAGTAAAGTTAGGAAAAAGGCAGGCTTTGAGGTCAGAAACGAGTTCAGGTCCGGGGACCTACTGGTAGGACCAGCCCTTTTTCATTTTTTCTCACAATCAGTAAAGCCCGGTTTGCACCCCTAGGCAAAGCAAAGTAGGTAAAGGCTTAACCCAAACATTTCTAGTGTTAAGAAAAGTTAAGTTATGGTTGAGATAACGTTAATCTAAACATAGAGTAAGGCTCAAGTTCAGAAAGCTAAGAAAACCTACCACAATTTTTAGAGTAGAACAAGCATAAGAATACGATAAGCCTAAAAAGGAAAAAATGATTTTTCATCCTAAAGTAAATATAAAATGATTTTTAAGCCTACGACTACTATAAATTGGTTTTTAAGCCTAATCTACATAAAAACTAATTTTTAAACCAAAAAATTTAAACCAAATTCTATAATCTTTTTGACCAGCACAAAGTCATTTGTAGAAAATAATTTTTTGTCACATTGAAAATTTTCAAAAATTCGCCTGTAAGCCTAAAAAGTATAAAAACACTAAAAAACTTGTATAAAAAGTGTAAAACTCGCAAAGTGCCAAAATAATACGATGTGCCAAGAATAGAAACATCAGAAACAGAGTGTACTTTAGTGAGATAAGAATAATCGACCCCTTCCTTTTAGAACCGTATGTCTAATTGAAGTTGGCAGCAACTTCTGGGACAATGGCCGCGAACACAATGGCCATAAGAGGCATAAGCGTGTACAAATATACAAAAAGCAATGTACGAAGAAATCATAATCGAATGGGATACAGTGTAAACTATAGAAAAACTAAATGAATGTACAATACTGAAGTGATATACTGTGTAAAGCAGTATTACTTCAAGTTTTGTGTAAAATAATATCATACTCAACAAGTACTGTGAAAAATAGTAGCATACTCAATAAGAACTGTTGAAGACAGTACCATAAACAACAAGTACTGTGTAAAATAGTATCGTACTGCAAGTACCGTAAAAAATAGCACCATACTCAAAAGAATCTAAATCAAACACCATAAAACAAAGACAACATAAGCCACTAAAACACTAAACAAAAAGCCTAACACGATAATACCACGGCCCCATAGTCTAATACGATAACACAAAGCCATGTACGATAACAGATGTTGTGCGGAATCTCATCTTCCAATTCTTTTGGTCTCGAATGTCAACAATGTCATAGTAATTATTACGCATAATTAATGTGCATGGAAACATGGGCGCGGTGGGCGGGTCCCCGAACCCCCCTCCTCAGTAATTATAGGGTCCGCCAAAAGGTGACTGACCAAACATACGAAGACAATCGAGCCGTATGTCCGGTCGCTGGTCTTCAGGATGCCGCCGAACACAAAGAAACGAACGGCCAAATTAATAATTTCGGCCCATTCTGATGGATGACCGTGCGTCTTGACATTACGGTTGGCAAGATGTATGTGACGATGGATATACTAGGCGGTAAAAAAGATACCGGGCATATTATACATCTTGGCATCAAAAAAGGACATCTTAGCAATCGAAATAGATACCCGACATACATCTTGGCATCAAAAACGATATCGAACCTTCATCTTGGCCATACATCTTCATGTAAAAGGCGTTGGAACGGCCGGCTGACAGTCAGTCGGACGTCGTTAAATCGGCTTTGAATGGCCGAGACTTTATGCACCGATTAAGGCCAAAGAACATATGCATATTATGTTCTAAACATAATATGTGCAGGCTATGTTTATTGCGCCAAAACATAACAAAACACAAGTTTATTGAGAGCTTAAGTTGGGTAAGGTTATTAAGGTTATTAAAACACGTTTTTATCTATTAACAGCTCAGTGGATGATAATTATTAAAAAACTTTCATTACTATTAAAAAAGAGCGCAGAATTTAGTGAACGACCTAACATAAAACTCCATAAGCAACAAAAAATGCTAAAATCTAAAGATTATATAGAAAACTTTGCCTAAAACAACATATTTTGCTACCAGAGTTCAAAGCCAAAAAATTGTCTTACCCAAATTACCTTTTGAGTCGCCGTACTGTTCACAGTCCAATAAAACCGGCTGCCTTTGTTTCTGAAACCGCCTTTGTTTATCGAAATCAAAGAAATTTTGCCAAATGTTTTAAATCTTGATTTCTAAACGGCAACTCTTATTGTCAGAGCAATATAACTCAAAATTTTTTAAAAATAAACCTAAAAAAACCTCATTTTTAAAAATTTTTTAAGTTAAAATTTTGTTTCGACTTTAGCAGAGAAACTGAGAAGAAGCAGGCTTAAACTACTAAGCTACCGTAAATATTGCAGTAGAAACCCAGTTTTTACTGAAATCAGTAAATAAAGACAATGTTTACAATAGAATAATGTTGCCAGGAAGGATTTAATTGTAGCGGTGCCAAAAAAGACAAAAAACGTTGCGCGGTTTTTATAATTAGCTGAAAATAATTAAAAATAATTTTGAATACACCTGGGTCGGAATATAATATTCAATACGTCATGGTACTTCTAGACCGACTTTATTAAACTAATGGTTTTTGGAGGGGTAAAGAAATTGAAATAAGAAGGGATAAAAATAGAAAACTATGAAATTCTTCAGAAGAGTAACATTAAGTTATTAAAAAAATTTATGCCTTATACAGTGGCATAAATTATGCCTTATGCCTTATATTACAGTGATATCTCTATATAGTGAACCATCTTTTAAGCAACTCTCCCTATAGTAAACAAGATATTTGACCACGCCAACTCAATTTGCACTAAAAAGTCTTTCTGTAAAGACAACACCCCTCATAGTAAACACAAAATATCGGTCTCTTCGGGTTGCTTATATAGAGCGAGTACTGTATTACTTTGTTTTCCTATCGCTCCTCCTGGAAACTCATCATCCTCATCAACAAATTTTAAAAATTTTTTGTTGTCCAAATATGAACCAATTTTGGACAACTTGAATATTGAGTATAACAAAAAAAAGCCCAAAGTTTTTCATTTTGAAAAGATCATCCATAATTTGAAGAATTATAAAAACAACTCATTTCTGAAGAAAAGCACATGTTTTTTTTTCGATTTAAAATACGGAAAAACAGCGACTAATCAGTGCGCAAGACAATCCAATTTATTTTAAAGACGTTTACAAATTTAAACTATTATAAATAATACAAGATTAAATAATTTGCTTATTTTTATACATAAAATGACATAGAAATACTATTTTTATCAATAAGTTGTGATATGAGGTTTTTTAAATAATTAATTACAACATAAGACAAAAACCCTTAAAAACTGAAACAATTGCCAAAACAGGATCTAATCCAGAAACTTGCGGATTAAAAAGTTATAAAATGCCCGGATTTCCGATTATGCATTAAGTTTGTTGCCTTGGCTACTTAAAACCTGCCTTCAGGCGACGTTTCTCACGTGGACAAACAATACTTATTTTGAGGACATTGGGGTAGGTGGAGCTTGAAAAAACAAGCTTAATATGAGGTTAAGAAGACTAAAACGTAAGGTGGTGATGTGTGTTAAACTTTAAGTTTCTTATCCAAAAATTATTTTTTTAATTAGTCTTTTGTTTTTATTGAACTTTGATGATTAAAGCTCGTAAACAATCATAAAACATAGTTTTTAAAGTCATTTTTAAATTTAATGACTAACCTAACAGACTATAAACTTTATGACTTTAAACTATCGTAACAAAACGACAATAACACTTAGAAGATCATTCTAACCTCAACCTAATACTGTCATAAATAACCACACGTACTCAACCCAACCCCTCCAGCACGCCTTTGACCATAAACTTATTGAACAAACAGGAAACCGTAGTGAATGATACTCTTCCGATGGACATAATTGATGAGTACAGAGAGCACGGCCGGCGCGGAGAGCGTGCCGGCAAGAATTATGGGAAAATAAAATATTCCAAAGAATTTGCCCTTAAGGCCACTCTTCCAAAAAGTGCACTCAAACAAAGTTGAGCATGTTATTGGCAGCCGGCCAGCAAAAAACATTAGTCGAATTAAAACCAGCGTACAAAGAGGTTCGCGTAAAACAAATTAAAAAACAAAAGAGGCACTTGTACCGTGCTACAACGTTCCGTGCTTTAGACGTTGGGGTTTGCAAGATTGGAAATGTAGGACATGTTGAACTGGCGAGCATTATGATAGTATAAAAGCACAGTATATAGATAAAAAAAAGCTCGCTATTTCCTACTACACAATAAAAACAAACGGTAAAAATACTTGTAAAGCCTATACTTATACAGTATTAAAGCAAATTCAGTACGAAAACGCCACCAAAAACTCAAAATAATGACCTAAACCTTGATGTTATAGTAGATATTATACATTGCCTATTTTTCAGCCCAACCTTTAAAAGAAGAGAATTATTGTTAAAGTACAACCTTGTAAAGGTCAATATTTGTTGTTTGAACAAAAGAACAAAAAGTTAAAGGTAGTTTTTAAATTTTTAAGTAAAGTAACGTGCACGGTTTACTGCTTTTTGTGAATACCTAACTAGTTTATTTCAATTTTTGAACGTACTTGCCGGTACAAATAGGTAACGTAACTATAATTACAAGAAGAGTACCCAACCTGCCGGGCTTACAATCAGTTCAAATTTTTATATGAATTCATTGTACCACTAGTAGTACACATAAAAAAGTTTAGCTCGCGCTTTTCAGTTTTAAATTTTAAATATAATATTTGAGTTTCCCGTCAGTTTGGCATCGTGTTTCAAGCATTTTTCTTGCCTTTCCCGACAACCTACGCTTACAATTTTGAAATTGTAGGCCCACTTAAAAGTTTTCTACTAGTATATCAAAGAAAAATGATTAAAAGTCAAAAAATGAAAAAGTTATATACTTGAAACACAATGCCAATTTGGCGGGAAATTCAATTTTTAATCTCGATTTTCTCGAGATTGATTGGAAATCGCAATTTAGTGTACTTTGCCGAAGGTCTTATATTTAGATTATTTATTTACAGGTCGGGCACTTTCCTTGTATTATAATTTTAAGTACCTTTTGCCGTTTTTTGACATTATTACAAGCCTTACCAGTTCATTATTGTATTTTTCTAACCAACTTTTATATAGGAAAACCCCCTTTCCATCCATAAATAAACGTTTATTAAGTATAACAAGTTTGGATACCCGAGAAACAACGAAAGACGTAATATGTACATGGAACGGCAGTGTTCACAAGAATGTGTCGTTTTGAGCCGAAAACCGGGAGTTTCGTTCCGAACGTACCAATCTTTTCAATTTTCTTAATGAAAAATTGGAAGTTCCTTGGCTTTGGGTGGGGTGGAGGCGAGAGATGGGGGCGGATACGCCTTGCGAAACGCTATGGTGAAGGCGTTTCGGGGAGGGGTAGAGTTGGTGGGATGGAGAGTTGTTTTTCGGAGGGGGGCTCTGAAAGAACCCACCGTTATACCTTAGTTATAGAATTCAATTTTATGTACAAAGACCTTTCAATGTTACAGTACTGCTTTAAAAAACCACAGTAAGCAGTCCAAAAGAACCTAATAAAACATGTATTTTACATTTTCAGTTCTTTCACATTGTAATATAAACTTACAATTTATGAGTCGTGGGTTCAGTTGGAGTATCAAGCTCAACATTCTCGAAATGCTGAGATCCAGATGGCTGAGTACGGTCGGTTTCTCGACCACTGGAAGAAAAGTGCTTGTTGATGACAAGCTTCTTCAGCCA
The DNA here is from genome assembly GCA_904066225.2 of Bursaphelenchus okinawaensis. Lineage (NCBI taxonomy): Eukaryota > Metazoa > Nematoda > Chromadorea > Rhabditida > Aphelenchoididae > Bursaphelenchus > Bursaphelenchus okinawaensis. The sequence continues at coordinate 7,296,254 of CAJFCW020000002.1, read as the reverse complement.
CGAGACATCAACTCCCAACGTATGCCTCAACGTCGATCCTCGACCGTGTTTTCGACGCTGAAATAGTAAAATACGATATAATGATGTATCAATCATTCTAATATGTGTTATTAGTTTAAAACTGGGTAGGATCGAACGTACTGCAATATTTTTTAAACTTTTTAAAACCAACTTAAAATGTAAATATAAACCATTCAAAATCTATGTTCAAAATTCAAAAGTCCAAACCCACTCCCTGATTATCCCTCATTTTAGGACTGTTATCATCCTTTTCGATTGGAATCTCTTCGTACGGTGATTTCCCACGAGTTCTCTGAATCGGGCAGTCTTCGTTCCGAAGCTCGGGAGGTATGTCGAGATGCAAGACGAGTTCACTTTCGGCAGTTTGTTTCTTCTGTACAATCACTTTAGTTGAGTTTACATTTGTTATAGGTTTGTTAATTCGAACTAGGCAGTTTATTTGAGAATTGGTCGAGTTCTGTTCTGGAGGTGGTGGAGGCGGCTGGGCTGGTCTGGCGGCGTGGTTTGATGCTGAAAGTTTGAGGTTTAAATATTTTTTTGACAAAGACTTTAAAGTAGCTTATATTAAGTTTGTTCTTGACAATTATTTGTTCATATGTTTGATTGATAAAGGTGTTTAAAGATATTTTTCACGCCTATAGTAATATTTTTTTTGATTGAAAAGCCAAAAATAATCATTAAAACCAAAAAGCCCTACCTTCCTTAACCTCATGATGTGGAACCTTCTGTTTCCTCGTCTGATGTTCCCAGAAGCCAACTTTGTATGCGACAACAGATGCATGATCCAGCTTTCCAGGCATTTCCATTATCATATTCCTTATCATCTTCCTCCTCAACCTCTCTTCCGTCTTTGAATGAGTCCTACTGCGATATAATTCAGGATCTTCTAAAGTCTTTCTCTTTGCTGACGATAAATGAAAAGCAAAGTCGACCAGATTGTGACATAAACTGGAAGCTGTAGCCTTGTTCTCGACCTCAACTTCTTCAATACCTCCAAAAGCTTCTTTCAAATTGTTAATGCCATTAGTTATGACATCAGCCATTCTCAACAGCATCAACTCCTGACGTTCTGCCGCGTCTACCGAAGGTAGTACTGATAAGCACCGTTTCTTGTTTGCTGGTACTCCGTTGGACTTGGTTTTATGGACTGGCTTCAGCTCAGGGATTTCATACATGTCATTCTCTTTCTCGATTTCCGTCTTTTTAATTATGCAGAATTTTCCAACCACTGGGTCAAAGTTGTCGCTAATTCCATCTGATGTTATGAACACCAAATCGTCTAAAATATGAGGTTATGGTAGGTGTAAAACACTTTTTGACCAATTCTGATGTTTAAATGTCAATATGGAAACGTTTAAATAACTAAATCATGTAAAACAACCTACTTTCTTCAACAAAAGTCATGCTACAAGTTAAATTGTGAAGCTGTGGATTCCTTCCATCCACTGGCCCAAGTGCACCACCAGCATCCCTCATATTACGATGTTCAACCTCATGTGAAGCCAGTGTGACCTCACGAACACCATGTTCATTGTGAACAAAGCACAGTGAATCTCCGACGTTACAAACACACAAAACATAACTGTCAGAGTTTCGAACTGGTGCCACTAGAGCCACGCACAGAGTTGTTAGTGCTCCTCCTTCTTGTAGAATTAGAGCGTGAGCTGAATGGAAGGCTCCAAGAAGACTATGGAAGACGTCTGTCGTTGTCCGAAGAGTACCATCCTCAATCGCTTGGTTTAGGTGATCAAATGCTCCACGAATAGCGCAGCGAGCGGCTAGTCGAGCTCCTGAAAATGAAGAAGATAGATAATGTCAAAAAAATATACTATCCTAGGTAATATTCTTCTGTATTTCAATTTTTTACAACTTTCTAGAAACGGCAAATAATTTCGCCAAAAAGCTAGACATGAGAAACGGGCCGGGCCGGCCCGGGCCTGCCATCGGGCCGGGCCTGAGCAAAATTTCGATCGGGCCGGGCCCGCCCCGTTTCTCATGTCTACAAAAATAGGGGTGAGAAACGGGCCGTCTAGGCCCGGGCCCGAAAAAAAAATTTTTTAATTTTTAAACATTTTGTATTTTAATCCCCGTTGATGTTTTTTGATTTTATTGGGTACCATGAAACATAAATGATCTAAAAGAACAATGCAAAGCCAAATTTCCGTTTATTTTTTAAGTTTTAAAATTTTTAAAATTTTTTAAAACGGGCCGGGCCGGGCCTAGAAATTTTCTGACCGGGCCGGGCCGGCCTGAGAGAAAATTGAAAACGGGCCGTTCCTAAACGTTGGGCCCCGGGCCTGGGCCTTAAAAGTGGGCCCGGCCCGGCCCTTTTCTCACCCCTATACAAAAAGCTGATGCGTGTCGAGTCTGCCTTACTTTTTGGTCAAGTGTTTCTCTAGTTTTAATCTAAAAGTTTAAAAAAGTAATTTTTTGTTGTCCTTTCAGCATTATATAACTTTAGAAGACCAACAAGTTCGTTTTGACATTTTTTGATTTTCAATTGGTTTTACTTGAAATGAATGACAGCTGTCTGGAAATGCCTAAACTTCTAGAATAAAGCCCCTTTTATGTATGAACGTCAATTCTTTTGTCTTTGAACGTTACTTTTTGCACTAAAACTGCATTAACAAATGTAAAACATGTCCTTTTGCTCTGAAATTACAGTTTTAGAGCAGGAAAAAGGCTTTTAAGACAAAGTAATACCTAAAAATAAGGTTTTTCAAAACATTCAGCTGTTTTCTAACTTATTTATTCTAGTTTTTAACCTTACCTTCACCCCAATTCACGCCATCAGCCAATGCCAAAATGGCATTGTTCCTCCTCGCCAAAACTCCAAAAACATCAGCGATAGGTGTTCCAGCCTGAATGCCACTAATCGGATTCCTCTCGTATAATGAACAACTCTTCCCGCAGGCACGATCCTCACAGAATTCGTCCCACAGAATCCGATCCATCGACGAGCCTGGAATCAGATCGTCGGAGCAGAATCCTAGAGATTCTAGAGATCCGCCCTTCATCGATGCCAGTCTGGACGAGTCGAACGCTGTTATTGGACAGTCTGTAAGCAATATCTCTTCATCTTCTTCATCAGAGCAGCTGGAGAGGCTCAGTTCGTCGTCCAGGTTGGCTAACTTGGCTATGGGTTTCTGCTTGACTTGTTGAACCTAAAGCAATATTTGAAATTTGAACCTATAACAATATATTTGAGACTTGAGCCTAAAACAATATATTGGAAAGGTCGATATTTTCAATTTAATTTTGTTTTAAATTTTGTGTAAAATATGTAATCCATTAATGTTTTCCAGTAACTTACATGAGTTAATCCACCATCAGGCCCAGTATACGAAGCCCTCAGCGCCCTGTCGAACTTGTCCAAGAATATAACAGGTAAGTCAAGCCCAGTTTTGCCAGAGTAAATCTCCGGTAAAACCATCTTTCGACCGTTTCTGCCATTCATTATCCGTTCGTATATTAACGTAGAGTCAGAGGAGTTGCTGTTGTCTTGTTGTTGGTCTTCTTCGAAGTCGTCTGAATGAGCAGAATCTGATTCGGTCGATCCGTTCTTGTTGAAGGTCTGCTTCAAAAGTCCTCGGACATGTTTTCGGAAGAACGACATTATGATAAGGTTGTGGTGTTTGTGGTAGTGAGGAGTGTACGTCGTGGCTGGCGAACCCAAGTTGGGCTGAAATGAAGGGTAATATGAGAAATGTCATAAAATTGGTTTTTGGTTACACGGAGGGGTGAAAAAATGGTTTGGGGGAGAGGTAGGTAAAAACAGAAGGAAAAGATTGGAGTGGATGATATTTTTTTCTGAAAAATTAAAGTAAAATACGGGCCATGAATCTATTATTGAGTTAAAAGGGAAAAAATATCTTGTAGTAGAATATATTGTAGTAGGCAAAACATTAAAATATCTAATACAATATCTTACTTTTCACAAAAACCTAGTTAAATTTAGAATCCAAGCTAGCAAGAACGCTGAATATTAATGAAATTTGCATTATTATTCCAGCGTTTATTTACTGAGTAATCAAATTAGAGTAAAGAAACTGTCTAATAATAGCTCTTACGCTAATTAACCATCTCACGTACTAGTAACTGCCAGCTACGACTTCAGAATTATGATTTTGGGGTTTAAAATCTTTTTATAGTGCTAAATTGTACTGTAGAGTAATTATAGTGCTGTACTGTACTGGAGGGAATTCTTAGTGTTATATTGTACCGTAAAAGACTTGTAGAGCTATACTGTAATGCATAAAACTTTTTATAGTCTTATACTGTACTGTAAAAAACATATAGTGCTCAACAGTACTAAAGTAGAATTTTTTTATGCTGCAGTAAATATTAAGTTGTTCGAATAATTCTGTGTCCCCTAACACAGAAATTTTACTTTGTGACAGGGCGCAGAATTAATTGAACAACCTAATACAGGAATTTCAACCCGATTTAAACCTTAAAAGTCCACACCCAAACATGTTCCTAATACCCTTACTGCGATGTAAAAGAACATACCAATAAACTTGTCAAACCGAAAGGCCTTTCGAGAATGGACACAGATGTTTTTAAGGCTTCATGAATAAAAAGCGCGGCTCAAAACAAAAGAATGAATGGAACAGGCGAACGTATGCATTCGAACATTGTTTTACCTTGTGACCAGGGCATAAATGTTATTTTACTTTGTAGGGAGATGTGCAGAGCGTTTTGAAGGCATAAGGAGAATGTATATATTACTACTATACTATTTTTTAAATTTTGAAATTTTATATAAGCTTACAGTTAACAAACTATAATATATTTGCTTTATTTTGTAGTAGGTACAATTTAGATAATGAAACTTGTAGTTACTATAATAAAGGCAACGGATATAAGTAACACCATACATTAATGTGCCTTGCCTTGCCTTGCTACCTGACTATTCTCTACCTCTATATTCACAGTACTTTCACCCTACTCTCCCCCTACCCTAATATACCTTTTGGCAAGGATTACCATGACCCAAAGTATCTTCACCACGGCCAAAGCTCAACTGTCCACATATATTCAAACTAATGTAAATACAAAAAGAGTAATGTAAATGAACGATATACATAAATTATGAGTACGGATACATTTGTATTCAAAATGTGATAAGAATTAAAATAGCCGGCCGAAGACGAGGAGGAGGATTAAGAATTTCTCGTTTCAAAAATGTATTTTCCCCGAGGCAAAGTAATAAACATCAAAAGTACGGGCCATGTGATGTTAATTACTCGTTGGAAACGTTTTCATATTACTATGACAAGTTTGTTTATACAGTAATTTTATTTTTTGTTAAGATTTTGAGATTGATTTGCAGGGGGGCATGTTATATGATGAAAGGTGTCTGAAGCTTGTGTTTGTAGGCAGTAAAAATGAAAATTTCAAAGGTTACTGTAACAAATTTAAAAAAATATGACACTAAAGGTAAAAATTGCTATAATAAGCTATTTTTTTTTTAAATTAAATTTCAAAAAACTTTTTAGCTTTGAAAAAATTAAATTTTAAAGTTTAAAAAAGTTAAAAATAACCTCCACCCAGCGTCCTTTCCCTTTTAGTCTTAAAACAACTTCCTTTCCCTTTTAAAATCACCGCTACTATTAAAAACCCTCTAAAACGTTACAAATTACCTGAACTTTTAGACGTTACTTTTTTGCACTTTTAAAGAGTAAAAAGGAAGCAAAACAAGAGTTTTATCACTTGAAAAATCTCGATTCCCTCGAGGGCCTAATGCTCTGATATCGATTATTGCTTTGTTTCTGGCGCCTTTGTCCTTTGAAATGAAAAAAAAACATTCGAAAAAAGTTGATAATAACTGTTTTAGGTTTACAAGCCTTTTTTTATAAATTATATACTTTTTTAGGTAACAATTTAGTCTAAAAATATATAGAATAGCTAGTTAAAGTCTGCAAGACAATTTTCATAAAAGTTTGTGCCAAAAAACCTGAAAAAGTATAAAAAACCTTGAGGCAAACACAAAAAAACGTTCAAAAAACCTGTTTGAAAGCCGGAAAAATGGACAAAATGACCAGCTTTATGGCCGAAAAGATACGAAAATCAATCACGGACATAAACAACTGATATCAATCACGACGACACGCTAATTGTTGTGACAAACAAGGTGTCATGCCTAGAGGAAGGTATACCTATAAACAACGTTATAGTTATTGTTGTTGTTATTGCTGAAAGAAAGTATAGTATTAAGATGATAGTAATTTTAAGCTATTAGTAAAGACAGTAAGGTTGAAAAGTGTACATAACCCTACCCTACCCTACCCTACTCTACCCTACCCTTCGCTTTACCTTCAGGCTATCGTTACCTCACCTTGCATTACCATAGCTTATGTCGACTGTAAATCACCCACCCCCCCTAATCAATCCTTGTAAAGTAAACAAACGTCTACTACAATATCCCACGAAAAGCTTGAGAGCGCATCTGTAACCATTAAATTAGCATGCAGATGTTCTTGAACTGGTCTCAGTCGAACGAAAACCAAAAGTCACAAGACTTGGCGTTCCAAAAGTACAGGAAGCAGACTATTTTAACTAAAAATGGCAGCGATTGGCTATTTTTGATTATAAGTTTTGTTTTAGGCCTAACAAGTATAAAAAAGGGCATGTTTTAGGCTTAATTTTACAAAAATTGGCTAGATTATATAAAAGTAAAAGTAAAAACTACTAAAGACAGCTATTCTATCTTTTTTTTCATAAAGAAAATGCCGAAAAATTGACGAAAAACGTCATAAAACTTAAGAAAATGCCATTTTTAACTATAACATAATATAAGAACCCCCATTCCACACCCAAAACCCAATAATAGCCTTTACAGTGTAACACCTCCTCCCCCAAACACAGCCCCAAAGTTTTGACCCACAAATCCTGCAATATCCCCTCCGGGCACTTCCTATCCGCACCCCAAAAATAGGGAAAGGCAGCCGGCTTTTTCGACTTTTGGGCAATGTTTCGGCCCGTTTCGCCTTCGGCCATAAACATCTGAATCGCCCCGAATTCGATTATTCCCGGAGGCTATTTAACTCGGTTAATATAGAGTGCCGACACGAACGTCTTCAACGTACCATATCATATTTGGGGTTGTTGTGGTGACAAAAATTGATAATATTATGGTAAAAGTGTGCGATAAAGTGCTGTTTGGCGGAGAATTATATCTTTTTTGTTAAATTAGAGTACTAAAAATTAAGAATTTTGTTATAATAGGTTGTTCAAATAATTGTGAGCCATATTGCAAAGCAAATTTTAAGGGTTAGTAGCTCAGAATTTTTTGAACAAGAAATAAAAGTATGTTAATGTAAAGTACTATAACATATTCAAAAAGACCACGAAAAATGTAAAAAAAAGAGCACAGAATTATTTGAACAACATATTAGAAACTTAATTTTATTTTTAGCCTCACCTATTCTCAACTGTTTGTTCATAAGCTCCCTATAAAAGTAACTCTTGCAAAAATCAACAAAATTTTAAATAAAAATTAAAATTTATAACCCATCATACTTTACACCGATTTCCTGACCTTTTACTGCAATAAAATTAAAAAAAAGCCTTTCTCTTCCCCAAAAACAATTGCTTCAATTAACCCTCCCCTCTCCCAAAATAAATAAAAACCGTGGTTAAGGTCCCTTGCAATTAAATTTTCAATAAAAGGAAAAGTTTACCTATACATATAATGTTGACCTTCAAACGAATCGCTCTACAAATATATCTTGGGATTACTTTTAATGCAATAAAAACGGACTCTAAGGTCTCGCTCCCAAGAAGGCGCGACTTCAGTCAACAGGCAATGTTTAACTAATCACCAAACTCTTTTCCAAAGTCATAAATAATGAAAAAGTGTTTCTGTTCTAAAGGTTATTTTACTGTAATCACATAGTAAACATTTTTTTACTATAATCACGCAGTAAACATTTTTTCCTATCGTTTTTTGTAAAAGTCGGAAAAATGGAGTGATACCATAAGTTTTAAATTAATGCCTGAGGCGTTATGTCATAAATATTGACACATTTGTTTTTACAACATTGTAGAGCAATATCTTGACTATAAATTACTAAAAACTCAAGTTATTATGTTTACTCTGTAAAAAGTTATGCTACTTCAAGCTTAGAAAATACCCTCAATTTTGACTTATTTGATTTCATACTCTGTAATAATCATCATAATCACCAAAAAATGCTTTAAAACCCCATAACTTATACCTACAACAACTACAGTAACTTCCCCCCCCCCCTAACCCAAAAATAACAGTCCCTCGTCATGTCCATGTAACAAACATACCAACATGACCCCAAAGATTACAGTCGAGTGAGTAAATAAAAACAAAGAGCCGGATGAGTAGTTTTATTCGAATTACTTCCACCGACTGAGCCCAAGATTATATGACATTACAATACCATCGTATACGAGCTCAAACAACCCGTTTACTCGGCAGTGAGATTACTTTATAGATTTGCTAACTGAATTGCAAAAAACAAAAAGTGAACCTATCTGCCTTTAAATGGAAAAAATTGGATAGATTTACTTTACAGTAAGTTTTTACTGCAGTTTAAGGTAATATCAAATAGTATGACATTATAAAATGACAAATAAAACTTTACGTCATATAAAAATTCAAAGTAAAGTAAACTATAAAGGCTGAAAAACATAATATACATCAAAATATATTATGATAGATACTCAAGTAGCAGAATAGGCCTGAAGAGTGTGATGCGGCCTTCCTAAGCAAATATTGAGAAGATTACGTTATAAACCTTGTCAATATGAACTAAGTCATAAAGATTTGTCACGTTTTACGGACAATTTCACTATAAGACACGATAAAACAAAAAATATGAGAATTTAGAATTAAATTTCAGAAAACGTGACAGACTTTTTATTTTATCTCTCAATAAACAAAAGAGCTATCAAAATCAAATTTTACAGGCGCAAAGGTAAGGTTATTAGTGTACTCTGCGCAAATTTTGAAAATTTTTCAATTCAAATCAAGTTAATTATGCTAATTTAAAAAAAAATATACGAGAATAAGAAAACCGTCAACGAAAATACAAAAAAAAAACAAATTTTATAGTAAAATCATTGTACAATAATCATTTATTTATAAAACACGCAAAATTAACACTCTTTTAAATATAATATTTGCTATAAAAAATAATTGAGCTCCCAAAACGACCAAAAAACGCGTATTATTTAGGATTTGCATAGCGGCGAAATTACTGGTTTCGTTGCCTAGGAACGGTTGGAAATTCCTTAATTAACAACCGAATCTACTATTAGCGCACTAAACCGGTTTAATTAATGCTATTGTTTCTTCTGAATTTGCATAATTTTATATTACAGCGTGATGGCATAGTAAAATGTGAAAATGAAGGGTATGGTTAACATAAGGAGCAACATATTCCCGGAGGACGAGCATAAGACAATATTATAGGTATAAAATGATTTAAAAAAGGGTTAAAAATGTCGTTCTATAAACTTTTAGACCTATATCATAGTTAATTAAGGTATTGTAGTACCTGACTTGGTTAAAAAATTTTGTAGCATAGCTGGTTGTAGGAAAATTTGGCCTTTTTAGAGTTTCTCCCTACTTTTTGACTCATATTTTCAAATTCAAAAATACATTTAAATCAAATTTTATAACATAAAAACAACAAGCTTTTAAATTTTTAACTAAAAGCTTAATTAAACTTATCGTTGTCACCAATATTGCCCTTATTATAGTCTTTATTATATTATACATGCCATAACATTACGAAAAACCCCATAATAAGCCGTATTCTCCACCCCAACCTCGAAAACCTCTTTAAGCTGCCGTAAAAGATCACCTAAAAGATCGCTAGGCCAAAAGTGTTCACTCAAAGGTCCGAATCCTTTTTCTCTCCGCTCTCTCCTCTTCCCACACTCTCTCGAAAAAGTTGACCGCGATTGTTCGATAGCCATAACACGGTAATTCGATGCGAGTAACTCGATCCACAAGTAATTGTAAATCAAGTTGTTTACTTTTTCCCTTTACTACGGTTAAAAACAGTCGTTAAAGTTGTAAAGCCCTGAGGGCTTACAAGTTTTACCGAATTTATGGGGCAGACAAACGGTTTTGGAGCATAAAGTAGGTTTATATTTGTCTTATTTTGAGTTTTTTTAATGTTAGTACAAAGAAAATGTTATTAAAAAAGGTGTTGACTAAAGTAAGGCTGTTATATCATATATAAGATCAAGAAAACCTTGAGTTAGACCAATATACTGTAATATAGCCCCCAAAACGAGCCTCTTACTATAGCTAAAACAACATTTTCAACAAAAAATCGCTTCAAACTTGAAACCCTTGACTGTCCAAACGTATTCGAACCAAAAATGCAAAACCTAATCCGCTTTTTTGAATGAAATTGACTTCGATTGACCGCAACAAAATCCTTGCAAATGACGCCGCTGGAGTCGGCTTCACTGCTGGAGGTCATGAATCTCGCAAATTGTCGACATTCTTATACTAAAACAAGGACAATTTTAGACTTTCTATTGAGCAAAGGCTATTTTACTGTATAGTAAGAGCATGGGAAAGTGGTAAAAAATAAATTCAAAAAAAAATTTTAATTTGAAATTTTAAGCATTTTAAGCGCAAAATTTGTGCAATTTTAACCATAAAGAACCAATTTAAATATTTTTCCCGCAAAAAGTTTGGCAATTATCCTGCCAAAACAATAGGGCACACTAGTGGACAAGCAGCAACGCTTCGAGTATTCTTATTCGAAATGGAAAAAGACCCTCCGTATTTGCATAATTTAATGAAAAAAGTCCTTAAAGTCCCGTTTTCCTTTTCGAATTAGTTTTGGCGACATAAGTAGTAGTTTGCCAAGCATGTACCAATTTTAATATTTTTAATTTGATTTCATCTAAAGCTTTAATACTTTAGCTAAAGTATCTAGTGTTTAAAACTTTCATTTTTATCTTTTTTGGTTAAACCTAGTACCAATAAGTATGCTTTTAAAATTATGGCAAATTATGCCAACTGATTGACTATTTAGCAAGGAAAGTACCTAACCTGCTCGACTCAGAATCAACTAAAAATTTTTATATCAATTATTTATACTATCACTAGTACCCTTACAAAATTTTAACCCGCGTTTTTGTAATTTAAATTTTAAATATTTAATTTTCCCGCCAATTCGGCAAATTTGGCATTGTGTTTCAAGCACTTTTTTTATTTTCCAGACAAGCTACGCTTACAAATTTTAAAAATTTGATTTAGTACTTTGCTGAAGGTCTAATATTTACATGATCTTTCAGTATAAAAAGTTTGAATTCAATCAGAGCGGAGCAGGTCGGGCACTTTCCCTGTTAGTAAGCCAGGCATACCAAACTAATAAGTATACCTTGAAAAGTATGGTAAATTAGACCAAGTGACAGACTAGAAACGATGCACAGATACAAATAATATGAACTATTTATTTCAAAATTACAAATACTTGTAGCATCTACTTGGTCTTCTTCTTCCTCTTCTTTTTGTCTGGCTTCTGTGGTCGGTAGAGGGTGAAAGTTATGTCCTACAATGACAAATCAATAATATTATCAAAAACTATTACCTAAGGTTCATTTCAAACATAAAATTTAACATAATGCTCAAATATAGGCCTACCAATCCCTTTTCAATGTTCATAACAGCGGCCGTGTTATCAAACTGACCACAATAGAACGGTGCTGAGAATATTGTGCACAACCTCCTGTTGCAGAAGAACTCGTAGCCATCGTTGACGACTTGATGAGCTCTAACTATCATCTCTAAGCCTAGTTGTTTGCAAAATGACTCCAGGGCTTCTTCGCCGAATACGCGAGCTGCGCCGCGAGGAGAGTCTTCGTACATCTGGATCTCGGGGTCGGGATCTGCCCAGGTCAAGTCGGCTAGGATCCCGAGGTCGGGGATGTCACAGGGGCGGTCGATTCGCTTCATCTGAAGAAATCAAAAATTTTTAAATTAGTTTTTTACTTAAAAATTTTAAAACTTAATAAAACTTTTTGAAATTTCAAAAATCAAGCCAAAGGCAATATAAACCATGACCAATTACCTGATTAAACTCCCTCAAATCCTCGCTGATCCCACCGTGCATACACAACACACAATTATCGACCAGTGCACAGAATGGCATACAGTAAAATGCGTATTGAAACACCTCATACAGCTCGATAGAATACCTCTTCTTACATTCAAAAAAGAACCCATACTGCATATTGACCGGTCGACTTTCGTGATTCCCTCGTAGCAACGTAATCTGATCGGGGTACAGTACCTTGTAAGCATACAGTAATGTTATCACTTCGATTGAAAATGGTCCTCGATCAACGTAATCACCCAGGAACACGAACTGTCGATTGGGTGGGAAACCGACCAGTCGAAACATGGCCAACAGATCCTGGAATTGGCCATGGATGTCGCCGACGATGCTGATGGGGCTTTTGCATGTTATCATAGAGTTCTCCATCCAGAAGGTCTCTCGTGCACGATAGCACAGTTCTATCAGTTCTTCGTTCTTGAACAAAGTCTGACTGGATTCTGGAGTCCATTTCAGGGTTAGGCGGTCCACTATTGACATCAACCAGGCTCTTACCTAAAGGATAAAAATTTTGTTACCTAATTTTTCAAAAATTTAAAGAAAAGAATAATGTAAGACCAAACGTACCAGACCTAAAATAGCATGAAAACATAATATTAACTCAGTAAAATAAATACGAATCAAAATTTAACCTTTTTTGGGCAAAATAATCAGATAAGAATAATCATAAAACAGCTCATACCTTTTTGGTCCTTTCCTGTTGCATTTCCTTAGGTTCAGCTTTACCTTTGTCAGGTGGTTTAGATGGGACTTTGGCTGGGATAGGCTCAGGCGTGGACTTCTTGGCTCTGTCATCTTTGCCTTTGAAAATATTCTTCATCTTCCCACCGACCGACCAATTTGATAAACAACAATACAAATGGCATTTTGACGAAACATAAAACAAGTTTGGCAAAAAATTAAAAAGTTGTGGTGAAGAAGTTTATATAGTAGAAAATATTACCCATGTATAAATGTAAATTATATTAGTTTGCGAGGTCAATAGAAAGTCCCAAGCTTCATATTATTCTAGTGATCAACCAAAACGTTCTAGATTTTTAGATGAAAAGTGATGAAATCATCTTCTAAACTTCAAACTTATTAAATTTATTATGTAATGGCAAGCTCAATGATGTACAACTCAAACAAAATATATTTTTACAGTAACAAAACCCGTTTGGCAGGCATTTCGATCGGCTTCAACGCCCTGAAGCCGCCGCCTCTGTTTTGGCACTTGGCCGCGCGATGGGCCAAGTCTTGTTGAGCATTCAGAAGCTGAAGCGACAATGGATTGTCATCGGTTACCTGACGACACCGTTTCAAAGATGTACAACATTTGCCTAATCTAACGCAATGATCCCGAATCAACGATGTTCGTGTAGTACAGGTGGATTCTGGAGGGAATTCTGGCAAGATTGGCCATTCAGCTGCGCAACCGGCCTGAAATTTGAAAAGGTAAAATATTATTAAACGTAAAATCCACATAGTTAACATTTATAACATAGAAAATCAATAAAAAAGGTTACCGGAGTGCGAGCGTTTCCAATAGCAATATCTTCGACCAAACAGCTTTCAAAGATCGATACCAATTGCAATCTCAGCTTATCAGTGTCCTGAAACAAATAACATTAATTTTTAAATTTTTAAAAAAACATCAATAAAAGTTTTGCATTCAAATTTCTCCTTATACTTTCTTCTTTTCCCACCAAAACCTCATTTTTCGATGTTAACCATGATAAAAAAATATTCAAAAACAATAAAACATAAAAAAAATAACATGAATTTACCTGATATTGCGTCCATAACCTCGCGTTACAACTCCCAAACTTTCTTCTAGCCAATTCTGGAGGGAATCTGAGTTCGTCTCCTCTACATTCACGTTCAGACGACTTCAAGAGATCAGAACAAGTGCTATACAATTCACAATGTCCAGTCTTCTTTCCCATCGCTTCAAATTCGGCTTTGGTCATTCGTAGAGATTGAAGTAATTCAGTTTCCGTATGTTGAGCACGATCTTTCTCCACCATCTCGTAGACTTTGCGGTTCACGAACTCTTCCAGATTCCGAACGAGATCTGATTGGGCTTGCGTGAAGTCGCCATTCCTAAAAAACGTTGTTAATGTTAAAGTTTAGGTAAAACCATATTTGTATTAATAAATAGTCCAAATTTAGTTTCTTTAGAGTAAAACAGGTCAAATTTGCCTAGCATGAGCTTCATAATGCAGACTTTTGTAAAATGGAAGACATGGCTCAAAAATTCATGTCAAAGAAAGACTTGTCTCATTATTTTCACAATTTTGAGAAAATTTTTTTTTTTTTTTCAAATTATCTTCTGTTCTGTACACGAAAGCCAAACTTACAGTTCATGAGCCCCAGCTGGCTTGATTGGGGTTTCGTTCACAATCGGCGCTCTTCTGATGTCAGGCATCTTCGTCCGTTGTAGCTTCTGAAGAACTTCGGCCTCAGACAATGGTTTCTCCGGCTGACTCAATAACAACTTCTGGGCACTGTAGACTTTGTTTCTGTAGCCTTGTGGCTCCGCGTTGTCCACAATCTTGTTGTTGGTGGGTTTGGCCATGAAAGGTCTGGCCATACTTGTCATAATGGGTTTCTCTTTCAGTAGCACCACCTTCTGTCGTCGCATGTGATCCAGATGGCCGAAAGTGGATTTGACGATGGTTGGGAGGGTTGTCCCTTCCATGACTAATGTAGTTGGCCATTGTGGAAGCATGGCCATGGTTCTCATGGCATTGATGGTGTTACCATCTGAAATCACCGTGGTATCTTCTGGAGCTTCTGTTGTTGGCTCTTCTGGTGCATCTAGTTCATTGTGGAGTAAGACTGGTGTGACAGTCTGGGGTTTTCTTCTACCGACCAGTAGGTCTTGGTCGTTTTCGAAGGCGACGAAGCCGTCGATCATCTTTGGTCGACCTGTTGTCGCTCTCACGTCTGGTCGATTTGTTGGTACCATTTTCATGTTCGAATGGTCATTTTGTACCATTTTGATTTCAGATCGGTCAGAGTGTACTACTGGATGTTTCATGTCTGGCCTTTCTGTTGAAAAGTCTATTTCTGTTAGGTCACTTGATACTGTTGGTACAGTAGAGGCTTCAGCTGATACTGTAGCCAGTTTTGAGTATCGTACCTGCTTTAGTCTGTCAGGGAGTGTGTGTTTGTTAGAATGACGTAGTCTTTTCAAGAATTCCATTACTGGGTCGAATGGTGCTCGAGTCTTTGGTCGTACTGTGAAGATTCCGCTTTCTGGTTCCATTGGTGCTACGAAGTTGGCTCGGCTTTCTGGAATCATCTCAGGCTTCATGTCCATATCTTCTGGTTCTAATGGCTTCAATGTCACAGTTTTCGATGTCAAATGAATCTTGGCACCGTGCTGTCGTGCTGGATACTTGGTGAATCTTGGTTCGTCTTCGAAGGCATCTGAATCCTCCGATTCTGTAGGTGTGGTTGGGTTAGTTGTGGTATAAATCGGTCTAGATGTACTATAAGATGTTCTTGTATCTTCGTCTTCTTCTATGTGCACTCTCTTTACTCCACGCTCTCTCATCATCTGATCCACGTTGTTCTTACGATGATCGTGTCTTGTGTAGATGTCTTGATGTAGTACAGTAAGCTTATGTTCGTGATCAGAGTTGCCTGTGATTGGATGGTTTTCCAGCTTAGTTACACTGTCTTCATGGACACTTCTGATGTCGCCTTCTGGAGTTTGTTGGTTCTTGAATTGATGAGTGATAACGGCCTTTTCGTGGGTTTCTGAATCTTCTACGATTCTGATGTTCTGTTCTCCGTTGTGTAGGTTGTCGTGTGGCATCAGGGAATGTTGATCTGCAGGTTCTGACGGTAATATCAGGGTTGATGGTGGCATCATTTCTGGTGGCTTGACTTCTGAATCTGTCATGGTATATGAAGGCTTGGTAGATTCTGATTCTGACATTGACTCTGAATCTGACATCTGTTGTGAATTTCTCGCAGGATCTGAATCCACTTGTCTCGTCGTAGCAGCTTTAGTTGTTGTAGCTCTGGTTGAAGTCTGAAGAACTTCGTCAGAGTCTTCAGAATCCTCCACCTTAAGTGGCACCCTCTTTTCTGGAGCTAAAATACGACGGCCTAAAGAGTTCATGAGATGAGGGCGAGCTGACAGTAAGCGTAGTCTACGTAGGTCAACACTGTCAGGCAGAGCGTACGATACGTGGGGCTTCTGAGGTTCCAGGTCTGTCACGATGCCGGTGCTGAATTTCTTATGTTTGTGTTTTCTGTGTTTCTTACGGTGAATCTTGGATGCTTTCTGCGCTTCTGTGGTAGTTTCTGGGAGTGATGGAATGTCAAATGGAGTTGATGTTGTGGATGGCATGTTATTGTCAGATGACATGGCTTCTTGATGATTTTCTGGGTTGTTACTTCCAGAATCTTTATGGTGAGACATGATATTGGTTTCAGAAGGGGTCATTGGCATAGAGTCTTCTGTCTTACTTGATGTTGTTGTAGATTCTGAAACTATTTCAGCTTCAGAAGTCATTGGAGTTTCCGTCGTTGCTCGCTCTGTCGTGGTATCCAAACTCGCTGACCTTGTAGTACTTTCCACCTTAACCCTATCCTCAACCTGTTTGGGGCTGTAGCTTTTGACAGCGTGCACGATGGGCGTCTTCTTCATGTGGGACTTCATCTCCACCTTGGCTAATGCCAATTCGAAACGGCTTAGTCTTTCGTTCGCCCGCACCTTAATCTGTTCATCATCTCGGGGCAGGATTAGCTTCGACAACTGCTTGAGGATCTCGCGTCGCTCATCGTGCATCGGCCGACGTTCCGTTTGTATGGGTATTAGGGGCTCCGAGGGATTCATCGATGACTTCATTTCCGTCGAAATACTCTGAAATGTTTGGGGATTAGAGAGGTATATTAGGGTGATTAAGAAGGTATTTTAGGATACTATGAGTATGTGTTTGTTTATGGCTATAGGATAAGATGAGTATGTTTATTAGTTGTGTTATTTATGATTTTACAGTACTTTAATGTGATGATTTGGCGTTTGCTGATTCTTGAAGGTTTGTTTATGGAGATATAGTAAGATACGAAAGCTAAGTGCTTTTTAGTTTGTTCTATCAGTGTTTTTATTCGTATGTGAGATGTATGGCTTTTTTGGCATGGTTTTGAGGTAAAATACGATTGTTTTGTTTATGTTTTTTATATATAACAGCGAAGTTTAGGTCTAACTTTTGGGCTATTTTTAATCTCAATCAAAGATATCTAGTCTTATACAAGTTTTAATACCAGCCACTAATAGCCAAAGTCTTATATATTTTCTGATATTAGCTGATAACCAGGTTTAAGACAATGAGAGTAATTGAGGTTACTTACCGTCTCCTTTGCTCTAAACTTGTCCACGAACTTGATAGCTTGAGAAGTTAGGACGGCACGGGCTTTTGCTACCATCGGACTAGAATTAAAAACATTGTTAAATTTTACTTTGCTGTTTAATATATACCATAGTTTACATTTTTATTACAAAAACTACTGTGTTATCACCAGAGTTTCTCTTTTGAAAATTTCAGCTCCGGATCCTCACCAGGCTTGGGCATTTTTGAAGTTGGACTCGAGTTTGGCTAGCCAAACAATATTTTAGTCCAAATTCTTCCCGGAGCTGGCTCGTGAGATGGATTTGGAGCCCGGGGGAACTCTGTTTATCACTATCACTTACTCGTTGGGGTTGTGTGTACGGAGGATATGCCTCATCCTGGCCCTGCATTCCAATGTTTTGTGGTTGATTATGATATGTTTCTCTCTTACTGCTCGAGTTACTTGACTTGTCCTTCCACTTTTGACACAACTGTAAATGGGGTGATGTTAATGTAGATTTTCAATTGTTTTATGTAGATGAAAGCAATAGTTTTAAGGCTTTAAAATGGCTTTTTTGTGAGGAGCAGAACTAGTACCATCTTATTCTTATTTAAAATAAGTACTACATCTTCATTTTTTTTTGTTATTTTGTATTTTACAAATGTTAAACTTACACTTTGGCCGCAGGACAACATCGCTGATACTTTTGGCATCTTCTTTTGATTTGAGCGACAGACTTCCAACAACTTGTTGGTGATTCGCTTTGTTCTTCCGAGTTCAATTCACATTCTCTTTCCTAAAATACGAAGTAACATTAGGTTTGTCACAAAATTTTTTAAAACTATTAGTTTGTTCAAATAATTCTGTGCTTCTTTTTAAAACAAATTTTTGGAGTTAGGAGCACAGAATTAGTTGAACAACCTAATATAATACTAATAGTCATCATTTAGGACTTTGGTGGAAGGGGTGGTTCATAAATTATTTTTAATGGTATTTCTCCTTGAGCTTTTAACTCAGGAAGAACTATCATTACTGCCACTGTTTTAAGGCGTTCTAATAGTTAAACTTACATCAATTTCGATTTCTTCGGATTTTTGGCTTTGCATAAAACTTTCGGCCGACACACAGGCTCCAAATTCATTTACTCTGGCTCGCATCAGCTTTGAGAGTTCACTGAAATTAAGGTTTTGTCTTTAAATTCATAAACGTACTCAAAATCAGTGGCAAGATCACAAGCTTCAGCCGTAGCGTTCCGTGACCCGTCTGTGCATCTTTTGTGTGTGTCCATCATGTCATTCTCACATTCTAGGAATTGTTTACAGTATTCTAGTTGGGATAAGCCCTGAAAATTGAGCAAAATCTTATCATTTATCATTTTTTGTGATCATGATAATATAAGGTAGGATGAGAATAGCTTGAAGGGTAGGGTAAGGTAGGGAAGGGAAGGGTAGGGCAAGGTAGGGTAGGGTAGGGTTGGGTGAAGTAGGGTAGGGTAGTGTAGAGTAGGGTAGGGTAGGGTGAAGTAGAGTAGGTAACAAAACTTTTTAAAACTTACATGACCGCGCGCCAAATACAGTAATAAGGCTATTACGGTAAGCCGCTTCATCGCCCCGCTTTGCAGTGTAATGGAGGCGGACAAGGCTATTACCTAAAGTAAGAAGAAGCCTTAAAACATTAATTTTACAAACTGTTCACAGTTTAATTGAAGTATTGTTGGAATTGCAAAAACGTAATAAGCAAATGTTTACTTTGCAAATTAACCCAAATTATAACCACGATTCGTTCCCAAGGCAATAAAAACGTAAAGCAATTTTGTCGTAAAATCGACGGAATTGAGGAAAATTGAATCGACTGAAAAGTGCATGTTTTACAAGTTCAGAGGTATTGTAAGGTTAACCTGGTTGTAGTTGACATAAGGTCACATACTGTTATAAGTTAAATACTTCTGCGCCCCCTCTCAAAGCAAATTTTCGTGGTTAGAGGGCTCAGTACAATTTGAACAACCTAATATCATATTATACGGTGCAAAAACATAAAGAATTCTTGCTACTTTTACTGATAAGGTTTTGTATTGTACTTTTGACATTGACTGCTAAATCAGAAAGTTTATAGAAAGTTGTCAAAAAAGACTTCATGAATTGTTCAATAAATAAATTTTAGATATATTTGTCAAACAAAAGTTCAGAATATCATGTCATTAGGCCATACAACAAGGTATAGCAAGGTTTATGTTTTTCGGGATGGTCTCAAAGTTTATAGCAAGAACATTAGAAGAATTAATGTCATATGTGAGATGTTTCTGACTAGTGGAAAGATTACCTAGTACAATATATAGAGATATGTTGTGTGTCAAACCCTACTAAAGGGCTTAGTTGTCTGAGAATGAGAATGATCTTATAACTTATAGGTTTAAAAAAGCAATGAAATTTTAAAAAAAGTATATTTTTTATGAAAAATAGGTATAACAAACAGCCTTTCTTATAGTTTAATAAAAACAAACTATAATGTCTAAAAAGTTGGTCAAAAATTTATTGAAATAAACTTAAATATTCAAAAGGTAACGACAAATTATAAAATCAGGTTAAATTAGGTTGTTCAAATAATTCTGTGCTCCTCTCGGAAGCGAATGTTTGGGGTAGGGGGACGCACAATTATTTTCACAACCTAATATTGAAAAATAAATCGTTAGTACTAAACAGTACCATCAACAACTGGTCGTTGTTGTACCTTCCCTCTAAATCATCAAAACCCTTAAAATAATCAAAATTGTATGCCCCAATTAAGCCGCGGGTATTGTAAAGTAAATAAACCGACTCCGGCGGATTCAGAATACCTCAATCTGCTCCAGAATCTCAGAATCCAGCCGTCGCGCATTAGCAGGCTTATTTTGGCGGATTCAATCTCCGCCGCTTCTGATGCCTATCAGTAGCGTCGCCTTTCTCACTTTCTCTCGGATAAACAAGATTGAGGGCGATTTCACTCTCGGAATCTGCAAATTCCGCAATTACACTGTGGCATCAGGGTGTAGCCGGAGGGGGGTTTATGTGTTTGGGTTTATGGGTTTTTATAAGAGTGAAATATAACGTTGATCGAGATAAACATAAACATATTACAAGAATGTCATAAGAAGAGTGATTCAAAATAATGAGTTTCAAAACTTAAAGTAATGAGCTACAGCGACATGCTTTTAAAATCACATAAAATTAAAAAAAAAACAAAAGTAAATAGTTATAAAGGTCAAGAAGCAAACAGGTAAGCTTAATGATATATAATCATTATTGTATTTAAAAGAAACTTTTCATTATTGTTTACTAGTCTACACAAAATCAAAAACACAACTTTTTGTCCAAAACTTAGTTAGTACCTGTCCAACAATTGTAAAATTAAGAAAGCGTTGATTTTGTTCCCGATCCCCCCCCCCTATTCTTTTACAATCCCTTACAGCCTTGGATAGAAGTCAGAAACGGGCTGGGTTCACTTTTGAATAGACATGGGGAACGGACCATTCTGAGCAAAATTTAGGTCGGGTCGGACCTGGACAGCTCGAAAAAACCCGCCCGTTTCCACGCAAAAAACAAATTCGAGCCGGGCTTGAGCAAAACTCAGATCAGGCCGGACCTAAAAAGTGGGCCCGGCTCGTTCCTCATGTCTACTCTTGAGGCTTGGCTTCGACTTAACGTTTAGTATTTTTTCATGCCGGTCGGGCCTGGCACGGTAGAAAAATTTTATGCCTAGTTTAGTCCGGCTCGTTTTAAAAATTTTTGAATTTTAAAAATTTAAAAAATGAAAGAAACTTTAGCTTTGCATTCTTTTTTTAGACCATTTAATTACTTCGGTACCAAAAAAAAACAAAAAACATTCACGGGAATTAAAACAACAAATTAAATTAAAAAAAATTTTTTTTCGGTTTTGGGCTTAAATTTCAAGCACGACCTGCAGGGCCAGGCCTACACGGTTTGTTTTTCACTCTTACCTTTCTTGTCCTGGTTTCAAAAAAGTGGTAGCCTTGTATGCGTACCACTTTTTAAAAGTATAAACTTATAATACATAAAACTTAAAGAACTAAACCAGAGGAAACGATATATTTTTGTAAAATAACTTGTTCGATTATTCATGTAACAGAGTAAGCTAGAGTTGTTACTTTACTCAACGAACTTTTCACTTTTTTCATTAAAGGACCAGTTCGCCCATTGAAATATCATTGGCATTCTGTCGCAAAAATTCGACGTTCATTTTTTTCGCAAAAAACCTGAGCAGGTCGGACCCTAATTGAAAAATTCATTTCGACACCGACCCACTCACGTTTTTTGAGAAAAATGATTTTGATTGAAATTGCCTGATTTTCGACGCTTTTTGCGACAGAATGCCAATGATATTTCAATGGGCGAACTGGTCCTTTAAGAAATGACAAATTGAAGTGAAGAAAAGCAATTACTGGCAGTGAAATCTTGAAATATTGAAACTTTTTTTGTGATTTCTTGAAATTCTTCGAAAAGTATTTTTGGGAAATCAAATTAATGTATATTGTAGTAGACGATAGGTGGCATAAATAAGTAAATTTGAGGTTTTGAACTATTTCAATCTAACAATGTAAAACATTACTTGGAGCTACAAAAATTATATTTTTTAAAATTTATTTTAAATTTTTTAAGTTGTTCAAATAATTCCGTGCTCTCTAACTACGACAAATTGTTTTGAGAGGGAGCACAGAATTAGTTGGACAACCCATTATAATAATTTAAATTATTTAAATTGACGTCTTTTTAATTTTTAGGTATCAAAGTGTTTATTTGAATGTAACATACATCACTTTTCAATTTTGAAACTCGAGAGACTACTGTAGTTTTTATAAAGAGTATTGTTTAATTGTTTTCATTGGAAAGTCGAGATCTGAAGAGAAACAAAACAAACAAACGAGGCAAAGGCTAAAGGTTAATATTCTTCTTTTCGATAAATATTTGAGTAAAATACGAAAGGTAGGTTACTTTTAGGTTATTTTGATAATTTTATAAAACTATAACGAGAGTTTCTTATATCGTATGTTGTAATATATACCTTACGTTCTGATACCACTATTATAGATTAGGTTGTTCACATAATTCTGTGTTCTCTCTCAAAGCAACTTTTCGAAGTTCGTTAGCACAGAATTATCTGAACAAACTAATATAAACCGTGGTATTTCCACAATTTACTATACAACCTCATACACAGATCAACAACCGTGTATATCTTTGACCACAAACATGGTCGTATGTTAATGTTGTTTGGAATAATCCGTTTCGAATCGTACAGTTCCTGCTAAAACATACAAATATATATAGAGAATAGAAAAATGATGGTCACTTCGTCTATTTGCGTTCATAAATAGACTTACAACGCCTGACTTGCTCACCATAACATAATCGCCGTCAGTTAAATGGCTGTTGTTGTTGTTTGTACTGTGGTGTGAGGAATATACCGGGTTGATGACATTGTTTTTACTGTAATGTGAGGTATATATTAAGTTGACGACGTTGTTTTTATTGTGATATAGCATCCAAAAAGTCTTGTCGTCTTCGAACGTTCAAAACAATGTAAAATGACGTCAAAACTTTTTTACTCAGCAAAACTAGTAAGATTTAAGAATATTTGGTAAAGCTAAAGTAAGACAATGCTATTTTGTAAAGTTACAGTAACAAAATGCTATTTTAAGTTTTGTTAGCACTAGTATACAGCATAAGTTGAGTGTTTACCACGGTAATCCAATATCTTCTCGGTATTTTGTTTTTCCTCAAAATTTTTGTTTTTTCCGAAATACCATAGTATTTTGAACAGTATTCTTTGTTCTTTCTGTCTTAATATGTTTGTTACTACAATATTTTTGTAGTAATAAGAATCAGCTTGTTATAGTTAACAAGGAACCTTTATTTGAGAGAAAAAAATCTTGTCGTTTGTGCAAAACCATGTGTGACATTACTTTTTAGACGTTTTCGGGCAGTGTGAAAGGTAAAATTTTGTTTGTAAAGATAGTGGACGTCATTATGACATAAAAATTAAAAAATTTTATCATCAAAAACTTTTTTTTAAGTTTTGAAATATTTAACTTGACATTTAACAAGGAAATTGGTCGACCTTCGCGCTCTGATTAAATTCAAACTTTTTATATAGAAATACCATGTTAATATAAGACTTTCTGTAAAGTACCAAATCGCGCTTTTTAATCAATCTCAAGAAAATCGAGATTTTGAATTTTCCGCCAAATTGGCATTGTGTTTCAAGCTTAGAACTTCGCTATTTTTGACTTTTAATCATTTTTCTTTGGTATACTTGTAGAAAATCTTCAAATGAACCTATATTTTTAAATTTGTAAGCGTAGCTTGTCTGAAAAGTCGAAAAAATTGCTTGAAACACAATGCCAAATTTTACAAATTGGCGGGAAACTGAAATAATTTAAAAGCGCGAGCTAAAATTTTTTATGAGTACTATTGGTGGAACAACGAATTCATATAAAAATTTTGAGCTGCTTCTGAGTAGAGCAGGTTGAGTTCAAAGTTGAAGAAGGTTTTTTGTTAGTTTTGATACCTAAATTACCTTTCATGTAGAACACATTTCCAAACCAGATTCCCTCACAAAACCCTAGTATTTGAATAACAAGTGTAAGGAATACTGTGAAAACAGCAATACAAACAAACACATGTCACTTTGTTGTAATACATAATATATTATGTTATTACTCATTCAAAGGCTTTGTTTCTCTGTCCTCTCTCTTGCCTTGCGTGTTCTCTCACTTTGAGCTGATTTTTTATTCAAATATACTATTAAAAGGCTTATGAGTAATATAAATCTTGCATCAGGAAGAGATTTGCATATTAACATAGATGATTTGGTATAATAAGTGTCTTTGTAACATTTTGTGGTAGGTGGGCGCGTAGAGGATGTATTTTGTCATGTTTGGGTACTTTGTTCTTTATTTTACATTATATTTATAGTTTTACTGTGTTAACTTACTTTTACATTGAGTTTTGATAGTTTAAACCCAATATTGGGCTGTTGAAAAAGTATTGTCGTCTTTTCACACTGACTTCAACGTATAAAAACGACAAGACTTTTTTAAAAGTTCTAGAAATTACTGTTACTTTCCAAGTTTTACCGTAGTAACTTGTTGTTCTAAAGACACCTGTCCTTCCGGGTACGGCCATCTATGTGAAGGTGTATGTAACTCTACAAGGTATGGGTAATATAAGGAGGTATAGGCAATATATGAAGGTATGGGTAATATGCGGAGGGGGTAATACTATACAAGTTGCGTGCTTTATTTTAATTACACATTAAATTGTTTACCACGGATGCTAATTATACATATATCTCGTTACTACGCCATGTCGTGATATGTCAGCATACCAATTATGTTCTCCCATTTACCGAGGCTATTAATAACATATTGCAGCTGATGGTATTTATACTTTTTGGGTATTTGAACTGTCGTTTTGGGTATATTGTAGTAGGTTTGGGTTAAGTTTTAATCCAAAAAAATAAAAAAATTTTTTTGAATTTTTTAAAAAATATTTAAATTTTAAAAATGAACTTTCTGCGCACTTTTTGACCGGTATTTTTACACAAAAACGTCATTGTGATACCGAGATTTCTACCATTTTTCTCTGCGCTCTCTCCACTTCTAATGCAGTCTTGTTTCAGACCTGTGAGCAAAGCCCCCAAATTAACATAACTTTCGAAAGAGACCCTCCGGGGACGTTATCAATCTTCAAGCAGTCTCTGACCTTTTACTGGTTCAACTGGGCTCAAACTTGGTTTATATTGTACTTGGTACATCAAGAACATCAAGTGGTACTACAACATTTTGTTATAGTAAGTACTAGGAGATTTTATTATTGTTAGCACAGCAAGTTACGATCTCAGAATGAAGTAAAATTACTCTTACTGTCAGGGCTTTAACATTACTGTGATATCTTTGGAATTACCATGGTAAATAATTTTTACATGTAAAGTAAAGCCTAGTATAACACCTTACAGGTCCTGTAAGTCGGAATAATAGTTTACAGACCTGCAAAGCCTAGTTTAACATTTTATAAGCCTTGTGAGGCCCAGCATAGTATTGTACAGGCCCTGTAGAGCCTAGTATAACATGTTTATTCCCAATTTATACCTAAAATACCTTTAAAAATCAAATTTCAAGCAAACCTAAATCCTTTCGAACTCAAACTTTAGTTAATCAAAACTTTGTTTACAGCGGTTTCGAAAGTTTAATCAGTTTTTGATAATTTTCTTACAATTATCGCTTTTCAACGTTCCAACGTTCCTTTCGCCGCGAAAAACGTCGTATCATTCATAGTTCTGGCTCTGATAATCGACAATATTCAACGAAAAATTGATGCAAGAATTTTAAAAGTTACTTTAAACAGTGATAAGAGTTGTTATTTAGGTTTAATTTAGTTATTTTAGTCTTTAGAAGGTTATATTTGGGAGTTGAAGGGGAAATTAGGTATATTTTTGGGACTTTGAGGGGTTTTTCGGGGTTAAAATGATATTTTTTAAATGAGTAAGCTAGTATTTAGGTAGAAAAACTATTTTTACGTCTAAAACAATATCAGTTTCAGTCTCTCTATTCAGAATTTTTAGGTCTTCTGGCTTTCAAAATTCAAAATCGACTGTTTTTGGCTCGTTTTATACCTAAAATCGACTGTTTTCCCCTATTTTTCGTTAAAAATCAACAAATTTTCATCTATTTTCAGCAATAATCGACCGTTACTAACAATAATCGACCGGACCGTAAACAAAACTTGTCCGCGTTTCCCGCTGTCTTCTTGCAAAAGCCGTCTTCGGCCGTCGAACAGGCCCTGAGGGCGAAAGCGGAGAGTGGCCAAGCCCCTTTCTCTTCTTCCCCTAAGGCAAAACGGCCCTTTTTGGAATAAAACAACGCTACAGATTGGGGAGTGCTGCGACTTGAATTCTGCCTAGAATCGACCGAAAAACAGCTACGGAATCGACTGAAATTTGGAGAGAAGATCGACCAGATATTGAGGAAGAGGTCAGCTCTAAATCGAGGAGAAAATCGAATGGGAATTGGAGAAAATCGACCAAAAACGGCTGCAGAATCGATTAAAGTTGACAAAACCTACGATAATATAGCTATTTTGTCCAACGAAAATCTGTAAAACAGCCCCAAACAAGGTAAAACCCTCTTCTACCATCGAGCCAAAATCGACCACAATACGATCAAAACTAGCCTAGCTTTAAGCTAGGACATTTTCCAAAATTCTCGGCTTTTGGCCTTGAATTCAACGGGTTTTTCGACTGTTTCAACGGTCATTTTCACTAAATCTACTGGTTTCTTCTGGCTTTTTATCATTCTGACACATTTTTTATCAGGCTGACGCGTTTTTTGGACGAAAGATTGAAGTTAATTTTTGGAATTTGTTGAAAGATTGTGGAGAATTCAGAAAGACGGGTGTTTCACGATCTCAACAGCTACTATAACATCAGGAAATGGTCTTCTTTTTCGACGAGGAGCAAGCTAGTAAGTTCAATTTTTGAAAATTTGTTTTTTTTTAAATTTAAAAATTTTTTTTATTTTGTAAAATTTCGATTTTTTGAAAATTTAAATTCTAAATTTTTTAAATTTTTCAAAACTTGTCAAAACTCGATCTCTCAAGCCCAGCTTATCTTGTTATTCTTGTTTGTTTACAACCATTTCCGGCTGATTTACGTAGGCTTATCTGGAAGTGTCACTTATTTTGGTCGACGCTGTGTCTCGAGTGTTAAGAGAATTGTAAAGAGTGGTGCTGTAAGAGTGGTATTGTAACAGTGAAAGAGCTGCGTTGTAACAGTTTTACTTTGCAATCAATTACTTATCTTTACTGTAACTTTATTGTAACGTTTTGTAAGTGTAAACAGATTAAAGGGCAAAACACTCATGTTCTACTGTTTTACCTTGGGTTTTTACTGTGGTGTGTGAGGTCAAAGTTTAGTGTATTTGAAATTTTGTAAAATTTTGAGTTTGTGGTTGGAAAAAAAGGTCAAAAAGTTTATAGAATACCCTATTCCGGCCTAAAAATTCGTTTATATTGACGTTTTTTCAATTGTTCTTGATACTTTTCGACCGCTTTTTGTAAATTAAGAGGTTGTTCAAATAATTATGTGCCCTCTAACTTCGTAAATTTGCCTTGAGAGAGGGCACAAAATTATTTGAACAACCTAATCTCAGGTTTACTGTAACATTCTGAAACGAGAGGGGGCACATAATTATTTGGAAATCCTAATATAAGGTTTGCTGTAACAATCCAAAACAAGAGGGGGCACATAATTATTTGAACAACCTAATCTCAGGTTTACTGTAACAATCTAAAACCAAACTCACTCGAATATGCATTACAGTAGCAGATTAGGGGGGCCTTTTGCGTAAATAAATTAATTTCTGTCATAAATATTCGAATACATTATTGTTAATCTTGGATTTGCACGAAAGCCCTCAGGCACATAACAAAGAACTAATTTGTTCTAATTTTGCAACCACGGCCTGTCAACCGAGTGTGATATGTTGTAAAGAAGTAAAGTAGAACATAGAATTTAAAAAATGAAAAAAATTTTAAAAAAAATTTGAAAAACGGTCAAAAGGTTTATCTAAAATGAGTTTTAAGAGGTTGTTTTAGCCATTTTTGCCTAAAAACTGCCATTTTTATTTGAAACTTCCCCAGAAATTACAGCAAAAAGCAAAAGAAGGTTGTTTTAGAAGTTTAAGGAAGTGATTTCTACTCTGTAAGTCACGCGACAGTAATGTAATTATAGTTTCGAGCAAGAGTGTAACAATTCAAACATACAGAGAAGGTTACTGTAAACTTGGTTTTTACATTTTTCTGACTCAAATGTATCTATAAAAGTGGTGCCCGAAAAAATCGAGATCAAAAAATTAAATTTTGAATTTCTCGCTAGATTGGCATTGTGTTTCAAGCTTGTAACTTTGTCATTTTTTGGCTTTTAATAATTTTTTTTTGATATACTAGTAGAGAACCTTTAAATGGACCTACAATTTTAAACTTGTAAGCGTAGCTTGAATGGAAAGCGGAAGAAAGTGCTTGAAACAGAATGCCAAAATTGACAAATTGACGGGAACTTCAAAAAATTTAATTTTAAACTTTAAAAAACTAGTTACTGTTTTTTATTGTTATTATACTGTAGATAGTACAAAGAATTCAAATAAAAATTTTGAGCTGATTCTGAGTGGGGCAACTTGGACATTGACATGACTTCTCATGGTCTAACTTGGGCACTTTGTTGGATATTGTAATTTACAGAAAGTATAAACTGAAGAATAATTTGGTAGTTAAGAAAAAAAGTTTCTGCTAATGTTTTCACCTGCCTTTTACACTGTTTCTATATTTACTATTTACATCAGTACAATAATATTCTACTTATTTTTTGCTGTTTTTTTGATTTTTTTAGTTTGCACAGTGCAATTTATAAAAGGTTTTTTGTTGCACCGTACAAGTTTTTTAAAAATTTTAGTTTTGTTGGTCGAAAATTAAGTAGAAACGATATTTTTATATACTCTTTATAGCCAAATTTGTATATTTTTTTAAACTTTCTAATTACTTTTTGACCAATCCAGCCGTTTTTTCATTTTAAATTTTTTTTTCGCTTTTCATTAGGTTTTTCAAATTATTCTGTGCCCTCTAATTCTAAAAATTTGCTTTGAAAGAGGGCGCAGAGTTATTTGAACAACCTAATATTTTTATAAATCTTGGTGACTCAGCTAAAATTAATTGTTTGATCAATATTTTAAAACTTTTTTTGACGTTTTCTGACCAATATACGTATCATAGATAATATCTTTCAAAACCCTTGTTTATTCAGTTTGTTTTTCGCGATTTGCAAGTGCAAAAACTTACTTTACATACCAAATTCAAAAGTTATTTTTACGTGTGGTTCTGGTGATTTATGATGGTTTTTAAAGCCGGGCCATGTAGGCTCGACTGCCGGGGCTTAAACCAAATCTCGGCCCGTGGTCACGCTTGGTCAAAGTCGAAAAATTGGAACCGGTTCTTTACAGGTCTAACTTTTTAATTTTAAACAAATTTTCGTCTTAAAATAGCCATTTTGAAATCGAGAATGTTGTTTTGCTCTTGTAAAGTTCCTTTCTTCGATCACAACTTGAACAGCTCTAGGTGCTTATCATCAATTCGTTATCAGTCAAAGGTTACAAACAAAAGTTGAGGCTATTTGACTTTACAAAAACCTTACTTTCCTTACTGTAGTTACTGATAATCATTTTGTATTACAGCGGATAGGGGGCACGGTTTTTTTGAAATTGAGGGGTTTCGCTATGATTGTTTTGTTCAATTAATTCTGTGCTCCCTCTGAAAGCAAATTTTTGGGGTTAAGGGAACAGAATTTTGTGAACAAGGTAATGTGACATCGATTTTTTAAAATATTTTTAAGTTTTAAAATTTTTGAAATTTAAAATATGTTGTCGTTGGTCAAAAATAGGTTACTATAGAGTACTATTTTCAATTTTTGTTTAGTATTGTTAATTTTCATAACTTCAACTCTAATTTTTGTTTTCACCACCTTCCACCTACTACAAGGTCCATATTTCATTTAAAACCAGGCTAGCGAAAGTCTTGTAGGCTACTTTTATGATCCATAAAAGTCTGTTAAAAGCAATGACTTTAAACTTTTTTTATTTATCAAGCATTGCTTCAAGTTTTAAGTGATTTGTTTGCAAAACTTTGTCTATAGCACAATTGTTTACAAAAAGTAGTGTCATGCCATTTTTTATTGTACAAAAGGCTCTTTTTAAAGTTTTTATTACAACATCAGCCGTCTTCTAAAGCCACGTGTTCTGAAACTAACGTTTCTTATGTCACATGAGACTAAAACTACATTTTTAACTTATTTGAAAGCTTACAGATACAGGAGGGGGAGGGGGACTGTTTCACAAAAACTTCGTTTCTAACTATTTGATGGTTCAAATGGTTCTGTGCCCCTTAACTTCAAAACTTTGCTTTACCCAAAAAAACTTTGCTAAGCCTTAGGAAAGGGCACAGAATTATTTGAACAATCTAATAGATGGAAACGAAGTTTTTGTGAAACAGTCCTCTTTTCCTGTACTGGTATATATATTATAGTATGTATACATATCAGTAATTTAAATAGAGCCTTTTTGTGTAGAGAAAGGGAGTCTGTTATCCATAAAAGAAACGAAACTTTATCACCAACTAAAACTGTTTCTTTTATTTATGGCCTCGGGGAGTCACGCGATGAAAAGGTCCCAATAAACAGTGAAAGTCACATAAAACTTTTACATTCTAATCTTCGGTTTCTCTTCAACATACCACGAGTTTCCGCTATGTTTGGAACACAGAATTAACCCTGCAAAAGTACAATTTAGGGCAGAGTATGATACTATTTAGAGTAGAGTATGATGCAATTCAGTGTAGTGTATCTGCTATTAGGGATAGAGCATAAACGGTTTGAGTACGGTGTGATAAAAATTAAATAGAGTATGATACTATTTAGAGTAGCGTAGGATACAAAATTAGGATAGAGTAGTATGATAAGAGTTAGAATAGAGTATCTGCTATTAGGGATTACGTATGATACTATTCCAAATAGAGTATGATACATGTTATAATAGAGTAAAATACAATTTAAAACAGCGTGTCCTGCTACTTGTGATAGAGTATGATACTGTTTCAAGTAGGGAAAAACACAGTTTAGAATACAGTATGACACTGTTTATAACAGAGTATGGTACTATTAAGGATAGAGTATGATATAAGATAGGATAGAGTATGACACTGAATATAATAGAGTACTACGCAACATAGAGTAGAGTATGATATTATTTTGGCATAGACTACCGTAAATACTATTAGAGAGAGAAAACCGTACGATTAGAATAATATTATATATCAGAATCTTTAATGGTTAAATTCTAAGTAATTATGGGATAGAACCTGCAAGTAACACATTAAGATTAAAATAAACTTGTTGTTTTGCTGTTATCAAGTGCAAAAACTTACTTTCCATACGTAATTCGAAAGGTTTTTTTGCTTTTTATGGGTTTTTGGCTTGATTTATGAACTAATATTAGGTCGTTCACATAATTCTGTGCCCTAACTCCAAAAATTTCCTTTGAATGGAGGCTCATAATTATTTGAACAATCTAATAGTTTGGGGAGGGGGGGGAGATGCGTGCTGAATTTCAGAGCAAAGGCATGGGTACAGAAAAAGGGGGACTGATTCACAAAAAATGTTAAGAAAATTAAGTTTTAAGCTTGTTTTAAGATCTTCAGTGTTATTGTTTTTCCTTTTTACTACAGTCAAGTAAAAAGAAGAAGCTTTTATTACTATTGAGCCTATGACACATCTATATTTGGTACCTTTATGTCTATTATCTACAACCTTTCTGTAGCATCTTCCCAATCACATTACTATCACTATAAAGTTGTTTTCTTATCAGTATTTGGTGAGTAAACGTGCAGCGAGGTCTTGTTTTTGTATTAATACGCGACTTTTCAACAAACCGCTGCGATCAAGAAGGTGTATATATTGTAATAGATAAGGCTAGACCATAAACAATAGTATATCACTTCCCATTTTGAATTTACATTTTGATTTCACGTATTACTACGAATTGTACTTGAAATGGAGTTGGTACAGTAATCTTAATACTATTACTTATATAGTTACAGTAATCATCATACTATAACTCATATATCTACAGTGGTCTTTAGGCTATAACATATACAGTCTATAAGGCTCAGTACTATACTATAATAT
This sequence comes from Bursaphelenchus okinawaensis, assembly GCA_904066225.2. NCBI lineage: Eukaryota > Metazoa > Nematoda > Chromadorea > Rhabditida > Aphelenchoididae > Bursaphelenchus > Bursaphelenchus okinawaensis. The sequence continues at coordinate 7,264,005 of CAJFCW020000002.1, read as the reverse complement.
CCTGCCTTGGGTACTGTAACAAATATTTTGCTGTTTTGAAGTTTCAAATAGCTAAAACAACCTTCTCTATCTTTAAAAGTCACAGATGACCACAAACAAAGTGTTACGTAAGTTACTTTTAAAATTTGTGTCAGTTGTCGCGGAACTTTGATCATTTCAAAAATCCGGAGCAGCGATCTCTGAACATGATCTCCTGTTCGTATGTTGTTACTTTGCTTATCCTTCACTGTTCCTTTTACTTCTGAGTCTATTTAAAGCTGTTATTACAGTGAAAGTTATCAAATCAAAATTATCTCAAAATTGATGTTTTCTTATCACAATGTCTCACAATCAACATGAACTCAACTCATAAAAACTGACCGTTAGACTAGACTATTTACTGATTGCTAAACATCCCACTTTCATCTCATGACACTTTACTGATACGACAACCGGTTTAGGAGTGCACTCAAGTGTCACCTAGGCTTGAAAGCAAGCTTACTGGATCCGGCCCTAGGCCGGACTGACACATATAAACCCCAGGGCCGGGCCCTAACCAAGGCTAGACCTCTGGGCAAGGCTTGAAAAGTCGGGCCCAGCCCTTTACAGGTCCAGTGTCACCTCCTATCTCTATGTCACCCTTATCGTTCAGTAGTATCACTTGGAATTGCCCTATCGTTCAGTAGTATTATGCTTTGTCTGATAAGCGTTATGTCACGGGATAGTAATAGTAATGTTGATCCGAGAGAGATTAAACATTATATTACTCTTCGTACAGCTGCTATCAGAGCGGCGAGAGAGCTGTTTCATAAACAATTCTTTGTTTAAATTCGCTTTGTTACAACGTCATCTTCTGGAACTCGTGGTGGGACTGGTGGAGCTGTGTCGTACTGGGTTGTGGGGGTATTTTGTAAAAGCTTCTCGATGGGGGTATATTGTACTAGGTTGTGGGGTTATGTTTTTTTCTAGCTTGGGGGTAAATGTTATAGGGTTTATATATAAAAATTAATGAGCTACTAAACTTTAAGTCGCTATGTAAAACCTGGTTCATTACTTTTTAAACAATTTAAAAGTTCAAAAAATATGTTCTACATATTTTTTGACCGACTTACAACGTAAAAATTAATTCTTTTTCAAAACTTTTTGATTTTTTGCATACTTTTTGACCGAATTCAAATAAAAACAGCCTTTGTTTACAATGTTTGAATTGTTTAAAAAGTTTCGAAAACTTTGTTTTGGCCATTCTTTGTATTTCAAGTATTCCCAAGGCCATTAAATGCAAATTACTTAGCTGTTTAACACATCAAAGTGCAATTCTATATATAAATGTGTACGTGACTCCAATTGGTTGATATTTGCGATATCTGGTTTGAATTGCGGATATTGTAGTAGGTGGTGTGATTTGAGCAAAAGCTTTTTGAGGTGGAGAGCATGGTCAATGGTTAGAGAGTAAGTGTGGTAGAAGAGAAGATAGGCTGGAAGATTTTAAGGGAGGGAGGGGTATTTTTAAAGAAGATTTTAGGGGGGAAGGTATTTTTAAAGCCATTTTTAGGTGGGGGAAAGATTTTTTATTTTTTAATTTTCCAGCTGGAAGTATTCAGGTTCTTGTAAACATTTTCTCTTTTATTGTGATTCTGATAAGATCTTGTTGGAGAGCCGATAGCATCTCTACTGTTTACAATAACATAAAAAGGCGACAGAGCAGAATTGCGTCATATTATCATAGTGACTTCTGGGTTCATTCAATGATTACTTATAAAAGGTCAAAGTCATTTTGATTTTGAAAAAAAACTTTGGACTTGATTTAGTAATTACTGACTTTGATTACTCTTCTAGGACTTAAGAGTAATCGAACTTATTAACAGGTACTATAAGAGCTACTGAAGCCATTAGTAAGTACTGCAATTACAACCTGAGTAGAAGCCATTATTAAGCACTGTAATTACAATCCGACTTAGTATTAAGTAAAAGCACTATTTATAATACCTAGTACTACTACTACAAGCCTCAAAACTTTCGTAATTAGTAGGCTTTACGACTTCAGAAGGATTGCCACGTCGAGTTGGAAGAAACTCGTGCATTTCTTCTGACTACGCTCCGTTTCCCTCTCTTTTTCTCTGCTCTCGCGTCTCCTCTTCACCCGTACTCTCTCCTGTCACGGCCCGCGAAGCTTCGAAAACCGAAAAATTCTCCAAAAACAAAAAATTTGGTTCGATTTCTCCACAGAATTATGTTCAAACGTCTTGGGTTTCGTCATTAGAGTTGGGGTTTGTTGTCGTGAGATCATAGTTGGGGTCTGTTGTTCATAATGGCCGGCGTTATGGCCTTCGTAATGGTCTTTATGGTATTTACCGAGCGTTTTATATTGTTTTTGATGGGAGTGTTGTGGGGGATTTGGACTGGAAAGGGTGTTTTTAGCTAAGTCTAAGGTGTTTATAACTTATATAAAGATGTTTATTGCTGGAATCAGGGGTTTTATGGACTAAAAGGTGATGAAAATGGCATTTTAAAGAGCCTAACTTAAACCTTTAATCTCTGAGTAGACCCTGAGGAACGTAAAGGTAGCTAAAAGCGTGTTTTACAAAAGTTTTTTGCTTTTAATACATATTATAGTAGGTTCTTACATTAATATAAAACTTAGTACTAGTAAGACTATAGAACATGACGCTGTCTAAAGCTTCTAAAGTGATGTTTATGTCATCTAAATCTTCTAAAGCCATCTGAAAAAGCTCTGAAATCATCCTCAATATCGATTTCAAGCGAAAAGCTGCTTAAACTCCACTTTAAATAACTAGTTTTGTAATTACAAAATGCACTATAGTAGCCAAACACATTGTAATATCTGTAGTTGAGGACATTGTAATCGTATTACAAACTTCTTTTTTACATTTTAATGCGATTTGAATGTAAAAAAGGATGTCATTGTGGTCTTGAAATGCACTTAAAATAGCTTTAAAACGTACTTTAAGCTGTTTAAAATTGGTATAGAAGACATTACAATGTGTTGAAAAGGTGTGACATTGATTAGGTGGGTACATTAGTATAGATACAAAGCTTTACAGAGTTGTTTTTACTAAGTAAGCAAGTTTAACATGCTGTAACGTATAATTTTTAAATTTTTACAATGTTATCCATGTTAACATATCTTTTTTTGTATCAAAAAAACTTCAAAAGCATTATATTAATCATGGCAGAGCAACAATGCTTGGTTGATACTTTTTGATACCAAAACAAGGTCACAAAGTATGTTGAGTCTATTACAATAAGCAGACGAATATCATGGGAATCCATATTACACTACCAATGAAACTCTGTAATCTCGTGATCGAAATCGCACCGTTTGATCTCGACTTATCATAATATTGAATTACAATCACTTTTTATGGATTGTTTGTTCGACCACACACTACCTTGTTCATGAACTGGATCTAGTGGTTCATTAACTGTAGTTGTTTAATCATGAGCTGTAGCTGGATGTTGATAACCTTTCGCTGGTTGATAATGAACTTCTCTTATTAGGTATTAGGCGTAGGAACTGCTTTAATTCATTTCTTATATTGTAGCAGGTTATTCAATAAAATTTGCGCTACCTGATTACTGAGATTTGCTTTGAGGTTGGCTCAGAATTTTTTGAACAATCTAATAGTATGTAATTATAGAATCATTTCTTTGAATTAGGTAGGGGAGAAATTAGGGAAAGGCATGAGTTTTTGACGTTTAGGTAACAGTAGAGGTGATTCTGATAACTAGGAAGCTTATTATGACATTTTAAAGTATAAAAAGTATTGTGATGTGGGAAATATATTATAGTATGACAACAACAACTTTACTCAAAAACAAACATTGCATGTTCAACTCTAGCGTACACTTTTATACTAGGTTGTTCAAAAAATTATGTGCCCCCTCTCAAAGCAAATTTTTGGGGTTAGAGGGCACAGGATTATGTGAAAAACTTAATATATTGTAGTACTATATGTTGTTGTAATTTAGATATTGTAGTATCTCTTGCTCTGTACTTCTTTATTTATCACCAGTTCTATGTTATGTTACACATTATTGTAGCTTACAAACATACCATAACTTACTACGTTTTTCTCTTATGAAACTATATTTCAAAGTAATTTTTAAAATTTTGAAGTATTAGACTGTTCAAATAATTCTGTTCCCCTAAACTTCAAGCATTTGCTTTAAACGGGGGCACAGAATTATTTGAACAACTTAAAAGTTTGAAACTTAATTTAGTTTAGTCATGTCATGTTATGTTATGTATGTCACGAAGTAAACATGGGATTTACTATGTTTTGTCACAGGCTTAGCCATTTTACTTCCCACTCGTACTACTATTTTAGTCTACTTTTAATAACATATAAACAAGGTTAATTGCGGTTTTTAACATTTAAACTATTTTGAGAGTAGGTTACGGTTATTATTGGCATACTACAGTAGAGCATTATTGTATATGCTGCAGTAGAAATTTAAAATATTACAGTAAGATATTATGATATATATGCTGCAGTAGAAAGTAATATACTACAGTAGAGTATGTTTTTACTAGTAACGTACATACAGTACTAGATGCCGTCCTTTATAGTACAGTACTTCTTACAGTATGCTTGTTTACTGTAAACTCTTCAAAATCTGGGTTTCCCTTTACAATGTTGTTATTGTAATGAGATTCTTTTGTGGGAATGCACTTTTAGCCATTCAACAAATTCGAAAAACATGTTGTTCACGTTGGTATGGGAGAGTAGAGTAGCCTACAAAGGCTTTTATTCATTGGGGTTGAGATTGTCTTGAACAACTGGTACACAGTAACTTTTAAAGGCTTTTAACTTCAGTAAAAGCGATAAAGCTTTGTTTCCACATATCAGTTTGTTCAAATAATTATGTGCCTTCTATCTTCGAAAATTTGCTTTGAAAAGCGGCTCAGAATTATTTGAACAACCTAATGTTTATTAGATTTTGGTATTTTAGGCTCTATCGTATCTTCAACATTGTCTTACGGTACTGAGGTCATAAAGCTCACTAAGTTACAGTATTTATGTTATATGGATCAAAAAGTTATAGTATTCATGTTCTAACGATCACTAGGTTACAGTAATCGTATTATAAGAAATACTAGATTATTTACTATCACCGTTATCTTCGTATCTCCACTACTCATTACTTCATCTACCCTACCTAATATAATCTCTCATTTTACACCTTCAGTCATCGTTTAATGCATCGTTCCTCTTCGCTCATCGTTCCTATTATTTCCGTCGTTCCTTCCCATCGCGTCGTTCCTTTTTCTGATCGTTACTCTCCCAAATAATCGTACTGACGAGGTTTATGGGCTGAGAACAAAGTAAAGTAATAGCTACGTTCGAATGGGTCGATCGATTTACCTTTTCCAACCTAATATTGTTTAATATTGCTGGTTTTTGGGCTTTTATGGCGGGTTTTGGGTGGGGTGTGTAAAGATTTTTTGGGTGGAGTAGGTTGGGGAAAGGGTAGGGGAGATAAGGTAACAATTACGAATTATATGTCTTGTAGTATAGTACTAGAAAATATCAGGAAATGGTCAAAAATGACGTAGAATAGTCAGCAAATTCAGATATTAAAACCAGAAAAAAGAAGAAAAGTCTTGTCGTTTTTTCTCACGTATATAATAGCAAATTGACGACAAGACTTTTTTAAGTTTTTATATAACACAACTGCCAACTTTTTCTGAATTTTGTTAAAATTACAGTATCAGAGTAACAGTAACTTCCTTAAAACCGTAGAATTGTCTTGTCCGTAGATTGTTTTCTTATACTTTTGACTCCGTGATCACTTACGTGTACCCATCAAACCCATCATCAACATGTGTTTGTGACTGATATCTCAAATCTCATCATTCTTGGTATTGATTAATGAAATTAAATATAGGGGTTGTTACTCACGTGTACGTGTTTGTTTAGCTATGTACGTGCTGTTTTGTACGTATATCTATTTTTTACTGGGTATGGTGTCTTTTACTAAGTGTGCATGATATCTTGTACATATTTTTAGAAATTTATTCATGTTTACTTGTAGATAAGTTTTTTTATATGGCCGTACATGCTAGTTTGTATCTGTAGTATCTATCACAAGATTACGTGTCAGTTGAGAGATTACAATATATCACTTATTGTTTGCTTTATATTGTTCTGACAGTACAATCATGTTCAGTAACAGTTGGTTATGTATATTACTGATCTTTGGGGAGATTTGTGTATATTTATATATGCATCATGGTCTTTATTTAGTCATGACTAGTACAATCAGCAATTTTTGTTCACATCATTCTGAGCTCTTTTTCAAAGCAAATTTTTGGGGTTAGAGCACAGAATTAATTGAACAAATTAATAGGCAGTAGAAAAAAAAGATTGTTTTATACTGTTTAAAGGTTATATATAGCTTTTTATGGGCAATCGTGGTATATTTAGCGCATATACACTATTATAGTATATTTAGCCTATACTGAATCCCCCCTCTACGATATGATCAAATTTATTGCGGCAATAGTAGTTTCAATTACTTTAATTCGATTATGACGCAGCAGTAAACGGAGGAACATTGACAGTAGAACAAATGGAGAGTAAGGGAAATGCAGCATAGATAGAGGGATTTACAGAGTAAATTAAGATATCGAGCTAAAGCTTTTATCTTTTGAGAAACCTCAAAATATGGACTCATTAGCTCTTAATTACTCTGCAATGGTTTATATAGGTTGTTCAAATAATCTTGTGTTCTTAATCCGAAAAAGTTGATATGAAAAAGGGCTCAGAATTATTTGAAAAACCTAAAAACTAAATTTATTACAACTTTATCTTTGCAGTATAATCTCGTATAATAACACCTTGTGCCTCCATAAGACCCTATAACAACATCCTGTGTATTTATAAACCCAATACGGTTTGGGCTTTGAGTTTTTGCATATTAAAGTGGCAGTTCTGGGGAAATGGATTAGTAACTCATTAGTTTCGAAATTGTCATCAATTTAGCAACATACGATACCTTTGTTGAGAGATATTGCAATGTTGTTATCATTTATGGGATAATATTTTACTTGTTATACTATTTTTGAATACTGTAACAAGTTTTTTGTCTTAAATTTGTGGTTATTTCTTCGTCTTTTGTACTATAATGTCTTGAGAGTTGTAGCAAAAGTGTATATTAAGGTAGGTTTTACTTGTTTTGAAATTTTAAAATAACTTTATAATGCTCATAACTCACTGTAATACTTTATAACTTACTGTAAATCAAATTAAGTCTTTAATAACATGCTTTTTACTATTTCAAACTTCCTATTTACCACATTATGTACCTACCCCAACCACTCAAACCATTAAAATTTCGAATTTCATCGTACTTTGGGGGTGCCAATGTGTAAACATATATGTTCTGAACAAACTCTGTTTGAAACACTCCAATTGTAGAGAAAAACGACTTTTTTGGTGTTTTTCGACTTTTTTATTACCCCCACCCTGCCTCCTTCTTCTGAAAAAAAACCGAACACCGACTGGGGAGGGGGAGAGGGAGGGGTGTCTGGGGGTCTCTCTCTTCTGCACAGTCTCTCTTTCTTCTGTCTCTCAGTTGGATATAGTCTTTTCTTTTTACTGGCTCTTTCTTGTTTACAATGTTTTGTGTCTGGAGTCTCTCTTTTGTTCTTTGTCTTTTGCGTCTAATGTCTCTTTGTATGTGATCTCTTCTTTTCTTAGCTCTCTCTGGGCAATGTGATCTTTTGTCTTTCTCTGCTCTGTATAATCATCATCTTTGTCTTCTGGGGTTTCTAAGATGTAGTTCTAGGTTTTACTATCTTTTTCTGACGTATCTCATACTGTCTTTACATATTATACTCTCTTATCAGCCGTTTCTTTTCTTTTTAGTTGTCTCTACCCTCTCCTATGCTTAATATTGTTCTCCCCCTGCCCTTTTAACATTCCTTTTATCTGTCACACCCTCGCCTCTCTATTCTGCCTTCACATCTGTCATTTCTTTCTTCCCCCCGCCCTCTCCTCTCTCTTACCCCCCCCCCTAACAGAGCCCTTGCTTGTGCCGGAGATCTTGTGAGCATATTTATTTGTGGGAAACGGTGGATGGGCAATGTGACATGTGCGGCGTTCGCAGCTTGTTTTTGGGCCCCTAATTCGATCCGCATTTGCATATTGTTTACGATTTGGGGTTGCAAGTAATCTGCACTGAGATGAAAGTACAGGGCTTTGTTTTATATTATAGTAGGTCAGGGTTTGGGGAAAGTACGATGGGTTTGTGTTTTTTGGATATTATTATACGTTTTTTGGTTTGAAAGTCGATAAAATTTAGTTTTTTTAGTCTGAATGTTTATAGAAATTGGTCAAAAAGTTTATAGAACTGTTGACAAAACCGGTTTTAGGGGGTGATTTAGAGCTTATAATATTATATTAACCATTTTGGTGGTAACAACGCTTTTTATCTTGTAAAAAGTACATTATTTTGGTTTATATTATAGTATACAAGCCTTTACATATCATTATCAAGTTAGACAGTTCGTGGTTTAGACTTTGAAAGTGCATTCAAACAGCAATATATGTACCACTAGGTATACTATTCACTATATAACTGTATTATTCACTGTATAACTGGAATATTGAGTATATAGCCACTAGATGCCACGTAACATTGAGCAATGTTTTCCCTTTAACATTATGTGTTACCCAACTTTACCATGACTTTTACTATGTCACTTATAACTTCAATACCTATTCTACTACCTTATATTACCTTATAGTACAATAGGACTACTATCTTATAGAAGGATAGGTACCTTATTCCTCATTTCAAACCTAAAATGTGATGTTTGCTCTTCAAAACCCGCTTACCAAGCAATTTATCCGTCGTATGTCCAGAGACAAAGAGGGTAACCTTGATGTTTTACGACCAGCCTTTGATGCCCTGGATCAGCGATGTCACGCGTTAATTGTGGCAGATGTTGCACTTTGCAGGGATTGATGCCTTTTTACCGTATGTCATAACAATGGGTCTGTGTCACGCGTTACCTAATTACATTAGGCTTATATTGTGTTAGTTTGCATTGGGTCGGCTGTTATGATAGTTAGGTTAATTTACATTATAGTAATTGGACATAGTTACATTAGTATGGTATTATTAATGTCATAGGCATAGAAAGAGTTACAAAAAGCTTTTAGTAGTACAAGAATAGCAAGATTTGGTTTAGTAGAGCATTACAAAAGTCTTGTCATCAATTTACACAGCTTTGAACGGCCAAGGACGACAAGACTTTTTTCACTTTTAGAAAAAAGCATGTCTTAACACATTACCTACTGTTTAAATAAAGTAACCCAATTTTCCAATACAGTACTCAAATGACAAATCAAAGTTGTGTTACATCACCCAAATGTAATACTTCTTGGTCAAACATTAGCCCATAAATCTGAGGAAAAGCCTCTCTTTTTGCCCTCACCTGACCTTCCACTTGAGCCCAATCACGAGCTCTTCTTCCTCTCCTTCCACTCAGCGTCACTCGGCCTTATTTGGGTTATTTGCTTTGGAACCATGGGTAATATTCTTTATTTTTATAGTTACTGTGGTGGTTTTAGTACGTTTTCTCTTTATATTAAGGTAGATTATACCTATAACTTTTCGATTTTTTTTTAATTTTGGTGCCGGCTGTCACTCTTAAGCCTGGGGCAAGTGTTTCATTAGACCTATATTACGATAGATATTAACTTTTTAAATATCTCTTTCGTTGTCAGCTTAAAAACAGTAATTAATTCGATCTATTAGGTTGTTCAAGTAATTCTGCACCCCTCTTAAAGCACTTTTTGTGATTAAGAGGCACAGTATTAATTGAACAACCTAATAAAACCTTATAGACTACCAATGTTTATGCCTCCAGATACGAAAAAGATTACATTCCTAGCCACTTCCCCAAAATGACTTGTACTCTTTTGTCAGCCTAATCATTGTAAAGCTTGTTTTCATATTTTTAGTGCGTTTTAAAGTTTACCAAGTAGACAAAGGTGTTTATTGACTTTGTTTTGTAATCTGTTTTCATAGCCATCGTTAAGGGGCCAGCTGGTCTACTTAGTATTCTCAGCTGGTAACCTTTGTACTTCTGAAGACTTGTGTTTATCAGCTTATGGGATTTCGTTTTTTAGGGGGTTTAGGCTTTTGGCTGACATATTATAGCAGGTATTAGCTTTATAAGGTCGTGTAATATCAGTATAATACATTGTGGAGGGTTTTTGAAAGTAATTTTAGTAAAGTTTAAATTAAGAATAGTATTTTGAATCCTTTTTTGATATCCACTTTACATTCAAACAAATTGTCTTTAATCTCTGACCCCTCATGTGTCCATCTCTCCCCCTATAACAACATTTCACAACACATAAACACAGATGCGATTCCTGCAATGGAGAAGTTTTATTATGCAATAAAGCACAATTCGGGATACGCTCTACATATTCCCGTGTTTAATTTACCAGTAATGTCTATTAGAATCACATCTAGTCAACCTGCACATATTATACTTGATCATTATTTGAAGGGAAATTTGTACTGATTGATAGTTGAACTTAGATCTAGGTATTTGTCTACAGGTTTTGGGTACAATGTTGTCTGCAGGTTTTCAATATAAAAACCGGGTTTTTAGGTCTTATTTTTCAGTAATGGGCTACTTCAAGATTCTTCTACTGCACTGTGCAGCCTTGAATTTTTAAAGTGCATTGAGCTCTACTGTCTGAGATTTTTTGACTCAATTTTAGTGAAAATCCTACTTAGTCCTTTATAATCCTCATAGCAATTAATTTTTTTGAATTTTCTTTCTCATTATTAAAACTTTTAAACTTTGTTATTTCGACTGCACGGTGCAATCTTTAATGCGCACCGTGCAAAAAAGTCCGATAACTTTTGGCTCAATTTACTAAAAAAATGTTTACACTGTCAAAACTAGCTAATTTAGGTCTGTCTTTGGTTTTTTTGCAGTAATTCGGGTATTTCAATATTGTTTCACAACATTCAAAATGACAGGTCCCGACGGGAAATTATGATTCTTGGCGTTGTGTTAATTAAATTTCTACAAAATTTTGTTCTGCAGCCAAATTAAATCGTAGCACAAACGCTTCATTGACATTTGGGACAGTGTTCTGTTTATGTTACGGGCTTGGGTTCGAATTTCTCTCAAATTATGTTGTTTTAGGTATAGCTGGTCTGTTGAGGCAAAATGATTGATTTAAAGTTGTTTCACGTGTTATACCATTAGCTTTTACATTCATTAGGTACAGTATTTTGTCTGAAACAACATTATTACGGTTATCAGCAGCAATCGGGCACGTGCGCGCTGTGAGACGTGTTATAACCAGACGAGTAATAACAATTTCTGATGAATTGATTTTTCGGTCATTTCGCCATTTCGCGCGAGACCCGGGTAACCGGACGCTTTCTCCCCCTTCCATCGTTTACAGTCGCAAAATTGGATATTCTGTTTTCCGGGAATACGTTAGTATTTGTAATATCAACTTATGTAGACATATATTTGGGTTGGGCATGCATAATATGTTATTATTGTATATTATCATTGATTTTGGGTAGATGAAGGAAGTTTTTTTGGGATGATATGGTGAAATATGATGTAAATGACATTTTACAAGGCATATGGATGGTTTATCTAGAACAGTTTGATCTAAAATCTAAAAAAATATTGTTATTCATGGTTGTTTATGCTCTTATCGATCTTTCCTTTTTGAAACCTTTAAACCCCGACTCTCGAGCTTGTTTTGAATTTCGAAAATTTATCATCAACATTATGTTAGCTTGCCTCGTGTAAACATCCACGTACTTTACTGATCTTATCTCGTTTTAGACGCGCGATCACCAGACACTTCAGGCGACTTTGCAGTGACGTCGACCGAGATCTCGACGTCCAAAGTCTGCCAACTACTATCGTCACGACTTGCTCCTTCTTCACCATCACACTGTTCCACTAAAGTTCAGCTGTACGTGAGGGCCCAGTGCGCCTCGAACATCAGCGCCTACACCCCAATTCAGCGCCACGACTCGACGAGCTTGTTGCCCCGATTCGAGATCAACATGGACGGCAACTATAGGTAATTTTGAAATATTTTAAGTGGAATAGGTTCTTAAATTGATTTTTTTTGAAATTTAATGGGTTTTTAAAGGTTTTTTGCGTCTAAAAACACGTTTTTTATCATTTTTGTTACCTAAAAATTATTTTGGAAATTTTACTTTTTTTGGTATTATTTTACATTGTTTATGGATTCTCTTAATTCTCCATGATTTCCCAACCCCACCTAACCACAATCCAATTTCTAGAACATCTGAAACCGAACTCAAACGTCGCTCGCGAGTGGAACGCTTCATCGTCGGGGATTCGGATACGGAAAGTGAGTCGGGTCACGACGCCGGGCGTCGCGAACTCTCATCGCCTGACCTTTCCGACGACGACGACCATTCCGTAATTGGAGGTGCACCAACCACGCTGGACTTCGAGCTGGATGAAGAGCGAGAATTAATGGCACGGAAGCCGGTGGCCGCCTTCTTCATCGAAGACGACGACGATGAAGAGGAGCCGAAGCCGGCCAACGACGCCGATGAACAACATCAACTGGTGCCGTTGAGACCATTGGGCATTGGCCAGAACGCGGTGTTGAAGACCCAGAAGCGCCGCCGACGTCGAAATCGATTCTCCGGTAGGTGTTTTGGTCGATTGTTTGGTTTTGTGGGTATTTTTGGGTAACAAATTAATAAAATGAGCTTGGCATAGCATAGATTAGGCAATAAAAGTAAAGTTTTGGCTATTTTCTACTAGTTTTTTTTTACAAATTTTTAAAAATTTAGCTTTTTTTGAAATTTCAAGTTTTCTCACAGTTAACGTGAATATATGCAGCACATTATGACGTCGCATTGTTCGCTTTGATTGTCAAAAACATGTCCAAAACCGCGGCTTTGTTCCCTTTCCTATGGTACTTTTTAAAGAAGATTCGAGTGTTTACAATTGAGGAACGTTGGAGGAACGTTCTCTCTTTTTGAAACCTCCGTCTCCGCAAAACATCTTAGCCCACCTTTTTCGATGGTAAACAGGATTACTGTAACAGGATTTACGGTAACTTAAACTGAGGCAATGTAACAAAAAAGGAATTTCTTAAGTTTTTGGTTGAATATCATGGTTAATATCAGTTAAAGTTGGTTTTTGTCTGATATTGATTATGCTAAGGAGAGCAAAATTGAAAAGATGGTAGAGAATGTTATTGTAGCTTCAAAAATGGCATAAAAATTAGAATACAGTACGATACAGATCGTATTTTACTCTTTATCTCCACTCAATACCCTTAATTACCCCAAAACCGATTAAAACCTCGCAATTCCGTTTGATTTGCGTGAAAACACAGGCTAATTAATCAGTAATTGTGAGCGTACAAAAAACAAGGCCATATCTGATTCTTTTATTACTCTCCAATGTTTTTTATTTTTTGTTTTGCTGTAAATGCGAGGGATTACGGTAACATCAGGCTTCGAACGAGAGAGAAAAGTGCAGTTTTTTTTCTTGTTTTGGTCAGTAATACGGCCTTTCTCGAGTCACACGACCCATTCGTCTTTCACCCCCTGCCCACTCTCTTCAAACCCTACAATGCTTATGGAGGGCCCACTCTCCTCATTGCCCGCCCTCTCTCGCCGAGGCCTTTGTCACAGAGATCTTCAGTCTTCGCGGAGAAAGGAAATTTGTTTGTCTGACAAAGTCTTGAATCAATGTCCTGTTTCTCAGAGTTTTTTGTTTAAACTTGGCTTTTGGTCCGGAGAGAGTGTGCGGAGTGAAGAGAGTGTACAGACTGAAGAGGGAGGCAAAGAGATAAGGCAGAATAAGAGAGAAGGAATAGGAAGAAAGGCCAATACAAAAGTCGCGTGAGCAATAGAAAACGAAATTTAAATACAAAAAGCAACAAAAACACAGTCGTCGATCGCTGTGGGATACCAGCGGGTATTCACACAATAACAACATCAACATTTGAATATCGGAAGGTGCAATTAAATGGAAAAGCAATAAAAAACACGATAAAATAGGGTTTTTGAACTTGTTTTAGGATTGAGCATTGAAAGGTTAACTTTATGTTACCTAAAACTTAAATTTTATTGTTTGAGACATTTTCAAAGGTATTCAATTACAAGCATTATATTGAAGTTACTTACTTAAAAGCTAAAATATAATCAATAATATGGAAAATCAAACAAAAATTGATTAAAAATTATAATAAAAGACTAATTTTATACCTAAAATTTAAATTTTATAGATTTCTACCGCCTGGCCAATGATCATCTTGGATCCGGTGCGTATGCATCTGTGAGAACTGGGGTTTGTATTGAAACTGGAAAAGAGTACGCTGTGAAGGTTGTGGACAAGCACGAACCAGGCCATACCCGATCGAGAATCCTACGAGAAGTCGACATCTTCAAGATGTGTGCCAATCACCCGAACATTGTTCAAATGGTCGAAGTAATTTCAATTTAAAGTGCCACTACAAGTTCAAATAGTCTTATGACGTTTTAAAAACATTTTTGTCAGTTTACAGTATGGTAATGCCTCTGTTTCAGTGGTTCGAAGACGACGACTACTTCTACATGATCTTTGAAAAGATGCGCGGCGGCCCGCTTCTGAATCACATCCAACGCAAGGTCTGCTTCACGGAACAAGAAGCCTCCATGGTCACGCGTGACATTGCCAACGCCCTGAAACACCTGCACGAGCGTGGCATCGCTCACCGAGACGTGAAGCCAGAGAACATCTTGTGCACGGACTTTGACCGAGTCAGTCCAGTCAAGTTGTGCGATCTCGATCTGGCTTCCAAACCTTCGATTCACAAGCTCCGCAAACAGTCCCGCACCCTTCACAACGTCCAATCCGAACCCGATTTGGCTAGTCCAGTCGGTTCGGCCGAGTTCATGGCTCCAGAAGTCGTGGACACCTTTGTTGGTGATGCCCTCAAATACGACAAACGCTGCGACATGTGGAGTCTGGGTGTGATCATCTACATCATGCTTTGCGGCTACACTCCCTTCTACGGTGAATGCGAACGCGACAACTGCGGTTGGGATCAGGGCAGACCGTGCACGGACTGTCAGGAGAACCTCTTCCATCGTATTCAACAAGGCGAGTTCGACTTCCCCGAGGAGGACTGGGCCAACATCTCCGACGAGGCCAAGGATCTCATCTCCCATCTGTTGGTGAAGAACGTTCGTCAACGCTACACCGCCACCGACGTCCTCAGACACAAATGGGTCTGTGGTGGAGCTCCAGAGACTCCGCTTCAAACCGCCACCAACCTGTTCCGCAACGATTCGGCCAGAGATGTGCATCAGATGAACGAGCACTTCAACGTCATGAACAGACTCACGGCTGTCAGATTGAGTGCTCGATTGGAGGAGAACGGTCCTGACATGGGATCTTCTCCTGAAACTGAGTTGGTTCTGAGCGAGAATGTAGATGAACAAGAAGAGGAGGAACAGAAGTTTGAGGTAAGGGCATAGAAAGGGTTTAAAAATGAAATTTGTGTTTTAAATGTCAAGGTTTTTTGATGTTTAGGTCGTAAATTTTCATGGCTTTTTATGCTGATAATAAATATAACTTTCAGAACACTGAAAACGTGCCAGTCGAAGTTCTTCCACCTCCAGAACAAAAACCCATCGAAATGGTGGACGAAACGGTCAATCACCCACCCGAACCGAACAAGCCCTTTCAGCAGGTCCAACCCGAACCCCAACCACCGGTCTACAATGTCAACTACCCGGTCTACCCGCCCGCCATGTTCTCCAACAACTACGGTAATAACTACGGTCCTCCACCCCCGGTGATCAACATGAACGGCATGTTGTTGTACGCGCCATCCGCCCAAATGCTGATGCCACAGGACGGACAGGCCTACTTTAATCAATACTATCCCCCGTGCCCAGCCCCGGTCGAGCCGATGGTACCCCAGTGGTGCCAGCAACAACCCGCTTCCAACAACAACAACTCCCCCAACCAAAGAGCAAACCAATTCTCCACCGCCCACTGGTCCACCAAGCCGGAGAACATTGACTCGGCCAACCGTGGCCGCCAGCTGCGCGCCGAACGTCTACGCCAACAACGATCTCTAACGCCCGGGTACCAACAACATGTTCAAACAGCACGCAATCCACAAGCTCGTCAGTCCAAGAGCAAGAAGCTCTTCCCGACCAGCATCCGCCCAGGCGGTTCTCATGCCGCCTTGGAGACTTGTCAAACTGCTATGGTCAGACGAGTAGGTTTTTAAGGAGGTTGTATATTATCATAGGTAGATCTTGTCTTCTATATTATCGTAGATCTTGGTAATAGTAACACATGTTGAATATAAGATCATTTAAAGCCGAATATTTACTAAAAGCTGCCTTATGCCACACTAATATCCATTTCTTTTACAGGAGTCCACTCACGATCTTCACCTCCACCAAACCAACCGCGAAGCGCAGGTGAATGTGTAATAAAACTAACGTGTTTGTGGTGGCAGCGCCCGGACTATGTTTTTTCTTTATGTAATATTTTTGTGTACAGTAGCTTACTTTGTATATTTTCATATATTGTACAGTTGGTTTGTAATTCACACACGACGGTTCTTCTCTATATTGTATTTATATCTAATAGACGATTGTTGTCTCAGGTAGAACCATCTCTTTTAGTACAGGTCTTTTTTGTTGTTATGTAAATTAATTCTTAATCATTTAAATGATTCGAACTCTAAATTCGGCTTTTGTCAGTTATAATGAGCACACAGTCAGTACGATATTGTTCTACTGTCACACACACTCTACGGTAGACTTGGGGGTACGAGTTGAGACATTTTGGATTGAAAATAGTGGTTTGGGGGTAATATTGTAGTATCATTGAGCTAATACCTCAAAGTAACGACAATGGTACCTCTAAATTGTGAAATCTTAAGGCAGCTTTCAAGATCCTTAATATTAAGGTATCTATTAACTACCTTAATGTTATACAACAAAATTCCAAGCTCTCTCTCTCAAGTACCTTCTTCGCTACAAACCCACGAAAACAAGCGGATTCGTAGGCTCATGATGTATATTTATATATTTATGGCCGCTGATGGTATGTCACGGCCCCGCATTCTTGTTGAGTTTCTTGTTATAGTTGTCTCTATTTAACAGAGGATGTGTTGTCGTATCACTGTGGGATTAGGACGCCTCAAACCATCCTCAAGGCATCAGATTTTTGATGTAGAAAATCAAAAGTTTATGGAATTTGGCACTTTCGGCCTAACGTTTGCTTTGTCGTTTGATGGCATTAGTTGTTCTGGTAAAGATGGTACTGTAGTTTGATTTCAAAGTAACTTTAATACAGTAAATTTGATTTCAAACATACTTTAATACAGTAAATCTCTTTCTGAAGGAAGGGCTCTTACGGTAAATTTACAGTGGAAATGAGAGATAGGAGATAGATAGGTACGACAACACATGTAATAATCTTTGTACCTCAACTCCGATTTAAAAGCTTGCATTCCGTCTGAATGTCCACCCTTAACCAAAACGCCCTTAGGGTTTCCTAGAGTAGTCTAGGGTCTTGTACATATTTTATTTAATGATCCCAAAACGGTTGTACAGATGGCTTTTTAGGCCCGGCTAGCTTTCGTTGGCTTGGCAGGCTGTTTTATGGCCTAACAGGCTGGGTTTAGCCTAGCTGGTCGCTATATTAGCCTAATGCGCTGTTTTATGCCTTTTCTGGCAGTTCTCATGGCCAAACTGGCTGCGGTGGCTTGGATTAACTTTCGCTGGCTTAGTCAGCCTTCAGATGGCCTAGCCGTTTTTAGGATGGCCTAGCCAGCTTTAAGTTGATCTTGGAAGTCTTAAAATGGCATAGCCAACCTTAGGACGGCCTAGCCAGCTTTTGAATAGCCTAGCTGGCTTAAAAAAGCATAGCTAACTTGTGGTGGCTGATTACAAGTATCTCTATGAGTATTGTAATCACTTATGTCATTTTCATGGCATACCACCCCTCACCCGCAGGCGCATCCCATTTTACATACGGTTGCTCTCAAAACTTTGGGACCACACAGCGCATCACACATTTGAATTACGGTAATCACGATTATTAGGGTGCTTCTCTCTCTTACGGTTCCCCACTGTACATAGTGTTTAGTAAGGTTATTCTTTGGACATGTAAATTTACTTTTTAATTTCAAAACCTGTAAATTTACATTTTCTTTGCACGTGTAATTATAGCATCGACCCGACCGGTCGGCTTAAATCCTGAAAAGCGAGTATTTTGAACTGGGTGTTTTCGGTTATTAGTTGTAAATAGTGTAGTAAACGAAGTGCATGTAGATAGAAGTGTACATAGTCAAAAAAACACAAAACCCATAAATATAGTAGAAGTTAGAGTAGATTCTTCGAGTCATAACTGAGGTGATAAGGTCAGGCATGATGGTCCTGAAGACTGAGTCAGTATGATTGTCTTTAAGGCTGAGTCAGTACGAAGGTCCTTAATACTGCGTTAGTACTAAGTCTTTGGGTCAAAGTGCTTTTGACAGTTATCCTGCTATACGACAACAAAAATTGACTCGTACTAGCATTCTTACGCTAAGATTACAGGTATAATAGCATACAGTTATCTTGAGTACAAACCAACCGATCCATCCCCCTAGGTTTATATTGAACCACCCCTTAGGTTAAAACCCCTACCATCCCCTTAGGTTTTAAAATTTGAATATATTGGGCACCACCCCGAATATTTTCCCGCACCGGCGCATCCCCATCGCACTCGAGAGTCGAGATTCGCAGAACTCGGAGCTCTCAACGTTAGGTATAGGAAGTCGAAGTTAGTTCTATAGTGTTTGATGGTAAATCGAGCTGTAGATTAAGAATCTCGTAATATTTTTGTACGTTCGGTCTGTCAAGGTCCGTAAACTGTCTATTGGGTCTGTTGGAAGTTGTTGGATGTCAGTTTTTTTACTGTATAGTACTGTAAAACATCCAAAAGTACTGTACAGCATCCAAAAAGTACAGTAAAACATCTAAAGAGTACTGTAAAACATCTAACAACTTCTGACTCGACCCAGTATAACGTCGCAAGCATGTTTTCCTAACCCCCCTTGTGCTGAGGATTTTCCGGCAGCCAACTACGTTCTTTCGTCATCCAAAACAAACACCTACATATATAACGACGATCTGATGTGTCTCCCGATGTCAGCTTGGCATGGAGTCTGTCAATGCCATTCTTTCTGTGGCTTATGGTCTCCTGATGCCATCCTTTGCTTGGCTTCTGGTCTCCCAATGCCATTCCTTCTTTGGCCGGGAATCTGAATCGATCATAATATTATATATGTTCCTTCTCTTGTATTTTGAAAACGAAACAGTTGTTTAGTCTGATTGCATAACATCAATCGATATTGTAATGAAAACAGTCTTCAATCGACGACATATTGTTGTCAGAGTAAATTGATTGATGATATTCATTGTATTTAACGTATTAGACAAAAATTAACAAAAAAAGAGAAAAATAATAATAAATATCTGGACGTAAAACAAGTTAGGGCAGTTATTTGACTTCATTTTATGATATAATATTAATATATCTATAATAATGTTTATTACTAATGTAAAACAACAAGTGCAACATAGGAATTGAACAAAAATTAACAATAAAAAACCTAAATTAACTAACATAACAAGTAAACACGGGCTAGCATGATCATCAATAATCCGGAAAGATGCTGAAACTCATTTTTCATCATCCACGAAATCGACCTGTCGTATCGTAACATTAACCCTACAGTTGTTCAAATATTCCAGTACATCTTGGTCGACTTCTTTTGATCTTGGAAAAGTGCGCAACTTCAGAATTCTGGGTACAGCGTGGTAGACAAGACGTTGTTTACCATGCATAACCAGTACGTCCCCGGAATGTAGCAGAAGTGGATCTACAGGATCGTCCAAAGATTCGCCTCCAGTTAGGTAGATGGCTGATTGACCCAAACTTATCGATATCAATGGCTTTTCTATACTTCTCTCGGATCTTAAACAAGGTTTTAGTTACCATAAACTGATTTTAAAATGTATACAACATGATGTAAGCCCTAAAACAGAAAATATATGTTAAGTTAGCTTCAACACTATCTCTACAAGCAATTTTAAACATCATACCTATCCACATGAGGTGACAAAGTAGCTTTAGCCGGGTAGAAGTTCATGATAACAGCATCAGCGGCCACGCTGCCCAATCCCAACACATTGGACACCAAATCAGCAAACTTTACTATCTCATCTGGCAGTTTATCTCGTGGTTTGTCGTCGTATACCTTCTGAGTCCAATCATAATCATTCCCCATTGTTACCCACCTCAACTTGTTGGCTATGTTGCGAAACACATTCGCCTCTTTATATGAGCCATCAACAGTGAGATTGGTTATATTCGGAGGTTCAGCATATTGTAGTAGACATTTCGATGCTAGATTGACTTGCCCTTTTTCTGTTATGATGTTGCTTAGGATAAAGAGGCCTGGTCGGGAGTCGAATGTTGATATTGACCATTCTTTTAGTGGGCTGAAAATAGATTTTTAATGCGAAAGGAAATACAGAACGTCATGCTTATAAAATGATGGTACTAGACAGTACTGAAGATGTAAAAATTAATAGTTAGTTGATTTTTTGGTTCGAAATTTAAAGTCCGACCAAAGTATTATAAAAAATCTACATAAAGTGTTATAAAAAGATCAATGCCATCAAAAAACTGCTTCATCCATCAAAAAATCTTTATTATAAAACTCAATTTACCGTAGCTCAATTCCTATGTTATTAATATCCCTATTGTATTGAACTGGGCGACAAACAAGACCTTTGGATGCGTCTGACACTCTAACATCAACAACATCCTCCAGATCCAACTTCTCACTCCGTTTTTTGTACTTTTTGAAGGCCTGTTTGAAGACGGTATCGCCTTCAGGGAGACTTTGGTAGCTCTGACTGGTCATCTGTGACAATCTTGTCAAGTCCCTTCTCAAAGTATCGGTTGCGGTACTTGATGAGAAGGAGCTTCTTTCCTTCTTCCACTTCGCGGTAGAAGTCCTGGAAAGAATGGGATTTAAGATTATGTATAGATATTATAAAACTTTTTCTGTAATCAAAAGGTAAGACAACTTGATAAAAAATATCGTTCTGGTCAAAAAATCCGTAGAAATCCCAATTAATGTGTTTTTTTTAAACTTTCAAATAAACTACATTAACATAGTTTTCAAAAAAGATATAAAAAGTAATAAAATCATACGTCCAAGGGCCTGTAGTATGTATACACCGTTCTTCCTCCAACGAACACACCGGCAACAAGCACAAGAATCTTTCGGATGGCTTCGGTGCGGCTGGTATTGAAAATCCACTCCTTTGCCATAAATCCCAAACTCGTCGTTGTAAAACGGCCAGTATCTAAAATACAAAACTCAACTAAAGATAAGTACAAAATTTTTGAAAATATCAGCCTTAAATCGCGTTTAAACTACTACAAAATTAAAAACAATGTCCTTAAAACAAAAATGGTAGAGAATTACACAGGTATAGCTTTTTACATTAATAAACTTAATGTAAAATACGTACCATTACACATTAATCAATATATAATTTGAATATAACAATTAAAACTCGAATCCCACAGCCATAACAATATAATTTATAATTATCAAAATATAAAAAAATTAAGGAGGATCTAAGAACACTGGTGGTGGTTTTACTTTCTCCAAGTTGTCAGGCCAAGATGGGAAACTGTCAGAAGATGCCGGTTCTGGTTTTTCTTCAAAGAACTTATGTTTTAGAGCATCTTCTGCTGAGATTCTGCGGTCAGGACATAAGGCAAGTAATCTGAAAAGAAAATATTGATAATTTCAATTAAAAACAAAAAAATCACATTTTATCACGTCTTAAAATACGAAAAAAATAATAAAAAGTTAAGAGCTAATAACCACAGCTTTAAAACACCGTACCTTTGCAACAAGTCCAACCCATTTTCACTACAAATAGCCTTCAAATACTTGGAACGAAGCTGATTGAACGGTGCTGGAGGAAAGATGCATTTAACTATCCCTGGCAATGTCTTATACTCTGGCCATACAGTTTCATTCGGCACTCCTGTGTCCTAAAACACCTTATATTAATCATTTATTAAATTTATATTAACCTTATATTAACCATAAAAAGTAAATAACCAAAACTTCAAACAAAAAAATTATGTGTTTATATTAGACTGTTCAGATAATTATGTGCCCCTCTCAATGCACATTTTCATGAGTCAAGGACACAGAACTATTTGAACAACCTAATACAACTTAAAAATGGAATTTACAAAAAGCCTAACATACCAAGAAGATCTTATTCAGCTGATCCAGTTCAGACCTTCCTTTGAACATTGGTTCCAATGTCAAAAACTCGCCGAGTATACATCCAACTGACCACATATCAACCTTTGTGCTGTACAACTAAAACTCAGCAATAAAAGTTACAGTTACTGTTAGGTTGTTCAAATAATTATGTGCCCTCTAACCCCAAAAACTTTCTTTTTGAGAGGGCACAGAATTATTTGAATAACATAATAACAAAAAAAATAAAAGTCATACCAACAATACTCATAAAATTTAAAAAAAACTGACTTTTGAACCCAACAACAGTTCCGGACATCTATACCACAGAGTAACAACCACCGGCGTATACGGCTTTAAAGGGTCACCGTACTCTCGACACAAGCCAAAGTCACCTATCTTTAACACATTGTCGTGAGTCAACAACAAATTAGATGGCTTCAGATCTCTGTGTATTACCCATTCTGAATGCATATACGCTAGTCCATCCACCAATTGCAACATTAATGCTTTGATCTGAGCTGTAAGGTCAAGATTTATATTGTAAACCAATAATTTGATAACAAAATAGCTATATTTATATAAATAGTGAAATGCCAAATGAAATAAATCAAAAAATATTATCATTGCTAAATAAGAACTATAATTGTTACCTATTGTAAAGCGTTTCTTTTTCTTTTCCATTAGCTTGATCAACTTCCTCACGTCATGTGGAATATACTCCATAACCAAGTAGAACTTGTCCATTGTCGAGCCAGTCACTATTTCCTAGGTGTAAAACAAAATACGTTAACAATATGCGCTATATTGACGTTGGTTTAAGACAAAACAGCTGAACCATGATATATAAAATCGTTTTATATTGAAAATAGATAACAAATTATTCTGAAATCTTCCATAAGATCCTCTTCGTTTTAAATAGCACGTCCAAATTAACATTTTTAAGCAAAAAAGCACATAACATCCTAAACCCCCGTGCTGCATAAAAAAGAACCATGTAAACTTACAATAAGCCTAACAATGTTTTTGTGCATTCTACACTTCATTAACATGTTAATCTCTCTCAACGACGTTATAGGAAACCCTTCTCGTTCCTTCTCCATCTTCAACTTCTTCAAAGCCACTGTGGTATCACTATCAAGTTCTATGGCTTCATAAACAATTCCAAAAGTACCTTCTTCTATGCGACGAACAAACTTGTACTCTTTAACAGTCCTCGTTCCACTGATTCCTGGATAATATAAAGGCAGCTCACTGATAAGTCTTTGCTGATACTCGTATTCTTTATGTCGGAGCTCTCCTGGGCTGAGCTGAAAGGAAAAAAATGTAAAATAGTTGATTAACATGGGTAATACATATACTCAAGAAGCAGTTTATTTGTAAGAAGCAGGTAACAGTAAGAAGAGTAAATCTTTACACAAAAAACACAGTTTAAAACAACAGCCTACCTGCCCTTTTTGCTCTTCAGTCATGTTCTCGAACCTCATTCGACCTACATCAACATATTCATCAAGTTCTCCATCCGTTGATGGACTAGATTGAACATAATGTACTTTCTTCTCCTCTGGCTCGTTAACAACCTCCTAAACAATAAAAAAATTATTTAAATAACACTTACCTCTTTAACTTTCTTGGCCATTTTCTGTTTTAACAACAGTCGTAGTCGTAGCTCTTCAGCCTTCTTTAACTTAACATCCACATCTAAAAAACTTGTCACATCTTCTTTATTGTCTTCTATCTTCACTATAACTCCATTATCAAGTTTGTTGTTCTTATGTATAACTTTGTGGTTAACAATAGGCTCTTTATCTTCTTCCTTCACAACTTGATCAACCTTATTTTTGGCATTAGGATGTTCATGTACGATCTGATGCTCAGTTACCCTCTCGTGTTTATTTACTGCCTGATGCTCATTATGTTTATGTTTAACGTTCACATCCTCATTGACGGCTTTGTGTTCCCCATTTTTATGAAGCATTTGACGTTTCAACAGCAAACGCTGTCTCAGTTCGTCCGCTTTTCGTTCCAACTCAATCTGATTGGCCTAAACAATAAACGAATAAACTGAAAAATCATTCTTACACTTTTAGAAGTAGAAGGCACGGCTTCATGGTCTATATTCTCCATCTTTAAAGATTTTTTTATCCAAAATTTTCCAATTTTATTTTATTTTTGCTCGATTTTTTGTTTGAAACCGCTGCGTCCTTTTTTCCGCAGTTTGCGTGTGATAAGTTATACAAGGGGCTGTTTAGCATCACAAAGAAGTGAATAGGTCACCCATCAGAATAGGTCACCCGCCGGAATAGGTCACCTCAAAAAATTGGTCACCCGCCTAAATTGGTCACCCCACAGAATAGGTCACCCTTTGGGAATAAGTCACCTATAAAAAAAGGTCACCCTACTGAATAGGTCACCTCTGTAGTAAAGTTACAGTATATTTACTGTAAAACTAAAAATTGGCTAAAATGGTACAATAAAGTATCAATTTCGGCTAATTTCGCTATGATATGTACAACTAATGTAATATTTTTTCATTTTGTTTAGTGTTACTGTAGTAAAAGTACAGTATACTTATTGTAAACTTAAAATTTGACTAAAATCACGAAATTTCTTATTTGTTTTACAATTCTTTTTAAAATTCCTAGATGTTGCTCATCATACTTTACTTAACAAAAGATAATTTCTCTAGTATCATTACAACTTGCTGTAAGTTAATAAACCGTTTATTTTAAGAAATTGAGAAACTTAAAGTTATACCAGGTTAAAGATCATGATCACAGGCTTGATATGTTACATATATGTTCAATAAATACTATTAATTCATTTTGTGCTGAAAAAAATCGGGTTTGTGAAGATATTGACGGTAGATTTTTCCGTGAACGTTGTCGGATTCCATC
The DNA here is from genome assembly GCA_904066225.2 of Bursaphelenchus okinawaensis. NCBI lineage: Eukaryota > Metazoa > Nematoda > Chromadorea > Rhabditida > Aphelenchoididae > Bursaphelenchus > Bursaphelenchus okinawaensis. The sequence goes on along the minus strand of CAJFCW020000002.1, from coordinate 7,238,747 downwards.
CAGTTTTCACCGTGCTCCTCCACCTTCAATCCCCATTCATTTTGGAGGAATGTAACAAAATTATATAGTTCCGTGTCATTTCTGAAGAACACCCATTCTGAATCACCGGATTCTCGTTGAATTGCGATTAGTCGATGTGCTGTAGACTTGGCTGATGAAACCGAGTGGACTTCACGAAGGCTGATCTTGTGAAGAGAGCGGACAAAGCCATCGACTAAAAAGTTGGCACCTTCTTGCACGAATAGTATCGTCGTGTCAGTGCACAGTACCAAACACGCTACAGAGTCGAGTTCTAATGCCTAAAAGTAAGATATTATCTAAAAACACCTTTTTTCGAAGATTAAGATATTATAGCAGTAAACTAAATAATTTTTCAGATATTAAAGTAGTAAACAAAGCAAGCTTTACGTGAGAAGAATTAATAGCCGTCCTCATAGCCGTGATCCACTTGTTCATCTCCTCCGATGTCTCAAAAGAAAACTGAATAAAAGGTTCTTCAGTTAAAGTCAATTGGAAGACAAAGTTTTCGTCGTTCTTCAGCTCCACCTGCTCCAGGAGCTCCACTTTCTCTCTCAAATCGACAGAACTGATAGCTTCTTTGCACGTTGAGTCTGTGAATTGATACAACATGTGCTCTCTGTAAGTTCGTCACGTTAAAATATTCATTTTAAATATCATATCGTATTCATATTTGTTATAGTACTGACTGATCTTTAAATATTTTGTGTAAAATACAATAATTATAACGGACATTTTTTAATGAAGCTATTTTAGTCTAGATAACAGCCCTTTAAAGGGGTTAATTACCATTCTACAATAAATATACAAAATAGTACCTCATAATAAAGTAGGACTGAGTCCAGTCATCCATCTTTTTGCGCCAAGCACTTGGGTATACGTTCCTTACAAAGATGTAACTCTCCATCGTATCTCGAGACGCTTCACTTTCCTTAATCGACTGAAGCCAATAAACCAGACTAGCTCGTTTTATCTCCACTTGAGGCTAAAAATGCAAAACTTATTACTCAAATTCATTTTGTGCTTAAATTCAGAGATCTATATTATACTGCCACAGATACTTATACTACATCATGAGAAGTAACAGCATTAAAGCGTCTAAACCGTACCAAAGCCAACTCCTTCCTAACAAAGTTGTGCATGATTATTGACCCGAAAGTGTTCTGGTTTCTGTCAATCGCTAGTAAATGCCTGAACTTGTTCTTCACAATCGTGTTCAACTTGAAGACGATCAATTCAGCCAGATTTTGGCTAGCCGTTTCAATTTGAAATTGTTTTTCTCTTCTGTCTGGCGAATATGCAAATATCTGTTTGTTGGTTGAGTGGAAGCACAAGCTTTGAGAGCTGATCCCAATGCTGATACAGTCCAGATTGTTCAAATTCAAAAATACTTCAGTTTCGTACTTGTACTGAAAAATAAATGTAAATCATATAACCATATATTAAGTATGCCTATCAACAATTATATAAAAATACTCTAACCCTTAAAATAACGACATAACCATCATTAAGGACCTACTTTAGTATTGTCGCCAAGACTGACATTTTGAGCCATACTGGACTCTCCCAACATTCTGATAGGTGACATATTCTCCAAGGACTTGCTCAATGAGTCGAACTTGATGCCAGCTACCGTATACGAAGAAGCTTGGATCGTATCTTCTTCCGTGTTCTCTAACTTAGCCTTCAGTAAGTATATACATTGGTCTGTCAAAAGCAAGAATCTCCGTTGAGGTTCTCCCACAGCATAGTTGACATAGATTGAGAACATTGCTTGGTATCTTTCGGAGTCCTGACGAAATACTTGCATGGCCAAGTTCACGATCTCTCCGGAAATTAGTCTAGAATAATATGAAATTAAGGATGAATTATGTTAATGCCTGGTTTTCTCAATTCTTCTTGAATTTCAATGCTTAAACGCCCTACAATTCGTATCTTTTATCTATTTTTACAAACTACTCTGTAAATACCTACTGTAAATTGCCTTCAATAGGCTCATCAATGACAAATTTTTCAAATTCTGGTTTTTCATCTTTCTCTTCGTTGTGATCAACTCCATTCTCCTCAACTTCGTGTTCAAAAACTTCTTCACTGACCTCGTCATTGCCATTTTCAACGTCATCCAATAGGTTCTCCTCCTCCTTCACTTCTTCATTTACGTTGGTTGACTTGGCTGCACCTGATGAAGTGGAAGAAGATGGTGAAGATGGAATCGAAGCATCCATACTCTTCTCCCGGGCTTTGATAGATCGCCGTCTGCTCGTTTTTGAAGGTGAAGATGACATTCGTCGTGCTGAATCCTCTTCTTTTGGCGCTTCTTCTTCTGAATCTGATTCAAATCTGGCAGAGGATTGAATTCTCTGACGGTGATTTTTTATCATTGCGTCCAGAATGTATTCCTGAAAATATTAGGATTAATGGTTGTATAACAGACTACCGTGTACAATAAGATATCTTGACCTTTTCAATATCACTTAAAACCAATCAAACTCCCTCAATATAAATGAAATTGATTAGAATAAACCTAAATTAATAAAACCAAATCAAATACTCACCTGATCCCTGGTTGTAGACAAAAATGGCTCATTAGCCGACTGTGGTAACTCAACACGAGGTAGATCCTCATCTTCTTCTTCTCGATCTTCTTTCGGCCCGGGATGATCAAAAGAACCAACTCGAAATGACGAACTTGAATCTGCAGCATGAACAGAAGCTGACAAAATCAGGTCTGGACGATTCAGTCGTCTACGTGATATTGTTCTAGGTTGTATTGCAGTAGAACTAGGCACATGGTAAATCGGAGCTTGTGTAGAAAATTGAGCAAGAGGGATTTCTTGACTTTCACGGTAAGCTGGAGACTAAAACAAATAGTGTTTTTAAGCAAAAATATATATTTTGATTCAGCATTACATAATATTAACATCGAAGTATAAAAATGTATTCTACCACATAATTCAATACCTAAAAATCCATTATCTATCAAATTTAACTTACGATAAATTTAAAGTTGACATTACTCAAAGGATCAACCCCGACTGCAATCATCTTCAACAACGCTTGGTTCCTCATGGCCGCATTCTTGTCATAATGCTTTTTAATGATACTTGGTTGAGCGACAAAAGACAGAAACTCAAAATTCAAAGTCTTATTGTTCAAAGTTGTTTTAAGCCAACCGACTGACAGTTTGCGATCATCCTTGGTCTGCCATTCAATTTGAAGATCTCTTTGTATATCGTGTGGTATAAACTCTTTCACGTAAAGCCAATAACATTTTGGGGACACCAGAAACCTAAACTCAAGGTTTAATTATTTTATCAAAAAAATCAGCTATGTCTTTTAAAATTTGACAACATAAAAATCGTTAAAAGTGCAAAAGCGTCGATTGATCCACCCACATAAAACAACATACCCGTGAGATAAGAAAGAATCCAACGTTCGAAGCAGCTCCACAGCTTCAACCTCTCGACCCGGCACTTCATTCTGGCCAAACCTCAAGCAAGCCTTCACACAAGCCTTCACATCGTTCAGAAACTCCTGATGTTTATCCTTTTTAACTCGTGATCGAGAATCGATTCCAACTGGTGCCAAATGGAACATTGCCAATCTTCGTTGTTACCCGTATTAAAACAACCTCAGTCAGGTTGCATTTATGTGACAAAAACTGTAAATACATTTTACAATTTTGCACATTTCATAACATACATATATTTAAAAATAATAAATAAAAATTTAAGGACAAACTTATTCTCTATTCAAACTCAAAATAACATTATCACCTCGAATACTAAATGTTATATCAAAAAGTTGTAAACAAACAACATACTGTTTTTATAACTAGTTCTTGATTGTTATTTGTATGATTCAGTTTGTTTATAACAATATTTTTTATTTTTATTTAGCACTAAGCCAAATATCCGTTTTCGTTTCAAGACCAATTGCTGTGTAAAGAGTTTTTGCCAAACTCGACACAAATAAAATAAAACGCGCCTTTTTCGACGATAAATCGTATATGTTTGTCTGAGTAAGAATATACATCGTATTCCTTTTTCTTCTTCTACTTCAAGATGCCTCCAAAACGAAAATCTACTACAGAAAGCCAGATTGCTGCTAAAACGGCCAAGAAAGGAGGACCACCACCAGATGCCAAGTATTCTGTCAATGATACTGTTATGTGCAAATATGGAAACGTCTTTTATGAAGCCAAGATTTTAGCGATTGATCCAGATGACGGATATTTTATACATTACCAGGTACTATTTTTATTTTTTGTTTATTCTTCTAGATTTATAACAAAGGTTTCACAGCTAATTGATTGGTAGTTTTAATCCTTAGAAGCGGAAGAAAGTTGTTTATTGCTGTAAATTTAAGAATCGATTATAATTCTATTGCTTTTCAGGGGTGGAACAAGCGATACGATGGGTTTGTTGGATTCACAGAATCAAATACTCGCTTCAAAACGTACGATCAAGATGAAATAAAGAAGATAAAGGTAAAAAAAAATATTTGTATTATTAATTTGTTGTTTAGGAACAAGTTTCTAAAGAAAAGTCGGCTACTCCGAAGGCGAACAAGCCTAAAGCTACGCCTAAAACAAAAGAACGATCTCGAAATACCTCAACGATCTCCGAAGATGATGTGAAACCTCAAGAGAAAGTCGTCGGTTCAAAGCCTCGAATTTCTTCAAGAACTGCCGAAAAGCAAAAGCCTGATTGTAAGTTTTGAAAAAACGTAGTTTTTAATTAATTAGTTGGTATTTTGACTATATGATGTTATTATCTGTGCTTTAATGTTTCTAGTTGGCTCTTCGCGGACTCCGAAGAGCAAAAAAGAAGAAAACAGTTATAATGGGAACATAGTAACACCAACAGCGAAAAAACGAACAGATGTTACAATTAAACTGGAATCAGGCACAAAATTGATCGGACCAGATTTGGCTGAGATGCTGACAGATGAACAAGAGATGATAACAAGACGATACCGGCTTCCTAGAACGCCAGCCGAGAAGACAGTTTACAATTTGTTTGAAAATGTAAGTTAATTTTGAGTTTTCTTATATTTTGAGTACCAAGCAAGGTATTTTTTAATTGTGTATCAGTATTGATGTGGGACAGAAATAATATTTAAAGAGAAAATTGCTTTTTACATATATACAACGAAGTAATTTTAGTACTGTAAGCACCACAATACACAATTAACGAAAATGGATAAGATGATGGATTTGTCAAAAGCAAAGAATCTGGTCGAACCAACTCATATTAATCGAGTAGATTGTTGTGCTGGCCTCATCAATATGTTTGAGATATGCGTGACTAGTGTTCTGATCTATCCGTTTGAGAAGGAGCACATCAAGACAATAATAGAAAACGAAACAGAAGGAGAAGGTAAGTTTTTTGTTTTTTTAATGGTTATTATGTCACAAAGCGATCACAATATTTGAGCTTTCTATAGGCAATTTTTTTAGTCTGATGCAATGTTAATTGAGTCAATACCTATAGGATTTTGCCAATTTTTAGACGAAAACCGACTTCTCCGACTGTCAAAGTTCTTGGGCGTGACGTACTTGTTGAGGATGCTCTCCAGAATCCACGAGATCATCGAGAAGACCGACATTCCAGGCCAGAACGCCAAGGTGGTCATGGAAGTGTGCTACGATTTGGCCAGGTATCTTGGTGACCATCTTGAAAAGTATTTCGTAGCGGATTCTTATTATGTTCAGCCTGCTAGCGATTACATTCGTCGCAATTCCAACTTGTCATAACTTATAGCACTTCACTTTTTTGTCAGTTTTGTATTAAGTCGTGGAATGTTAAATGTAACTGATAACAGTTTTGTAAATAATTTATTGAATAATCAGTTTGATAATGAACTGTGAGACGTTGTGACCTTGATTTGATATTGGCCATAGGATTGTGAGAGATATTTTAATTTGTCACCAAATTGATAGTTTAAGGGATAAGTGTGGGTATGGAGGTTAATATGGTAGAGATGTACGAAACAGTCACGAATAACTTATTCCTCAGCTTGCTGAGCGAGTTGGTCGACATTGAGGCTGACTGGAATCAGACGGTCTTCTCCAGTTTGAGGGTCTGAAAAATGCGGCAATTTATAATTCGTATTTCAGTTGATATTAATATTAGCTTAGAACAAAGCAAATAGTACGAGTTTTTAAATGATGATCATGTTATAATTAACCTACCCCTCACAGCCATGTAATGCTGTCCACTCTGACTGTCAATAAAGACTTGAACTTGTTCCAGCGATTGTGGATCATTGTTGTCTTGTTGAGCTTCCTGTTGTTGCTCTTGTGGCTGTTCTGGTTGACAAACAAACGATGGGGTTTCAGATGTCGCTCTTAGCGTTAAAGTAGGAACTTCTCCAGGACTGTGATTGTGAACGCTGCATACACCCGATGTTGATGGTTTACTGGGCTCCAAATTGATCTAAATTCGGAATTATGTTACAAAAGATGGACTTACAGGTTGTGAAGGCTTTCCCAACGCGAGTCTGTAGTTTTCAATGTATCTTTTCAGGACATTGACATAAGGATCAAAGCCGAGGTCTCTGAGAGCTTTCAACAAGTCTTCACAGCTTATGGTTTTTCTTTTTTCCTGTAACGACAAGGCATTATTATTTGGTGTAGGTACTTTCATACTTTGAAGATAATGCACAAATGATATAAAAAACAGGATTATTCACCATTTTAAAATATTAACATCTGTTTAAAAAGTTATTCGCAAATTTAAACAAACCTCGAGACAATGATCGCTGGCTTCTGAAACCACGAACTGAATAAACTCGGAAACACACTCTTGAACGAGGTCCTTGGATTCTTTGGACAGTTTTCCTTCCTCTGGTACCACCCTTCTCATGATCCGCTGGATGTTGGCTAAATTAAAAATTATTCACTAATATAATATATTTTGAACCATAAACGCAGATACTAATTTACATAATTTGCCATTGATTATTGTCTGGCAGTAAGCTTTAGAATAGATCTTTTCAATAGCATACTGGACCTCAATCAACCCTTACCAATTGGCAACAGCCTCTCCTGTTCCATGATTAACTCTCCGCTGGTGTTCTGATCTTGGTTATTCATTCCTTCGTAGTTGGGGTTGTAATTTTTGTAATCGGAATTAAAGTCTTCGTCTTTGTGAAACAAGTCCGCATGGGAAGAGCTTGGTTCATCAGCCATCTGGAAATGAAACAGTTTGAATAACGCCAAAACACAATGCCACGAAATCACGAACAAACCCCGAAAATATTGCGGCACTGAAAATGCCATAACACCACACGAAAGGAGCCGAACCCAACATAAGTTATTATTTATTAAGAGCTACAGTATGATAGTTACAACAAGATTAGACTTCGGTTTTCATGTTCATTCGTTTCTTGAAGATGTCGCCACTGCCATTAAAGTCATCGTCTTCCTCACCCCATGCTCTCTTCTTCTTCTGTGCGTACTCTGGGTGGGCTAGTACCTAAAATAAGAAGATTATAAATACCATAGTAAATAATGTTAACAAAAGTAAGTGAGAAGACTAACTTTACAGATAAAAGATAATTCTATGAGCTATGTCTATGAAATAAGGTTAGAAAACCTACGACAGCGGGATCTGTTGTTGTTGAAAGTGTTTGGTAGAACTCTTTTCTAATATCAGCGGCCTTAACACCTCCAAAAGTCGCGTTAGGGTCAAGTGGAGGATCCTTCATATCACTTTTTGGCACTAAAAGTTTTTATTATCTAGTTTTGTGTGAGTCGCTCATTTACCAGCGCTTTTAAATTTTATCTTAAAATTAGTTAAAAATAACACTTGAAGTAACAAAAGAAGCTCAACTTACTCCAACTTTGATATAAATACAGAATTAATAACAATTAAACTTACATTCTTTGTTGAACTTAGCCAATGAATCCATTAAGAAGTCAAGGTTAACAAACGGCCCTTCGAAACACCAAGGTGGAGGGAGCATCTGAAGTAGCATCGCGGCTGCTGGTGGTGCTGGGAATGTTCCTCCTTGAACTGGATGTGAAGATACTGCCCCTGGTGCTATAGGCTTAAAAGGTAACATCTGTTCCGTGTCTGGCATCGGGAATCCCCCTATCTCAAGTACTTTTGAATTCGAAGTTGACGGTTGAGACGTTGATCCTCCAGGCAGGCCATTTTGGAAGGTTAGCGATTGTTTCGATCCTTTCTAAATTTATTTCAAAATTTTACGTGGTATAAAATAATTTTGTTACCTAAATTTATAAGTAGGCTCATTAATACATAAAAACCTCTTTACTTACACTATAACCCATAAACTTAAGCTGATCTGATGTGCACGGTGTGAGATTTAGAAATTTGTATCGGTCTACCAATAGTATTGCCTGTTTGTCTTCGTACTGATCCTTCATGGCTTCACGTCTCCTCGTGTCCACCTTCAACACACTAGCCAAATCTCCAACTTGAGACTCAAAATCCAAATACTGATCCCATATTTCACTGAAAAACAAAGTAACAATAGAAGTGTCGTTACACATGATAAAAGTCACATTTTTATCATATAAACAAGTTAAAACTTACATCGAATTCTCTGAAGCCAATTTGCCGTCAGTCTTGCTTAATATCCTCTCAAACACGACTCTAGTGTTATTGTCCTCTAGAATTATTTAAAATAGACATTCACATATAAACCTTAACTATCTTTAATTCTAACAAAAAAATATTGTAAACAAAAAAATTACAAAAACCAACCATTCAAATGCGACAAGAAGTCTGTGTAAGCTAAACAATAAAGGGGATCGTCGCCAAACTTCTTCAGCCCAAGATCAAAGATCCTCATGGCTACAGCGGTATCTTTACTACAATAATATTCCATTAGTGCCGCAGCCACAAACACGTGATAAGATGACTTGGGATCTTCTCTAGCTTGTTTGAATATGACGCGAGCTTGCTTTACACCTTCCGTTCTTCTGGTAAACTTCATAAGCTGAATGTAGGCCTAAAAAGTCAAGTCTTCAATCAAAAATACTATAAATTAAACAAATAACTGTAAAAGTTAATATGCCATAGTAGAATGTAAACTTTAGATACAGTTTTATAACACAAAACAACAAAATCCTTACCAAAGTAGGATTGACCTCCCTCCTGTCCAACAACCTATGGTAGATCTTCTTCGCCTCCTCGAAGCTGTTTCTTTCTTCCTCAAAGTCAGCAAAAGAGAAGTAGAGAAGCTGACTGTCCTTCATTAACCCTCCAATCGCTTTCTCATAAAGTTGAACAACACCAGTCAAGATACTATTGGCATTAGTCACATCAGCTTTGTCCTTCAAGTGCTTGGCAGCTTGTTGTTGAAAGTGAGCCGACTCATACCAAATATCAGGAAGGTATCCCAACGCTAACAATGCTTGATCGTACGCGTAAATCACTAAAATATTTCACTTATCAGTTTGTTTTAATATTTTATGGTGTCAAACACAATGAAATATGATTTAGTATGCAACAACAAAAAAAATTAAAATTTAGGTAAAAAATAAATGTGTTTCTAAATTTAAAAAACTCAGCAAAAAAAGAAAAGAACCAACCTCTTCTTGAGTAATTAGAGTATTCTTCCAAGTTTAATGGATTGCTCTTCTCCCAGTGAATATATTTCCTCCACAATTCTACTTGCTTCAACTCTGCCCCAGTACCTCTAGGTGGTACACTAACGGCATTCCTATTCAGACCTCTAGTGTATTGTTCCATCAATCTTGTTACTCTTCGTGCATTTTGGTGATCTTTATTCTTGTCGGTAATCAGCTTCTCAGCCAATGTTGCGTTTATGCCCTAAACTTAATAAATTTTGTCAAAAAAGGTTGGATTTACAAAAAATATTAAGGTTTTTAATTGTAAATCAAATTTTTCAATAAAAGTAACCCATTTGAAAACATACCCTTTCGTATGTACAATATTCGTTCCATAAACTGTCGATGTGTAACATTGGAGTGACAACACCACGTTGAAACACCTTTCTAATCGCTGATATTCTTTGATTCTCCGCGTATTGTCCAACAGCTGGCCTGAAATGCAAATCTTAGTTAAATATATTAACAAAACCATTAAATATACTTCTCCGCTTTGCATAAAATATACCTAAACTAAGAAAAAAGAAAAAGTAGAACTTACACTGTCTTTAAAAACGTAATATAATCATTGTAAATTGAATATGAATTAACATCTAACCCAACATTATCAAGTGCAAAATCGTACGCCTTCGCCATGTTCTCTCTGAAATATTCACCGTAAGTAACGCCAAAACATAAAATTTTTAGGGATTAATATCAAGCAGCCCCAAGCTTTACCAAAGTTAAAAATCTTTTGCAAATTCAAAGTAATATACTATAAGTTTCTAAATAGGCTTAAACTTACCGAAATTCAGGTAGATGACCTTTTGTCTCCTTCAGGTAGAACAAGTAGCACTTCCAGAGATCAATATTCAGTACGTTTACAAGAGATCGTTTAAATAACTGAAAATAATCATAATTAAACAAAAAATTACCTTAAAAGCACACAAAAACTAATAACAAATATTCAAACGTACTCCTTCAACATTCTCAAAGTTCTTGGATCGAAGTTCATGCTCAATATAGATCTTCCAATATTTTCCACAATTCGGAAATTGTAAAACAAGTTTTTCGTAAAATATTCGAGCTTGATCAATAGCACGAGCCTGAAAATACATAGTCAGACTATGTAAAACAACTTTAAAATGCTACTCTACTATTATATTACAAATACTTTACTCACCTGTGTCTCACGAATCAAGATATTCCAAGCGTCCGTGTCAAACGGATTCAACTCAATACGTCGTTCCGGACTCAATACTGATATAGAAGCCATCTGTACGTGAGATAGGGCTATCTACAGATTTTAACAACAAAATAATTCAAAAAATATTTTTGTTGAGAGATTTTGATCCAATTTTGCGCTTGTAACACAATGCCAAGGTTTTGTCCTGTCGCGGAAACAACGAAAAATCCTACGATAAAATTCTAGAGGATTTTTAGAAAATAGACTATTTTATTTTTTCTGTTCTTTTCGTACTGATTTTTCGGTTTTTATACTGTTTTATAATTGTGTATTACATATTGATTTTAAAATTGTAGTATTTTCATTACTTTCTTTTGTAGTGTGCTGTTATTCGATGATTTTGCGGGTTACTTTGAAATTGAAATTCAACTTTTTAATTTTATTTTTTAGAGGGTTTTGCTGTAAACATGAAAGTTAACGCCTTTGTGTCCTCCTCGGCCCGCAAAAGCCGCAAAGCCCACTTCCAGGCTCCATCCCACATCCGTCGGCGGATCATGAGCGCTCCATTGGCCAAGGACCTCAGAACCAAGCACGGAGTTCGTTCAGTCCCAATCAGGTATGTTCCTTTTGTTATTATTGCATTCTACTTTTAGGAATGACTAGTTAGTTTACCACAGAGTTTTAAAGACGACTTAATATTTTTTTCAAACATAATGATTTACCTCTTGTTCAGAACCGACGATGAAGTTACCGTCACTCGTGGTCACTACAAAGGCAACTCTGGCCGTGTCATGCGCGTCTACAGGAAGAAGTTCGTCGTCCACATCGACAAGATCACCCGCGAGAAGGCTAATGGAACCACCGTACACGTTGGCATCCACCCTTCAAAGGTGAGGCGTTAATCGCTAGTGCCCGTTGTTTTTCGTCAAGAAAAGTACGGTTGTACACGAACATCAACATCCAATCACAAAATCAATGGTTTCATTACCAGACGTTTGGTTTGTAGTGAATTGGAAATTATGGTTGGCTTAATTTTAGGTTTATCTGTTAATCGATTAGTTTTTGTATCTGTAAGAATCAAAAGCATAAATTTTTAACAGGTTTACTTAATATCGCCATTGATTTTGTGATGGACGTTGTCGTTTTTTCAAAACTAAAAAAAAGAATACGTTTGTCTACAAATGTTGATTGACTAAACCTTAATTTTGCAGGTTGTCGTCAACAAACTGAAGATGGACAAAGACCGTAAGGACTTGTTGGACCGCAAAGCCGAAGGACGATCAAGAATCACCGGCGAACTTAAGGGAAAGCACAGTGAAGAAGCTGGTGAACAGTAATCTTGTTGTTATTTGTTTGGTTTTATTATAAAGATGTTGAGTTTTGAATAATGGGCTTATTTGAAATCGAGTTTTTTAGTTGACTATTGGGTGGTGTTTATTCAAACTTACAGCAGGTATTGCAATGACTTCATTTTGTGTTATTAGCAACTTCCATCTACTGGGAAAAGGTTCATTTATTAGCTAAATTCAAAATAAGTTAATTTAACTATGACTATATGTTTTGGAACTGTGGGTCTAAGACTGCTGCTAAATACTCGATTTTCTTAATTTTGTTGCTTTTGCTAACCAAAGCGATTCTGTTTTTGTCAGCCATCGCAGAAACTTGATTTCTCCTCTCAATAACTTCTGGGTCTGATGCTACTTCGCCTGGCTCGGTAATGTAATCCAAAAATTGTTCTTCCGTTACCCGTGGCTTGTTTATCCGTGATCTATCAATACGAATCCTAATCTCCAGCAGCTTTTTGAAGAGGAAACGAATGTAAACCAAAGTAGCTTCAATATCAACAACTGCGTTCTTTCTGTCCATTTTGAGAGATGTGATCACATTCATGAATCTGATGGACAATTCATTCACAATTTCCCTTCCTTGGATACACAATTCGGTTATACTCATGTCTCCTGTCTTGTCTAGTATTTCAAATGGTAACGGGGGAGGTATCAGTGCCTTCACCCGGTCGAATATAGGCTTCTTTGGTTTCTGAGTTTCTTGTGGAGGCGTTTGTTGGTTTGGTGGTACCATAGGAGGCCTCTGGTACTGGTTCTGTGCCATCATATGCTGTGGTTGTGCCAACATCTGTTGGTGGTGCATCATTTGGGCATGTTGTTCTCTAAACACATAATTTTGAAAAGTTTCGTATAATGGTCGGACCGGTGGGCACTGAGAATTTATTTAATTGCTTTAAATATCTGCTCAAATTTTAATGTTCTTTTCATCTACCTAGGCAATTTTTAAACATTGAAGTCTGAGCTAATCTAAAGCATTTTGAAACTCTTAGTACCATTGGGGTCGCTTTAGCTCCACTGTTATAAAAAACGTGTTTTAAAAAAATCCAAAGCTTACTGAGTCATCATGTGTGATTGAGGAGCCATTCGTTGTGGGTACTGGCCCATTCCCATGTTTGGGTTGTACATTGTGAGTGAACTATAAAATACTCTAATAAAAAATGTAACCACACTTGCGTGTATATGTAAAACTTAAAAATAAAGGTCTCACGATTTAAAAAAGTAATATTAAAAAATATAATGAGTCAAAACCATAATTTCTAGCATAAGAAAGTAAAATAATATATAAAAGCCGAATTTAATTTGGTCTTATAAAGAAAAAATAAACGCCAATTTTCGTTGGTTTAACGCAAACGTATAGATACGAAATTAAGGAACTACTATAATATTCAAAGATACGATATGGATATTACCAACAATTATTGATTAAAACAAAGTAACCTCCATTCTCATAAGTGACAATGCTTTATTGATTTACACGTATATGAGCAATATTATAATAATATAACACACATTGGCTTTCTCTACCAAAGCTTTCATGAAATCCAGAACCAAAGAATTCAAACATATTTAAAGCTTAAAAGTTCCTTCTCGCGCACATACGAACGCTGCAACCATAGCATTCATTTGAAGATTCTCTGACGCTCCCATTGTGACATTCACCTGAATCTTGGACAACTCCATAATCAAGTGGGCAGCAATGTTCTCTTTGAAGCCGGTTGCCAGGACAAGATCTGCCATGTTCTCTAACACATCCGCCATAGAGAGAGCGTTTTCTTTGAGGAGACGTTTAATAGCTAAAAATTTATGTTTTACTACCTTTAAAAAATAAGCTAACTCGTCAGATGGATTCAACTAAAACCCAATACAAGAAAAATTTGCAATGTTTTTTCAATAAAAAGCTGTTTTAAAAACAATTTTAAACTCCTTACTTCTAATAGCCTCTTCACCACTATCATTCATGGCACTGTGGATGATCTTCTTTATGATTTCCGGGTTAGGCTGTCCAACACAAGCATAAATATTCTTTTCCGTAACTTCTCCAAATGCCAGATATGTAGATTGCAAAACATTCAATATCTTCCTCATATCACCTCCAGAAAGCTCAAATAAAGCCTTCTTGCCATCTTCAGTCACAGATAAACCTTCGTTCTTAACCACGAAATCCAATCGAGGTTTGATTTGGTCTTCTTTTAACGGTGGGAATCGGAATCTGAAATTAAAATTTGACAAATTCTCAGATTTTCATTGTGAATGTCGTCAGCAGTATAAAAGTTTAAAAACATGATACTAAAAGTCAATACAAGATAACACTAAAAGTCAAAGTTTTCAAACCTTAACATACCTGGTACATCTAGATTGAATAGCCGGAATAATGCTAGATAGATGATTGCAAATCAAACAGAATCTAACATTTTTCGAGTACTTTTCAATTACCCTTTTCAAAGCATTTTGAGCATCTTTTGTCATCGAATCTGCTTCATCCAACACAATCAGTTTAAACTTTCCGTCTTCGGATGGCCCAAAGCCCATAGCTGAATTCTCGGCAAAACGGATAATCTTTCCTCTGACTGTTTCGATTCCACGATCGTCAGATGCGTTCAACTAAAAATAAAGATTTTTAACCACAAAGTTTAAGACAAGTACTCTAAACTTAAAAAATAATCGTTTTGTTACCTAAATTACGAATTTAATAACAAAGTGCATAAAAAAGCTCAAACCTTAATCTCAAGTTTATAAACTCACTTCAAGAACCATGCTTCTATATTCCAGCTTTCCGTATAACTCATGAGCCATTGCCAATATTGTAGACGTTTTCCCAGTGCCTGGAGGTCCGTAAAACAAGAAATGAGGAACCCGGTTATCACGAATCATCTTTTTAACTAAACCAATAACATTTTAAAAGAAACACTTACTGGTTGATATAATGTCAGTGTGAGATACCAGTTCAGAGAGATCTTTCGGTCGGTATTTCTCGACCAACGGCAAACGAGTGACATTTTCTTCTGCGACAGTCATTTTGAAGTGTTTATGTTACAATAGAATATAAATTATCAAGTTTAAAATACTATTTTAGATTATTTTAAAGGTTAACTAGAGAATCTTTATTTTCCCAACAAAAAACTCCAAGAAATACTTTTATTTTGGAAAATATTCTTTTCCCGCTCGTAACGCAATGTCAATATTGAATGAAAGTGAGAATTTTGATATTTATGAAAAATTGCCCAATAAAATGGCTAAAAGTTTTAAAATTAAACTAGACAAAGTCAAGTCAGTAGTTTATTGAGTAGACTAATGTTCTACATTTTCTCTTTCAGCGATTCCTTCAAAGACGAGTCCATCAGCGCCAAGGAATTGTGTTCTTGAGCATCGTAGGCTTTGCATTTGGCTCTGCTCGCTCGGGTGTTGGCACACAGACATTCGCACCACATGTAGTTGAGGACGAAGAGAGTGGTCAGTATAACCGCGAACACTACGGCTCCACCCATGTACACCTGAAACAATATGGTCGAGGGAATCTTGATCTACGACAATATAATCTTGAAGGCTGATCTTTTTATTTTTTGTCGAAACTTTAGCTACAATAATGTTTAAAAAAACATGGCAAAACAAAAAAGGTGTATCATAAAGTAAAATAAACTTACATAGGCATCGATGTGGAGCCGGGTGGGGTCAGGGAAGTCAGATTCAGTGGTGGGGGTGGTGGAGTTATCAGCCGACATCAGTAAATTGTTTCAGTAAAATGAAAATTAAAAAATTGAATTTAGCCAATTGTTTTTTAAAAGTTTTGAAAGTTTTATAAACTATTAGCAAGTTTAGATTGCACAGCAATAGTAACATCGCTAAAAACCTTGATTTTCTTTAAATTTTTTTAACTTAAAATTAAAAATATTTTGGAGTACTTTGTACTGTAGCTTATGTATTTAATCTTTGATGGTTATTTGTAATTCGATAAGATCAAGATTATTTATAAACATTTGTCATATGCTCGTATCTTTATAAGTGAGTGTGGGGATTCGGATCGAGAAAGACCAGGTGTGTAATATTATACTTTTGACACAAAAACATCAAAAAAGAAACTAACTGTTATTAATTTTAAGATCAATATCAACGTAAACAAAATCAGCGTCATTGGCTTGTAAAATGTTTGGTAATTGGTCAAAAAGGTCATAGAAAAAAAATAAAAAGGATAAGAACTTTGAGTTCAAGTTTCGACGTACTTTTTGACCTCAGTCATTGAAAAATGCCATAATTTTTAATTTTAGCAGCAAAATTGACAATGTTGGTCAAAAAGTTCATAGAAAAAATGAAAAAGCTGACATTATTGAGTTTAAGTTTCTTTGTACTTTTTGACCGCAGTAATGTTAAGATACCATCATTTTAAATTTTAGTATCAAATATGACACCCCAAAATCAAGTACAACATATGTTTAAGTGGTGTCATTACTAATTCGTGAACACTTTATGTCAAAATATGTTAGAGTATGACAAACGATCCAGGCCAGATGACTCTGCATATTGCATCTTTTATTGCTCATGATAAGGTCCTCTTAATGTTGGGATTTACGAGTCGACTTTATGGATTTGGCTGGTTATATGACATGGGCTTGGTTTACTGACTTATTTACTAAAACCTGGAAGACATAACATGGTTTAATGTTTTGTGATCTTTTTGGGTACCACAATCAATAAATGGCCTACAAAAAATTCTAAGCCAAATTTTTTTTTTAAAATTTAAAATATTTTAAAACAGGCTGGTGAATGGTCTATAATTATTTTGACGGAGCCGGGCCGACCTGAGAAAAAAAACGGGCAAGGTTAAACGTTAGATTCCGGGTCTGGGTCAGGTTTCAAAATTAGTTTCGGTCCGGCCTGTTTCTTACATCTACAAGAAACTATATTACCAAAAAAAAAGACATTTTGAGCTGTAATGAGTTTTGATTGTCTTTATTTTTTGTTCCAAAAAGGTTACGACTTACCCAAGGCAATGATGAATAAGAGGGTTTACACCTATACCTATAATAAAGAACTTATCAACCTAAAAAGTCGATAAGCGTATCAACTGATAACTGAATACCTAAAAGTCTTTTACGTAAAATCTTTGATAATTTATAGTTTTTTGTAATCCACAGTCTATTGTAACCCTCTTCTACTGCACTTTATCTCTTTGTGGTGTTTGGCCGAATGTTTGCAAAAAAACGATAAATCCGGTGCTTTAAATTCGTGGTATTTCGAGGACGAAACGTGAGTTATCGGGTCGTGAAGATACGTGAAGAGGTCGAGAACCACTCTCCCCGCCCTCAGGTCACAGAGATCTGCGCTTGAAAGATCGAATTTCGGTGCTTTAAGAATTAAGGGTCCCCTTACAAGACATGTGAGTTGGCTTCAGTTCAAGAAATTAACAAACGCTTTTCAGACTCTTCCTGGTTCTACTGTCTTGTACTTTACATTGGGTTGACATGGTAGGTTTGTGATGGAAGGTTAAGCGGTCATTTATTAAAATTAGTTAATTGCTTAATTCGGTGCTCTCCTTTCGAATCTTAAACTGTATTACGGTTATCGATAGCTAAAACTATTCACTACATAATTTTAAATTAGTTTTTTTAAAAATGAAATTGTTTTTACAATGATAACGAGTCTTTAACTGTAAATTTGCACAAAAGCAGTATCCCTTACTGTAACTTTGCTACACCGTAATCACTAGAAACCTTTTTTAATTGAGAATATTTAAGCTTAAAAATTGCGGCTTAAAGTGCTTTAGTATAATATATTGATTTAAATTAATGTTTTCCGCAAAAATTTGGCGTTGTGTTACAGAAAACTTTTTAGCCTAATATAAAGGTGAGAAACGGGCTAGGCTTACTTTTAAGGCCCGCCCCAGGATCGACGTACGTAGGCTACGTATAGACCCGGCCGGTTTTCATTTTTTTTGAAGGAGTGTTCAAATTTAGCTAAAGGTCGGTCCGGCTCAATCGTAGAGTCTGGTCAAGCCTACAGGGTCCGTTTTTACCATAACGTCAAAATAACCGCAAAGTAAAATAAATTTTTCGTGATTTTGATAAGCAAAAGTTTAATCAACTTTTAAATACGTTAAAAACTGAAATTTACGCCTTAACTATAAGCATGTGATTACTCAGTTTCGTCACCATACTACATGACAAACAACAAGTATTAATGTTCTAAACCACTTGAACAGGATAAACAACTATTTGTTGTTGTGTAGGACGATTTGTTTGTCAGCTGACAATTAAAAAGCGTGGTAACTTTCCAAAATGACATAAAATGATAGCTTTTATGTTACTTTTGAGTTGGAAAGGTCAAAATAGTTTAGTTCAGCCTATAATTTACTATAATAAAAAATATTTAAAATTCTGAAAAAGTTCAAGATAAAGGGTAATGTAACACAATATTTAGTGCTTTATAGTACATTATGAAAAAGTCAAAACCAAAAACACTATAATTAATTAAAAATTACAGGGAGAAAACGGTAACAGCGATCTGGTCTCCAAGTTTCCTGATGTAAATCCATTTTTACTACAGAAATGGGAACGTATCTTCACCATGTTCTTCGGTATGTCTCAAATAGAAACAGTCGCGTAATTTAACTACTTTTTAAGGCTTTGTCAAAACATTATTTCAGGTTAAAAACTTTTTATAAACATTTTTTGCATGATAATAGACATAGTTATATGGAGCTAACTTTACTTGCAGAAAGTTACTCTGTAAACAACAATTTGCCAGGATTTTCAAATAATTCTATGCTCTCTAAACCCAAAAATTCGCTTTGAGAGAGGGCACAGAATTATTTGAACAGCCTAATAGTTCGCAAAAAATTAAATTTAAACATACTAACCTCTTAAGCCTAAACTTACCAACCCCTTAGGTCTAAACATATTAACCTTATAGTTAGCTTTACATTTAAAATTACAGACCGAAACCTGTCGCACAATGTTGATTGGGGAGACTTTTACTTGGTCGTAAGGGTAAGTAAACAGTGTCATTCTATATTGGCCAAAACCCTATATAAGCAAAAACAACATAATTTTTTACCTAAAGAATAGAACAACTAATATTAAGTAGCATATTCTTTTTATAATTAGACCTAACCATAAAACTTACAGCGATGCCGCGACGTATACGGCGCCGAATCCACGCAAATTGGCTACGCTCGCAAATCGATGGAAGCCCTATGGCAAGGTCTATGTAAAGCTGCCGATGCCGACCGTGACAAGTTGATCTCATTGGAAGAATGGGTCGGACTGATAAAAGATGTGAACAGGAAGAAGGACGAACACCCCAAGTGGCTGGATGACTACCAAAGCTTCATGTTCAAGCTGTTCGATGTTTCTGGTGGGTTTTTAGAGCGATGGCAATGGGAAACGGGCTACAAATATTAAAATAGGCAAAAAAATTGAAATCAAAATCCATAATTTTATAAAAAAACTTTCTAAAATTGCAAAAAAAAAGCTTTAAAACGCAAAAAAATTTCAAAAGTCAGAAGAACAACCTTTCCCACTTCCAGGCGACGGTGTCCTAGACCAAGCCGAATACGCGGATGGTATGAGTTTGTACGGATTCTCGTACAAAGAGTGCGTCGAAGCCTTCAAGAAGTTTGCGGTAACTGACAAAGGAGAAGCCATTGACCGTATCACTCCTCAACAATGGAAGGACATGTTCCTTCAGCTCTTCTTCTCCACCGACCACGCCGCCCCCGGCAATCATTTGTTCGGAAATGTCGCCGAAATTTGAAAAAAGTCACAAACAATACCCATTTGCCTACCGTAAACCACAATTCCTACTGTATTTTCTCAATTTTTAAATAAAAATTTGTATTTGTTTTTAGTTTGGTCTGAAAAAGAGGTATAGGACCAAAAAGTCGATGCGTGTCGAGACTTCCCTACTTTTTGGTCAAGTGTTTCCCTGTTGCTATTCCAAATGTATTTAATGTAAAAAGTAATAAAAAAGCATAGTTTTTAAAATTTCCTATGACTAAAGTGTTTAAAAAATAGTAATTAATTGTTTTACATAAGCAAATTTCCAAAAAAATTTTTTTTGGCATGTTTACTCATAAAAAGTCTGTACATAGATATAAAAGCCAGATAAAATACAGTGAAGTAAAAAAGGTAAGTATTAAAAAGCCTATTCTTATATGCTAAATCTAAAATGTACATTTATTACACCCCCACAAGCCTCAATGCAAAACTAATCTACACGAAAAACCTAGGACTTCTGAACTTCCGATACTGCCCGATCTTGTGATTACAAATCGGACAAAAGTGATAATAATCAGCAAACACCCTCAAAATACATGGAATTACAGCACATGGCCACATGAGAGTAGCTATCAGCACTATGGAGCATATTACGGCAAAAGTTCCAATAACTGGTTTTGGAATGGTAGTCACGGCTTTCCGACACCTACTACAATATACTCGGCACGGTCGATTGTCAAAGTTCAAGTTGGTTACCTTTTTCGGTAGACTCTAAATTAAAAAACGTTACTTTAAATGGTTGAAAAAAACTTTTTATTACTTAAAACTAGCAGAAATAACCTTTTTCTTTAAAAAATGGTAAAAAGTTAGGTAAAATACTACACAGTACTAAACAGTTAAAAAATACGTAATTTAAAAAAAAAGTTATTACCAAATCATGGTTATCATTAGCTTCCTCAACACACTTCACTGTGTCAGAGTCGGTTGATTGTTGTCGTGCACGTTGACGCCAACGTTGACCATAGCTGACAGCTAGCCGTTTGCGCTTACTGTAATGTAATGACTTGGTCAGTTTTAAACCAGTAAAACTACCTTTTTTTAGACCAGTAAAGAGACCGAGCCCAACTGCTTGGTCCGGCCCTCAAGCACACGTGTGCCCAGCCAAGGCCGAGCCGCGCCAAGTAAGCCCCCGTTTAAGTTCCGGCTCAAAAGTCGTACGTAATCTTACCCCTCCTTCTGCTTCTTTCGTCCCCAATGAACTTCGAAAAAGCTGAGAATCGACCCAAAAACGACTCCGACAGCCACCAAGATGAAGAGATCTCTCATGTTCTGTAGGCCCAACCTTGCTGGCGTCTTATGAACTTCATGATGACATTTCTCTTTTCCAGCTGAGTTTATCCATTTGTGTTCCAACTTCTGGATCTCGCCTTCTGAAACAGATATCTTCAGGTCGTATACGATCAACCACACATAAAGCATTATAAAAACAAAAAAAAATTTTAAATAGCTTTAGACATTACTTATATCACCTTTAAAAGCCAAAAAAACCTAAAACTAAAAAATTATTTCAAAAAACTTCTAAGTTTCGATGAATATCATACTTTCAGCGAGTTTCAGAATCCCAGAAGTAATGTACGGAGTCCATGGTGAATTCTTCCTCAATCCAATGCCGTAAGCTGACCTTCCAAACAAGGTACCTCTAACTCTCAACTCACAATTCTTCGAAGCTTCGAAATCCAATCGAGCTGAATCCCAAATAAAAGCCCCGAGGCTTCTAAAGCAGTACATTATGTATAACTGTAGTCTTTTAGGCGAAATAATTTATAAACTTACTTGGTATCGATACAGCGACCCTTGCTACCTTTTACTCAAAAAAGTTTTTTTTTTCAAAACAATTTTGATTATTAAACTTACTCGTTGAGTAAAGCCCCAATTGCTTCTTTGGCCGATTTGTAATTGTGACTCTCCATCTTTCTGAACATCGTGCTCAACTCTACTTGACGTTTGAAGTACTGATACGTATTTGAATAAATAACCGTTCCAAATGAAAAGTTTATAGACGGATTTCGAAACTAAAAATACTTGTATCAAATCTTCAATAAATCCTTATTGACCTAGAGGCTGTAAATGTGACATCACTATAACAACATTACTGCAAGGACAAGTATAATAAGATTACCGACAGTTCAAGTCAACTTTCAGACTCAGCCAGCCAAGCTCAACCAAGATTTGGTTCTAATCAATGTATTAGATAGAAAACCTTGCCTTTGGATCATTGATTCCGTTCAAGCTCTTATCCGGCTGATCTAACACCAAAAAAGCGGCTAGATTCGCCGTGTATGATGCTACCATAATCATACAGAAGCCACACCAAACAATTCCCAAAACTCTTGCTGAAAACGACCGTGGAGTTTCTGAAAAATTATTGCTTTATACCTCATGTTTAAAAGCATGAACTATACTTCATAACTCCTTACTATTCTCAAAAAAATATAATTTGACTGTTATTACGATAACAAGTTGTCTACAGTAATAACAGCCAAAAAACGTATCAAAATTGCAAAGTACATTGTATTACACGTATACCATAAAACAGCGATGATTCACTGAAATCAACGTATGCTTGCTATGAAAAGTAAATCTATCGACGTACTTTCACTGACTCCAGAATTCAACAGAACGCCCCAGACAAACCACATGGCTTCTCCAAACGAAACTGGAGTATCCTCGAGTTCAGGCCGCGTGAAGATGTCTTTGTGGTACGGTATGTTAAAGGGTGATCTGTAAAATAGAATAACAATTTTTGAATCTTCAAAATAAATATCGTAACTATCAGAAAACGTTGTGAATTACAGTGTTTTAGTTTGAAACTGTATATAAAAAAATTTTTTTTAATTTATTAAAAATTCTTAGTTAGTTTAGGCTTACTATGCCATTTTTACAAATTTTTACATTACCTCCAATCCAAAAAATAAATTATACATCCAATGACAAGTACAGAAACAAACAGTGCTCCCCACAAACTCTTCTTCAAAGGCTGTAGAAAAGATTCCATCGGTGAATCTCGTGGTTGCTGTAAAATACGACAAGCTCCATTATTGTGAACAAAAAATATGAAAAATAGCTTATTGAAGTCGCAATATCAAGTCTGAATCTTTGTATCATATAGTATAATATTATGCACAAAGTAGATTACTCAAAAACGACATACCACGACATTCAAAACGAAAATACCACCACTCAAAACCAACCTACCACAAAATAAATCTCAACCTACCCACTTCTCCAGGACTCGTATACCATGGAACAACCATGGTTCACTGAAATCAACGTATCGTTCACGTTCCGGATTAATGGACAAAGCTCCAACTGCCAGATCAGCTAAACCAACGTCCAGTTCTCCGATCATGCCGTTCAGTATAATGTCATCTTCGGTCACCAATGAACCTCCGTACGTGTCATTCAAATGCAGTTCAAACTTGAAGTTGGTATCGGAATTGGAGTCAATAGTGGAGATCAGACTCAGCAATTCAATGGCGAACCCAGCACAACAATGATACGATGTATAAGTGGCATTCTCTCGCTTCGTACACGAGGTCCATGGTCCTGGCTGAAATATGGTTGTATTGCGGTCCAAAAGTAAAGAAAAAATAACTTATTTAATCTTTTTAATTCATGCCAAAACCTATTCAAACACAGTATTAATTATACTATGTCAACTTACCACGTAAACTCCCTCGACCAACATTGTAGTGTAATATCTACACTGACTCTTCTCGGCGACTGGAATCGAATAGGCAAATGGTGCATCTGGTACTGTGACTGCTTTTAAAAACTTTGGCAATGTAATTTCTTGAGGCTTCCTTTGACTCTTTCCTGGCCATATTATAGTACTTTCATTCATCGACAAGTTACCGTAATGAGTCTGAAATAAGGTAATCTTATATTCTTATAGTGTAATTCTCTGAAAGCATATACGTTCTTATAGTAATATTACATTTTTTTCGTAATTTAAAAATATAATTTTGTTAAAATATAGTCCAAAATGTAATACTATAGTAGCTGAAAGCCTCACTAAAGATGTTGTAAATGTTTTTCCGAATTCTTTACTCCAACAAAGAGAAGTAAAGTCCAAAACTTACCATATACCCTACAATAACATCCCCTTCTGGCTGCCTATTCAGAACATCGTACGACGCATGAGTCCGATCACCATTCTCATCAAACATAATATTGTAGTAGTCACTCTCCACTTTCGAAGCAATCATCTTGTCGTAAAACTGTTGTCCCATAAAATTGATCCAGTCGTTGTTCTTCCGAATCTGACATTGTGGAGGTGGTTGTACATCCTCCACCCCATCAAACACTGTCAGTCCTTCCTTCAGCACGGCCAACGCATCTCTCAACGAACTTAAGGTTGTTTGTCGCAATCTTACAGACAATACACCGACTGGAACGTTGTAGGCTTTGAATCCGGCTT
Source organism: Bursaphelenchus okinawaensis (assembly GCA_904066225.2). Classification (NCBI taxonomy): domain Eukaryota; kingdom Metazoa; phylum Nematoda; class Chromadorea; order Rhabditida; family Aphelenchoididae; genus Bursaphelenchus; species Bursaphelenchus okinawaensis. The sequence goes on along the minus strand of CAJFCW020000002.1, from coordinate 7,214,425 downwards.
CGTTCACAAACCAAACTCGGCCGCGCACAAACAATTCTGATGCGCGTTCGAAGATTCTGTAGGCCTTTGAGGTCTTGGCATATAATATTATAGTATTGGAGGTTGTTCCTTTCAAAGATTCGGTCACATTGAAGTCGTTTATGTCCAGTTCAATGTGTTTTTGTACCTAAACAACATTTATCAATATTTAGCCGAAAAACGAAGTAATTTTGCTAAAACAAAGCGTGCGCGAGCTAATGAAGACATGTTATACGATGAATTTAAAAAAATTTTCAGTAAATTATTCCTATGTCCAGTTTATGTCCAGTTCAATGTGTTTTTGTACCTAAACAACATTTATCAATATTTAGCCGAAAAACGAAGTTATTTTGCTAAAACAAAGCGTGCGCGAGCTAATGAAGACATGTTATACGATGAATTAAAAAAAATTTTCAGTAAATTATTCCTTTTTTAAAATTTTTAAAAATGAATTTTAAGCTTTAAAACGAGTATTTCCTTCAAAATTCATTTGTTCATGTGTCTTATTAACAATTTCATTATATTAAACATGCTTACCTGTATTTTATTCGGAAAAGTCAGATCATCGAAGACCTGTAGAAACTCCTGACCATTCACATCTCCAGCAATTGTTATCAGCACGACTTGACGATACTTCAAAGCATTTAATAGGTGCACAAAAACAAAGGCTTCATTGCTAAACGGAGGCGACGTTCTTAGGAACGTTGAATGAACGTTTTTCTGCGAGAATTGTGCATCCTTGATCATAACACCCAGAACTGGTACTTTATAGAAGCCTAAGGCATAGCTGACTGCGGAGAATACTGCCAAAGCTGCGTTGTTTTCTGTCTGAGTGCATTGGACCATCAGAACGGCCATTGAGCTGTTGAGAAGGTCGCGGCATACCAGTTCTTTCGTTACAAACAGGCGGTTAATGTCACTAAAACAAGGTTTATTTAAACTTAGATAAGGGTTACGGTGTTTAAACTTTTTGAAAAGAAAGACTATAAAATTTATTTCAAATTAGGTAACAAATCCGATTCAAAAAGCCAATTTTACCTATCTTTTCCATCCTGTTGGACCTTCCATTCAAAGATTTGGGCGTTCATTTCCATCTCTCGTACTTCATCGTTTATCGTGGACTAAAACACTTCCTTTCAATACAAAACAATATTTGTATAGTATGTTTATAACTCGAAAAACTTCAAACCATTTTCAATTAACTTACCTTAACTCGTTCACTGAGCAATTGAGTATTGTGATCATCATCTACTATAACCAAAACTCCAATTTTGCGTTTATCAGATAATACTAATAGGATACACAGTAAATATAGGTATATTGTCGTAAAAATTTTCATTTTTAAATAGTTTTTTAAAAGTTGATATTAGATTAATTGAAATTCAAGTTTTACCTTGTCGTTCTTATGTTAATATTAACATAAAAACAAAATATTTAAAACTAGTTACTAGCTAGCTAGGTCTTACATTCTGTAGATTAAAGCAGTACCAAAGAAGTAGGAATGGCTGCTTCTCGATACACGTTAGGATAAACATGTTATTCAAGTAATTGAATATCGAGAGCTATTACGCTGCGAAAAGTTTGAAGACGTTCTTTTCCAATTTCTTTTACTGGACCAATACTTCTAGTTATAGAGTTTAACCAAGTATATGTGGTTTTTAAAAAATATACAGGACAAAACCCATCATTATATAACTTCTTTCCTACAACTTTAACAATCATTACCGCCCCGATAAACCAAGTTCGTGTCGGAGCGGGACTTTTCGGGGAATGCAGTTTCGGGGAATGCATTTTCGGGGAAGACTTTTCGGGGAATGGATTTTTCGGGGGGTGGACTCTTCGGGGAATGCATTTTCGGGGGAATGTACCCTTCGGGGGAATGTACCCTTCGGGAAATAATGATTTTTTAAATTTAAAAATATGTTATAAAGTTTATAAAAATGGATAGGTAGGGAACTTTCGGGCCAATTTAAAAATTTTCAACTTTTATCATATCCCCTCAAGGTACTTTTTTTAGAGGTTAAAATTTATACTTTATACGGAAGTTTATATATATATTCAAATGAACAAATAGTTTTTCTAAAGTTTCACTTTTTTTTTGACATCGTACCGTGAGCGTTCCTTTGACACTTTTTTTATGCTTTTAATGTTACGTCGCATGCTTGTTAGAGTACTGTGAAAGTTATCGTACCCTGCCGTGAACGTTCTAATGTTACTGCTTTTTTTGGTTCTCAAAAACATCTGATAGTAAATTATAATAGTACTTAAAAAACAGCAACATTTGAACGTTCACGGCACGGTAAAATTTTCACAGTACTCAACCTAGCATGCGACCTTACATTTACATCCTACGTTTAGACATGAGAAACGGGCCGGGCCCGTTTTTGATTTTGGTCAGGCCCGGCCCGGCCCGATCAGAAAATTTCTAGGCCCGGCCCGGCCCGTTTTAAAAAATTTTAAAAATTTTGAAACTTAAAAACTAAACGGAAAATTGGCTTTAAATTGTTTTTTTTAGATCATTTATGGATCATAGAACCCAATAAAATCTAAAAACATAAACGGGGATTGAAATAAAAAATTTTAAAAAATTTAGAAATTTTTTTTCCGGCCCGACTATCCAAGGCCCGACCCGCGGGCCGGGCCTAATTTTTAGGCCCGGCCCGATCTAAATTTTGCTGAAGGCCGGCCCGGCCCGTTTCTCATGTCTACCTACGTTTAAAAAGTTTACAAAAAAGTGTCACAAGAACGTTCATGATACGATGTCAACGTTAACAATACTTAATAAAGGCACATGTGATTCAGTCAGGGTTTAACCCCAAAAAGTTCATTCCCCGTAGGGTACATTCCCCGAAAGGTCCATTCCCCGAAAAGTCTTTCCCCGAAAAGTCTTCCCCGAAACTGCATTCCCCGAAAAGTCACTAACCCGAACTGTGTAACCATTTTCATCCATCAACAGTAAATACGCATGTTTATATACATTAAACAAGACAAAATACAACGCCAAAGATGACATATGTTAAGTACGACCATAATTTATTATACTTTGATGTCTAAAACACTCATAACTTTGAATTCTCAACTGCAAACCTTCCTCAAAACTCAAAATAAACCAATATAATACTCAATTTGCAAACTGTTAATCCGTTTTTACAATCATTTCCTGACCTTGTAACTAATGATTACTCAAACAGCTGGCATTCCTTCCCTGAGGCGTTTTAGTCGGGCTGTTAATTCGTCCTTTTCTGGAGCATGAATTGGTACTTCTGGCATTGATGGTAGAGCTGGAGCTTCTTCTTCTCTCATTAGTTCGTTCAGCTCCTCCTCCAGAGATGCTTCATCGATGACATTCGAAGGACTTGGCATGTTCTTGATGCCTTCACGAAGAGCATCATCAATGTCGTTGGCTTCATGAATGGCCTCGTGAATACTGTCCATGGTCTCGTCAATCTACAACATCAATGTAAAAAACCGTTTAAGCTACTTCTTAATTGCTTATGGGATTTATATGAAGTGTAAAATCATCCGTTATCACATATATTTTACTAAACCCATTTTACCAACGAAGTTTTAAAAATAACCCACCTTATCCATAGAAAGCCCTTGTCTTCTCAAAGCACTCTTGTAGGCATCAGAACCCATCTTGTAAACATCCATAATCTCTCTAGTCTGCTTCGTAGCCGTTAACTGTTCCATCATCTGGAGAAGTCGTTGACATTGATTATCCTTATCAAGGAGATCCTTCTCGGCTCGCTTCTTCTTTTTCATGGCAATCAAAGCTCCAGTTTTGTCGCCATTCTTCAGCAGTTCCTTTGCTTCGTTCGTAAATGTCTTGACTTTGTGTTCAATCCTCTTGATCTCTGTGTTTAATCGAGTCATTGTTCTTCTCAGATTGTGAACTGAAGCATCGGCTTCAGTGAATTTGGCCGGGCCTTGAGATCCTTGGTCCTACAAATAGTTAGAATAATAAAACTTAGCAGACTTTTAAAAAATGTTAAAACACATTCAGTATAACACAACAATGGCCTTTAAGATCAAAATATCAAACAAAATGCGGTTTTTAACAACATATAACAATAGGTCACCGTTTCTTCTCATTTTTTCAAAATAAAATGTTTTCATACCTTAAACTTGAGAATTCTGTCTCCATCTTGTGATCGCCCTTCACTGACTTCTCCTTGTCTCATCAGCTCGTCCAATACCAAATCAAACGACTCCCCATCTACAATATTCTCACAACGAGCTTTAAACTCTTCATACCCAACGACCTCAGCACAGTCCACCATTTCGTATTGTTCTTTGTAATATCCCAACATTTTCTTTGCTAATGCCTAAAACAATATGTAAATATATACTTTAAAAATGAGAAATTTGACAAAAAAATCTATAAAACACCTAAATTAGGAACTAGTAGCTACAAAGATTAAAAAAGTAAAACGCTTAACTTGGTTTGGCAGATAATGCACAAGAATTCGTGGACAATATAAAGTCTAAACGTAAACCTCAAAAAGCCAAAAAATTAACTTACTTTAACTGTAGGCATGTGTACCAGTTTCGTCTTTGAGAAATCAACACTCACTCCCATCAGCCACGAACTCTTGGCCATCAAAGACGATCCCCATCCAAGCCAGCCTTGCCTTGGTGAAGATAATTCGTCCACAGGAACAAATACTTGTTTTCTAAAAAAAAATAACATTAAAAATAAAGATGTATTATATCTCCTTTCTAAAAAGTACAAAGCCTAAAATAAAAAAAAATCAACATAAAAAGCTCAAACTTACTTGTGAAGCTCTTCAAAAACTGTCAACAAAGGAGCAGGTAGTTGATTGCCTCTTCTGAACTTGTACCTCAACTCTTCGTAGTGTACAACGCACTTCTTTTCTACCCTACAATAATCCGCTATCAAACGTCTCCAGAATTCAATCGTTCGGTCAAAGTTTACCGGGTTTACATCGCGTTTCTTCAACGCCGACATCAAACCTCGCATTTCTTCGTCGTCGCTCCAGCATTCCGGCAGATATGCTGCTTTCATAGTTAATATTTAAGACAATGTGTTTAGGAAAATAACTTGAAAACCGTAATTTACTGGCCAAATCCCGCTTCGAACTCAAAGAAAGATTTCTAGAATTATTTTCGACGCTAAATTAATATTCGACGAAGTGTCACAGAAGCCGATAAATTTTGTGACGAAATGCCTCAAATTAGAAGTGGTTTTTTTGTAGTATCATAACTAATGGATTAGTAGAAATATAAAATTAAAATTAGTAAGTTTTTGATTTATTACGAAATTTTTAAACTGCTATTTTTATCATTCATCACCATGGATATTGGGGTGGAAGTTAAGATGAGATCTGAAGCAGTCCTTGATGGGATTGAAGTTCTGAAGACAGAAGATGTGTTTGAGGTAGTCGTTGGGAGTGGTGTTGTAGTTGCAGTAAGGCAGACATTCTTTGAACACGTTTCTGTCAAAAATAAAGTTAATTTATTAGGGTCTTCAAATAATTCTGTGCTCCCTCTCAATACAAATTTTCGGGGTTAGTAGTCACAGGATTATTTGAACAAGCTAATATAGGGTAATGACTACTTACTTTTTCTTACAACATTCAGTATGGTCTTCTTTGGAAGTTGCACATGCCCACATGTCAGGTACGGTGGATCCTTTAGGTGTGCATGAATTCAAGAAAAACAGAATCTAAACCAAAAACTACTATTATATAATATTGTTTTCGATATAAAAATATAATTTTTCTAGGTAATATTCGATCATCTAGCATTCCCGCATACTCTCTCTCACATTATCGTATTTTTCGACCACAAGCTCATAAAATCTTACATTATCAGCAGCGAGAGAGTTGAAGTCACAAAACCGTTGTTTACATTGTTTATCAGCACTCAACTGTTTCGAACAACAAAGTTTAAACTTGGTATTGCCATCCCGATAGGCGATACCATTGGAAACATACAAAAGTAACAATAACAATGGGATGAACATGATAGGACAAGTAAGTGAAGGTCAGTTGGCGGGAAGTGGATTCTCCTGGAGATAGGCGATGGATTCAGCGTAACGTTGAGGGTCTTCGTTTAAGCGGTCGTAAATTAAGCGCAGAAACTGGTCCGGCTGAATATGGAGACGCTGGATGAGCTCGGGAGCTGCAGACCGACCAATGTTCGCGAGAGTGATGACACAACGATGGATCAGGCGGTCGTCACCCGCATTCCACGCCGCTTCGAACGTTTCCAGGACTTTGGTGTGGCCGTCTGACTTCACGAACTTACTGAAGATTCGAGTTTTAGAATTACAGTGATAAACATAATGATATATCTTTTATACAAGATAGCAAAAACATAATTTCCTCTTATAAAATTACAATAAACTCAATCTATATGTACTTACATTACAGCTGGTGGGAAGGCTTTTACCATTGCTGATAACGCTGATATTGCTTTCAATTTTGCGACCTAAAAAAAAGTCGTTAACGAAGACCAAAATAAAAAAAGAATATTCACTTTACAATGCTCATTTAGCTTTATTACATGAAAAAACAAATTTTATTAACATTAACGTGAAGTTTATACCTGAAACAACTGTTATCAAAGGTGATCATTTATCGTTTATAACAAAAACATGGTAAAATAACTTTTTTTCTATTGAAAAATCATAGATACTTACATTATTGCTTGTTTTATCAAGATACTTTATACAGTATTCTATAAAATTTTGTTTCAAAAGTTCCTTCTGTACTGGTGGATTATTCTGTGCAATTTCTGATATCAATGGCAACACGGAAATATTGGCTACATCGTTTTCTTTGCTCTAAAATTACCTTTATATCTTAGAAAATCAAAGGAGTTTTAAAAATTTTTCCAAAATCTAATTCTGCAATTATTAGTTTGTTCAAATAATTCTGTGCCCCACTCAAAAGAATTTCTCGGGGTTAGGAACCACAGAATTATTTCTACAGTAAAGCTTAGTTTACGATACAGTATCTGTGCCATTAAAACTCAATAAATACCGACCAAACTTACTAATATATCCATGACAACATTCAACCCGTCCAATTTGCAGAAATCCAAAGCCAAATCGATATCACACACTAGATTGATAAGGTTATCAACAGCTACAACCAATTCTTCTTTGACTTCTGAATCCCCTTTGCTCACGTCAACATCCTTGAGGTTGGCGATTCTGCACTTTAGCTTCTTAATCGGATCCGAGTCTTTGGTAAAGTCTGTCATTGCTTGTTCCAGCCATTTCCTGTTGTCTTCACTCATTGGCGGAATCGACTGGTCGGTTTCGCGATCTCCTTGAGCTGTTGTGGCCAAAGCTAACAGTTGGCCGAACGCTCCTGTGTCGACTTTTGGTTGGTCTTTTTTTGACATTCTGTAACAGTAACATTGATGGCATTATTAATCTTTATCGCAGTAAAACTCTAGGATACAAGAGTACGGTAGGTTTAGGATAAAAAATACAGTATAACATAGCCAATTTGTTACTGCATAAAAATGATAGTAAAATATAATGTTTAAAGTAAAAAATCTATTTTTAAAAACATTTTATATTTAAAATTGGAATAAATTTTATACAATACTTTACAGTAGAATTCTTACGGTATCTTAGGTCATTCAACCATAAAAATTAAATATTTCAAAAACAATGTAATAATTTATTCATAACAACATTAAACATAATTATTTACTTCATATGTACATCAGAGATCTCAATTCAAGTTACCCATCTGATCAGCTTCGTAGTTCTCTTCCATATTGTTTTTGGGATCCTAAAATACGTGATAACATCAAAAAGATTAATGACTTGTATTATTATCAAATAGATTTTAAAACTTGAGTATTTCGTTTCAATTTTATTCCAAAATAAAATATCAGGTTTTTCAAATAGTTCTGTGCCCCATCAGATAAAACTTTCGGAATTAAAGAACCCAGTATTATTTAAACGCTCGAATACTTACATGTCCAAAGTCGTAGTAATGTCCAGCGATTTCCCTCAGCCATTCCAGCTCAATCACACTCAGATCTCTGATCGAATTCTGAAGTACGTCAGTGAACACAACGTACTTGGGATAGTCTTTCCTGTACATTACGGTAGACCCCTTGTACACCTTGAATGGTATCGAGTCCCTCAACGTTACATACTGTCCAGTGTGATCGTATCTTGCACATTGTGAAAAGAAACCTGTTAGTAAACATCGTCGTATCCTGGCCGTCTCTCCGATTAATCCTTTGCAGCTTTTTAGAGGAATATCAAACTTTCTGAGGTATCTTTTGAGCTGTTCACAGATATTGTGAGCTGAACAGAGACCTTTGTAGTTAACGTAGTGGTCTCGGCACCATTTCGAGGATTTTCCGTTCTGAAAATTTTTTTTTTAATTTCGTGATATATTATAGTAGATATATATAGTAATATATTGTAGCGGAATAAAAAAACCTTTTCGACGTTTCCCCCAAAGATAAGATCAGTAACAACCCTCCTGACTATATTAATGTCATTCCTTTAACAACCGATGAAAACCGCCTCAACCGATGCACCCTACCCCAAAAAGTGTCCTATCAACCCTTACCTCCACAAAGTTGGTATAGACGTTAAGATTAGTGAGATGGTCTCCTTCTTCTACCGCAAACTTTCTCTTCGTAACCTCAGCCATATGTCTGTTATCCCCAGGTATGAACACGTTCTGAATCTGCATCATAGCCAAAACCGCTGCCATTTCTTCGCTACATTCGTATGTCGCAGCCGACACTAGCACCTTGACGTGCATTGGTGGTAACGGAAAAGTTGACATTGTGTGTCCTAATGGCTTTGTCAGCATACCATCTTCATCTATAGCGCCTAGAGCAAACAGAGAGTTGAGAGCTTGAATGACTAGTTGTGATGGAGGTCTCTGAAAGTAATTCAAATTTAAATTTAAAAAAAAACATTTTAAAATTGACCTATCAGATACAAAAGGCTTTTTTCCAAAACTTACCGAAGGAAATTGAAATTTCAAAAAGTTGTTGATCCCCAGCGACTTTAAAGTCAATATGACTTGACTGAGATCAGTGCGTTGCAACTCCGGCACTTGAGACGGTAACAGTTTTTGGTACTCTTCTTCCGGGTACAATCTGTAGCACTTTCCAGGATGAATTCGACCTGCACGACCGGCTCGCTGTTTGGCCGAAGACTTTGAGGTCTTCACGGTCTGTAGCGTCTCCACACCGTTGTCTGTATTGTAGACGCGGAGTTTCATGAAGCCACAGTCGATTACTGAAATAGCAGGGATTAGCCTGTAGTGTTTGAAGCTAGAGTCTAAAGCCTTTTTTAACGTTTAAAATAATTCTTAAGAAAAACAAGAATTCTTTTGGCCAAAAGAGATGTATAGTCTCATATTTTCAGTAAAAAATCGCAATTTATGCTTCCGAGCCTTACCGTAACAGACGCCTGATATAGTGACAGAAGTTTCAGCCACATTTGTAGATACAATAATCTTTCTCGTTCCGTAAGCCGCTGAATCAAAGGCTGCTAACTAAAATATTAAGTTGTATAAAAAAGATTGACCTACGTTTCAAAGAAAATTTTCGAAAAATCAAGAAAAGATTGTAGACAGGGGCGTCGCTAGGGCTAGGGGGGAGGTGGAGGGGGTGGATCCACCCCCAGAGCCGATCCGAAAAAAATTCCACAGGTAGGTACCTGTACGCGTAAAATCGAAAAAAATTTTTGAAAAACCTGTGGACAAAAAGAAAAACTTTTTTTGGTCTCCACCCCCCCCCCAAAAAAAAATTTTTAGACAATGTTTAAAAGTAAAACATAAGCTAGGTTTCTTTCCTTTACTATAATAAAAGCTTATTATAAACAATATCAAAGCACATTTACCTGTTGCTTCTGTGACAATCCTGAATACAATGGAAACACTCTGACATTGCCATATTGTTTTAAACTCTTGCTAGCGTCGATAATCATTCTGAGCGCCGTTTCAACTTCGTCTTGACCTGTTAAAAAGATCAGGATATCACCGTGTTTCTCTGTTTTGTGAATGAATATAGCCGCATCTACCGCTGCTTTCACGTAGTCTGGACATGGCCTAAACATTAGTTATAAAAATAATATTTAAATTCTTAAAACTAACTCTGAGAACAGATAGAACTCATTATCAACTTAGAAAACACGCCCAACTTCTTATGCACACCCTATTTTGTTATTTTCACTTACACTTTAGAGTAGAATATACTGACTGGATACATTCGTCCTTCGACTGATATGATTTGAGCAGTATCCAGTGACTTATCAGAAGAATCATTAGTTTCAAAGAAGTCTTTAAACACCTAAAATAACATAAATAATAATAATAAACTACTACTCCCAAATAAAATTTTCCCCGTGTTTAAAACCCACCCTCTTCTCTGTGAAAACAGAACTCACCTCAGCATCCATAGTAGCCGACATAACAACCAACTTCAGATCAAGTCTAACATTCAAAACCCGTTTTAACAGTCCCAATAACAAGTCGGTCGTAGCCGTACGTTCATGACTTTCATCAACAATCACAATACTGTATTTAGTAAGTAGTGGATCTGATTGAAACTCTCGGAGTAAGATGCCATCAGTCATATACTTGATTTGAGTGTTCTCCGACATTACTTGGTTAAAGCGAAGAACATAACCAACTTTGTCGCCTAAAGGGCATCGCATTTCAGTGGCTACGCGGGCGGCTAGCTGAAAACGTGATTGCTATATAAATTGCGAATAATTTTTAGGAGTAACGTTATTTATGAATTCGTATAAGTAACGTTAGCTGGTATAATATAATGTATTGTGTAAATATTTACTTACAGTAACAGCAGCTACTCTTCGTGGCTGTGTGATAGCTATTTGTTGTCCATTTTGAGCCCATCCATTATCCGCTAGAAACTAAAACAACATAACTTTTCATCATTAATATAAAAAAATAAAATTTTCAACTAACATAAAATATAATATTCCAAAATTAAAGCAAAAAGTTATACCCCATCAACAACATTCTTCTACAGCTATCGTATAAATAACCATACACCTACCTGCGGAACCTGTGTGCTCTTCCCAGACCCGGTCTCGCCAACAATAATGACCGTTCGAAACCTTTCACATAGATAGAGTATCTGTCTTTCGTACTTTGCAATCGGTAACCTTTTCCGTGTTTGACTAATCGATAGTGCCAGTGACGGATTCTGAAACACAAAATCTTCGTTTGCGCCGCTTCTTTGTTCTAAAGCCAGGTCCTGATCTTCTTCATCGTAACTCGGTCTTACAAACCGATTCGACATTACTAAAACGTAAAATACGCTAGCTGATAATATAATATCGTAAACTTTAAAAGATAAAGCTAGGTTTTAACTAGCCCATCTATTAAAATCAATAAGAAATTGACATCGATAATTCTAAAAATAGGCTAAATATACAAATTGATTGCGTAACAACTTTGAAGTCTTCAAAAACTTAAAAATCGTATTTTATTGACAAATCAACGATAAACAATAACAATAAACAACAAAATCAACAAGAAATTAATTAATTCTGAAGTATTTCCTCTCCAAATACACTCTTCAGCATTCTAATGGTACGGTCACATTGGTCGGCTACTTTCTGGTCGGAATCTGAAAACAATGTGATAAGTAAGCCATAACAGGAGCTTTCTTCAACATATTTTACAATAAAGTATGTGATCATACAAATAAGTATCGTGCTTATATCAATGTAATATAACTCATTGTGTTAACAATTTCTTCGCCAATTACATATTTCTTTCACTCATATCTCATTTTAAAACCCCTCATACTCATTAAAGTTATCCAGTACCAAACAAGTTAAAAACCCTGCCTTCCAAGACTTCCGTCAGCGATTGGACCACAATCGGCAACAGTGGAGCCATAGCATCGCCAGCTCTGTTGGCTACACGGTCAAATACCACCAATGAACGTTGACGTACTCTGGCATTACTGTGTCTCAGCTTCTCCAAAAGTTTTGGACAAATCGAAGAAGCAAAGAGATCTGGAGCCGACTCACTGATGTAGTAGATACAATCAATAAGATAGGTGAGACATCTTTGTTCGTGGCCTCTGACTTTACGATTCTCTAGCTCATCCAGAATACATTCGTGAATTACTTCGGCTCTATCTCTAAAAAATTATGATTATCTCTTGGTTAAACACTGACAATTACATTTTTCAGCACATGAATGCTTTATATTTATGTAAGCCTTTTTAATAAAACATTGGAATAAAAATTAAATCTTGAAAGCCAGTTCAAGTTCGACTTACTCTCCAATAAATACCCTGTGTTTGGCACATTTTGTTACAAACTGAACAAGTCGGATGATCAAGTCGTGGGCCATAATTCCTTCAACGGACCCTTTTGAGCTTCCGTCAATAAACAATTCATCAGAATCAGCTAAAATCATACAACATTACGTTCAATTCCTCACAACTGATCGTAAAACAACAAAAAACTAAAATTTTGAATCTTATCCCTTTTTCGAATATAACACAATATAACTAAATAAAATATGAAGTTACTATTTTAAAATAAATCTCTCAAAATAATTAAAACCAAAACCTTACTTGTAGCCACATTCAACCGCTTCATCAACTTTGGAACATACGAGAACAATCGGTTAAAGTATGGCAGAGCCAACGTGTTGTAGTAGTCGTAGAACTTGTTGGCCAAGAAGTAGACTGTAGACACTCTGTACTTAATATTCTCATCATCACTTTCCAATGCTTGATCCACCCAATCAGCAAATTCGCCAAAGATCGGAGTCAATTCTGATTCACTCAAGTTTTCGGTCAATGAAATAAAGGCTCTAGCCGCTGCGGTTTCGGCCAATTTTAAGGATTCTAGGTTTTCCTGTAAAAACATAGATAATATATAGTCATAAAGAATGTTTTAGGTAAATTGAGCAAATAAAAGTCCAAAACAAAAATGCCTAAAATATAATGTAAAAAGAGAGCCCTTTAAATAATCATTATTTTCTCCGAAATAAGAGTTTTTCAAAATATTTTAAGTTAATCTTAAATTCCCTAAAATAATATTGTAAAACACTTACATCCGTATGTTTAGTGTTCTTTCTGACCTCAAGTAGGTCAATAACTGTCGGCAAGAATTCGACAGAAAGACTGCCAATCTTTTCGTTTTCTTCGTTCTTCTTCACAGCATCTTCCAACAAAAGTCCCAGGATTGCCAAACATTCCTGAAATAAATTTTAATTTAACTTAACATTATTAAGAACAAATAACACATGTCAAAATCACACAAAAAGAAGCCAAAAAATCAAATTTTTAAAACAATTTTAATGCGATATTACACTTACCACATTGTCATGAACCTTTTTGACAGCTCCACTTAAGCACTCCTGAAGTCTTTCTAATGAAACGTTAGCAAATGACGTGTTAAGTTGTTGTAGTCGATGTCTGACTGGAGATGTCTTTTGTGAAGCTGTTTCCGACTTCTTATCTTCTTCGTTTTCTTCTTTCAAGCTTTCAGCTACTGGAATATAACGAGTAGTCAGTTCGGATACTTTGATCAAGAAGTCTTCGTGGTACGATTGTGAACTCTACAATAACATTATTAGTAAGTTACAGCTGTAAGACCTATTAGATTGTACTTTAAAGAAAAAAACATTAAAAGTTTCAATTCCAAAACACTAGCTTTCACGACCTACTTCATGTTCATAATCCAGCAACCTCAACATCAAGGTCAAAGCACAGACAAAGACAACATCGTCTCCGAACTGCCTTCCACTCATAGAATGAGCACGATGTCTGAATCTTCTGGCTACGGCCGAAGTGTCTTCACTTGTTTTAGGTTGTTCTGAATTGGCAGTACACTTCTTCAAGATGTTCAAGCAAGTTTGAGAGATAATGTCACAATTCTCTCGGATTGCAGATGACACAAGTCTGGATCTTACAATCTCGGCTACTAATAAGAGAATATTGCCAAGCATGGCTTCGTCTTGATCTTTCCATTTGGTTAACTAAATTGACATATTTTTAAATTATTAAAACTGCCAAACTTTAAAAAACCCCTATTCCAAGGCCAATATTACGTTTAAATTGTAAAACCTTGAAATAACACTTTTAAATACTTACAATTTCACAGCACTTCCTCAATGCTTCAACAAAAGTCGGTTGGCACTCTGTTGAGACAACTCTTTTGGCCAGTAATTTCAAAGAAAACGCCGCTTTTTGGCACAATGCAACCTAAAACATGATTACAAACAATATAAAAATCCTGAAATACAATTCGTAAAAAGATAAACAGGTCATTAGTACTACTACAACATATTTGTATTACAACAACTTACATCCTCCACCTTCTTCGCCACCTTAATCCACTGACTTAACAGCTTGGCGAACTTGACCAAATAGGTATCAAACTGTTCTGATTTCTCGCCATCTTTGCTTGTTTCACTCAATAACTTAACATTCAGAAGCTGCAAAGCACGATCTCTCATTTTAGAAGTGGTGGACTTGTTATCCAAAAGATCACAAATAATGTGGCCGCTGACATTAGCCGGTAACATGCATCTCATCTTGTCCGCTATTACTTCGGCTCTCGCTGATAACGCAATCCAGTATTTTAGGGTTTGAATAGCTCCAGGTGCATCAGCTTTGCCTCTGGCTTGTTGTTCCTTCTTTTCTGCTGTTGTCAGTTCCTTTAGGACAAAGTCATCCAAAGCCGAGATGGTCTCCAGCATTTTGACACCAACACTTGCTGTTCTTTCGTAAATTTCTTCGTCTGACAAGTTGGCCAACTAAAATTGGTTGTAAATTTAAAAAACTAAGTTCAATAAAAGTTTGACAAAAAAGATTAGAATAATATTAAACTTTAATTTGACCTATAAATTCAAAAAGAAGTAATAATAACATAGACATAAGAAACTACCTCTTCAAACAGCACTGGTTGACTAACGCCCTTCACAACAAAACCAATCACAATATACCGGTAATGTCGCAACTTCTTCAATGGCTGATTACCTCCATCAAATATCTTCAGTTCAAAAGCGTCGTACTTCTTTCCTTTGCCCTCATCTCCGCTCAAACCAACAATATACCTCACCAGGTCAATGCACGCTTGGATCTGATGTTCTGGAGCCAAAGATCCCAACAAGTCCAAAGAGAGGTAGTCCAGTTCCTCCTCCCAATCTCTGGCCGTTCCTTTTACCCAATTCAAACAAAAGTCTTCGTAGATTGAAGCGAAAACAATCCACAAATCTTCAGGTTCCACACAACTTCCAATTACCTTCACCACCTTCAGTCGACGATGGATTGGAATATCGTGAAGAGATTTGGCGAATATTCTGCTGATGGCCAGTAGTTGTCGTTTCAGTTCAATAGACCCTTTTTGGAATGATTGTAAGACAGCTGTGATCAAAGATGACAAAGATTCCTCGACTACAGCCAATGTCATTTCGTTGTCCTTCTTCAAAAGTCCTTCGCCCATAAAAGCAAAGAGTGACATTACTTGCGCTGTCAGTTTAGTTGGCATTCTGGGTGCTACAGCCGTAAGAACCTTCAAAGCGTTCCTCAATATGTTAACATCATGACCAAATCTGATAATGTTGATCAAGACTTCAGCTTGACATTCAGTTTCGATGGTTTGAAGAACTTCTGAACTTCGAAGAGATTTCACCAAGTAGGCAAAGCAAATCTGTTGTACTTGTACAGGGTTCTTCAAGGGTTCTATGACCTTATCAGTGACTTGAGATCTAAAAGTAAAGAAATGATATAATATTTATAAAACCGATAAATATTACTTTCTAATTGAAAAATCAGTCATCCATTATATTATATTTAAAAAACTATGTTTTCTGCAAATAATACCTAAAAAATAAAAATTGTTAAAACAAGTTAATGTCATAAATATAAGCGCTTACATTTCAATGAGCTTGAATATCCTATGAATGACAGCTTTAGAAGGCGTCACAACGATCGAAGCCAATAAAGCTTCAAGAACAAACAAGATTCGATCGCCAAACTCCTGATCACTTTCTTTTGCCAAAGTCTCTTCAATTCCATTATTATTTTCCAATTTTGGCTTCTTAGCTGCAATTTGATGTCTTGACATTAACGACACTATGTACTTGTCCGCAATATTCACCTAAATTTTAAGAGTTAAAAAAACAGTTTCTATATTGTAGTAGTTAATAAAATATTTAAAAACTAATTTTCCGTGTTGTATTCAAAACAAATTTAAAAAAATGTTAACGAGAAACAAAAAATATATATACCAACCTTAACCAATGCCAGTTTCAAAGCCTTTCGTAGTTCTGATTTCGGGTTTTTCGAAATGAATACAACAACATTTCCCCAGAAACCATTCAACTCCTTAGAAGTTTGTCTGGACAAGTAATTGTCATCATTTAAAGATAATAAAGCCCATTCCACTTCTTTCACATCAATATCGTCAGCATTTAACATATCCGCAATATCCGATACTGGTCTTTTGAACATCTTCTTGATCTCGTTTCCACTTTGTAAGGCATCGAGTTGATCTTTCTTCTGAAATATTCACAATAACAAACATTAAGCAAAGAAATTAGACCCTTCAGTAAAAAATCCACTTTCATACCTAAAAACTGTAAGTGAACTGCAAGTTATAAACAAATTGTACCAAAATTTTAAATGTGACCTTGCATATTGCACTAGTCTAAAACTTACGCTGATTTTAGGCGCAGAACCTTGTGCTACAGACAAAGTTGGGTCTTCTTCTAACACTCTCATACTCGATGTTCGCCTTCTTCGCTTCTTTTTGTTCTCAGTAAAATCGAGCACTCCTACTTCATGTTCAGCAATTTTACATTGTTCCATCAATCTTCCAAGCATTTGGCCGTCTGTTAGATGGTTCTGAGCTCGGAACTGATCAAATATTGTTGAAAATCTACAACAAGTTACGTTAATCATCCTTAATCAATTTAATTATTGTAAAGTTAATCTAGGCGTGTATTCTCGACCAAAAAAAGCGTGTCTTCTAGAACAAAATACATGTTTACCTACCTAATAACAACATTCTTGACGATAGGACACAACCTGCTTGGAATAGCAACACCTTCTTTAGTTGAAAAGTTCTCCAAAATAGCTTCCAAGAATCCTTGAGCTGTAGCTGAACTCATGTTCTCCAAATCCAACAAAAGTTCAAGGTATGTCAGCACAAGTTCTTCCGTTTCAGTATCTGCTTCTAAACAATATAGCCATTACTTTTTTCCAATACACAGTTATTCATAACCAAAAATACATTTGTCATATTATATTATGTCTTACCCAAATAAACAATTTATAACTTGATTACAAAATAAAAACCAGTTTACTACCAAAAACATATCATGTCTTACCTCCTTGAGCCAAGAAAGCTGTTATAGTCTTTGTAAAGGCCACAATAAACGCACTAATGTCCAACTTCCTAGTAGCTGTAGCTAAAAACTCTTGTAGATTAATATCTTCATCAGCTTCTGATCTCTTCAAAAAGTTCAAAGTGGCTTTCAAAGGTAACGTGTTCAACCTCTGATGTTGTGTTATGACAAAAGTTGTGTTTAATGTCATTTCAAACCATTCTGCTTTCACTTTCTAAAGTTATAACGTTATTTTTTATAATTAAATCTCCATTAACACCATAAACTCTAAATATTTTAATATATATAACACTATATATTTTAAATTTCATAGTTTAAATACCTAAAATTCTACACAACAAAATCACTTACGGATAAACAAAGTTTCAACACATTTTGCAACACATCTTCTGCCAATGTCGTATTCATGCACAAATCACAAATAATGATGTAACCTGCTGTCTTGTACGGCAAAACTTTCGACTTCAAAGCGATACCTACAAAAGGTATGACTCTTGAAATAAGTTCTTCAGTAATATGAGCAGGGTCCGCAAACAGATGAACAACAAGACTAGCAAAGAAGGTGAAATGCATTTGCATCTTATCAGCCACATAATCTTCTCCGACCAGTTGAATAGCTTCTGTTAACGTAGCTGACAGTGAAGATATAAATGTAGCTCCCGTCTTCAAACAACCCTTCACAAGCACTTCAAATGGAATTGGCAAGCCTTTTGTAGCGTAGTCTGAACAAAAAGACCATTCTTTCTTCGTCAGATTCAGAATCGACAACAATCGACCGAAAGAGTTGGTCGAGTGATATAGAAGGAACAAGTTGGCTATCAAATCAGCATTGTACAATTGAATCTAAATCAAGATAATAAAAATACAATCATAAAAAAAATGTCACTAAAATGCTCTTAAATCGTAAAAATAAAAAGCAGACATAAAGAGCTAATATTACCTGATACTTGTGGATCAGCCATTCCAGTACTTGTCTACAAGACTGATGATGAAAATACGGACAAATGTGCACCAACAAACTCCTCAACTTCTTGTCCAGCTCTTCATTTTGTTCAGCACTTATCACAGCCCTATTGAACGACACTTTAGCTGGGTGAAACAGATCGAACTCGGCATCAGCCAGTGTTCTATCCAACTTACGCAGCTTTTGCAAGCCCAACAAGCCTAAACACAAATAAAGACAAATTTTAAAACGTACCCAAGTTGAAATACTCTTCTGAAGTAAAGGTAGCAGCCTCTTTTCGATCAAACAATAAGGAATCTGTTATCTTTTCAACTCCCAACTGTTTGGAAACCGGAGTTTTTAAACTCTTCAACTGTTCTTGAAGAGAAGGCATCCTAAAATACTAAAAATTACTAAAAATACTATTAGTTTAGTACAGTTATCGTTTAAAAATAGGCAATTTTATTATTTTATTTTTAAAAAAATCAGTAATAATTTCGCAAAAATCCTTTAATAATATATAATGCCAAAACTTGTTTTCGTTGCGGGATACGCGACAAAAAATTTTAAAATTCTTTACAAAATGCATGTACTGTATTTTAATACAAAAGATGGTCGATTGGTCTAATTTTATCACCAACAAACTTTTTGACATTTCCCATATCTATTTTCGGTTTTTTCTATAGCACACCGCCAACCCTAACGTTAGGCCTAACTCAACCCCACATAAATCTTGATCTGAACAGAAAATATCACTCATTAATATAATACTTTATATTTATTAGAAATTAACAAGAATTTAATTATTCTACTTTTTGTTGCTTTTTCTTCAAGGCACGGGCACGAGTTGCTAGCGAGGTCTGGTTGGACATGTAGTTGAAGACCCAATCGGGGATGATATTGAAGTAGAGATCGTGTTGGATCTGGTGGCTCAAGTAACCTGTGGTTTCATCGACCAAACCAACGGTTCCGAGGGCAGCTCGGGCGTAAGCTGGGGCCTAAAATTAGAAAATTTTATGCATGTTAACTCAATGGTATGCTAGAAATGAACCTATAGACGCATTCAAACTATTACAGCAACTATATATTACATTAACCTACCTGAGGGACAAAGAATGAGCTCTTGCGAACTTTGGACATCTTGGTGGCCACCATCATGGGCAAGATGGTTTGAATGGTGATGCCCTTGTCAGCGTACTCCTTTCTCATGATCTCGGACAGCCAGTTGACGTATTTTTTGGTGGCACTGTAGATGGCCCAGTAGGCCATGGTCTTGGTGGCAGCAGATGAGGAGATGTTGATGACGACACCGTTTTTTCTGACAGCCATCTTCTTGAGAACGAAAGCCGAGAGAAGGGTTACTGGAAGGGTGTTGATGATGGTGATTCCGGCTACACGGTCGAGACCTCCATCAATCTCATGCAGACGTTCTGGGTATTCGTAAGACATTCCAACGTTGTTAACTAAAAGATGCGTTGTAAAAAACTAATTATTTGCATTTTTGTTATATAAATATAGTTTTTAAAAATTTTCTCAAAGTAGAAACTAAACGTAAAAACACTTTCTGAATAACACACTTACCCAAGACTCCAATGTCATATTGCTCCAACTGCTTGAACAGCGTTTCCTCGTAGTTCTTGACATCTCCACTCGAGAAGTCGAACGAAATGGTATCTACCTTAACTCCAGAGTGCTTCTCCGTGATTTCCTTGGCAGTTTCGTCCAATTTAGATTGCGTTCTTGAGATCAGCACAAGATCGAATCCTTTTCTGGCCAACTCGAAAGCATATGCTTTGCCAATTCCATCAGTAGCTCCGGTGACAACTAAACATACAATTACATGGCAAAGTAATGTTAATTTGTATTTATATGACCAAAATTGAAAATATAGATCGCTAAACTTAAACTATCATACGAAACCTTACCAGCAGTGTTGGATCCAGCCAATTTCTTCAAATCTTGTTTGCCTCCAATGACATATGGGTAAAGGAGGGCCCACAGATGGGTGGCAATTCGAGATACAAAGTACAGGACGGCAGCGTAGCCAATGGATTTTACTAGACAATCACAACCCATTGTCCTTAAAAACTATAATATCAAAGTAAAACTAAGAGTATAGTACAAAAAACTTTAAAAAAGGTTTAAAATATTTACCACGTGCGCGAGGAGAATACAAAATTGATGTTATTCTATATTAAAATTAACTTCTTTATTAAAAAAAACAAGAATGATTCAAAAAAATATTAAAACGCGTCAACCTTTACATGTGAAAACCAATTTCACCTGCTCCTAAAACAATATAACAAAAAAATGCCCCTGGCAGCAAATGTAACCCCAGAAACTTTAAATCAAATTTAAGGTTAATGATCTTTCGATAACTGATAAGCCATTCTTTTCGCTCTGCCCATTCCGAACAGAAAGTGAAAATAAAAAATATGGTACCACTGAAGGTCGTCGAAAGATGCAAAGAACCCTTTGCAGAACACATAAACAGATTACACTCCTAATCTCGTAGAGAACGTTTCTTTATGCCTTCTGAATTATAGATAACTATAACCGTGATTGTAAGTTTTTCGAATTGTTTGCTTATTCTTTTAAAATGATAAGTATAAAAAAACGATAGATTTTTAGTCAAAAAGGAAATAAAAAGCAAAGTAAAAGAAAAGCATTCACGTATTCGTTACTTTTTCTTATTTTCCAACAACAATTTTAACCAGATCTCTTTTCTCCATTCGAAAAACCATAAATAACTTAAAGTAGGACAACCTTGCTCTATTAACAATGGGTAAAAACAAAAACACGGTGTAAATTTAGCGATCGCAGCAGTTTATTCTCAAAAATTCAATGACACCAGTTAGAACAATAATAATAATTTACAGGTTATCAAATTCGGGGCATTCACGAATGATGCGAAGCTGTTCCTCGTCAAAGTCAGCTTCCTCGTTCAAGAACTCGCGGAGCTCCTTCAACTTCAAGTTCTGAGCACGTTCGCAGAGGAAGTAGGTGCAGAAGGAGATAAAAGCTGGAATGATAAGGTAGTCGCCAGCATTGGCAGAAGTAATCAACAAGTCCTTGTCAACGTCCTTGGCCAAGTTGCGAAGGTTTTCCTTGTGGGTTGGCTGAAAAAATAGATATTAATATAATACTAAGATCGGACTTTTTAACTATCTTTAACATCTCCAAAAAAAACCATTCCTTTTTAAACCATATCAAAGACGTAGTCAAGCGAGCGTTTGACTATTCTTACGTCGACTGAACCTAAAAGTCTGCAAATAATAATAAAATCAACTTACAATGAATTCCATCCAGAAGTCCTTGCGGTCCTGCTCGTTTCTGACCTGGTCCTTGTAGTTCTCATCCAAATAAGCGACAAAGTTGTTCAGAAGCTCAACCTCATCGTAGCCAACATCATTGGTAGGAATCTTGACGATAGAAGATGGATCATTGGCCATGGTCTTCAAGAAATCCTTCAAAAAGCCGGACAAATGGTGAAGTGAGTTGTGAACCTTGACTTCACGGCCATCGCTGAGTACGAAGAAGATCTCGCGATCGTTGGAGGTAGATGGAGAAGCGTCAGCAGACATGATTTACAATTGACTCAAATTTTTAGCAATTAACAAAGAATATCTAAAAATTAAGCGAATAAGTCAAGGATAATGTATTTCACGACCGGAGATCACAAGAATAAATAAATTGTTAGAATAAAAATGTTGAATTAAGTAAAAATCTAAATAAAAAGTTGAACAAAATGAAGAAAATGTGTGAATAAAGACGACGAAAAATAAAAAACATCTCGGAACTTGGCATTGCTCCTTAAACGAATGATAGAATATTTGAAATATATGAAGAAAACGAAATAAATATTACATTTTCTTTCAAACCAAGCTTGATCTTACAAAACTACGTGAATCACAAAAAGACTTTTTTTGTCAACTGAAAAAAAAGCAAAAGAAATAATTATTTAAGCCCCACAACGAAAACAACTGATGAAGGAGAAGGAAAGCCAAGGAACAAATTCGTGTTTTGTATTGTATACATGTAACGTTACTTATATATAACTTTGCAAAGATTTTAAATTTAAAAATTATTTTTTTACCTACATAGATTCTTTACTTAAAATTTTAAATTCTACTAAAATCGCGGCCAAAAGAGATAAAATTGCGGCCAAAACATGGAATATTGTTTGGATTTTCACTTAAAATAAACTGAAAAGTAATGTTTTGTTGAGAAAAGCAAGAAATTTCCGAAGGTACAGCTTTACACAAGCTTTATCATTAACTTGACCGTCTAAGTTAAAGGTTTCAAGATCATTTTGTCAAAACAAGTTAAAATGAAACGTGTTAGTACATGTTATCTATGACAAACATGATTTTTAAAGGTGTTTAGAAGGTTTCAAGCGATTAATTGGAGGTGAAATAACATGACTCACAATGATACAGTTTATAAAAACGT
Organism: Bursaphelenchus okinawaensis; assembly: GCA_904066225.2. Lineage (NCBI taxonomy): Eukaryota > Metazoa > Nematoda > Chromadorea > Rhabditida > Aphelenchoididae > Bursaphelenchus > Bursaphelenchus okinawaensis. The sequence goes on along the minus strand of CAJFCW020000002.1, from coordinate 7,191,643 downwards.
TAGTGCTTCTATAAAAAAACACAGTTTACAACTTAAAATGTAAACAATGTGTTTTACTAGAACATATAATTTTTTTACAAGAATATTTTTATGTAAATCAATGAAAGTTAAAAGAATTGGGACAGAAATGTATCATAATATAATTTCATTCTAACATGTTGTAAAATATATTTTTTATATGTTTTGTCTTTTTAATTGTGAGTAACAAAAGCAAATAATAAAATATACCATGGTTCATATGTTTTCTTATTAACGATGCTGTGATGAAGATGCTTTTTTAATTAATAATTTTAACGTTTGCAAGTTTGAATGCCTTTAAAGAACTGAAAGTTGCATTGTTAAAAGCAGTTTGATATTGTAAAAGCCACTGTTTCACATTTGAAAGAGGAAACACGTTGTACTACAAACTAGAGGCTCTTCCCTCGCGGGTATCGGATATCTGTTCTGTGTTAACTATTTTTAATTTGCTTTGTAAATACAACAACTTTTACTGTTATAATGCGGAAATCCGTAGCTCTATTCTGGTTCTTTAATTGGGTGTATTGTAGCGACCTGCCAGGACTTAATTTCAATGTCAATTTCAATCATTATTCTGGGTTTGTGAATGCATCGGACACCAAATTCTTGTTCTTCTGGATGTTCGAGTCGGAGAATGATCCGCAGAAGGATCCGTTTATATTGTGGCAAGTCATATTAAGATGAGAATTTATTAGTTTTTTCAAATAATTCTGTGCTCATCATTAATTCAGGCTCATTATACGGACATTTCAGGCTAAATGGAGGACCCGGATGTTCATCTTTACAAGGGGCGTTGATGGAGAACGGGCCTTTTAGATTATCTAGTAATGGCAGTGTTTTAAGCAAAAACGAAAATAGCTGGACTAAGGTTAGTTTTTTTTTAAATTAATGCGTATCTTAAAGGTTATTCTATGAAACTTTTAAAGGTTATTGTGTGTAAAATACGGTGTACGAGTTCTTCGTTATATCACTTTAAATATTACTTCAAAATAAAAAATTCTAGTTTGCAAACATATTATACTTGGAATCTCCTGTTCATACCGGGTACTCTTACTCTAGTACAAACGAAACTACTACTGATGATCATACGGTAATCTTGTTTATAAAAGTTTACTAAATGTATTGTTTTTGATGACTTGTTATGTTATAATATGGTACTTGTTTTGAACTACTAGGCTGTTCAATTAACTCTGTGCCCCTTCTCTAAGCCAATTTTTAGGGCTAGTGGGCATAGAATTATTTGAACATTCCAATAAATTATGTATTATATAAACTTTTACAGACAGGCAAAGAAAACTTGCTGGCTTTGGTCAACTTCTTCAATGCATACCCAAACTACAGAGCCAATGACTTTTACATTATGGGGGAAAGCTATGCAGGATACTATGTTCCAGTGCTGGCTTCTCTGATACTGGAACAAAATGATTACCCAATCAACCTCAAGGTAGGTTTTATCAGGTTGTTCAAGTAATTGTGTGCCCTCTTTCAAAGCAAATTTTTGGGTTTAGAGAGTACAGAATTATTTTAACAACCTAATAGTTTTGTATACAAAAATATTCTTATAAATGTTCATATGTACAGTTATATTCAAAAGTTTATAAGTACTGTCATCTTCAGGGTATCGCCATAGGTAACGGTGTAGTGGTGGATGGTTGGGATTCAGTGTTTTCTCCATTTTATGCTCACTCGATTGGACTATTGGGAAAAGCCAAATTCGAAAGTTTTCAAAGTAGATGTTGCGAGAACATGGCACCTACATCATGTGCAACATCAAAGGAATGTATTGAGCTGAGTCAGAACATTACCATGGACATACCTGGTGTCGACCCATATGACATGTCACTGCATTGTTTGGATTTTCTGGATGAGGTTAAAGCGGTAGGACTATTTTTGTTGTTAGGGGCTCAGAATTATGTGAACAACCTAATCTTAGATAATCTTGCAGGAAAACATATCCTGCTTCAACGACGTATCTTTTGAAGAATACATGAACAAGGAAGATGTTCGAAAGACTTTAAACATACCACATAACCTCGAATGGAAGGTGTGTAAGTAAGTTACTATTCAAAGATATCATGGTAGTTTCAGGAGTCTTGCAGATCATCTTGGAAAGCCATATAATGAAAGTACATTCACATCGATGGAGCCTTTTATAAGGTACATACTGAGCAAACAAGTCAGGGTACTGTACTTTTACGGGGATACTGGTAAGTGCGTACTGTAGCGTTTGGTAATGGCTTCTTTTTCTAATGTACGAAAATCTTAATTATAATATATGATATCATTAGGTTAATTTCAATATACGTTATTATTATCGTATGTTTCAGACATGGTATGTAATCACTTGAGTGGAGAATACTTTACCGCCAAAGTTGGTGGTGCCCCATTGGTCGATAGCAAATCCTGGTTGTTTAACAACAAGATAGGAGGCAAGAAGACCGTATACAATAACGGACTGACGTATACGACGATACACGGTGCCGGGCATATGGCGCCACAATGGAAGGCTGAAGAAACTTCGTATGTTGCAAAAAGTTTCGTACAAAACACAGAGTTTTAAGGTTTACATTGTAGTTTACAGTAGTTGTAGTTGTTATTGGTACTTTCTTATTATAGTTGATGTTATAATGTAAATTTATATTAGGTTGTTCAAATAATTCTGTGCCCTTAGCATCGAAAACATGCTTTGATAGGGGAGGGCACATAATTATTTGAACAAAATAATATTTTTCAAGAACTTATTGTATTGAACTTTTGCTGTACGATTGGTTACAGTACATATTGTATATGCTATATGCATAAAATGTAAAGTTATTAAATGTAAATAAATATAAAATATCAAGTTGTCAGTAAAGATTGGTCGGTAAGTCAAACCTTCTTCCATAATATATATATTATACTAACTGCTTTTTCAACGTTTTTAATATGTACTATACTAAATGATATATGTTCTGCTATCATATATTAATTATAATATATCTTTTATCAAGTATGAATTATTTTGTTGATGTGTGTCAGAGCGTGCCTTTGTTTTGGTCTGCAGCAATCTTCTGACTATTCTTTGCTCAAAAGTTCAAACGAAATCAGTCACACAAATTCTTGAGAGATCTTGTGGCCGTGAACGAGAGAGTATGGTGATTGGATAGATTTTGGAGACATGAAAGTATAATGAAAAGTGCAAGTATTTCAGTTGAAAAAGTAGTGAGAAATAGGTTTTTAATTGTAAAAAGAGGCGAAGGATAGTAGAAGATATTTGGAAGAGGCATAAAGAGTAGGTATAGAAAGATAAAATGATAAAAAAGGGAGACAGTGAGCAGGTACAACAATATAACGTAAAAAGAAGATAGAAAAGAGTGAAAGACAATTTGAAGAGCAAAGCCAGGAAAGAAACAGAGAAAAGAAAGACGATAGACGGAAAAGCGTCCGTTATCTCGAGAGTCTTGTTGATCGTCTGGCCGTGTGAACGAGATCCGTTAAGCGGAGTCTTTAACCTTTGGGAGCGTTTTGCGGGCAAATCACGTTGGTATATCATACGAGCGTATTTCATTACAAAATTTTCAAGTATTCATTTGCAAAATAGTATAGATACTGTAGTTTTTGTACTGTAATAATTATAGTCTAGCTTATAACTTTTATTCCAAATTATTCGTCAGGCTATCGACGTTCAATATAACGAGTACTATTTAATTTTGTGTCTTTATATAACTTGAAGACACGATAGACAATATATATTGGTAAAAGGTATAAGAATATAGTATTTTTTGTCATTTTGTATGGTTAAAAGTGCATTTTGTTGATAATGGATTGCGTCAGACAAGAAACATATGTTTCGACATGTGATATCCTTTTGAGCCGTGATTTCCGTGTCTTAATTGCAAGATATCACATCAAATGTCATACTCAAGCCTTGACTTTCTATGTTTATCAGAGTACTTTTCTCAACATTTCATTTTATATGACGTTGTTCATAAAATTCTGGGCTTCTTTCAAAGAAAGTTTTCTGAGTTAAGGGGCACAGGATTAAGTGAAAAACCTAACACTACAATTACTCTTCTTTATTAAGTATAACAAATTAATTAACTGACACTTTACTGAACTTGAACAAGTGATTTGTATAAGGTTTACTATACATGTCGTTACAGTAGAACATAACTCAATGTAATTAATCTGTTTCAGGTTAAAAATCACATTCTTTGTAAAGTATTCAGCTTTTGTGTGTTAATATGGTACGTTCATTGTTTGATATATGTTTGACAACGATATGTCGACACAGACTGGCCGAAGGGATATCGTATCTGCCAGCTGAGAGTAAAGAGAAACTTTTGGAATATTTCACTTCACATGACATGGTAAGGCTTCACTATGTGTTATAGTTTAGGTAATAGTTAAATATTTTTACTACGCAGTACTATTTATACTAGTACTTTACTTTACTTGTCATATACTATTTTTAAAGCTTGCATATGCTATATTAAACAAAGTAATTCTGTTTTCCAGTTATCCACCCCCAATTGCATGCAAGTCCTGACAGCCGGCTTCTCGATTGACATCGAATGTCTGACTTTCTATTTGAGTGAAGATGTTACTGATGATCTCTTGAGGACAATTGTAAAGTCATGTACATCATTAAAGGAGATCTCTATCATCGATTGTCCAAATGTCACTGATCAAGGCATACTGGACATTACCTTGAATCAACCTGACTTGTACTCAGTAGAACTACGGTATTTGAGGAATCTAAGTTCGAATGGGTTGAAGAACATAAAGTCACGGTATTTAGATGTGGTCGATCTCAGTGGGTGTTCTAGGGTAAGTCTTAATATGTTGTGGTACATTAACTTTGTACCATATAGTATTATAGACGCTACGCTGTTATGTAAAACACGGTTGGACATGTCTATAAGGTTGTATTTTCTATTTATCAAACCATGTTTTATAAAAAAAAACCTTGTAGATAACATCAGAAGGCATTTTTGACTTGGTCTACAACAACAGAAGTATCAAAAAGTTGAACTTGAGTAATTGTCGCGACCTCGATGATCAAGCCTTATATGACATTGCCTATTGTATTGGTGAGAATCTCGAAACGATCGAGCTGGACTGTCTTCCAAACATGTTGGATCCAGCAACCACTTTACACGATCTGTCACACAAATGTCCCAACATATCACAATTGAGTTTGTGTCGGTTCTTTGGGGTAAGTTCTTGGGTTGAACTAAGGGTAGTGCAAGATTATTTTTGAAACTAAGACTTTAAAAAACTCCATAAAATACACAGTAATGTTCTGGTTTTCATGTAAATAGCAATGCATTTACAAATTTTTCAAAAAATTGTAAGGTTCTTTGAATAATTAAAAGTTTTTAAAAAATAAAAAACCCATTTCAACTTCAGGCCGAGCGGGAAAACGACGTACTGTCAGAATACGAGATTGCTGGTTCTGTACTCAGGGAAATTGATTTATACGGTAAGACTTTTCAGAAGACTAGTACTTTTAAGCAATTATTTCTTACTATTGTCCTACCTACCCCACTCAAAATCAGCTCGAAATCTTTATATCACCAATATTACCCATAAAAAATTTTAGGTTTAGCTTTTGAGATTTAAGATTGAAATATTTGAGTTTCCCGCCAATTTAAAAAATTTGGCATAGTGCTTCAAGAACTGTTTGGACTTTCCGTACACGCTAAGCTTAAAAATTTAGGTTCGTTTAAAAGTCTTCTACTAGTGCATTAAAGGAAAAAGATTGAAACACAAAAAGTGAAACAGTTATAATCTTAAAGACAATGCCAGCTTGGCGGGAAATTCAAAACCTAATCTGTTCTCGATTTTTTCCGATTTTTTAACGAAAAAAAAGTTAAAAACGTCTTTTTTCCTCAAATTTATATAAACTTTACAGGGAATTACTTTGTTCATCTTCCAAAATTGCCACCAACCATCAAAACGATACGACTGTCAGTAACGGGCTGTGAAGATGTCGAAGAGTTGGTCAGGAAGTTGGAATCACATGAAGAACTCTGTGATCTACATTTACAGTTAGAGTGTTTGGATGAAGATACGGTAAGGTTGTGACAATTAATTTCTTTATATTTATGTTTACTATACTATAACTATTAAAACCCTACTGTAAATTTCAATTTTAGTCCTTTTATTAACTTAAAATGTCATTTTCAGTGGTTAGTCGAAGCAGCCAACCGTTTCCTAACCCACTTCCTGTCGCACCTTGGTCCCAAGATTACCCGGCTTCATATCAGTGCTTGTCGCATCGTGGATCCAGTGATGGCGTTGATAACAGAAGCTCTGCCCCACCTCACCGACCTCGCTCTTTCATGCCTTCATCTCAACACTTACTACCTCAGGAAGTTCTTTTCCGGAGGCATCAACTCGAAGGGTGCCAAACTGAAATCACTTAAACTCAAAGGGCTTCGCATTACCTACAGAGCCTTGTTTACTATTGGCAAAGGGGCTAGGTCGCTTACGGTAAGTGTATTGTAATTTTAAGGAATACTGTAACATTAAAAGTACTGTAGTATTAAAAATATGATGAATTTCGTAAGAATTGAGGTCTTAGGTAACAAATAATAAAAAAAAGTGAAAAATTTGATAACTTTTTAATAAAAAAGTACAAAAAATGATATTACAGTACCCCAAAAACATTTTACGGTACAAACTCTTCATTTCGACAGTACACTTTTAACCTTTCAGGACCTAGAAGCCTCGCACATGGCTACAGTAGACGACCGTTTCCTGGTCCTCATCGCTGACACTTGTAAACATATCCGCTCCGTGAACTTCAATGGCTGTCGCTTTGTCACTGATAAAGGCTTATCAGCTTTGGCTTCGAATGGCAACCTTAGTGAAGTCAGGATACGAGGCACAGGATGCACAGATACCTTTATATACAGATTGGCAGCCCATTGTCCTCAGATGGAGTGGATCGCGCACGCTGACTTTAGTGGACGGCCAAGGTTCAGTCAACAGGCTCTTCAGTTCTTGAGAGATACGTGTATTCAGAGGGTCATTTGTTGAGTTATGTACATTGGAAAGGATATTTTTGGAGTAAATAATATAATAAATAGTATTTTAGGCCATGAAGTTTCTGAAAAACTAAAATTTAGGTAATAGATATTAGGTCGTTCAAATAATTATGTGCCTTTAAACATTGCTTGAGAGGGGACACAGAACCACTTGAACGATCTGACCATATAATAAACGCCATTTTCAAGACAAACTACCTAATTTTAAGTATAATAAACACTATTTCCAAGCAAACCTACCTACATTATCCATGTTTCATAAACTTTTTGATCTAAATATGCAAAAATCAAAACAAAACTTCCATTTTCAACCCAATTTAAACACAGTCATTGCCACATTTCAACATACGAACTTTCGTCTTTGATAGAACAAACAATCTCGAGCCTGGGGTCATCCATCATCATTACTTCTGATTACCTTCATTCACTTCTTGCGCAACCAACTTTAATATTATTTTCTTTTCACCCTCAGTTGGACTGTTTTCAACGTCCCGCCGAGATCAACAACGAACTTCTTCTGGAGTTTACCGTGGTATTTCCCGATTATTCTCTGGTCTTTACCTTGCATTCGAGGTTATTTTACATTATTTTAATATATTTAGGTAAATATTGTTACATTTTTTATATTTTTACATTCTACACTTATTTACTTTACACTTTTTCCTTATTTTTGGCTACACAACTTCAAATTACTGTGAAAACACCTTTAAATACTCTTTACTACTATCTAAACCTACTATAATATATTACTATCACATAAATTTTAAATCTATTTAAATGATTCTATAACAAAACCAACTTCAAATAACCATGAATTCACTGCATTTTCTTGTTCTACTTATTTTCAGCGGTAAGTTACTTTATTTTTGTTACAGTAAAGCAACTTTAAGTTATGAAACCCAAAAACCTGATTAAAATTGTATTCCCCCAAGACGTTTGAACAAAAAAACGGTTTATTTTCACTACAAACAGGAAATGTAAGACGTAAACGATAGACAAAGAATCAAAAGACGTTCACAGTAACAGAAATTTTTTTTACAAACCAAACCGATATGATTTGTGACATTTCGTCTATTGACGAAAGAGTTGATGGAATTCCGTTTTATCAAAGAAAAAATTAATTTTTTACATAATTTTGTTATTAGGGGTAAGAAACAGGCTTTATAGGTTTGGCCCGGTCTTACGATTGGTCCGGGCCTGAACTTTGGGTCTCTGGCATTGGCCGGGTCTCAAAGATGGGCCCTACTCGGCCCGTTTCTCACCTGTATTTGTTATGTTCATTTATACATGCATGATGTACTGTATAAAAAGCTCATTTTGTGTCATATAATAGTACAAAAACTAAACGTGTCGTATTTTAAAATAACTTTTATAAAAAATATTATTTTAGGTATTGACGCAAAATCCGTGAAACGTTCGGTAGATCTTGGCGTTTTCCGTTCGAATCCATGTGATTACGATGCGATACATACCATTTGTGACAGTCTACCGACCTATAAGTTTGGAGAGTTTGAAGTTTTTACTCATTCTAAAACGGTATGTTGCTTTTGGCTCTATATCACCTTGTTTTAGGGTTTATATGACATTTTTTGTGGTTTTATATTGATCTTTTTGACTTTATATGATATTTTTTGGCTATAAATGGCTTTGTTTTTTTTGTTTTATATGGCATTTTTGGGCTCTGTAAAGCGAGCAATGTTATTTTTTTCAATGAACCGAGCATATTAACAAACACAACATTTTAGAACTCAAAATTGAGAGAACATTTGAATGCCGTAATAAAACAATGTAATCAGCCAGCTACAGTAAAACTGAACAAAGAAGTTTACAATAAGAGGATTTTGGACAGATATAATGCTACAGTAGCCAAGGCCGAGAAGGAACACAACCTGAAGGGACATGCTCTACATTTATATATGCGAACGGCCGCTTTCCTCAAGATCAACCTTGGGATTGATTATCTTTATCGAATATCGGTATGTCTTACATGAAGGAGGTTGAATTTTTTTAAATCATGTGATCACATCTTATATTATACACCATACTTTGCTGTATGGTTTACATAATACGTTCTGTCCTGAAGTGAAAATATCTGTATATGGCTTTAGATAGAAAACGTTGAAGAGCTGACGGCCAAGCGTGAACGTATTGTTCTTCGTGCTGTTGCTGAATCAGGATGTACTCGACCAGATATTCTAAAACAGATGGGTTTGAATGAATTCGAAATAGAAAATGTTCTAAAACACGATCAGCAAATGACAACTGCTTTGGGCAAAGTTACTGGGCTTGAAACTGCTGTGTAAGTGGTTATTTACAAGTGTTTTTTTGCTTAAAACTATACATTAGGTATCAAAAGGTTGTTTATGGTAACAAAGTTTTTTGTTTTGGTATTAGAACTTTAGATTTTATGTGGTAACTACCTAAACTTCATTATAAGCTTTATCTCATTTACCTAAAACTTTACTTTAGGTATCGCCAATTTGCTCCATATTTCGAAGAGTTCGGATCGCATTTAAATTTCGCCCAAGGGCATTTGTTCGATGGCAAATTCAGTCAAATCTTGGCCGAGAGAACGCCAGCATATCAAATGATGGTGGATTTGCGAGAGAACTACGCTCATTGGCATCTGGAGTGCACGGTCATAGAGAAGACGGAAGAAGCCTACAACAAACTCAGGAATGGTACTGTAATGGGGGGAAACTGTAACGACGCACTGCAACATATCATGGACAGAGTAAATGCGCTGGAGTTGTTTGATACGGAAGCGAAGCGACAAAAAGTGATAAAGAAGCTGAGCACGGTGTTTAACAATGTCAGGAAGGCGGTGAGGGTAAGATGATAATGTTGATTTTAATGCGTTAAAGTGATGAAAGGCTGCTGTAATTTGCTAGAGGTACTGTAAGCTGGTAAAGGGTTTTAGGAGTACTATAATATGACAAAACACGCTACAAGGATAGTGTCAATCTTGTACCAGGCCGTTCAAATAATACTGTACCTTTAATCCCGAAAAATTTGCTTTGAAAGAGGGCACATAATTATTTGAACAATAATTTTAAAATGACATTTTTAGGAACGAGTACTACACACAAAGATGGCGAAACCCACAGAACTGAAGATATTATCCTTGTTAAAGGCTTTCCATGTCAACTTCCTTCAAGTCTCCGACTTTGATCAACATAAAACCTTTGTGGAGCAGATTACAGAGATTGATAAGGACATTGACGATCATATATCGTACAAGATGAACACCTTGAACTTGTCGTTGGCTGTGTATGATCTTCTGAATTCGATGCATATTGTAAGGACTTATGAAGTGGAGTTCTGTTTTATATGCGTATTTTACGTTATAAAAGCAGAGAATAGATGTTACGTTTTTGCAGTGATACCTTTGAACTTCAAATGTTACTTATGACTTTTAATTTTAAAATACCATTTTAACTTGTCATTTTGAAAGTTAATGTTACTATTTAAGGAGTTATTGTTGCAGAAAGACTCTAACGCGATTACTATTCAAATATCTGATTTAAGACATTGGAGTTGGGCCGAAGATCTGGATGACGCTTCTTTCTACGGTACTATTGGAGTTACTGTAGCTAGGAAGGTTTGGAGAAAAATTGGTAAGGTTTTCTGCATCAATAATAGATGCATCTTCTAGATGTAGCACTATAAGGTTAATACGAAAGGTGATTATAAAACTGGTTTGTCAAAGGGTTTAAACCTGTATTTTTGTACATTGAATTTACTACAGCTTATTCATTTATGAAGTAAAATACGCCTTGAAAACCTATTTGTATAGTATAATGTCATTTTAGACGAAGAGGTTGGCTTAGAATGGAGAGAAATCGTGGAGTTGGACGAAGATTCTGAACTCACTGATTATCAGTTTGATCAAGTTGGTATGTCAGTTAAAAATTTTCTTTTTTGCTAAATTCTTCCCTTTATATCACTGTTTCCTTTTGTTTGTTAGCTTATTGTCTGGTTAGCCCAATGTTGTTTGTACATTATAACAAAGTAAATAAATGATTGTAAAAAATTTATAATGTAATTATTCTAGCTCTAACGACATCTCTACGTGCTCTCCAACTAAACTCCTACCAATCAGGAGTCAAAACTCTCAAAAAAGGTCAAGACTTTACTCTCGACCAAGCCTTCAACGTTGCCTACTTCATCGAGAACGAATGTGACGCCAACAGCTCTTCCTCAGTCTTATCTGACATTTATGCAAATTCTTTCAACTGCATCACTGATGACTATTTCTCATTTACTCACACTAAAACAGACTTGAGGTTGGGATCTACCTTCACATCACTACATCTTCGACAACCTCAGGTTGTGAAGAAGAAGTTCGACGAGTTGGGAGCGTTCAGTGAGAGAAATTTGAATAATTCTGTTAATCCTTGTGACGACTTTTATCAATTTGCATGTGGAAAGTCTACGGAGAGTATATATCAGGTTACGTATGATAAGAACATCAAGTTGATTGAAAAGGAGTTACAGGGCAAGATTGCTGATGGGGAGGTAAGGTTAGAGTGTTGTTGTACAGTAATTATGATAAAGATGCTTTTTTTGATTACAATCTTTTTGTAAATTATGTCAAGGGGCGCAGAATTATGTAAACGACTTTATATATTGAAATGAATTTGAATTTTGAAAAATACGCTTGAAAGTCTTATCTCTTCTAAAAAACGTCGTTTCAGCCCAAGGCAATTCAATTTCTAAAGCGAATCTACCAAAAGTGTGTACGAGGAGAACTGCGAGACTTGCCTTACACCAAAGAAGAGTTACTGCCAGTTATTGACAGAATAAAAGAGGTAACAAACTTGAAGCAGATTCCAGTAAGGTATGGAGACTTTGATGGAGATGAGTTTCTGCAAAAGTTTGGAGCTTTGGCTGGTTATGTTCACAGTGAATTCAATGTTGGACCGTACAAGTATTACACTGCTAAACGGACTGGAGTACATCAACATGTTCAGGTAGGGATTTGGGGGCTGTGAGGCAAATTACAGCGTTAGGAAGAATACAAATTTAAAAAAGTTAAAATTTAATTTAAAAAAAATTTTTTTTAAAGTAGCTTCTAGCTTATGTCTATAAACTAACTTCGTCGTTTTATAAGTAAAATAATACTTAAGCTTTTGATATTGCTCTTAAGTCATTTTATACTTTATTTTTTTGATTTCAGGCTCGTATCTTAACGTTGCCACCAGCTGATATGACTCCAAATGACCGTGGTAACCTTTGGGCACGCTTTTTTGATGTAACAGGGCATAGCATCAACAATACAGAGATTGACGAGCTTGTTATTGAAGGAATAAACCTAAGGAATGCCAGTTTCTTACAAGATATATCTAATCTAAAGCAATTTGGAGCTTCCAATTCTGTCAATGGACTTTTGGGTGGTATTGACTATAACAAAGGTGGGCTTACCTTAAAGAACTCTGTTTTATCTTAGCTAGGCTGGCTTTTATCTTGGTCAATCCAGTCAGGATGAAGCTTAAAAGATGGCACACCTAATGAGACATTACTTTGCAGTTAATACTTTATTTTACAATCAGTAACTAATGGCAACTCACTTTCAGTTGGACTAAACTTAACCGCCTTTTTCACTACCAGTCTTGGCCACAACTTGTCACCGGAAGAGAAGGTTTCAGTCGATTTGACAGTAAATTACAGTAAACTGACAGAACATGAACTTCAAGTGGCAGCCATTAATGGAGTGATCGAAGAGTTGTTGTTACACTTGTTCAGCAACGACATTGCTGATAACGTCGTATGTTACGGAGTTATGGAGACGGCTGGAGAGTTTCTGCTTGGAAGAATATTGTTGAGTTCGAGATTTGTCTTTGACAATATCACTGATAATGATAGGAAGGAGGGGAAGATATTGTTCGAGGAGTTTCAGGTAAGATCAGGGTGATATTAAGGTATGTTAGGGAAGGGGTATTACTTTGCTTTAAGGTGTTATAAGACATGATGTAGCGTGTTATAGAGCAATATTTTAATTTTTATTGTATTTTTTACCTAAAATAATCAAAAATAATGTTTTAGGTATATTTTACTAACTAAACCTTCTTATTTCAGCAAAAGATATCCCGCCAATCAGAACATGTGTATATGGCCATGAAGTACCTACTGAAAGAAACACCTTGGTTAAGTGAAACAACACTGATAAGAGCATTGCAGCGTGGAGATAACCTCACTATGATCTTAGGAAACGACCCTTTGTTACTGGACGAAGCCCTGATCAAGATATACAACAATACAGTATTTGATGAAGACCATGTCATTAAGAAACAGTACGCTCACAATGTTATGCCTATCAGAAGGGCTGAGTTTGGATGTTGCACATTGAGTTTGTTACCGTATTCACCGGTCATGAGTGTGAGTGATGAGCTTATATTGTAGTAGGCTTATTGTTATGTTATGTAAGAGTATAATATAAATATATAAGTACTTTTAATAGCATAACTTGATGATATTATTTTATGTAGGTATCGTTTAGTAATGATAGGTAATAACTATAGTAAGATGTTTGTGACATACCACATTTAGATTGTGATTGACTTTCTAAAAATCTTATTTTAGTTCATGATCCACCTTCTGGAAACCACGAGCACCGTCGTATTCCCGGCCAACTCTCTCTTCTGGCCAATGTACGATCATGATCATCCGGCTGAGTACGTGTTCGGCTTCTTTGGTGCTTCTTTGTCTCACGAAATTGCTCATATGTTCGATGGACGATCATTGTTACCTAAAGAGTTCCCGGACGATCCAGCTTGGATGACGAACGACGAGGTACGGTCGTACGCAAAGATGGCTGGCTGTTTGGCCGATCAGTACGATAATCTATGTGATTCGGAAGGAGTGTGTGCTGATGGGGTTCAGAGTAATATCGAGATCATGGCTGATAATATTGGTGGGTTTTTGAGAGTAAAAACAGTTTATTTTGCCTTAAATAACTTGATGTATGGACCGAAAGAAGGTAAATGTTACCTAAAATAAGTTAACTTCGAAAACTAAATTCATAAAAAAAAACCCGTTTTAGGCCTCCAACTAGCCTACCGTGCCCTCCAATCCTGGCTAGAGGTCTACGGCCCCGACCCTCGCCCCGATGGTCACCTAATATACCGCCTCACCACACCCCAACTCTTCTTCCTCAACTACGTCCAATACATGTGTGAATCTCGTGGCAGAGAGGGCCAGTCAGAGAAGGCCTTCAGAGCCCATCCGAGAGTTGACTTCAGAGTTCAAGGCACCTTGATGAACATGCCCGCTTTCTCCGACGCCTACAATTGCCCTGTTGGGAGTAGGTATTGGCGAACGGAAGACAGTGGTGGCACTTGTCCCATCTTTAATGGGGCTTTGAAGGAGAACAAGGGCTCGAGGTTGGAGGAGATTTGGGAGAAACAAGGAATCTTTCATAATGTATAAAGTTTAAAGTAATTAACATAAGATAAACATGTTCCGTAGAGATTGAATGTCAGGTTCAAGTAATATAAGAAGCAGACAATGTTGTTCTTTGGTTCATTTTTGCTATTTCTAAGCAAGTTTTTGCAAAAAAGACAGTAGTAAAACTAAAAGTATGTTCTATTACATGGTTTTAGGTACCAAATAAGGAAATTTGCATATAGTCTCACGTGATGTTAAAGGAAAAAAAATTGTCTAAAAATTTAAGTTAAACGTTTTTTTACTGGCTTTTACCTCATTTTACTATTAAAAACAACAAAATTCCAAAAAAAATATTTTTCATTTGAGACGCGTTGCAACAATCGATCGGGTCAACTTCAAAAATGAATTCAGCACGGTAAATCGTCTAACATGTTTACACAATACTGTTGCCCACATTGCTGAAAGTTTAATTTTAGCGTTATGGTGATACTTTTTATTGAATCATAGAAAAGGTGATCTACAAGATTATTTTTTCAACACTGATATCATATCACTTAATAATAATGTTACCTGATACATGTCTGTTTTTGTAAAGATGGCTTTAGGCTTCATTTCCTCTATGAACTCGTCAATATGACATTTCTTTCCACATCCAAATTTAAACTCTTCCAATTTGAAATTACCTTTTTTCCTCTGTTTTAGACTACCGTAGTCGGTCTTCCGGTAGTACATCTGAAGGTACATTTAGATCAGAAACATAAGGTAATAAAGTTTAAACTATTTTACAAAGATAAACATCTTTTTTGATAAAATTGATTCTCTTTTTTACCTTAACATACAACTCTTTATCATCTTCATTGACTTCCATGATTAGAGCACTAGCATATGGTACCATCTCTCCGTCTAGAACTCCCATCGTTCCCATTAATGCTAGTAACGTTCCATCGTGCTGTAAAGCAAGTTTTCATCATTGGGGTATTATAATAGATAAAGCAAGGTAAATGTAGGTATGATAAAGTTTAGCACTTATATTACTGTAGACCGCTTACTATTGCTGTAGGTTGCCTACAAAAATATAGGTACTTACCGCCGAATACATGACCAGTTTCTCCTCTTCAGTGCTATTCTTTAATAGTTCTAGGCGTTTCAGCCAATCACCTAACAGATATCCACCCCTCAGTCTAGCCAACTCTGGGTCTGTGAACTGTGTCAGTCGTCGTATCTTCTTCAGTTCCAACAGTATCTCCAGTATGGTTTTGTTACCGTACTCCTTTAACTTCTTAAATAACCACGATGGCTGGTCCTTGTAGTTGTGCAGCAACTCCATTTGGACGTCTGCTATACTCACGGCCTGTAAATAAGTAATTGAAGATCGTTAATTAAATGTGACGTATGTAAGCCTACATCTTTTACTGTCATGTTCTTTCCAAAGCCACTTTCCAACTGTAGTATCTTCATGAGGAAGTTGTACTTCTCGTATAACTCTTGGTCCATGTTCTTTTCAAACTCATCGTACTTGTTGTCATAGGCGAGGCAGTCGAATGATGTTGGTTTTAGTAACTAAAAGGTCAAGGCTAAAATTTTGTTTTAATTTTTACAATTTTACTGTAATGTTAGTACTTTAAGTTACTGTCGAAGTATGATATTTTAATCTTGACGTTACCAAAAACCAGAAATTGGCAGTCTTACCATATCCTTTCCAGTAGGTTCGCTCCCATGAACTGGTACTGGTTGCCAATAAATGCCATTGTTAAATCGATCAGATTCTTTTGGAGGATATAACCCACTCAACATAGCTTGAGCACTTTGGATAGCTCTGTCAGATTCACTTGACTGAATATAGACTTCAGAAGCATTGAAGTCATGACTAACGTAGTCTGAGTCTACGTAACGCTTACGGTAGAACACTCCGAGATTATACATTTGTTGCATTCCTTTCTAAATGATGCATATTATCGATTAGAGTAGGGTACGAAAGGGTAGGTTAAAGTAAAAAAAGATCAATGTAACGAGAGTTTTGAGGGGGGAGGGGGATAATTAGATTTATATTGATTAATAGCAAAATGTTACCGTTGTCAACATACTCCATCCCCGTGGCCAGTAATTTTCGTCGTACTTGTCTTTAGGATATGGCAAATCCGAAGGAGCTCTGTCACCGTGTCGCCAAATAGTTTGCACCAACTTTAGTTTGTCACACTTGACACATAGTACTGTGCAGCACAAAAGCAATATGAAACACTTCATTCTCAACAATATGATGTGAAGAAGGCGAACTCTGTGACAGTTAATAAGCTTTTTATATATAATTGCTTTTATATGTTAAATACGTACGATTAATTGCACAAATATATTACAATCAATTTCAAACGTCAAGTTGTTCAAATAAAAAGATATTCAAATTGTTTGCAGCCTAGACGTCAACATGTCAGCCCAGGAAATACGATGCAAATCTAAACATATTTTAAAAGTACAATACCACGCAATTTGAGTGTAATTACACAAGTCAGGTATCTACTCCAATATCAATGAATTTTATTCAGTTTATGTACAACAAGTAAGTCAATGATAAAATGAGAAGTGAGGAAACTGTAATTCCAAAAGCTGATGATGACTTACAGCACGGTAGATCGTCCAGCATTTTTACACAGTATTCGAGACCACATTCCTATAATTAGCAATGTTATTACTATTAGGTTGTTAGGTAAGTCGTGGGCCCCCTTTCAACACAAATGTTTGAAAAATCAGGAAAAAATTAATATATATCACAAATTGAAAATTTTGATGTCCTTTTATAGTTTAAAACCTATATTTTCAGAATATGTAAGTTTCAAACCTCTTTTAATTTTTTGTTTTGTTGTTTTAGTGGCCAGAACATTATAGGGCAAATGACGACTTTGGGTAGTGATGTAAAAGAGTACAAAACAAGTCGTAACGTTAAAACTACGGCCGGATTCATAAATAAGACACATGGACAAAGTATTGTGAGCCACACAACAGCAAAAATTTGGTTCCAAAAGCTTCCTTCTGGAGATGAGACGCTTGAAGAAAAGTGGAGGTCCTGTAGAGTAGTTCTCTATAAT
This sequence comes from Bursaphelenchus okinawaensis, assembly GCA_904066225.2. Classification (NCBI taxonomy): domain Eukaryota; kingdom Metazoa; phylum Nematoda; class Chromadorea; order Rhabditida; family Aphelenchoididae; genus Bursaphelenchus; species Bursaphelenchus okinawaensis. Next base: position 7,174,125 of record CAJFCW020000002.1, on the reverse strand, counting down.
TCCTTGAAACTTGGCCAAACCATAACTGTTAGTACGTATTCTATTAATATTGACCAAATGCGCCACTATCTACCTTCAAAGTTGAGAAACAGAAGGTCAATTATTGTCCATGACAGTGTCCGCCCCCACTTGGCAACGATGACCGCAGAAAAACAACGGGTTTGGATACAAAGTTTTTGACCATCATTTGTATTTACTCGACATGATAGCTACATATTACCATATTTTCAAATCTTCGACAGCATTTATGTGTCAGCGACAATCCACTGAAGATGACGATTTCATGGAAGCCATCAAAATTTTCTTAGGCTCTAGAAATTCTGAATCCTATGCTACTGGGATAAAAATGCTTAAAAACGTTGGACACATTGTGTTAATGTTGATGATAACTATTTTGATTAATAATTCGTTCTTGTTGTAACGCAAAAAATTTTTTTCTGATACACGGTTAGGGGGGCCCACGACTTACCTAACAACCTAATAGTATTTTCCAGATACGTTAGCCTTACCTGGTACATGTCTTTCTTTGAAAATACGGCCTTAGGCTTCATTTCGTCAATAAAGTCATCAATATGACACTTCTCTCCACATTCAAATTTAAATCTTTTCAGTTTGAATTCAGACTTTTGTTTCACCAAACTACCGTAGTCTGTCTTACGGTAGTACATCTAAAATTAAAAAAAAAGTAAAGTCATATTATATATTATACTAATAACTGGGATATCTTATCAATTTGTAATGTAAAGACTGTGGTAACCTAAATACCTCAATATATAATTGTCCATCCGTATCTTCTGAAACTTCCATGATTAGGGCGCTGGCGTATGGTACCATTTCTCCGTCCAAGATGCCCATTGTGCCCATTAGTGCTAACAACGTGCCATCGTGCTGAAAATCATGTTTGAACATAATTTATACGTATTTTAATTCAAATACCGTTTTGTTTTCAATTATAAGATTGTTGACATTGCGTTTAATACAAATATAGTAATTACAGTACAAAAAACACAGTAATAACACGAAAAATAGAGTAATAAAACAAAAAAGCCATATTGTTGTAACTACTTACAGCCGAATACATGACCATCTTCCGTGTCTCAGTGCCATTTTTGAGTCGTTCTAGTCGCTTAACCCAATCCCCCAATAAATAGCCACCCCTTAGTCTAGCCAAATTTGGATCTGTAAATTGTGCTAATCGTCGTATCTTCTTCAAATGCAGTAAAATCTCCAACGTGCTCTTATTGTCATGCTGTGCCCATCTTTCGAACAGCCACGATGGCTGCTGATTGTAGTTGTGAAGGAGTTCTAGTTTAGCGTCTGCTATGCTTATTGCCTGTAAGTCGTAGTATTAAGTTGTTCAAAAAAGTAGAACTACAGCAAAACCTCTTTGGTATGACACTAAAAAGTGTAACACCCTCTTTTTGCTTGAGTGTCTTACTAGCAAGTTTTCCCCGCTTTACAAATCAATATTACACATAAATTAACTTACATTTTTTAAAGTGATGTTACTGCCATACCCACTGGTTTTCCCCAGAAACTTGATGACGTCTTTGTACTTTAACAGAAGACCACTGTCCATCTTTGTCTTTATGTCATCGTACTCAGAGTTGTACGAAGGGCAATCGAATGACGTTGGCTTCAGAAGCTAAACATAACATTTTTATCACTAAATTATCTAATATATTTATATTAAAAGACGCTTTCTGACACCGTGAAGCAAGGTGTGCCCTAGAAATTTACCCCCTGTTTTTATTTGATAAATCGACGACTAGGACCGTTCTAAGACACATGGTATAGCGATTTTGGCTAAAATGCCGTTTTGGCATTTTTATGCCACTTTTTGACATAAAACAGTTTAAATTTTGTAAAAATCCAAAAATGCTTCAAAAGCTTTGAAAATGTGCGTGCATACGTTTTCGACCATGCTGCACAAAATTGAAATTGAAATTTTTTTTCTAAGATTACCGTAAACTACCGTAATCCAATCGGTCGGTTATAAAAGTGCAAATATCTAAAAATTTAGCACGGATCTTCATGGACAATTTTTACATATTCAAAATCTACATTTAACGTAGATATTGATAGACTATACGATCACTTCTAGGGCTGCGTATTTTGGGGATTTTTGGCCGTTTAAAAAATTACCGTATCTTACGGTCAAAATATTAAAAAATCATAACAGCGTTTGTAGTGCTGTGAATTGTTTCAAATTTGGCATAGTTATGTTTTCGACCATGCTGAACAAAATTGTAATTGAAAATTTTTTTCTAGGATTACCGTAAACTACCGTAATCCAATCGGTCGGTTATAAAAGTGCAAATATCTAAAAATTTAGCACGGATCTTCATGGACAATTTTTACATATTCAAAATCTACATTTAACGTAGATCTTAATAGACTATACTTTCACTTCTAGGGCTGCGTATTTTGGGGAGTTTTAAGACAATACGATGTACTTCACAGGAAAGACGGATGGAAGCAGAACGTCGAGAGGAGTGGCAGTTTTGTTGCATAAAACTTGGGACACGAAGGTCGATGGAATCAGATATTTCAATGACAGCATGATGCAAGTGGAAGTGAAACTGGACAAAAAGAAGACACTGAGCTGGATTTAATGCCATGCACCTCACTCTGGACGTGATGAGGATGAAGCAGATAGATTCTGGGATGATCTGAAGGAGCTGAGAAGGATTAGCAAGGAAAGAAGAACAGGCTGGATAGAAATCATAGCAGGAGATTTCAATGCTGAAGTAAAAAGTGGCATTGATGATCAACAATGCGTTGGAAAGTTTGGGTATGGTGAAGGAAATGATAGAGGTGAGAGATTGATTGAGTTTTGTCTTGCTTCTAATCTTAGAATAAGTAACACCTATTTCAAGAAGAGGATGAATAGACGCTGGACCTGGAAGTCACCACGCGGCTTCAAAACGATGAATGATCATTTTTTAGTCGGAAAAGATGTAAATGTGAAGAACTGTGAAACGCTAAACCTGCCAATGTCTGACCATAGAGCCATTAGAATATCCACTGGTAACATAAAGGACAAGAAGATAAGCCGGGAGAAGAAAAAAGAAGAAGTGGACATGGACATGGTTAATATAATCAGTGAGATGGACAGGCCGCCGGACGATTATGAAGGATTTAGAAAATGGCTGAAGGAGGTAACGCAATTCTCGATGGTGGAAAAGAAAAACAAAGTGAAGAGAATTAGCCAGATAACCAGGAATTTAATGGAGGAAAGGAGACAAACAAGAGATGAATGGATGGCTGAGAGATGTGAAAGAAGAAAAATGATGGAGGTATGCAGAAAAGTAAGAAGATCGATGGAAGAAGACCTCAGAAATCACAGAATTTATGTCATGGAGAAAGCCATTGAAAGCCAAAAACTTAGGAATGGAAGACGAGATATAAAAGGATGGTCTAAGAGACGAACAAGCTTGATAAATAAAGATGGGATCCTGGTAGAAACGGCAAATCAAGCAGCGAAAGTAGCAGCCAAATACATGGAAAAGCTATATGAAGAAGATCACATAGGTCATATTTGTGAAGAAGAAAATGAATTGGGACTACAATAAGAAGTGGAGTATAATATAAAGCCAAAAGAAGTTGAAAGAGCTGCAAAATATCTGAAGAACAAAGTGATGCCTGGAGGAGATGGAGTATCAACAGTAATAGCGAGGAAAATGGTGGTGAAGTTCAAGGAAAAAATTCGCCAAAGCCACAAATGAAATGTTCAAAGAAGATAAATACCCAGAGGACTACAAAAAATCAAGTACAATACTTATATTCAAAAAGGGAGATGAAGACAGAATCGAGAATTATAGACCGATAAGTCTAATGCCCCCTCTATACAAGATTATAGCTGGAACTTTGGCTGAAAGAATCAAGAAGAAGATCACAACAACGCTGGCCAAGGAACAGTTTGCCTATCGTAGCGAAGTCTCAACGATAAATCCGCTCTACATAGTGAAACAGGTAGTGGAGAAGGCGTAGGAATGGCAAAAGTCACTGGCAATTGGTTTCCTGGACATGAGCAAAGCTTTTGATGTTATCTGTATGAGAACGGTACGGAAGGCTTTGAAAAAGTATGGTGTAGATGAGGAGACAATACAAATGGTAATGAAGCTGTATAAAGTTGACAACAATGTCATCAGAATAGGATCAAATGAAGAAGAATTCAGAAGAGGAAGAGGTGTACGACAGGGTGATGCTATGAGCCCAATACTCTTTGTACTGGGGTTACAATATGCACTTGACAAGATTGACTGGCAAGAAATGGGGATTGACATCAATGGTTCGAAGCTGAGAATACTAATTTATGCAGATGACATCACAATTCTGGCGAACAATACGGAAGAACTAAAAGAGATGACAGAAAAGGTAGAAGAAGCGACGAACATGATTGGGCTCAGAATGAACAAAGAGAAAACATGCTGGATGGGGAATGTGGAAGGAGTACTGAGAATTCAAAATATGGAGATTCAGAAGACAGAGAAGTGCAAATATTTGGGTCAGACGTTGACGTTTCCAAATGAGCATGGTGAAGAGATAAAAGACAGAATCAGAAGTGGATGGTGCAAGTTCCAGGAAGTTAAATGGCTGCTGATGAACAAGAAGACTCCCACATCACTGTGGTGAAGGCAACGGAAAGAAAGTGGAAGTTTGGAAGGAGGGTAGCCAGAATGCCTGAAGATAGATGGGAAAGGAAAGTTGCGACCTGGCAACCTGATGGCAAAAGACCGATTGGCAGACCTCGTACAAGATGGCAGGATGAGATAAGGAAGAAGGTTGGAATTGACTGGATGGAGGCGGAGGATGGAAGATGGCAAGAAGCTCTCAGGCACTACACCGAAGAAATCAGAGATTATTGTCACATGTAATTTCAATGTTATGATTTTATTTGTATTTGATGGTTGAGCTAGTAAATAAACTGAAAACTGAAACTATGTCAAAAAGTGGCATAAAAATGCCAAAACGGTATTTTAGCCAAAATCGCTTTACCATGTGTCTTAAAACGGTCCTAGTTATCGATTTATCAAATAAAAACAGGGGGTAAATTTCTAGGGCACATGGCCGTTTCAGGATGCTTCATGGTCTCAGAAATCGTCTTTTAAGTTGTTCAAATAATTCTGTGCTCCCTCTCCATCCAAATTTTTGGAGTGAAGCACAGAATTATTTGAACAACCTAATATGTTACTATCGAAAATATGTTTAAAAAGATTATTATGATAACCCACCATGTCCTTTCCAAGCTTCTGACTTCCATGAACTGGAACCGGCTGCCAGTAAATTGCACTATTAAAGAGATCAGAGCCTTTTGGAGGATATAGTCCACTTAACATAGCTTGAGCACTTTGGATAGCTCTGTCAGACTCACTGGATTGAATGTAGACTTCAGAAATCTTGAATTCACGATTAATGTAGCCTGTGTCTACGTAGCGTTCACGGTAGAATTTGCCGAGGTTGAACATTTGAGCCATTCCTTGCTGTAAATGTTTTAAATGTTAATATAACTACCCTACCCTACCCTGTTATTCCATCAAATACAGTAAACTACTACACTTACCGTAGTCAACATGCTCCATCCTCTCGGCCAGTAGCTTTCATTATACTTGTCCAAAGGGTACGGTAACTGAGAAGGGGCCCTGTCACCGTGCCGCCAAATAGTTTGTACAAACCTTAGTTTGTCACATTTTACACATACTATATAAAATAGCAGTAATATACAGTACTTCATACTTATATGCAAGCTTACTTTAACAAACTTACAGTATCTTTATTTGATACTGTATTTTAAGCCCAAAACGTATATATGTACAACAATATAACTTAATACTTCAATAATTTAGTTTAAAACAATATATTTAGTGATATAGTTATAAAAAAGCCTTTAAACTGACATTAGATACTGTTAAATGTCAATAATTAACTTTAAATGACAGTAAAAACCAAATAAATAATAGTTCAAGTTATTATAGACGCCAAAGTAAACTCTTAGCTATGCTATGTAAAAAAGAAAGCATATAGTGTGATAAAAGAAATGTCAAAAGAACAAACAAAACTTTTCGTTTTCCTGGGTTTAGTAACTTGCTCTCGAGCGACCTTTCACTCATGATTCAATAACAACACGGAAATAGAACCAAATCCTTCGTGATTCCAAATTTCGAGGACAAAAAAAATCTATCCTGATATGATTTGTCATGGACAATATAAAATACAAATATTATTTACTTTTTTCTAGTTTTCAAACAAAAAAATTTTTAAAAAACACCTTTTGATAGCATTTTTAAGCGCTCACCTCACAAATATTCTATGTTTTTTCAGAATCATGCCTTATATTAAAAAAAACAATAAAAATTTTGCTTTAGAGTGTAATTCACTTAGCAGTTACAGTCATGTTGTTCATATTGAGCCGAATCAATTCTAAAAATATAAAGTAAAGCTTCATAAAGATAATCGCAGTAGAACCTTGACCTTTATATTATAAATATATTATACCTTAAATAAGTGAAGAAAAAGTTTAAAAAAACCTTTTTTAAACCAGCTACTTATGTCAAATGCCGCAAAAGTCTTGTCGCTTTTACTGTGCAAGATTGGGTGACTAGACTTTGTGACATTCTAATAAAGATCTTTTAAGATTGAATTAGAATTAACTTACAACAAGGCTGGTCATCTAGCATTTGAACACAATACTGAAGTCCACATTGCTAAAAAGAGTATTATTATGAAAGACCTTCGATAAATTATTGTGTCATCAATTAATTATATAGAATTAAAAATAATGTATATGGTTTTAATATAATGTAATATTAGGTTGTTCAAATAATTCTGTGCCCCTTAACCCTAAAAATTGACTTTGAGAGAAAGCACAGCATTTTTGAACAAACTATTACAACGGTAAAGCTTTCAAATAATGAAATGACGTTGAATTTACCTTATACACGTCTAATTTTGAGTATGTAGCTTGCGGCTTCATCTCGGCGATAAACTCATCGAGATGACATTTCTCGCCACACTTAAATTTCAACTTTTTCAATTTGAAATCACCGTCTTTATCTTGCTTCAGGCTATCGTAATCGGTTTTTCTGTAGTACATCTGGATATTAAAAACATTATTATGATAGTATAGTATGAACCACTATAGGTCACATCAGCTTTGTTGTGTTACAAGAACACCGAAGGTTAAAGTCACAACAGTATGATATAGTATATCATTGTCGTGTTATTATGTTGTTATAGTATTTAAATGATTAGCAATCATTCAATACTGTAGCATAATAACAAGTTTTAACATTTTGACCACACTAATGTTCACCTACTTTGACATACAACTTATCGTCGTCTTCACTAACTTCCATGATCAAAGCACTAGCATACGGTATCATTTCGTCGTCCAATACACCCATCGTACCCGTTAGTGATAACAACGTTCCATCGTGCTGAAAAGTACATTTAATTCTATTCTGGGTCATACTTTTCTCACTAACCAAGAGTTATATAATCATAATCAACCAAAAACTTTTAAAAAATGTTGTATTAAGTTGTTCAAATAATTGTGCGCCCCCTATAAAAAGTTGTGCTATACTTACAGCAGAATACATGATCATTCTTTCCATTTGAGTACCATTTTGTACTTGCTCAAGTCTTTTCAACCAATCCCCCAATAGGTATCCCCCAACTAACTTGGCTAGACTGGGGTCTGCAAACTCGTTTAGTCTTCTCTTTTCTTTTAGCTTTAACAATATCTCCAATGTTTTTTTTTCGTCATACTGATCCCATTTCTTGGACAACCAAGAAGGCTGATCATCCAGGTTATGCAAGAGTTCTAGTTGGACGTCTGCTATGTCTACTGCCTGGAAATAGTGTTTGAATAGGTAAGAAGATTATAAGCATCAAAAAATGATTTAAAAAAATTTTTCACAAAAAATATATTGGTAGAATAGTAAGAAGACAGTAGACAATCAACACTTTTATAATTTCAAAGCAATGTAAACTCTTCATCATTATCACAATATTATCCTATCACTCTTTAGAAAACACAGTTACAAAGTAAAGTATAGTGATGAAATAAAATTACATTTTTCATAGTCATGTTACTGCCATATCCACTAACTGGCTGTAGAAAAGTAACAAGCTCTTTGTACTCTTCCATCAACTCACTGTCCAGCTTTGTCTCTATAGGATCGTAGCTTGATTCGTATGTAGGGCAGTCAAAAGACGTTGGTTTCAATAACTGAAAATTCGATTTTTTATAATTTTTAAACTATCAAACTATTAGTTGTTCAAATAATTCTGTACCCCTCTCAAAGTAAGTTTCAAAATTAGAAGGCACAGAATTATTTGAACAACCTAATAATTATCCTTTGTGATAACAATATCCAGTAAGACATTTTAATCTTTACAATATAAGAAATGCCGATCTTACCATATCTTTCCCAGTAGGTTCACTACCATGAACTGGGACTGGATGCCAATTAATATCATCGTCAAACTGATCCGAATCTTTTGGAGGATACAGTCCACTTAACATAGCTTGAGCACTTTGGATAGCTCTGTCAGATTCACTGGTTTGAATGTAAACTTCAGATGAGTTGAACTCGGAACTAATAAAGTCTTCTTCTACATAACGTTCACGGTAGAATTTGCCTAGATCGTGCATCTGCTTCATACCTTCCTGGAAATGAGGAAATGTTAAAGGTTAGAAAAACACATTTAGACCCTACCCTACCCTATTTTACCTTACCTACCCTACCCTAGCTTAGCCTACCCTACCCTACCACATCCTGCCTTGCCGTACATTCATTATACCCTACCATTCTATCAAATATTGTAAATTATTACACTTACCGTAGTCAACATACTCCATCCTCTCGGCCAGTAACTTTCATCGTACTTGTCCAACGGGTACGGTAAATCACCAGGCGCTCGGTCACCGTGACGCCAAATAGTTTGTACAAACTTTAATTTATCACATTTGACAAACGCTACATAACATAACAATAGTAAATAGTATTTCATAGTATTTTTTTCAAATTTTAAAATATATATTGTACTATTAGACCTATTGAAAAAGTTAGTTTTAAAATATTTTTAATTTTTAAAATACGATTTTGGAAGAGCAATAACTTTTAAAATAGAATTTCGATCAAGTGACAAAACTTTTTAAAGCCTTCTTGTTGATTGCGTACTTGAGCTCAAGCGGATTTGCACTCATCATGACTCAGACAACAATAATATGTTACACTGAATAGAAATACGAACGCATTGGAATCCGTTAATCCTACCTGATTTTTGTTCTGTTATAAACTATAATAGTCAAATAGTGATGAATATATTAGGTTGTTCAAGTAATTCTGTGCCTCTCTCATAGCGAATTTTTGAGATAAGGTGATGCAGAATTATTTGAAAATTGTAATATAAATTTTAAAAAACGTGATAAAATTTAAAAACAAAATTAATAGTCATTTATAAGATATACCTAATTATCCTAATTACATTCAACTGCGTCTCCCTGTAAAGTTTTTAAAAATTTTTAATACGAAAAGAGGCACTGACAATGATGAATGACACATTCCTAATTTGTAAAAAAAAGATATTTTGCAGTCTTTACATATTACTGCTATAGATAATGCGCATTCTTTTGAATTATTTGAGTGATGAGTATGTTTTCCTTGTCTTTTGAAGCTTTAGCTACTAGATTGAGGGTGTTTTAACATTTTTCAAGGTTATCATCTTATTATAAACTACGATACTTTTCAAAATATAAAAGTATTTAGAATGCCAACTAGAAGTGAGAAGTAAGCCAGCCCATTTTGAAAGCCCGGCCCAGACTCGGGGACCAACGTTTAAGACCGGCTCGTTTTTATTTTTTCACAAGCCGGAACGGCACGTTCAAAAAATTCGAAGACCGGCAAAACCCGGGTCGTTTTAATTTTTTTGAGCCTTGGCCTACTTTTCAAGCCAGGCTCGCAAGCCTTACCCAACTTTTAAGCCCGGTCTGTTTTAACTTTATCTCAATGCCGGCCAGGCCAGGCCCGATTTTAATTCCGGAGTGGTCCGTCCAAAAATAGTAGTTTTAGACCCAAATTACCTCGTTTCACCCGGATAAACACGTAAATCATACGGTACTCTTTGGTCTCTACTTTGTGTACTTTTTCAGCGCCAATCCCGTCTGATAGATAGCCGGCTAATTAATGAGGTATCATGCGGAAGCCTATCACCTGTTCCATTTCCAAGATTTCCGTTTAATCCCGGCCCTTTATCAGTGTTTAATCGAGTGTTTTTATTACAGTAAAGAGGGGCTCCTATTTTTGTATATTGTTTTTGAATCATATCTTCATTCATAATATTATTTTTGGCCAGATTTATGAGATATTTTTGGCCAAATATCTGAGATACTTTTGAAAAAAGTTTAAATTATTGACCAAATTTAACGGTTTTTGTGGGTTTTTGGTCAAAAAGTTTAAAAAATCTGCTGTTTTCTTTAATACTGGAGCCTAATTTTCATTTTATTTTAAGTCTTTCACTGAATAAAGGTTAGTTTATTGTGTTTTAGGTCGCATTTATTATGCTAGGCTACTCTATCATACTATTATCTTACTTTAAACTAGCCTACCTTACTCCGTCTTGTCATAACTAAATGTAGCCTTAAATTAACTTTGCTTTAACAAAGCTTACCTTGACGTGCCCTAATCTTGTCTTAATGTACCCTAACTTTGCCTCAATTTAACTTAACCATGCCCTACCTAACAGTAATAAAATCGATTTTAAACTGCATTTTTAACCCCACTTTTTTAAGACTTCTATTTAATTTTTGACCGCGAACATAATTATTTCTTGCATACTATGAATCCTTGTATCATTTCTACTCCCAACTACTTTAATTTCCTCAAAATTGTGTCACTTCTGACCTCAAAACTTCCAAAAATGTTTAATTAGTGCAAGTGCAACATGTTATTAGCCTGAATGCCGTAAAAAGGACAACGTTACAAGTCGAATGGATTAAATAGTACAATTTTAATAAAGAAGCTGCATGGGTAATTCGTGATTACATAAAATAAGGTTCGGTGACACGACATTACTTTATCCATTAAAAGACATTACTACGACTACTGGAATTGTAAAAGCATTACTCCCGTTCTTTTTTATTTCGTTCCCGAGGTTATCTTGATTTTAGTGATTTACTGACCACAAAGCGCGGTAAATAAGGTTGTGTCAAGGTGGGTTACTGTAATCTTTAAATATCTTTTTTTTAATTTTTTTTGATTACAGTACACCATGAATCTTAATTCCAACATAAGTCAAGTTATATTTACTGTAATTTTGCTTTTCTTACAATATTTCTACCTCTTTCACTATTCGTTGCACTGTGCAATATATTATATCTCATTGTCAGTACCATGCATTTAGTGACCCTATTTTCAGACAATGTACAGTATACCAGCAACAATTGTTCTCCTATATTACACAACCCTAGTCCAGCCGTTTCCAGTAGCCGATGAACCACAGCCAATTCAGTTCGAGGGCATGCGAAGTCGCCTAGACTTGGTAGACATCAAACCCTGGGACAATCGCTTTGGCCAAAAAAGGGAAATCGACCTAAAAGACTATATTCATCATGTTAAGGACGACCTTCATGGGGATGACAAAAAAGATGACAATATAGGGGAAGCACATCAAAGTATAGGTGAAGAACGCCAAAATATAGGTGAATCACATAATGAGGTGAAGATAGATCAAGATAATATGCTCAAGCATAATAATGACAAAGAACTCAAAACAAATCATGACAATAATCTTCAGAATGAGCATGATAATGAGCTGAAGCCAAAAGTACCCAATGAAATTATTAATAAAGTGACAAAGAACAATTTAGAAAAGATTAATGAAGAAAAAGAAGTAATTCTAAGCCCAGAATCTGATGAAAAAAGTCACAAAACACAAGAAGAAAAGATCCCAGAATACAAAGATGACAAAAATGATATTGAAGAACAGTTGAAGCTAAAAGAAAGTTCATTAAAGAAGATTCCAGAAGATTACGATGACAACAAGATCGTGTGGAACATGAATATCAAAAAATTCGTCGAAAATCCTCTAATTCCAACTAAAAATGAAAAAATTATACTTCCAGATAGCAAACAAATCAAGATGACGGAAGAATTAAAGGTCCATCATAAGACTAGTAACAGTGATATTGATGAAAAGATTGAAGATGCAGATGAAGATCAGAAGAAGTTAGTTAAAGAAGAATATCAAAAGAATAGAAAGGAAGAAGGAAAAAAAGAAGAAAGTGAAAAAATACAGAACCCAGAAGTCAGGAAAGAAGAAGAATTTGCTCCAGAAGTTGATGCTAATGAAGAAAAGAACAAAACTTTAAAGGAAGAAGAGCCAGATGGAAAAGATGACACGAACAATGAAACGTAGGTTATTAAAATGTAACATTAAAGCCTATTTTTAGGTTTAAAAACAAACACAACAAAAATGATGACATCAAACTAAGTCAACCGACAATGGAAGGTAAACTTGATTCGTATGTATAACTAAAACAGAGTTCTTAAACCAACCATTGTCTTATAAAACCATATTCGATAAAGTCTAATTGTAGGGAACTTTCAGATCCAATGACCCCAGTACCGTACAGCGACTTTGTACCAAAGCCAAGCGCAGAGCCTTCACTCAAAACAACTCCGATGCCAACGACAATTCCTAAACAATCAACTATATCCCTGAAGATAGAAGTAAATGATCAAGGTGTTGTCAACAAGGATGAAGTGTCAGTTTATCTGCCAAAGAAACACTTTGATCGTATAGCCGAAATGACAAGAGACGGCCAACCTTTGGAAGTCAAATTCATTGACGAACATGGCTACTTTGATGAGAAATTGGAGCTGGATCCAATCAAAGAACCACCAATATCAAAAACAACAGTATCACATGTTGATCCCATCACGACAGATCAACTCATTCCTACAGTGGCACCACCAAGTCCAACCACACCTGGTACAGTAACCGTGAAAGAGACTGTAATGAGTTTTCTGTCAAAATTAGCAGCTGCTCTGAAATGTACAAAAAGAGATTGTTCAAGTGCCATCAAAGACATACGAATGTCCAAAAGGAAGCAATTGAAAGAACATTCAACACCACCACGAAGAATACGACAAGCTGACACAGAAACCAGAAAGTGTTCTTGCCGATCCTAAGTTATACGACATCATTAAAACTACAAAGCTACCTTCTCAGCATTTTTTAAAATTTTCTAAAGGCCTCTTTACTCATGCACAAAAAATACCGGTACATACACTTCCATATTTGTTATATATTCACTTGTTAAAACAAATAATAAACCAAATTGTGTAAATATCAAATTTATCAACAAATAGAACAACGAAAAAACATTGAAGACAAATGATCCATGTTTGTACCTTTGCCGAAAGAGAAGGGAAACGGCTGAAAACATTCAAAATTAGTTTAAGAGTACAAAAGTAAAAGACTCAAAAAATTATAAGCTCCCCTACTAATAAAGCTAAAGGTTTTACAGGTAAATGTCGTGCAGTATAAAGGATGCACACGGGATATAAAAGACCCGCAGCGACCGTCCAACAACTATAATATCGGCGGTTTATCGGCCCACAAAAGACATTTAAAGACTCTCATGGTTCCTATACGCCATACGCTACCTAGTTCTAGTTAAAAAAAGTTGAAAATTCTAAAAGCAGTAGCATTATAAGCTAGTATCATTTAATTTTATGCCACTGGCTTATCTATAATTTTAAAAACATAAAGTTCACTACGTGAGCCCAAAAAGTTAAGTAAGTAAGCTATTTTTCAATAAAAACTAATAAAGTTTTTCCTTAAACTTGAAAAACCCATCTTATCACCTAAAAACCAAAGAAACAAAGCAAAAGCATACCTTAGAACTGGATAACTTGTCCACGGGACTTCTTTTGACCTCCGAGTTCGAAGTGCTTGCATCTCTTGATTGGGAGCTGGATTCTGTGTTTGCAGTCAGTGCATTCCATTCTCAATACAATCTTCTTGGTGGTCTTGGCCTTCTTACGGAAGATGGGCTTGGTCTGTCCACCGAATCCACATTGTTTCCTGTCGTAACGTCTTTTACCCTGGGCAAATCGACTTTCCTTTCCCTTCTTGTATTGGGTAACCTTGTGGTTGGTGTGACGACGGCACTTGCCTGGGCAGAAGGTCTTACGAGACTTAGGTACGTTAACCATGGTGGTTTACCTGAAATACACAATAAAAAGAAAATACGCAAAATTATGTTTAACAATATCGCGTCTACAACAAATGTTTAAAATCTGGCAATAATAAGCTGCAAATCAACAGAATAAATTTAATTAAAGCACATTTCAAGCCAAAACGTAAAAATCCTTAAAACAACAAGAAAGCGATAAATTCGTAGAAATCAAATACATGACTACACTGAAAACAATTCATTTCAAAAATTTTATACTTCTAAAATACCCCAAACCCCTTAAAACTATTAAAAAACCTACAATAACATATTTTTCAAAAAAGATCGAAAAAATGAGGAGAGAGAATTATTTTTTCACTAAAAATGAATACGGTTATAGCGCTTGTTAGTTTTCGCTATGGGACCAAATAAAACGTTTCGTGAAATGTATTTTTTAGAAAATTTTTTAAAAAAGTAGTTTTTTACAGTTGTGAAGCACAATTACTTAATTTTTCTTTGTTATTAAATTTTCATTTATGACAGTATAGTTTTATACAGATTTATGCTTTTTATAAGAAAACATAGGTTTTATGGGATATAAAAGGGTTGTTATGAAAACAAATGTAAGTAAGTTTCTGTCAATTTCCATGTTTGAGCTTCTCCATGACATCTCCGAGCATCTGGTTGCACATTGCTGCGTATGGGTTAAGTGTGACTAATTCCATTTTAGCAAACTTGTTCCCTAAGGCTGCCGATTTCTCCAAGTCTTCTTTTGCAGCATATGGTCTACCTTGACAACGATGTATGAGGGCTCGTTGTGCAAAACTCTGAGCCGCTGTCTTTCCCTTACCTTTACTTAGTTCTATGGCTTTATTTAGTAAAGTAAGGGCTTCTAAATGGCAATTTATTATTATGTTCAGATATGGTTGTTTTTTAGACGAGCATCTATGCTTGTCAGTTTAAAGCCCAAAGCATGCTTATTAACCAAGAATATGAGTAACTCTTTGTTGTCGTTAGTTTATATTACTCACCGTCCATTTTGCGTTGAAACTGAAGAGTTTGGGCCTTGTTATTGTATGCGGAAGGATTATTCGGACAGATTTCGATGGCTTGGTCGAATTTGAGTAGCGCTTCGTCATGTTTCTTCTCTTCCGACAGTCTAATACCATCCACTTCTAATTCTTGCGCTTTACTATAGTTTTCCAAATGGGAGTAATCTAAATATTTTATTATAAACTTGTTAAACATTAATATTGCTTCACTAGGTCAGTGTTGATCTTAAAGCTCACTATATCAACAGTGCTGTTAAAGTATTTTTTTACTGTGGCTTTAAATTAACGAGGACTTACATATTGTATAACAAAGCTCATTTAATATAGAAGATAGTCATAATTTTCCTTACCTTCTTCTTCAACCGGGACATCTTCTGTTACATTTCCTGTGGGCATCATTGGGTTCATTATCATGTTTAAGATGGCCTTGTCTCTTTCTGAGGCCATTTTTGAAGCTTGAGTGGTTAAATACTCTAAGAATAAGAGGAAAAATATTATTTTAGTTCTTTTGAAACATAATTTATCACGTGTCAAAAAACATTAAAATAAAAAACTAAAATTTTTTTAAATTAGTTACATGACCTGGGAACTATTGTATCTATAAAGATAACTATAAACTTTTTAATTACTTATTAAAATCAGGGTGGAAACAATTGTAAAAAGGAAACGAATTGAGATATAAATAATGAGACGCTTTAATGCAAACTTTTATTTATTGATAATGATCGCAAGTCTTATATGAAGACTGCTGTAATATCAACGAAAACTCGCTTTCATTAGGTCAATTTTTGTGGTTTTTGGGTTTACAATTTGAAGTTTGATATACAAAAAAATATAAAATGTCTCAAAATACGATATTGTTTATATTTCCTACTGTGGATAACAAAAAAGATGGTGTTATTACTTGTTTTTGTAAAAAAGATTGTAAAACTTTATTTCAAATTTGAATTTTTCGGTTTTCCGGCAAAGTTATGTTGTCTTTTTCCAAGTTTTTTCGTCGTAACTTTACTGTAAGCTGGGTCGACGTTTTTCATAGATTTTCTTATAATTGGAATGTACTGATAAAGGGTATTGTGATAGATACTAAACTTGTAAATGAGCGTTCTTTTTATGTTATTGTAAAATACGGCTAGTGAGAATTATCATTTTCAAGGTAAAAGCTTTAAGATATCATCGATGGAAAAAGCTGTCAACTTTGTGCCAGAACTCGTTGACCCAAAGAAGTTGGACTGGCTGGTGGAAGACGTTTTTGACTTTGCTCATGTAAGTTAATCGTACCTTTTTTACTTGACATGGACTGTATTTTCTACTTTGAGTTATTTTGCAGCATTAGGCTTAAATATTAGATTGTTCAAATAATTATGCGTCCCCTCTCAAAGCAAATGTTCGGGCTTAGGGGCACAAAATTATTTGAACGACCTATTATTACAAATGTAATCATAACGTATAAAATTGAAGTTGATATACCATACTAAAATAGTACTACTACACCAATATTGTCTTTATCTTATCATAACCTTTCCATTCCAGTGCAATGGCCTAGTGATAAGGACTCGTGAGCACAAATCCCGATCAGACATTTGTCAAGCTGCACCGTTAGCCCTATTACCATCGCCGTTCCCGAGGAATTTGTTCGAAAAGTCGATAGAAGTACAGAAATGGATGAACCTGCTCTACTTTCGACTGTCATTTGACCAAAAGTTCCTGGTCGAAGCTCATGAAAAGGTGATTGAGACAGATGAGTTTACTAGGAACATGGTTAACTGTTTCCTGGAGACCATCAAGTCAGGGTTGGTGCAGAAGAAGGTGGTGCTGACACAGAGAGCCGACTACATGTGCCATTATATAGAGGGACAGAAGCCGGAGTTAAAACAGGTAATGTCTATGGATATGTTATGTTATGGCATAAAGGACACTTTTTTGAAAATGGCATAGATAATATAACGTTCAAAAAATTCTGTGCCCCTCTAACCCCGAAAATTTGCTTTGAGATGGCACAGAATTATTTGAATAATCTAATATAAATAAAAGGTTGCCACATCAATTTTCGTATTTTAGGTAAACCACGACCTTAATGTAATCAAATTTCAGATAGAAGTTAACAACATAGCTGTAAGTATGGGTGGTTTGTCACAAAGAGCGTCACTCTGGCACAGAAGAGCCTTGGTTAAGTTAGGTATGACTCCAGAAGAAGCAGAATCCAGAGTACCAGACAATTATCCTATCAAGACGTTGGCTACAGGTTTAGCTACTGGATGGTAAGTTCTTTTTTTGTTAGTAACTTTAGGATTTAGGCGGTGCAAACATATGACTGTCTTACTCTTATTGTTAGCTATTCAAGGGTATGGCCAGGAGTAAGAATAAGGGGCTTCGTCATCCTTTCACCACCTTAACCTCTACCGTTTCAATCAAATTTGAGGCGACAAGCCAGTTGAAATTGATAGTAAAGTGACTAATGTTGTGGTTGTTATACTATGTACTAATTATAGGAGTTCCTACGGTAATCAATCTTCAGCGGTACTAGTAGTGATAGAAGAAGTGAATCAGAACCAATTGGACATGAGATTTGTAGAATACGAAATAGAAAAAACAATAGGCAGTCCAGTAAAGTTCATAAGGGCTACTTTAACACAATGTCATCAAAAGTAAGTTGTATAAGAAGGTTTGTAAATAAAAAAAAATAATATTCATCAAAAAAAATGTAAAACGTACTGTATATTCAGAGCAAATGATATTTTAATGCCACTTTTAGTCTAACAACAAAAGACGACAAGCTATACTACGAAGACAATGAAATAGGCCTAGTATACTTCCGAGCAGGTTATTCCCCAACGAACTACCCAACAGATAAAGAATGGTCTGCGAGGCTAACAATAGAAAAGTCGTTGGCCATCAAATGTCCTTGGATTGGATTACAATTAGCTAATACAAAGAAGGTACAACAAGTACTAGACAAGGCTGGTGTGGTAGAACATTATTTGCCAGATCAACCTCAAGAAGTAATCGATTTGGTCAGAAGCACATTCGCTGGACTTTGGGGATTAGAGATTGATGATAAGAAGACACAAGATGTTATTAAAGTAAGTTTTTGGGAGTATATATTAATCTAGTATAATTTGATCCAGCTACTCTCGTAACATGAGGATAAATGGATCAAGTAAGTTGTTAATAGTAGACGTGAAGAAGATATTTAAAATAGTATAGCGGATAATATTGTTGTTGTAGGATGCCATGGAACACCCAGAAAGATACGTTTTGAAGCCACAATTGGAAGGAGGTGGTGGAAACTTCTATGGAGACGAAATCAGGGAAAAGCTAGGCACATTTGACGCAAAACAACGATCAGCACACATTCTGATGCAAAGAATACAACCTTTAGTTGTTAAGGTAAGCTTACTTATAGGCTAGTTCTCAATACTTTGGTTAACCAAAACTTTTGACCATGTAAAACAATATAAGCCGCTCCTCAATGTCAACATTGAATATATGCATAGAACAATTGTTTAGAACTACCATCTCCGAGCTTTTGAAAATGTAAAACTAGCCAACACAGTCAGTGAACTTGGAGTATATGGATGTCTGATAGGAGAGACGAGCTTCAACCCGACAGACGGCTACAATATCGACCAGTTGAAAGTAGAATCCAACACTACTGGAGGCCAAATACTCAGATCTAAAGCCGAAGACATCAACGAAGGTGGAGTTGCTGTTGGTGCTGCTGTTATAGACACCCCTTACTTGTTTTAGATGTTTTTGTTGAACTTGTTGACATATGTGATAGATACTTTAGTAATAATTATTAAACATCTTTTTAACTGTGATAGTAGAAGAATAAAAGATAGTTATGATGTGTGAAAAATAGATAATAAGTATTTGGTTGAAATTTGTTGAATAATCACAGGGAATCAAAGAGAAAAACTAACATCACAAAGACATATCCACCAACCACCAAAACATGTAAAAATAAAGCAACATACTTTTAAGCCATCTCTAAGATAATATCTATCAAACAAAGTTTATCTATAAACAACAAACAATAACAATCCTAGTCCAACAAGGTATTAAGCGTAAGAATGAGGTCGAATTGGCCTCATTGGATCGAACAGTTTGGGATCTCTCAAGTATTTGGGATCCTTGGTCATAACAGGCATGTAGCCGGCTTTCCGGCTCAGTCTTATCGTCTCCACTACGGCTTGGTATTGTTTCTTACACAGTCCAGTCACATGTTGTTCATAGACACGACCACTGAACGATGAGACGAATTGCTGCAAAAATAGAATTAGATATTGAATGACAAAGGTATTGTGATAAAGTTTGGAGACATAACGTTTTAATAAAAAAAGGTTTCATCAAAATTGCTTTGTTTTCATATCTACGTCTCATTTTCTGTTTGTTACCTAAAACTCCAAAAATAAATAAATGGTTTACCTGTAAAAGTCGAGTATTCTTATAATCCAACTGAATATTCTCTCTGCACAACACACACTTGATTTTATCCTTCTTGTATGGGTTTACATCCAAAGTAACAGGCTCGAAATCCTCGCTTTCTTCCAGTTTGTTGAAATTATCCGATCCATTTTTAGTTGAACAAAACCTTGTTTGTCTAGGAATAACGTTTCTCGATATCCTAGCAATACTCCTCAGCATTTTATAATAAAGATACCAACAACAAAAGTATATTTTATACAAGAAAATTGTGAAAATAAAAAAAAATATTTTTGAGACATTTTATATGCTTGCAGTTTGCAGAACGTCGGGCGCAATTGACCAACTGTTTAGTGATTATCAACCAGTTTTAAAATTATTTACAGACCTTGTAATCGGTTTTAGAAGTAAATTTTAGGCTTTTTGGATGTATTTTTTAATTTTGCGTTTTTCGATATATAGTTTCCCCACATTGTATTTGTCAAACTTTGTATATCGCTGTCCAAAGTTGTTCAACTTGAGTTTTAACGTGCATTTTGAATCCGTTTTTGTAGTTCTTACATTTAAAAAAAGTCATTTCATAAATGAGAACAAAGTTTAGTCGAATAAGAACAAATTCTAGTTAAATTAGCACAATGTAACAGTTTATTCAACAATAAAAGGCAGTAATTATATACATTAGCCGTATTGCCTTGGGCAGTTAAGAAATAACGAATTCTATAAAAAGTTTTAACAAAATACCATGTTTATACAGGAATTTCCCCTAACATTCTAAATATACCGTTGGTAAGAAAGAGTAACGACAGTATGGAGTTAACAATCCCCAAAAAGATGAAAGCGGTGATATAGTGTTACAGCAACTGTAGATGAAGAACGTTAAGCAGTTCTAAAAACTAGGCTAATCTATTTTCTAAAAATATTCTTACAGAACCGTGAGGATCACAAAAAAGATCACCGTAACCATTGTGAAAGCTATGATAACCAAATTAACGCTAAATAAATGCAAATATTGCAACCTTAACTAAGTGGCCAAAATATGTCAGGATTAAACCGCGATTCCTTGAGCACTGTTAGAAGCTTTGAGACGTTTGACATCTGGAGCTTCTGCTGGAGTAAGTGGATGGTTTTGTCGCTTGAGGCTGGCCTCCCTTTCTCTGTGTTGTTCTTCGAACTAAAAAGTGGTTGTATTAGTAAGCTAAGCGGTTAGTTGTTAATATTCTTGTTATAATAGTTAGTAATTAACATAAAGTAAGTTTAAAACACTTCAAACAAGTAAAACATGATGTTAATTGATAGAAGGAAGCAGTAAAAGAATATAAAGTAGTTGAAAGCGTTACAATAACTAGCAGTAAGCTCATTTTGTTTTGTTTTATAATTAAAACACCACAAAACTGTTCTAAAATACACACAAAACAATAAAAAACAAATAAATAATGCAACAAAAACTGAAAACATTTATTATGCATAATATTATGGTTTTATTAAAACAGGGTGAGAAGTCTACTACAACATAAAAAGGTTAAGAAGTTCACGACAACATAAATATACCTAAAACACATTCAATCGCTTACTCTTGTATTGTAGTTCTCTCGGTAGCTTTGGAACATGTCTCTCAAGACGTTGGTCAAGGAGAGGTTCTTGCTGAAGACGTACATGATGACATAGCCTGCTACTGGATTCGTGATCTTCTGAAATTTAAAATATGGTTTCAAGCCTTTTTCATAGTAAGAATGCTTTGAGGTTGCCAGTTTTCAAGTTTTAAAATTTAAAATAACAGTTTTAATGTTATAAATTCAGATACAAAATTGGAAAAGAACCATACCTCACTTTGACGCGGCCGAGTCGGCTCCACCGTTGTCTTAGAGTCGTAAAACCAAATCTCATCGATGGGATGTTTTTCCACACCCAATCCTCGGTGAATTGTGGCGTCGTGCACAAGAAGATCCTGAGTATTGATGCCTTTCCCTTCGAAGAACTCAAGTAGCTTGCCCTTCTCTTCCTTGAACAGTTCTTTGTTGGCCAATTTGATCTGGCCAATCCTTCGGAAGTGTTTCCTGGTTAAGATCTTGTTGTACAGCTCTTGAGCTGGCTTCAAGTTTGGATCTGATGAATGTTGGATCTAAATTTATAGTGAGGTTTTCAACCCAATAATGTAAGTCTTTTAATATACATATCAAATCAAAAAAACTAAAGTTCAAGAATATCCAACTTACCATGGACAAAATATGATCATCAGTCAGCTGCATGAACGCCTTAGGGTCCTCGTAAGCCTGACTCAACTTGTACTCTTTGCCGTTTGTTCCCTTGAACCTCAAATACGGATCAGCAGCCATGAACATATCGACCAGCATTTGTTCGTACGCAATTACCGTCTTGTGTTGGTAAACGGTTTCGTGTAGCGTTACTCTTGAATCCGATGCTTCTGACAAGTTTTGTTTGACTTTTGAGGCGTAACAAAGCCTGAACAGACCATTTTGGACCTTTTCAATCTTGGTGTGATTGTGGATTCGCTCTAATGCGACCTAAAGTATTATTATATGACCTAAAACAACCTAACAGGTAAAATACGACATTGCGTTTTCATTTGTTTTTTCGCTAACAATCTATAACAATATAACATTCAAAAGATATTATTTTGATAGCTTAAAACAACACTCAGTAGTTTTGAAAATTTTAGGTAACAATAAATAATATCAATTATGAGTTACATAATAACAAAATCTCTAAACTGACTTTGTTGAACCTAATGGTAACATTCGAAGCTCGCGAGTCTCGTAAGAAATAATCGAACTTGTCCACGTCCAAACCATCAAACTTGTTGGATATGATGTCATACAGAAAGCCTTTCTCACGAGGTCTTCCGGCCAGTATCCATTCCCCTTTACCATCCACAAACCTGGATGGAGGATCAATCAACTCTTTGATGAAGATGTAATCCTGTTCCGTTAGGAACTCGTCCAAACCAGCTTTGACTTCTGGATTTTCGGCCAATAAGAAGTCGAACATCCGAATCGATCCTTGCTCGTGCTGAAAATAATTTTCAAATCAATTACAATATAAAAAGAAGAAAAAAAGACACTACTTTAAATATAAAAGTGTGCTTTAAAAATCTTCATCTTACCCTAAACTGGCTTTGGCCGTTGTACGCACGGTTGAGAAAGCTGCCATCGTAGACGTGACTATAAGGTCCATGGCCGAGATCATGAAGTAGTCCAGCTATGGCCACACACAGCTTATCATTTCCCGTAATCTTCAGCTCCGGTTGATGCGTCGCCAACCGACTAACAAACTCGTAACTCAACTTGTAGACACTAAAACAAGAGTTTAGGTAACAAATCAGCACAAACATAATTATTTTACTCTTAATTTCAAATACAAATAAAAAATATTCACATGTAGGCTACAGCTACTTAAATTCAAGCTAAAATAAAGCAATTGCAAGTAAAATAATATTATTTTAGGTATAAAACATAACTCCTGAACATTTTTTTACCTCAAAACTTATAGTTCTATCAAGTTTAGTTTATTTTAAATCAAACTCAATATAACAGCAAAAAAATTGAAAAAAAACTTGCCCAAGGCTGTGCTCAAATCGGCCAAAGGAAGCCGTTGGATATACCAGGTAGACAACTCCAAGTTGTTTTAGATACCGAAGTCTCTGAAACTGAGGAGTGTCTATGAGCAAGTTTATCGGGTATTTGATGGGAATATTGTCGTGGACGGCATCCGATATGTTGATGAACGGCTAAAATTATTTGAAAAATTAATAAATTCATCAATAAATACCTAAAATTATTTTTTCCATCAATTCATGCGATATTATACTCAGAAATCGTGAATTCAAAAGGTTTAACTATTAAAACTTACCCTTTCAGCATCCCAATCACGTTTGGTCATGTCTTTTTTACCAAAAAATGTACTAAAGCTGTAAAATATTGTAAAATATAAAGTTACAGAGAAAGAATCACCTTATCCCAACACGATCGCTTTCTGATCAATAAAACGCGGCTAAATCGCGATTTAAAATCAATTTTTTTTGGTAAAAAATAAAGAAAATGTCAAATAATGTTTTACAAATCTGAAACCATAAAATGCCCTAATATGCTCAATGTGTTGTATTATCCATGAAGTATTTAAAGAAGCTAACAAACTTAAAACCTTTAAGCGAATTTTAATAAGGCGGTAAGAAAAACGTTGCAGAATAAGTGTTCGAAAGCGCATTCTTTTTTCGCATTTCAAGCCCTTTGGCCGATTTTCAAAAGGCCAAGGACACAAAATCCTTTTTCTTCCTGTAGCCTCTTATTTACCGCGTGTTCTCTCGTTAACGCAACTGCTTATGTTATGTTGCAAAGGTAAATAATTAGTCTTTTCTAAAATTCGCAATATGTCATATTTAAAAAACAGTGAAATAACGGTTAATTTTAAAAAATTTTAAAATTAAAGTGCGAAATTTCAAATTTAACTACGGTAAGAAAGACCTCCTTCCAACAGTGGCCACATCACCAAAGTAACACAAAAATTGAATCAATGAGCCTTTTTATATGACTGATACGGTGTTCGATAAAAATAGAACAAAAAGTGATTGTATTTATGCTAAACAGCCAATTTAAGGCCATAAACTCTTCGAACGTGTCGAAACCAAGATTTTGAAAACATTTGGGGCCGGACCATTAATTTATGGAGTTTAAAAGATGACTAATCTTCGTTTCTGAGGGTCTATACAGAAGAAAGACTGTCAGATGCCGATTCATTGTAAACAAAGTGGCAGCCGGCTTTTTTGCTGCAAAAGTTCGGAACAAAAGTGCAATTACCGTATATAACGTAACATTAAGTTTTATTCATCACTTTTTTCTATGCTAAAAAACATAATTTCAAACATTAAAATAAGAAAAAGAACTATAAACCTTCTTTTATTCTTCAAAAACAACCTGAAACACCTAAAACAACTTTGTCACCACAAAAAGTAAACGAGTGACATATGGTCGAAGGTGTGCATTACCTTGTAAGTAAGTGAGACAAGTGAAAAGGCAGATCCCAGGCATTGATAAGGTTACTTTCACCGAGAGAGAACCAACTCAAGCACCGAAAACAAAGGAATATTATGATAGATGGATTTGCTGGATCCAGGTAACTCCGAATTAGTCTTTATCTGATCATCTGCCACCAAAGGCATTGTTTTGTATGTCTACGTTCTGGTATCAAATACGTGTACAAGCAGATATTGAGCTTGGAAAAAGATTTTCTTACAACAAAAATGTTGTTTATGATAAGAAAGTAGTCCAAATCCTTTACAAAAATATTTATTAAATTATTAAATAAATAACAAGTACATCTACTTGGCCTTCTTGGTGTCTACAGGAGCCTCAACTGGCTTCTCCTTGTGGTACAAGAACACAAACGAGAAGAGAACAACGCCCAACATCATGGAGAAGGATGACACGTAGTAAGGGTAGGCTACTGGCAAGAAACGCTCGTATTGAGTGTGTTCAAATGGTCGTACGAGTACCTAAAAATGTAAAATAGTTATCTCAACCTTTATACAATCATGTTAAACGTCTAATTTTAATAAGAAAAAACTTAAACCTTCTATGGTAACGGTTAAATGTTAAAATTTGCTAAAAAAATATGCCAAAACTCAAAATTAACGTGAAAATTACCTGTTGAACGTCAAACAAGTGTGTGTACCCGACTCTACGATAATCGACGGCAAATTTGAATACTCCATAAACATCTGGGATCTTAAATTCAGTGCTGAACTTGCCATCTGAAAATTCAAATCATTAGAAACAAAATTCATATATCATAATAACACTTTTAAAACCTCTACGTTTCTACCTAAGTAGTTAAGACCATAAACAAGCTATATGCATTAAAAAAAGTCCAAAATACAACAGTAAAGATGCTGTACATACTTTTGTTGTTCAAGGTGGTAATAACAAATGGATCAATTCTAATGAAAGCCAACTGAACATCTTTAGCTTGGAATGGTACCCATTTTCCTTCCTTTAGCTCTTCAATCTCGATTTCGTATTTCTAAAAAAATTAAAATAATTATAAAAAGTAAAAATAATAAAAGATAAATGAGGTAAAACGTACCACATCGTCAGTGATGGTGTATTCTCTTGGTGGAGATGATTCTCCAACCTTCGAGTGTTTGACAGACTTGACTCTGAGCACTCCCTTCTCCTTCAATACCCATTTAGTAATGGCTTCAACAAATTCACCGTTTCCACTCTTTTCGGCCCTAAAATAGGTAATAAATTAAAACGTTACAAGTCAAATATCACAAGCATAATAATATAGATAAATAATATAAATTTTGACAATTGAATCCTTAAGTTCAGTGTTATTTTAATTAAAAAACTCACTTTTGGCTAGCTCCATTCTTCTGAATCTGAGCGTTGATGAAAGCATCGCTGAACAAAGCCAAAGATCCAGTCAAGATAACTCTAGCATTGTTTCTAGCTTGAATAGCTCCAACTAAAACAGCATTTTGACCAATAGCTTCAGGGAATTCGTTGATATTTTGCTTAGGATTGAAATTGTAAGAGGTAAGAGTACCAGTCAAAACAGGCAATCTCAAAGCATTCTCCTTGTTGTAGGTCAAAGCAATTCCTTTGTACAATAATGGGTTCAACTTCTTTCCAGAAATGAGTTCAGCATCAGTCAATTGGGTCTTTGGTACCACCAAGGTAGTGTGAGTACCGTCATCCATGCGGGCATCGTAATTGAAGTGATCAATGACGGCTGTTCCTTCAGTTCCATACTCAAATCCAACTTCAAGAGCAAAGTCCTTCAAAGCGCTGCCAATTTTAGAGTCTCCAGCTACCAGTACGTTACCACCACCATCGACAAACTTGGCCAATTCAGATGGGCTCAAGGATCCTCCGAATTCTGAAGATATTAAAAGTTAAATATAAAGTTAGCTTCAGAAAGCGAACAGTAAGAAGTTCCATCTAAAAACAAAAATCTAAAAAACTAAAACAACTTACCTTCAACTTTAGGAGCCAATACAATAACATGATCATACACAAACTCTCCGAACTTGATAAGCACCAAAGATGCATCGTCAGCTTTCTTGATGTTGAGTGTATATCCACGATCTTTCAAAGCCTTCAAGTAGATGGAATGTGTTTGTTCAATCTTTGGGTCGTCAATCAACACCAAAACTCTAGACTTTTCTGGAGCAGCATAGCAGAGAGAAGCTAAGACAAACAAAATTGTCGTCAAATGGAGAAACGAACCCATAACGCTATAAAATATCAATTAAAGCAATATTTACGCTGTTGAAAAAGGTACGAGACGCGAATCTAACATATTTTACAAAAATTAGTGTCTGATTGAATCAAAAAGACTACCAGCCACGTCGGCCACTTACAAAAATGCAAAGAATAACAGAATGCCACATAGTTAGCTCTGTTTGTTTTCTCCGTGGGAGAAATGATTTACATTACGTTATTTTAAAAAGTTGACACTTCGTTTAAAAAAATATTATTTTTGATAAATTTTTGTAACTTTGTTGACTTGTATGTTTTTCATATTTATTAGAAACAAAGTTAAATTACTTTAAAGCTTATATTATTTTTTATACGATAATTCTTTTTAAGCCTACGTCTTTTAACGTTGGCGTTTCTTTCGCTAGGTAATACTTGCTAGGATACCAGGTATTCGCGCTTGTTCTAGAAGGCTCATATGAGCTTTAAATTGTGTGTTTCTTACAAGTTTAGTCTTACATATTTTAGACTTCAAAAATGGCTGGAGACGAAAGAACTGACGGTATTCTCTTGGCAATGGCCCAAAATCTTGAAGGTGGTGTACCTCAACTTTTGGACAACGTTTTTGGTTTCTTGAACAGGAAGACCGACTTTTTCACCCAACCAGAACAAGCTCAATCTATTTTACTTGCCGCATATAATAAATACGCTCAAGGAGCTACTAAATTAAGTTCTTTATGATATTTTCGTTAGTTTAGGAAGTAAAAATGATGATAATTGAATTTTTTTCTGCATCAGCATGATGATGTTTATGTTTGAGAAGTTCTATTTAATTTTACTCAGAATTAACATAAGTTTTTAGCTTTTGGAAGAAAAGAAACTGAAGAAGGAAGCAGAGGAAGAGAAGTTGAGACAAAAACGATTGGCAGAGCAGAAGAAGATTGAAGAAGCGATTGCGAAGCAACAAGAAGAGAAGCCTGTTATGCCAACTCCACCAGCTTCAAGTGAAAAGAAAGAAGGCGAAGCAGAAGAGGAAGATCCCGCTGATAAGGATAAGGTATTGCCAAACTCTGGAAATGGATGCGATTTACCAAATTATCAGTGGACTCAGACTTTGAGCGAAGTGGAGGTAATGTTTTTTTTTAACTGTGTTATGAGGATTACGGTTTTTAATAGTTTATACTATTATATTAACATTAAAATACTTATGTGCTTTTTGCTTTAAATAGTTTTTTTATATTACATTTTGTGTTCTTTTGCCAATAAAATTTATGAACAACGAGTATTTTAGATAACAATCCCATTGCGAGCGGGTGTTCCATTGAAGTCTCGAGATGTTGTTGTTGAAATTAAGAAGACGCATCTTAAGGTTGGTATCAAAGGAAAGCCATTGATCATTGATGGTGATTTTCATGCTGAAATCAAGGCAGAAGATGCTCAATGGGTACTTCAGGATTCTAAAGACGTTGTTATTTCTCTGGAAAAGGTAAAGATGGTTTTTGGGATTTGAGTTTGAAGTTTTAAAGTCTTATTCAGAGTTTAATGGCTTGGGGGATCAATTTATGTTGTATATTTATTATCTTCACTATGTAATTAACAGTTTAATTAAGTTAAAAATGTTAGGAAATGTGTTCAGGTTTGTATTTTTATATTTATATTATTCAAGGTGAACGGTATGACTTGGTGGTCAAAGCTGATAACCACGGACCCAGAGATCAATACGAAGAAGGTACAACCTGAAAACTCAAAGCTGTCTGATCTTGATGGAGAAACCCGACAGATGGTGGAGAAGATGATGTACGATCAGCGACAGAAAGAGATGGGGCTTCCGACTTCAGAAGAGAAGCAGAAACAGAATATTCTGAAGAAGTTCATGGAGCAACATCCTGAGATGGACTTCTCGAATGCTAAAATACAGTAATCTCAGGCGAGTAAAGTTTTATTACGGTATGTTCATTCATCTTGTTCACCGTTACCTAATTGTATCTTGTTCAAGTTTTACGACTATTTATGAATAAATTATCAAAAGATTAATTCATATTGTGGTAATCATGTGTAAATTTGAAGTAAAATTAATGTTAAAACGTCACTTTGGTTAGAAACGGTAAATAAGGGTGTTCAAATAATTCTGTGTCTCCTAATCTCAAAAGTTTGCTTTGAGAGCGGGCACAGAATTATTTGAACAACCTAATATAATTCATTTAAATTTTAAAATATCAGTTTGAATTAGAAAATGTAATCGAATGACTTTTAATGTAAAAAATGTCGGCTTTTCCGGATGCGCGACGGTAATTACTTTTTTCTTTGTTTTGATGCTATCTTGCCTCCGGGCTTTTAATTAAAAACGACTGAAATATTTTAGATAAAAACTGTTTATTTCGGCTTTTGATTCGCGTACCGGCCACGGATACATATTTGTTCTGAGCATACTGTAACGTAGTGTTTTAATGCACTGTTGGGCAGGTGTTTTTGCAAAAAGTCCAATAAGTTTTGGCATAAATTGGCTGGATGAACAGAGTCAGTTTGTACAGTTTAGTGAAACTAGGGAAAGGTTTATTTTATTTACATTCTAAATCAACCTATTTTAATGATAAATATAGGTAAGGTCAGTGTAGCTTTGTCCATTATGAAACCGTGTGTTGTAGCAGTTTAAAGCCGTGTTTTTTTTCTAAAACAAGGATATTACCCATGTTTTTCCGCATAAATCTGCATGGAAAATGAAGACGTTCCTCTTCACGGTATCAGCACGATGAAATGGCGGAATTAAGACTTTTGATTTTGTTTACATTAGCGACAAATTGGGGGGCGTCTCTTGGTTACATGTACACTTACGTTAACATATCTCGTTCGAACCTTTTATTTCCGGCTTTTCCCATGACGTTGTGCTCCTTTAGTGCCCTCCGGGGTTTGGTTTATGTTCTTTACTTAGTTTGGATTGAACTGGGATCAAATTACATCAAACACATTGCTCGACATGTTTGGGCAGGTTTCAAGCCCGAATTTTAAAGTGATTACAATATGGAAATGGCATATTGGGAAAATTTGAAATTGGATGGCAGGGTGAATAATTTGGGACAGGGACTTACGCATTGAATAACTTTTCTCCTGTAAACGTTGTTAAGCTCACATACGATTATCTTTGTCACTATGAATCATTGAAGGGTCGGAAGGTACTTTAATGTCGTAACAGTAGATGTTATTAAGATATTTAGGTAATAAACCTGTTTCTAAAGTGTGAAAAACCGTTTTATAAAGCAGCTGCAACTAAAAAAAGTCGAATTTGTGACATTACTTTGCCTATATTAGTAATTACTACAGTTTTGCATCAAAAAACGACTGAATCATCTTCAGCACGCCGGAGATAATCCGCTCCTACTGTAAATAAATAAAAAGTGTTTTCTGGCAAATAATTCTTGACTGGGGGAACGGATGTGTTGGTCCACTGAGTTGGGATTGATTAGGCTCCAGGCAAGAACATACCACCATGTACGCATGTGTTTTTCACAACTTTTTGAGTATGTTTTTGTCTTGGCCGCCGTGTATTATTGGCGCGGTAATTGTCTGGCAGCGGGCGCTAGGCTCGGGGGCTAATAATTGGTCGCTGTTTCATGAGTTTTGAGTCGAATCCGGCTGTGTTTCCGGATGTTCTTTTGAGTCGAAACAACACGAACATAACTGCAGAATGTGATGTTTGGATGATGGGGAGGGATCGTTGATAAAGAGTTTGGCTTCTGTTGATTTTTTTATTTTTAAATATTTTAAAAATTTTGTCTTTCTCTTAAAATTTCTTATAACAGGAGATCCGACAGTGTTTTATGGTTTATGAAGTTTATTCTCATTTTCAACGCCAGAGATATTATTTGAGACGTGAGGGGGAATGGTGAGGGTTTGATGAAGACTGTCAGAGAAATTCATTGTAGCTGTTCCTAATTGCCTCCATTCGGGTGATCCTGTTTCTCCTACTGTGTCGTGCTGAGGTGCTCCTCAAGGATTCAGGCCGTAGTCGGAAGCCTGTGTAGACCAAGCAACCGATTTACCATTCCTCGTGCACTTAACTATTAACTTGTAACTTATCATACAAAGGCGCCAGGGTTGAAATGTTTCTGAATTTAGTGGTTTATTCGTCGGCGACACAATGGCTCGGGGCTTTATATTAGGTTGTTCGAATAATTCTGTGTTTCTTAACTTCGGAAATTTGCTTTAATAGGGAGCACTAAATTATTTGAACAACATCAATCATGTTGTTCAAAAAGTAAAATAACTAGGAAAAGTTATAAAAATAAATGTTTTTAGGAAGTTTACTGACCAGATTAAAAGTTGTCGTGTATTGAAATTCAAGTCTTATTTTTATAGTTACACAATTTTAAAAATGACGTTTTCTAACATTTTATACCTAAATTTCGTATTTTTAGGCACTCAATTGCACTTCAAAATATTTTGAATTCAAGTTCCAGGAATTAAAATCTAGATTCTACTTTTATTATCAAAGTTCAGTCAAGCTGACATACTTACTTTAATTTCTAAATACGACGTAGCGATTATCAAAAGTTTTTAGTCTGACTGACTTTTCATTATAAAACGTAAGGCAGGTATGTCTAATTTGTCTTGAATATTAACATTGGTTCATAAGATTTGTCGTCAAACTTATGACATTTTTTTGAAATTTCAATTTGTTTAAATAGCTACCGGTTGTTATGGTATTACTAAGTAGTTATAATGTGTTTTTACTACAGTAAGCCACGATGTACTGTGATCAAAAGTTATATCGAAATTTTGATTTAAAGTTATCTTTAAAACCATTTCCACCTACTTTCTGACCAATATTCTGTTTAATCACTAACATATTACGCATGTTATGTTCATGTTTATGTTTTTGTTTTATTTTCACCTGAACACACGTTTATTAGTACTTATTATGAATTACAAGGTAAACAGCAATTTTATGTCTGGCGGAATGACAGTGTAGCATGCCATAGTAAATACTATGACCTCATTAATGCTTAATCTATCAACTTTCCAACTAAACCTTAATCCTGTTCTTTGGCAACAAAGAGTAATTTGGGTGAGGAGGTTACTGTAACAGTATGGTGGGTAAGATAGGCCCTTGCCGGCAAGGCAAGGCAAGGCAAGGCAAGGCAAGGCAAGGCAAGGCAAGGCAAGGCAAGGCAAGGCAAGGCAAGGCAAGGCAAGGCAAGGCAAGGCAAGGCAAGGCAAGTGGCAACTTTTGACCTAACGGCTATGTGATTACCACGAAAGTGCATTTAGCAGTCATTTAAAGCCGGCTAATCAAGTATTCCCTTAGGCATTCGTTTTGTTTTCAGAGTTTCATTGTCCGAGTCCTAGACTGGCCAATTGTTTTGGGGTCCCAATTTCTGCATAAGCTATGAGGTTTCATAGCTGCACAAGTATTGTCATGATACTGGGCTGATATTCAGTTATAAAGGGTTTGAATCTAGTTTAATATTCAATTATTTTTTGAACATACTTTAATATTTTTTATGATTTTACAATGAGTTTGAACTGGTGGGTGGTAACACTTATTTTTATAATAAAACGTTTTAAATTTGTTGTTAAATATTCGGTCAAAAAGTTTGTGGAAGTCACCTATTGAGCTATGTTCATACCATTGCCGACCTTTCACTTTAAAGTATTGTTGCCAAAGTTAAGTTATTTTTATTAAGATTTTCACATAATTTTGTTGCTTTCTGACTCCGAAAATTCGTTTTGAGAGAGGGCACAGAATTATTTGAACAACCTAATACTTTTTTGAACCAAAGCTCTCAACTTCCAAGACTTTTGCACCAAAAATAACGTCAAAGAAGATGACATTGTAGTATGTTTCCAGAGTATTGTTCTTGAGTTTATGAGAGCGTGAAATTGGAAACATCAAAGATTCTTTGAGAAAAGCCATTTCAGAGAACACCTAGGCTAGTCTGATGTCTCATTTGTGGCAATGTCATATTGTAAACGTAATGACTAGCTTACTCACCGTTGAGCTTAGTTATGATGCGTAGTAAAACATGACGTTCAACACATATTATCGGTATATAGGTTAGTATTATGTTATGGGTATATAGGTTAATACCATATTATAAGTATATATGGTGATATTGTATTATGAGTATACATATAATAGGTTGTTCAAATAATTCTGTGCTTTCTCTCAAAATAAATTTTAAGGGTTTGGAGGCTCGAAATTATTTGAACAACTTAATATTGTGTTGCCAATCGTCAGTATTAGTATGAAATTTGGTTTAGTTAGAATAGAGTGTTTAAAGCTGTTTTGTTCTGATGACTATAGTATAAACACATCACTTTTTACATGAGCAGTAACGTGTATTTATAATAGTTAATGATAACTGTGTTATCATTTATATAATTATAATACGTTTGTGATAAAAAGGTTTTATTGTAAGTTATTTTTATATCTCTAACAACTGGTTATAAACTGTTGTAAAACCTAAAAAGTTATTACCTTCTTGTTCTTTTGTGTACCTAAACTGTAGTTAATGTATTATACATACTACAACTTTAGCCAATGTATTTCTTTTACGATCTAAAGTAAATGTTCAACTATCTTGAAGTAGAAAAGGACATTTGTGTGTGATCCAGTTAACAACCTTTCTAGGCTGTTAGTCTGACTAGTTTATTGGACTTTTTTTTCAAATCCATAAAGAATTAGCCGGATGTCGTTAAATGTGAAATTTCGAGAAACAAATTTGGGTTACATTAAATGGCCTGGTTTAAAGTGGTCTGTTACTTTACGGTAATTGATGGTATTTCTTGGTTTACTTAGTGATTTATCTTTAAATTTTTTTTGTTTTTGTTGTTTGTTATAGTACTATAGGGTAAGGTAGGAATACACAAGTATTGAGGAAGGTTTCTAAATTAAGTATTGGGTTGTTCAAATAATTCTTTTCCTTTTAGCCCCATAAATTTGTTTTGAGAAGGGACAGAATTATTTGAACAACCTGATATTATTATATTATTATGATATGTGCAAGGGCATGGGTATGGGTATGTTTATATGTAGTGTTGTTGTTTTTCATGTTCAAAACAAGTTCTGTAAATTACTTTAAAATGTTTACAAATAATATAAAATGTAGTATAAGATACTCTTCCTTGTTTTATTACAGTAGGCCAGGGTATATTGTATTTAAAAGATATTATATGATACGAACAAGAAGGTTAGGTAAGGTAGAGTAGTGTTATAAAATACTCTATTATAAAATAAGGCGGGGTAGGGTAGTGGCAGATGCTCTGGTATCTGACAAAAAAGACAAAATTTTAAGTTTTTCACTATATTGCTTGGTGATTAAGCATGAGGGTGACATATTCATATTATACTTAAATAAAGGTATTATACGTGTAGCAAAGAATTACATGTTTGTTTGAAGACATGGTGTAAAGTTTGGAATACTCATGACACTCTATTGAGGAAGTCTTTAAGCGACGTCGTTATGACATCTTTTCATGCATTTTTTCTGTTTTACATGGGCTGTTTTGGACTATTAAAGTATACGTGTTAGTTTTACATGCACTACTTGTTACACCTTACCTATATAAGGTTTAGTGTGGAATCAGACCGTTACATTGTAATGTAGGGGTCTATTATATATGTATATTCATAACTTTTAATTACCGTGCAATAACTTTAAGTCTAACGTATTTCTTACGGTATTTAGTAATATTGTATTTTATCCTACGTATAGTAATTAATATTGTTGTTCAATTAATTCTGTGCCCTTTTCAAAACAATTTCTTTGGGTTAAGGGGCACATAATTATTTGAACAAATTAATATAATAGTTAGTCAAACCGACATAAAATGTCATTGAAAATGTAACATTTGGTTGTTTATAGACAGGTAGTCACTCAAATGATGTTATAGTATTTGACCCGGAAACGAGATTCAACTTTTGTCTTTTGCCATTGTTTTTACGTCGATTTCCTCAGTTTTTCCCCAAAAACACCACGATTCGAGACTTTTTCCGCTTTTGCTGCAGTAATTACTGTAAATGTTGCTTATTTTCGTACTTTGGGGATGTAGACGTTAAGTGGCAATAAGTTTTTTTTGGTAACATTTAAAATTATTTTGGTTTCAAGGTTTATTTTATTGCTTTACGCGGTATGTAATTGCTTTTTGATTTACATTTTACTATAATAGCAGGTTGTTTAAATATGGATGAGCCATACAGCCAATAAAATTTCAGCCGGATTCAGCTCATTCATAATTGGACAACTTATAAATTGAAAGTTATGTTCTATCCTGCACGATGCAGCATGTATAATATAGTGTATT
Source organism: Bursaphelenchus okinawaensis (assembly GCA_904066225.2). Classification (NCBI taxonomy): domain Eukaryota; kingdom Metazoa; phylum Nematoda; class Chromadorea; order Rhabditida; family Aphelenchoididae; genus Bursaphelenchus; species Bursaphelenchus okinawaensis. Next base: position 7,138,945 of record CAJFCW020000002.1, on the reverse strand, counting down.
GCATTGTCTAAACAACTTAACTTATAGTTACATTGCAATTACACATTACTATTGTAGTATAGCAATGTAAACCCTAAAATCCAGAAGCCTTAGGAGCTGCTTTGTCTATGTCTCTTTATTATACCTTGAGGGCATTCCAGCAAGCTGTAAAAAGTAATTCCCAAGTGTGAAAAGTAAAAAAAGTATTCGAAAACGGTTGGAAACATTTTGCAATAAAATATTATTAAAAGCAAAGTAAATACGTCGTATGTCTAGACGTAACGTTTGGTTTATTATTATGTTCTGAAGAATACTGTAATTACCTTACAGTAATTGTTGTTTGGGGTTAGTTTGGGCATGGTTTTTGAGCTTTTAAGCATCAGGTGGTTAAAAAAAATTTTGAGCTTTTACATCAGAAAATTTTCTTTTAGAGGGGCACAGAATTAATTGAACAACTTAAAACTTTTGTCATTCTAAAATACGAAAAAACTGTTTTTGCTCACAATCAGACAGTTACATTATTAATATAATTTGCATTTTAATGTAGACTACTCACGGATTCTGATGAATAATCCATGAGAGTAAGCATATCTTCTTTCGTTTTCCCTATATATAACTGTAAATAACACCAAAAGTTCTATTTTGCTTTTATATACTCATTTCTTTGCTGAGTTTTCATATTATGTGTTATGATATGGCAACTGGGTAGGGAGGAGATAAGGGAAGTTTTTATTTTTTCAGAGGATGGCCTGGCTTGGTCAAAAAATTATAGGCTCGGACTGGCTCGTGGAAAGGGTCCAACTTTCAGGCCCGGTTTGATCGTTGGGCTGGGCTGAGATAGACCGGGCCGGGCCTATTCCTCACCCCTACGGACTTCTTTCACGCCCTTACCTATCTCTTCTGTTATTTGACTATTGTAACTCCAAGCACTACGTCCCTTAAACATTCAAAACCATATTGATGTTTGACATGTGAATTCTTGAGGTGTTATTCTAATTGTTACCACATGATTACAACTCTGGAATTACTGCGAATTTATAAATTTATTCTTGGATATAATAATTACTTTTACTAGGTCATTCATACTTTTTTACATTAAAACTTAATTTTTTTATATTGTAAATGATTTTCAGTGAAATTTACATTATGGTAAGCTTTTTATAATCTTTATATTTTTATTTTATTGGTCGAAAAGTACGTAGAAGTACTTTATCACGTTAGCTGGTGGTTAGTTCTTTGTTTTTCACACTGTTACCTATATTATTATTTGTTTTTTGTCCAAACTATTACATATATAACTTTTTTGAACCCATAAACACCTTTTAAAAATACACTTTTGGCCTTAAAACAAGTTAATATCTAGCAAATGTACAAAACCACTACTTTTTATAGTTTTTGTTTATTTAAAATTGTTATTTTCGTTGAAAACGTGCCATTTTAAACTACAAATGGGATTTTTGAGTTGTAATAACAGGTTTCTGGGCTTGGCGTGAGGAATGTAATGTTAGTTTACTCAGTTTTCTACAAACAATATTCATTATGTTTATTTACTGTTACCTAAAAGTGGGTTTTCTCATCGAATATTGGTCGACATACCTTAGGTTAGGGGGTTGGAGTTGTGTTTGAAGGCTTATTTATTTGGAATTTTAGTAAGATTTTAATGGTAGAGGTTTTAAAAATGTACTTTGAAGTAAATGAGGCAATTTTTGCCATGGATAATATAGATTTTGTTGAAAATTGAAGGTTTTTTAATTAGAAACTTTAAAAATTATAGCTTTTCCTTTTCAGTTAGAATTTTATAAGGTGTTCAAATACTTCTGTGCTCCCTCCCAAAGCAAATTTTTTGAGTCAAGGGGCACAGAATTATCTGAATAACTTAATACCTACTTTTTGACCAGCAAAGTTATCAAGTTTGTTGCCTAATCGGCCTTCTACTTTCTAAAATTCAGATTAAGCTAGAGGTTGTGAGTCAATACCTCTGTCTAATGTCTGAGCCCTCGAGTCGAGCATCGACCGTGAGACGGGCTAGCCCATTCAGAAGCCGCAAATTGAATCGTGCGCGGCTCTCTCCTTTGTTATAACATCTCTTGTCACAAAGTTTGATTTCGGGCAAGTCATACTACTCAGTACTTCCTTATTTACAGCCCGGCTTTTGCCGTTGTACTCTCGAATGTACTCGGTATGTACATATTCTTGGATTGGTAGGTAGTTCATGGTATAGCAATGGGAAGGTTGGTATAAGAATGTGAAAGTTGGGAGTATTGGGGCAAGTTTATGTGATAATGTATAGTACTTAAGATGTTGGCTCTCTCTTTTTTATAATATTTTCGTTAAGTATTAGCCATGTTGTTGTAGTGGTAATTAGTGCAGTATATGTTTGTAGGACTTTATTTACTGTTCAATGTATGTACATAGTGCTAGTTACGTATTCATGAGTATGGGTGATCGCTAGTAAGCCAACAAGTATTGTAACTACTATAGAAAACGAATTGCACTTTTAGGAAAAAACATTTCATCATCAATTCAGGTTACAGTGTTAGATTTTTAACCCAAGTACGTACTACTCGGTGTCATAAAAATAGTAAAATTGTTTATTTTGTACCAAAAGTTCAGCTCAATAGTACTATGCAGACCGCCAGCCGCTGTTGTAGCTTTAGAGAACGTAAAGGATAATATTTTAAATAGTTTAGCAGATTAAAATTGTTGGTATATACTGTTAACATACCTATTCTAATGCCAAGTTTACATTGATTTGCGTGATATACTTTACGTTCCATAACTAAAGTAATTAAATGGATTTCAGAGTTCCAAAAACATTACAATCATTACATTACTGAGTGTAACTCCGTCAAACATGGATGGTGCTGGGTTCCGCCGCACACAGTCGTTGCGGTATCCAAAAGGTAAGGGTAAGTGCTTCTTTCTTCTGTTAGGTTGTTCAAATAATTCTGTGCCCTTAACTCGGAAAATTTGCTTTTATAGGGGGTACAGAATTAATTGAACAACCTTTATATAAATACCTTACTTTTTGTTTATAGTTATGTTCTGATTTTTGGCGTTTCTTACAAAAGCAGTATACTGTATTTATTTTCCTCACCAAACCTAATATTAACCTTGCCTTCATAGCTACTTCCCCTTGAACCCAAACTTTTAAAACCGACTTTCTATTTATAAAAACGTTCTATTTCAGGCAGTCCAGTGAGTAATGGACTGACCAGAAGAGGATCGCGTGCCTATCGCAGTCGCAGCACACGGAAGAGTAAGTTACATTACACGACATTCGAAACTTTGTAACGTGCGTGATTTACAGCAATAAAAGTGTGGGACGTCAGAGGAAACGTTGCGATTTTATTTTTGGTTCAGTGCTATTTATAAAAAGGTTCAAATAATTTTGTGCCTCGTAACCCAGAAAATTTGCTTTGAAAGGGAGCACAGAATTACTTGAACCACCTAATATTTATAAAATAGAAAACATACTATTAGGCTGCTTAAATAATTCTGTGCCCTTTAGCACTGAAAATTTACTTTGATAGGGGAACAGAATTATTTGAACGATCTAATAATACCAATTGAAAAAATAATAAAAATAAAATAAAAACTGAAAACGGTATTTTTAACACTTTACTGTACGATTTCAGTCTTTGAGTCAAACTCATCACTCGCTAGGCTAACTCCAAACCAACGACAAGCTCTACAACATTCATGGAGGGCCTTGAAGACTCAAATCACACAGTTATCTCGTCGTATCTTCCAAGAACTGGAAGTTGTATGTCCAAAAGTTAAAGATGTAAGTAGTATTTTATATTTTACCACAATATCTAAAATTTCTAAAAAATCAAAAATTTTTTTTCATAAAATACGGCAAAAATTGTAATTTAAAAGTGAAATTTACTGCGATTATGTTTTATATAAAACTTATCCCCAAACTTTTGAAAAATCCTTAAATTTACCTTATTTTCATGGAAGTTTCCCTTACATACTATACTATAGTTATACATATCCAGTTCATTATCCTAATTACATTTCAGATATTCTACAAGGCAGCGTTGGTGGACTGTTTTGTAAACAAGGAACCAGGAACACAAGGGACATTAGACGAACATGTCAAGTATTTTGTCAAGTATGTTGTTCTTTTTGATGTTTATATGGTATGGCATCATGACATTTTATAAAAAACGTCATTTTATAAAATTTTGAGAACTTATTGAGATATAATTTGAAGAAATGATTGAGATATAGTACAATAAACCGTTGAGATATGGTATATTAATCAACATTTTTTTAGATTTTTCGATGACATTGTCCTCAACATTGACTGTGAGGCCGCGGTAACCGCGATGATACGAAGATGTGGCCAATCACACGCCATTCTGAATCAATCCTGCGGTTTTCACGCTGACATTTGGGAGAAATTGGGAGAAATCTGCATGGAAAAAGTTTGTTCTACTGATGCTGTTACGGTACGTTCCAATTTTCTACCGTAAAATATGTATGCCACTTGCAAAACGTAACAAACCTTGTATGCCAAATGCAAAACATAACATACTCTGAAATTTTAGAAAGTCCGAGAAGCTGGTAGAGCCTGGAGAACGTTGATAGCGTTCCTAACTGACGAACTTCGATGTTCTTTTGATGGAGAAGCTAAAATATATTCTAGGTAAGCCACACTGCTTATCTTATAAGTTATTTTATTAGCATATCATACACAAACATTTTCCTCAACTATCGCATAAAATTACTAGAACTAAAATACAGTTGCAGACGCTCATCGCTTGAACAACAATCACAATGCCAATCCCCATCACATTTGGAACGGAATGGCGACGAACTCAGCGATCGTCTACGAGAAATGAGAGTTGATTACCAGAATGGCTACTAACTAAACTAACATAATAATACTCTACGGGTTTTGTACTTTTGAACTACGATCTCTCTTTGTTTATTTTACTATCAGTTTGTAACTTAATATTTAATAAACGTTTACTAAACTAAAAAGAACTATAATGGGGTTGATTCAACATAAAATACAAGCAAAAACAGTAAAATATAAAGCTAAATAAAAGTAGTAAAGGTTATCCAGCAAAAAACCAAGCAAGGTGATCTGATTTAGAAACTTCGCTACGCCAATATTTGTGTGACATTTCGTTTTTCGTTATTTTTCTATCTCGAACTCTAGACTTGTGCTCGAGACAGCGTGAAATTGGTCAGTGACGAATCCACTAAACTTTAATAGTCGGTTAAATGCTTTTCAACACAATCTTCTTGATTTAACTTACTTTTCCAGTTGATGTCTAAAATATTTGAAAAAATATTATTCTCGGCTCGTTTAGATAACATTTGTTTATACGCGGTTAGGCGAGTGAATAGTCCTGTCCTGAATGGGATATTAATTTATTCGAGCGCAATTTGAATAAAATTCGGGGTTTTTTACTACTTTTTATTTCCCGCGGCCGAAAAAGGGCTTTTGAAGGAAATTCCTTTCTTTTTTCGGCCGTTTTCTTCGATTTTCGATTTCGGCACTCCGGAAAATGTCTCGTTCTCAACTCTTTTTTGAGGGGAAACAAATAGTTTGTAAAGTTTTTTTTATTAAAATATGAAACTCGAAGGTTTAAGGGTTTTTTTTTATCTAGAATAATGTAAATTTCTTGAACTTTATGTAATGTTTTCGAAGATAATAAGTAAGTAATAAATATTCAAGGGATATTAGCAATGTTTTTGACGTTTAAATGGTGTTTTTGAAGGTTTTTATCTTTATATTGGATTCACAAGGTTCTGCGTAGCATTTTATATAATTTGAAATTGTTTTAGGCGTGCCTTATAATGTTATGTTTTACCTTTGAACAGGTTAATACTTAAAATTATATTTTTAGGCTTGGTGATGTCGTCTGAGGAAGAGATTGCTGGTCCTCATCTGGAGCATTACTTTAGGTATTATAGGGAAGTAAGTAAACAGAAGAAGCTTTTGACGTTTTTTTTATTATTATACTTCTCTCCGCTACGAATTATTTTAATTAATCGTATTTTTAGTTGAATCCGAACAACCTACTTGAAGTAGATGCTCAACCGGCGGCTCACTTTCTCCGTTCTTCAGGCATTGACGTCACCTTATTGAGTAGAGTAAGTTTTGCGATACTTTTGTTTTGTTTTTAGGTAACAAACACGGATACGTGTTCTGTGACGTTGTTTTTGGAAGTTTTGACTATATACTTGTAGTTTATTATTTCTGCTTTGTGTATGTATAGTCATTAAAATGTAATTTTTTAGTGCTTAATAAGTTTAATTCACTACATAAGTCAAAGAAGAATCAATTTTAAACATGCCATTTTTAGGTATGGGACCTAGCGGACTATCGCCATGTTGGTCGACTTGATAGAAAAGGCATCTTTATTGCCTTCAAGTTGATAGCGGCAGTTCAGAATGGTCATCCGCCACTTCCAGCTGCCTTAAATGCCACTTTGCCACCTCCATCGTTCCCAACTGTTTCTGGTCGCGCTTCTGCTCAATCAGAGCCTATGGAATGGGAGCTACCTGAAAGTGAACAACAGAAATACGCAGCCATCTTCCAGAGTTTGAATCCTCAAAATGGGAGGTTGTCTGGTGATCAGGTACGTTTTAAATTTTGAATATATAAATTTTAGGTAACGAAAATTGAAAGTTTAATGTGTTTAATGCTTTGAAAATGAATAACTGTTTAGTAATGACGTGTTTTACTATTTTTATAATGTAAATATTTTCTTAAAATGATAAATATTAACTTTTTTATTTGATAAATTTTGATTTTGTCTACCTTTTACTTTACATTTTAGGTAAAACCTTTGTTATTAAACTCGAAGCTACCTACATTCAAACTTGGACGTATTTGGGAGCTTTCTGATATTGATCATGATGGATACCTAGATCGATATGAGTTCTATGTTGCTCTGCATCTTGTTTATAAAGCGCTGCAGAATGAAACCTTGCCAGAACGATTGCCAATTGGTCTTGTTCATCCAACAAAACGACATCTTGTAGTTGGATCTAGGAGACAATCTTTCGCTGCTTCTCCGCTTCCAAAGCCTTGTAAGTTTACTTTACTTTTTATGGGTTATAGTATTCATTGTTTTACTTTATGAGCCAGAATAGTTGTTTTTTTACTACAAATTATATTTTTAATTGTTTTTGGGTGTTTCTTTTATATCTTGAAAAGTTTCATAAAGTTTGGAGAGATTTTATGAGGTTTTTGAACTGTTATACTTTCTATGGTGTTTGTGATTCTTTAGTAAAGATAAATTAACTTTCTATGACTAATATGGGATGTTTCAGCGTTTAGTCACGGGTCGCGAACTCCAAGCATAAGTTCGTTAAATCGAAGCATATTGGATTCGATGACGGATAATGTAACGCCAGGGACACCAATCAAGTCTGTCTTGGATCAAAACGTAAGTTTGTGTTGTGATTCTTTTTTCAGTACTTTCTTTGTTTTGATAGTTGAAAGTATGTATGGTAGCCGAAAGGTTTTGAATTTCGATGTGTTTAAGGTGTATATTTTTAGAATGTTGACACAATATCACTACAAGCCTCAGAGGCTGACTTTCAACGGTTTGACACTGATATGGATGGATTTGTTGATGGAGCTGACGTCCGCGAACCTCTTATGCAATCGGGTCTACCACAACATGTCTTGGCTAAGATTTGGGGATTGGTCGATTATCAACATACCGGTCGACTTAATCATGGACAATTCACTTTATTGTAAGTTTTTTAACAATTTTTTTACTTGCTTCAATATAATTTTTGAAAGTTTTTTTGTTAAAAGTAGACTTAAATAATGTATTTTAGGACAACTTTGGTAAACGAATGTCGGCACGGTATCCCGATGCCTGACATGTTGCCGTCTCATTTATTACAATGGATTCAAACTGCAAATCAATCAGTAAGTTTTGTTTTCTATAGATTTTTTATTTTTAGGATTTGCTTTTGTGAAATTATTAAAAGGTCAAAATAGGAAGAAATATTTTAAAAATGAAGTTTGCTAATAAATTTTAAAAAATCTTGTTTACTTATTTTTATTTTTAGAAGATTCTGATTCCCAGCTCACCAAGAATTGACGAATTGAATGAAGAAATTGAGAAATCGCAAGAAGAACGTCGAAAAGCTGACAAAGATCTTGCCCAACTCGATGCAGATACTTTAGTCAAATCAGCGGAAATCAAAAACTCTGAAATCGAATATCAAACTTTGACAGCGACAGTAAAACAACTGAAACACCAGAAAGGAGAAGCCTCGAAACGATTGGCAGACCTGGATGAAAGAATTGTAAGGTTGGAGAACAACTGCGACGAGACGGCTGACAGACTAAAAAAAGAAGAAGAACGACTGAATCAAACCAAAAATGACATTCAATCAGCACAGGAAGGCGAGAACTTGGAGAAAGTGCTTCTGGATCAGTTGAGAGCTGAAATGTCACAATTCGAAGCAGAGTTCAGTAAATTACAGTTCGAAGTGAACGGAAAGCGACGAGAAATCGAGAAAACGGTCGATGAATTGTCGTTGATGGAGAGGAAGATCGACACGAACAAGAGTGATGTAGAACAGCTTGAGAAGATGGTGGAGGAGATTAAGGTGCAGTTGGAAGAAGCCGAGAAGGTGGAAGAACCGACTGGAGATGAAGCTGTGCTTTTTAAACAGTTTGAACAGTTTTCTTTGGTAAGATTTTAAACTATAAGTAATCTTTTTTATGGACAATGACATTCATGTTATATTTTTTCGAAAAAGTTCTTGATAAGTGAAAAAAAATTTTAAAATAAGGCTTTTGGAAGTGGATTTTTTTGATATTTGTTACCTAAAAAAAGATGAGTAGGAGAGTGTAACAAGTTTTTAATGATTGTTTCAGAATGGCACGAGTAGCAAAATACCACAAAGCAACTCTTTTGAAGCCAATGCTTTCCAATCAAGGCCAATCTACGAAGCGCCTCCTGTTGATCCATTTAAAGGTACTTTTTTGAAATTATCTCTCAATCTTTCTGAAAATCATCGCTGAATGATCATGACTTAATGTTTTTTTGTAAAAATGTAAATAGGGGTTTGAACTTTTGAACTAATGTTATTTAGAAAGTTTCAAATTTAAATTTCTTTGTAGTTTTACTAATGTTTGACCTGTTCCAGACGATCCATTCGACGACAACGCAGCCAAATCAGCCTTTGGGGAGTCGGATCCATTCTCGAATCAGTCTCAATCGACTGGTGATCCATTTGGATCCGATCCCTTTGCCAATGCTACCCAATCGAATGGTCAAACGTCAGGACAGTCTAATGGATTCGCTAATTTCGCCAATTTTGCTCAATTTGCAAATTAATTTTTTTATGAGGTCGACTGATCTTTTTTGTTTTATTTTGGTCGATTGATCTTTTCTGTTTTTGTTCCATTAATTCTTTCACAATTATATTTTTTGTAAGCGAAAGAATTACTGTATTTACTATGTGACATGGCTGAGGTAATGACAGAGTTTAACTGACTTTTTATAGCATGTATATTGTTATAGTAGCTTATCTCTATTTATTCAAATACGCAGAATCTTTTGGGGCCAACCCAATTTTAACTAAAAAGGGTTTCAAAAGTTCTCGGACGGTTTTAGTTTGATTGAAATGTTTGTAGAATTGAATATCAGAGAATTTTTCAGGAATTTTTGTATCTTTGATAAAGTAAGCAGTCCGAGAACTGTTGAACAAGAATTGTATTTCGTAGTGGCCATAGTTGAAGGCACGTACTTAAATTATTCAAAATTCTATGAAAACAGTACTGTCACCACAAGACAGTACTATTTACAATCTCTTACTATTTCGTAACTTTTCATTTTTGACGCGTAATAACTATTTAAACTTTTATGAAAATAAATTAACTACAATTAGCCTGAGGGCATTAAATTTGGATTGAAATTGATAATTTACTAAAATATTATGATAGGTTTAATGATACGGTTTTTGGGTAATTAGTGATATAACTAGACTTGAAAGGGGGCTGGCCCACTAGGCTCGGGCTGACAACTTGTGAGCCGGGCCAAAGCAGAGTCGAAAGGGGTTGTGTTGAAAAATTGGTTCGTCCCGACTTCACAGATTTAGCTGTAACAAACTATAGCTTGAAATCTAAAATGGCAAGAGCTCATGACTTTGGCTTAAACCATTCCTAGTGGCCATGGTTGAAGTACTTTTTAAACTGAAAAAAGTGAGTAATATTTGAAAAAACAAAATTGAAAGCTCACAAATTCAATTAGAAAACTGTCGGACAGATTGAAAGAGAAATGTCGCGCAATTTCGTTTTTTCACGGTATTTACTCAGATTAAAACACAAGGAAGCTAATTTGCTTCTAGTTTTGTATTATTAGGTTGTTCACATAATTCTATGCTCTCAAAGCAAATTTTTTTGACTAAGAGGCACATAATTATTTGAACAACCTAATAAATCTTTAAAATATTTTTCATTTCAAAACAAAAGTAAAAGCCTTAAAACAACATACGATTGTTTTAGCATTTTACAGGATTTCGACTGCATGTAAAATGCCGAAACGATTGTAAGGTGTTCCAATGGCTTAAAACATTGAAAAACTCTTTCCAAACTATTTCCCTTGACCAGTGTTTGATTAATTATCACGTCCAAACTGTTAAAAAACCGCTTTGTGTCATCGCCAAACGACACCGGTTCTGAAAGCTCGGTTAATCCATCAAATCCAAATCAAAAGGCGGAGCTCACCTTCACGGTAGACAACCGTATAAATAGGGCAACGTTCCCATACCAATACAATAGCCATAGTATGGCAATTTCGAGGTTTTTTTAGTTAAAGGGCTTGTTGGGATTATGATATAGTTGCTGCAGTGTCTTGACTACGCTTTTTTGAATGCCGTAGGCTCAAAGAAAGCTACTGTAAGCTTCAGAGACAAAACGAAATTTAAAAATATTTTTGATTTAATAACGATACTCTATGCTAAATTTTAAATAAGTATATGAACACATTTTTTTTTCAAATTAAAACGACATTGCAACCCAGCTTTTGGTAAATATTGTTAAAAGTTACTGCGATGATATTGTCTAATATGTTTTGTCGGATTACGTGAGTCTTCGCCGTTGACCGTCGCTGTGAGCGGCTCGTCGAAAAACCAGTTATATTCTTCTGGATATTGTGTTCCTCGAGGCGTCGCTCAACTTTTTTTTAATGTGCGAACAGAGTTAGAATTTACCCCCGCCCTCCCCAGCCGCATGTTTCGATGAGTTTTGGGGGTTTGGGGATGAGGAAAGTCGGTCAGTCGGTGAAGTCGGATTGGTTTTTGAACGCTCAAAGGTTAAGCCGGCGTTGTTTACTGTAACGGGGGTGCTGTATTGTGAGGAACATGTTATCTTGTACTTTTTTCGCTGTAGCTTATCTATGAGATACTTTAAAGCGGTACTGTAAGGTATCTTATAGTACATATTGTTTGTTTATCAGCATGAATTGAAACGTTGAAGACTTTGCCTGTCAAGAAAAGTTTTTATGCGCTATTCTTTTTGCATCACTCTGCATATTTATTTTTTTAAAAGCGTACCTTTCTCTGTACCACAATATTCTCGTTCAGTCACAAAATGTGGGTCCTACTCCTAATAGGGACCTTGTTCCTCCACCTGCACGCTTCACAGATTCCATGTGGAAAGGCGTCATTCCCATGTGAAGGTGTGGTGCTGCAACCACAACAACCAGTCAGAGTGTACGGTGTTTCCAACGTGAACCCAGGCGTGCAGAGGCCGAAACTGCCTGAGAGTATGATCAGAACGGTAGCACAAGAAGCTCAGACAGAAGTCGAAAGGATTCTGGACGAGAGTTCGGCCAAACCTATCAATTCTAGTAGGTTTTTGAGGGTTTTATTGTGGTATAGTGTCGTTTTAAATAATTGTAGATTAATTTTTGATCAAAAAATGCAGTTTTTAGGTAATAGTTTTGTTGTTTTACTAAAAAAAGATCAAAAAATTATAAAATATAGCCATGAAATACTGTGATTACTAATAGGCAACGTACTTTACCACAATTTCAGGAAGTTCAATGTCAGCAGCCATGTCTAGTTTTGTCAAAATGCATTCTGTAAATCATTTGACCAAAGCACAAAGTATTCCAGCTTACATTTCTGACAGTATGACAAAGAAGTTTTTACGGTAAGCATTAAAACTTGGATATTATATGTTAGATATAAACATTCATAATTTAGGGCTTCTATTAGGTTGTTCAAATAGTTCTGTGCTTCTTAACCTCGACATTTTGCCATGAGAGTTGGTACAGAATTATTTGAACAATTTTATAGTGTGGCACTCTAATTATATTGGCACTTATTCTAGTTTCTTTAGTGTCATACTAAAGATGGTTGACTGTACCATTTTCAGACTAGGCCTCCGCGAATCCGACGTCTTCGAGGGTCTGGACGAAACCCTTCTTCAGTCAACCTACTTCGGCCGAACCTGTCATCAAGTCAAGAACGAGACATGTCCTCCAACCTTCTACCGCAGCTACAATGGCAGATGTAACAATGTACAACACTCTGAATGGGGTGTAGCTTCAGGACCATATCAACGATTGAGTCCAGCTGCTTATGCTGATTCTACTTCAGCTCCACGCGACAGTAAAACTGGAAAAGGATTGCCAAATGAAAGATTGGTATCTTTGGAAGTATTTAAAGAACCAAACCAACCACATGAAGGGCTGACCCATCTGGTACCTTATTGGATGTATATTATGGCTAGTGATATGGGGGAAAGTGCTCCTAATCAGCTGATTTTGAATGGTGAGCTAGTTTTATGGTTTTTTGATAAAATTGTATGATTTTAGGCCTATTTGGCTTCATTTTTAGCTTTAGGCCTAACTTTTAACCTTTATTCATTTTGAATGCCATAATTTTTCTAATTTTTACATTTTTTTTTCACTTACTATGCTTTCTCGATATCTATCTTCTTTTTCGTTTTTTGTTCGAAATTCTTGCGCAACCACGACGTGAAGATTGCGTAACCGAGTTTAGGAACTAAAACAAGCTTCTACTACTTATCCTTTACGAGGGATGTCGGTTGCAAAACAAGTCACGACACAACAACGTGTACGACGTGACGAGTCAATATGACATACATTAATATAAATCAATGTTACAGAGTTACATTTTCCAGTATGAGTTTCGCTATAAAACTGTACGAAACGATACTGTAATTCAGAAATTGTGTTGGCCATAAGGGTACTAACTAGTACAGTTCATGATTTTTATATCACGGCACTAACCAGTACAGTTAATATCAACAGTTTTATCCTGTTTAACCAAAAATACCGTTTCAGGTGAATCCAACCCGCTCCCCTGCTGTTCCCCAGACATCAAGCACCCCGACTGTGTATCTATCCCAATCTTCCAAAATGACCCCATTTACAATGCCTCAGGCGTCAACTGCATGCCATTGGCTAGAACCCTCCCAGCTCAGCCAAATGAATGTAAATTGGGCCACAGAGAACAGTCAAACCAGGCCAGTTCTTACCTTGACCTGAGCTTCCTGTACGGAAACTCAAAGGAAGAAGCGGCCAAACTTCGTGCTTCTGGAGGTCGCCTACTGTCTTCAGGACCTATTGACCTTCCTCCACCTGACAAATCGTTTGCTACCTTCTGTAGATCACATTTGAACAACAATTGCTTCTTGAGTGGATCAAGGGATGTGAACTTGTTGCCCGGGATTACAGGTCTACATGCTATTTGGCATAGACAACATAACTTTATCGCCAATAACTTGAGAGTGAGTTGTTTGGATTTTTTGTATTCAACATGAAGATATATAGACATGTATAGGTACTAAAAGTTAAAAGTTTCAAAACTTTTCAAACATTTTAATTTACTTGTTAAGATGTATATTATAGTAGGTTATTACCTGCATTTATAGCCATCTAAACTCAAAATAAAGAAAAATGACCTTAATTTTTTAATCAAAAACTTACTATCATGTTCCAGAGAATCAACCCAAGATGGAACGACGACCGTGTCTTCGAAGAAACTCGTAAGATCACCATCGCTCAATTCCAACACATTACCTACACCGAGTTTCTACCATTGGTACTCGGTCAAGAAGCCATGAATCATTATCAGCTGTCGCCAATGCCAAACGGGTTCGCCAGTGATTATGACATGTCACTGAACGGTGCTACTCTCAACGAATTCGCCGTGCTTGCGACCAACCTGGCTTTGGTTTGGTTGAACAAACACAAGGTGGAGTTGATGGCCAGCTTCAACAATCCTGACGTTTTCTACCAGAGGAATGGGTTTGAGAGAGTTGTTTAGTAAGTTATCTTTGTTTGACTTTTACTTTTGTTGCTTATTTCGTATATATTTTGTTAAATGTACTTAATATACGAAAACAGAGACAAGAAGATGTAGCTTTATGCCAAAACTTTATTTCAGTGAACTCATCACAGCCAATATGGAGCATACTGGTCCAAAGATGAGTGAAGCTTTCAGGGGACGATTCTTGAGTGTATCACCAAGCCAGCCTGGACTAGATTTAGTGGCCATGGCCTTGAAACAAAGCAGAGAGCATGGAGTACCCGGCTATGCTACCATCAGAAGGCAATGTGGTTTTGGAAGGGTAAGAGCTCGAATTTTAAGCTGTGACTTCTCTATGAAGACTGGCCGTATTTACATAAAAAATAAGTCTGGACTGTTTTTATATTTATGATAATTGAGTAAGAACGAGGTGATAAGACTAAAATATTACCTAAAATTTTAAAATTTGAGAAATTTTTAAAATTGGATAATAGTTTTTAATGAAATAAATAAAACGTTTTAATTTAAAGATCTACACTTTCAATGACTTAAGAAACGACATCTTGAGCTTCGAGTTACTGCAACGTATGAGTGATGTTTATGACTCGGTAGATGATATTGATCTACTGGTTGGAGTTTTGGCCGAAAAACCAAAAAAAGGAGCTTTAGTTGGTCCTACACTAACTTGTATATTGGGTACACAATTTTATAAGGTAAGTTTTAATTTTGAACGTTTTGAGCAGTATTTTGTAAGGTAGTTTTGTCCCACCGCGAAAACAATAAAGATTTTGAGGAAATTTGATTTTTCTTATGTGAAATCGAAAGTTTTGACGTTTTTCAAACATTGTCGTTCTATAAATCGCAATTAAAGTATAAATTTATGTTATCCATGACATTATGTTATTGTAGACCAAGAAAGGCGACCGTTTTTGGTACGAAAACTTCTTTTCAACCTCGTCCTTCAACGATGATCAACTTATTCAAATCAGAGAGACCACTTTGGCCAGTGTTTTGTGTGCCGTTGGTGGCCAACAACAACTTCAGCCTTCCGTGTTCATGAAATCTGATCAATATGAGAATGCTTTTGTGAAATGTGACTCCAAAACGATCAACAAGTTGGATTTCATGGCTTGGAAGGACGACGACAGTACCATTGAGCTGCCAGTTACCAAAGAAACCTTGATGAAGGTGATTGAATTGGCCAAGTTTAATATTCAGGAGAGGGACAGGAGAGAGACGCTCAATGTACAGAGAAGTAAGAGATCATAACTTTGCTTTATTGTGTTGAAATTGGTTTAACGGATATTGTTGGACTAATTCAATCGATATTACACTAAGTTTTACCCATTTTATTGACAAAATTTATTTTTTAACTAGCTTTTTCCAGATCAGCGACCATTCCAAAAAGGAGATCCACTGTTTGCCTATTCTAATATGATGCGACCAAAAACAGAAACCAAGATCTTCAGCAAGGTAGCAGATGTCCTTCTGGAATCTACCAAAATCCTAACAGAAGGTCGGACTTTACCTGATGGTGAAGTGTTACCTAAACTATCGAATGATGTGCTTGTCAAGCTGCTACCTGATGTTGGTATTGAAAGTTTGTTCAACAATTTCACTGCTTTTTTGAGTGAAAATGGCAGAGCGACGTTGGAGGAATGTCTACCACGACAATTACCATGTGATCATACTAGTAGGTACCGAACCTACTCTGGATGGTGCAACAATTTGAAGCATCCTGAGTTTGCTAATGCTTTTACACCGCTTCAACATCTTTTGAAGGTATGTTTATTAATAATATAAAAGCTATTAGGTTGTTCAAATAATTCTGTGTTCTCTTTCAAAGCAAATTTTCAGGATTAGGGGCACAGAATTATATGAACAACCTAATACTTCATACAAAGTATAGTAATGCCAATTCAAATACTATTATCTACTCTTTAAACTAAAATTAATTAAAAATCTTGTAGCCATCCTACGAAGACGGATTCGACGCTCCACGATCCCGTGCCAAGTCAGGAAAGGCTCTGCCATCTCCTCGTGTCATCTCGAATACCGTTCACGCTGATGTTAACGTTAGTCACACCCGTTTCACACACATGGTAATGCAGTTTGGTCAATTTGTGGATCACGAACTCACCCATTCACCTGTAGCTCGTGCTGCCAACGATGAGATCCTGAACTGTACCAGATGTGACTCAGCTACAACAATATCGAAACATTGTATGCCTTTGAGAGTTGAGCCTGGAGATCCTCACTTCCCCACGGTGATGGAGAATGGTGAACCACGATGTTTACCGTTCGCACGATCACTTCTTGGTCAAGTTAATCTGGGTTACAGAGCTCAGATCAATCAAGTTAGTTATTATTTACCAATCGCCTCTTATAAGACTGATATTGTAGTACTTAACGACCTATACCTTCTTTATTTTAGCTCACCGCCTTCATTGACGGTTCAGCCATCTACGGCTCCACGACCTGTGAATCCAACAACCTTCGTCTCTTTTCCGGAGGTCTTATGAACTTCACCAACCTCGGAGTGGGCAATCACATGGCTCTACCTCAAGGAGAGCAAGAGAAAGACTGTAGATCGTCGCCTCGAGAACAATGTTTTGTCGCCGGAGACGAAAGGAACAGCCATCAACCTGGCCTCACCATGATGCACACCTTCTTCTTGAGAGAACACAACAGGATCGCCAAACAGTTATCCAAGATCAATCCTCATTGGAACGATGAGAGGATCTTCCAGGAGACTCGTCGTATTCACGTCGCTCAACTTCAGCACATCGTGTTCAGCGAGTTTCTGCCAAAAATCATTGGAAACGAACTGTTGAGCGAATACGATCTCGTACCTTTGAAGAATGGATATTACATTGGGTATGATGACACATGCAACGCCGCAATCTCACAGCCATTCGCTACAGCTGCCTACAGATTCGGTCACACTCTGGTGAGGAAACTGTTCCCCAGAATGGACCCTAACTACAAAGAAATGGCAGAACCGGTTGACTTGTCACAACATTTCGGTCACGTTGGCCCAATCTACAACCAGTCGGCTGGAGGCATGGATTCTATGTTGATGGGACTTCTGGGTACTCCAGCTATGGCCTTTGACAGACATATCACATCCGCGTTAAGGAATCATCTGTTCGCGAGACGTGGATTGGACAAATCAGGGATGGATCTGATCGCGATCAACATGTTGAGAGCCAGAGATCACGGTGTGCAACCCTACAACGAGTACCGTCAACTTTGCGGCTTCAAGAAGGCCAAATCCTTCGAAGATCTTTTGGATCTGATGGATTCTAGTGCCGTGAACGCGTTGAAGGCGGTGTACGAGGATGTTGATGACATTGATCTTTTCCCTGGATTGACGAGTGAACGACCAAAGTTTGGAGCTCTTCTCGGACCTACGATGAGCTGTATCCTGGCGGAGCAATTCAGAAGACTGAAGAAGTGCGACCGATTCTACTATGAAAACGATAATCAAGCTGCCAGGTTCATTCCACCTCAGCTGCAGGAGATCCGGAAGGTGAAGTTGGCCACGATCTTCTGCCAGAACAGCGAGTATCTCAAGTTCTTACAACCAAATGTGTTTGATCTGCCTGATAACATGATGTGAGTTGGCTATGTTATTCTAAAATGGCATGGCTAGGCTTAAGATGTAATATATACATCATACCAACTGACATATTTTCAAAATTTTATAATTTATGGTATAATTATTGTAAGGTAACTCTGTGATAATGTACTAAAACTCAATGTTCGTACATAATAGTAACTTTTCAGGAACGCTCATTTGAGTTGTAACGAATTCGAAACGATTGATCTGAGCTTGTGGAAGGAAACACGTAAGTAGCGTCATTGTATATTATATGATGTATATTAATACATCTGTATCGTATATTTTGTGTAAGAATAACAATGGAGAGTACTGTAATTTTAGCTGAATGTGAAATCAATGGACTGAAGATTCAATTGGGAGAGTCGAGAAGAATCACGCCTTGTATGAGCTGTATCTGCACTTCGGAAGGAGTACGTTTACTTTCTTATGGCATTGTTAAAGTTACATTAATTTTATGGGCTTTTTGCTACAGTAATTATATTTGCACGGACTTTTTATCAAATTATGTTCTACATATTGATAAAAAGATTATTCAAAGTTATTAATCCTTAATTTCAGACTGAATGTGCTCCAGTTAGAGTTAAAAACTGCGACAAACTCTTCCAACAGTACGATGTTAACGACATCAAGAAGGTGCGTTTCTTATCATATTTACTAGCTTTGAATTTCAAGATGGCTGATAACTTATATTAACTAGTAACTTACGCAACTTATTAACTTTGAACTTTAGGACGCATCATGTATAACACAATGTGCAGAACTATTGAGTTCGGTGGATTCCAAAGCCTCGTGATTTTAAAGTTGTCATTTTAAGTTTGACTTGCCATAACTTATTTATATGTATATATTGTTCATAAATTATTGACCTCATGGTTATGGCGCTTTATTTTTGAAGTTTATCGCTAAAATTATTTAAATTTTAAAATGACGTTTTAGGTATAAAGGTGTTTTTCCCAAATTTATTATGTAGTTCAAATAATTATGTGCCATTAACCTCGAATATTTGCTTTAAGAGAGGAATAGAATTATTTTAACCACCTAATTTTAAGGTATTAAAACAGGTTTTTTGTAAGACTCGAGCCAGCTCAGACTACCCAGTGTACATCAAAAAAAATTTTTTTTTCAAACTTGCACTAATGACTTGTCTAGCAGTGCTAATTAACATGCACTAAATTTTTTTTTCCAAAATTACCGTAATCTGTCATACTGTAGCTTGGCCTCAAATTCGGTATCTCAGGAACCAAATAAGCTAGCGACATGGGGTCTTCACCATAATGTAGCGTGTGCGAAATAATGAATATTTGTAATTTACACCATGTTTCGAAAACATCTGCAAGTATTTTTAAAAATTGGTTTTTTGTGCAAAATTACATTATTAAACTGCAGGCTTTTGCGGTTCCAACGCACCTAAAATTGTCAAAATCCTAAGTAACTACCTAAGGTAAAATTTCATTTGAAAATTTTCATTTCTTTTAAAAAATTTAAAAATTTTTTAAAATTAATGTTATGATTTTAGAACTTCATTATGTACATTTGTAAACACTTAATTACCAAATTGTACATTTTTTTTTAATTTAAAATTTTTTTATTTATAAACATATTGTTACATAAACTAAAATTTTTTAATTAAGAAAATGTACTATTTGGTACTTAACTGTTTACGAATGTACATAATAAAGTTCTAAAATCATAACATTAATTTTAAAAAAAATTTTTAAATTTTTTTTAAAGAAATGAAAATTTTCAAATGAAATTTTTACCTTAGGTAGTTACTTCCGATTTTGAAAATTTTAGGTGCGTTGGAACCGCAAAAAGCCTGCAGTTTAATAATTAAAAAATAAAACAGGGTTAAATGAATGCAATTTTTTTTGAGAAAATTTAGGATTATTGTAATTTAGCACAAAAAACCAAATTTTAAAAATAATTGAAGATGTTTTCGAAACATGGTGTAAATTACAAATATTCATTATTTCGCACAGGCTACATTATGGTGAAGACCCCATGTTTCTAGCTCACTTCATTCCTGAGATACCAAATTCGAGGTCAAGCTACAGTATGACGGATTACGGTAATTTTAGAAAAAAAAATTTAGTGCATGTTAATTAACACTGATAGACAAGTCATTAGCGCAAGTTTGAAAAAAAATTTTTTTTTGATGTACACAGGGTCGCTCGACTCTTATAAAAAATCTGTTTTAAGGTAACAAACCTTTTTAAAATATAAAAGAAACGTTTTATAATTTTTTTTGCAAATTTTGTTAAAAATAATGTCAAAAATGTAAATATTTATAATTTTCTGATATATTTTTTATAATGCGGTCGATTGTTATTGTATTATTATGTTGTGTTAGTCATATTATGGGATGTCCGCGATCTTCTGCTACAGCTCTTTGTGTTACTGGTGAGTTCATATGTGAGGAGATGATATCATACAAGGAAATGAACTTGCTCACTATCACAGCGTATCAATTAGCGAGCGATTATTACTACGAAATTCTTGGGTAAGTTAGAATGACATTGGTTTTTTACTGTTTAATCTATTGAGTATTTGGGTACTGTAGAGTAGATAGGACAAGGTAAAATCAAGAAGTTGTTCTGCAGTAACACGGCATGCCGTGGCAGTACCAAATGGATGTTGAGGACACTTGTTGAAGGGAGGGCGGATTAGAATAAGATACAGTATAGTAAGGTATATTATTACTATGTATGTCTATGTTATTTATCATCCCACAATTTCAGCCAAACAACCTCAATGATCTCACGTATCTTCTACTTGCCCTTGAATCGAACCAGTACTAAGCATCCTATCATAATATCGCTGGATATAAACTACTGTGCCGATAACTATCGTAAAGTAGACCTGAATGTAACTACAGAAGTCTTCGAGAAGTTCCAACGATTGTACGAACCTGTAAACCTTGGTAAAATTCGAATGGAAGACCTGATGCTTGACGATTACAACAAGATACTACTGGAAGAGCTTATGGTAGCGGACGATGATCGAGAAGAGCTATAGTATGGTGCTATGTTGATGAGAATAAGAGTAATTTAGATACTATAGAGAGAGATTTACCTATATTAATATTATTAACACTTCTTATGATTCTATTTACTATAAAGCCTTACTGTAACATACGATCAAAATTACCGTAACCACGTAAAAAGCAAAACACAGATTCGCCTAATACGGTCGTATACAAAACCAGAAGATCAAAATTGCGAAAGTGAGTGATTTTACAACTACACGAACGTATGACTTCAGCTCATGTATCAATATCCTTCTGACTTGTAGTCTTTGGTTTGTCAACGAAACAGACAATATCATCAATCACAAAGTTCATAACCTATTACAACTTGATCGCTGCTTCGAGAACATCATTATTGTTACTGCAAACATGGTTCTATAATGGGGGTGTTGATGCATTTGATCTTCTTCAGCTTATAATTATGTAGTTTTTAACTTTGATTTACATTTTCAAGTTCTTCAACTTTTGGGTAGGGTTTTTGCTTTTTTTAATACTTTTTTTCTCTGATAGGGGTGAACAACGGTACTTGTATGCCCAGCTCGGCCATAAGATCAAGCTGGGCCTGCCTTGAGCTAAATTTGAAACGGGCCGGACCTAAAAGCTAGGCCTGTTTCTCTCTCTCTCCCCTGTCGTTTGATGGTCAATAATATACGATATTTTACAATTTTTAAAGTGAATTTTATTCTGTAATTGCTACAATTTAAATTGCTGTGTAATTTGTTCTGAACCCAACCTTCCCCATGACTTCAGGGCCAGCTTTGGCTCTCAAATCGCAGAGTAACACTTAAAACAGCTGAATCAAAAGCTCGACTTTCCAAATTTAAAAACGCTTTAGGTTTAGTCAACGCTGGGCCAAAAACTTGTCAAAAAGTTTGTGTACAAAAGTAATTTGAATTTTGTCTTATGATAAGATTTGAAGCTCTATTTTTACTATTCCTTTCCAAACTTGTTGCTAAAGGTGTTATTGCTCAGTGACCTTAAAAGTACTTTAATAAATAAAGTAAACACCCTCAAAGTTATCATTGAAATGTTCTTTCGTAGTAAAATAATTTAGAAACCTTTGAAATTCAAGTAAATAACAAGTTAAATATCTATTTCTAATCATTTTTGTTATGACAGCAACTTTTTCACCTATGGAATCCATTTACTGTAAGTTTTCATTACCTTTATTAAGTCTTTTGTAATGCAGTCTTTTCTTTTCATAACATGACTTTGATGTTATTTATCTTAACATCCAAAAAATTGATGTCATAGACATAGATGATAAGTTTATCATAGGTGATAAGGTTACGTGCCTCAACAATAACGATAAAGTTGGTTATCATTATCGAATCCGATTGAAAGCGTTTCCGCGCAAAAAGTTTAATATGATAAGATTAATCATCTCTTGGAACTTCAGTCTTGGGTTATTTGTCGCATTCTGCAACGTGACATCTGGTGGCGATCATTACAGTCATGTCGTTTCTTGTTCATAGTAACATTTTAGGAATAGGTTTAGTCAAAGAAGTGCTTGCTTTGATGACTGTTGTAGTAATCTTATGAGTGTTGTGTGCTATGGTCATAAATAAAATAATGTCCTTTATATTAGGTCGTTCAAATAATTTTGTGCCCCTTCTCAAAACAAATTTATAGTTTTAGGGGGCGTAGAATTATTTGAATAACACAATAATTCTTTTATATTAGGTCGTTTAAATAATTCTGTGCCCTCTAACCCCGAAAATTTGCTTTGAAAGGGGCACAGAATAATTTGAACGACCTAATGGTTAAGTAGCTCTATCGACTGTGATAATATTTACAATACTATCATCGATGAACAATATATTTTTAGATTTGTCGATTATTTTGATTTGTTTTCAGTACTTTTATTGTTGTTTTGTTACTGATGATCGTATACCATCGGTATTTGTTTTGCAAATTAAACTTTTTTCCTTTTAGGTCATCTCAAACTTTATTATTGCCAATTGTAAATCAACCATGGTTTCAAACGTTGTATTCTCTGGTGAAGCCGAAGCCATACTCAAGAACGATCCTGAAGAGTAAGAAATGTTTATATTATTGTAGAGAAAGACAAACTCAAAGCTGAATTGATCTAGGGTTAGCTTTAAGGTGGTACCGCACTAATAAAGAAATTGCAAAAAAAATCTTTTCAGCTATCTCTCAACGAATGAAAAAAGAACATTGGTACTAGATGGAGAAAGCTTGACCCTAGAAGACCTCGTGGATTGCTCTCGAGATCTGGTCAGGATCGAACTCTCCGAAGAATCCAAACAAAGAGTTCGCGACTCCAGAAACTTTTTGCTCAAAATCGCGAAAGAACACAAAAGTAAGCATGATACCTACAATAACACACGTAGAATGGCATTAAAGGACCAGTAATCTCAAAATTTATGTCTTATCATTCCACAACAATTACAATTTTCAGTTGTCTACGGCATCACGACCGGTTTTGGGACTTTTGCCAATGTAGCCATCAACCCTGAAGACATCAGGAAGCTGCAGATGAATCTCGTAAGATCTCACGCTACTGGATATGGGCGATATCTAGAGCCATCCAAAGCCAGAATGTTGTTAGCGTTGAGGATCAACGTCTTCGCCAAAGGACATTCTGGAATTTCGTTGGAAAATGTAGAAAAACTTGTCAATGCCTTCAACTGTAAGTGTTTGTAGTACATTATATTCTACTAAAAGCCTTTATGGTACTTTACATTCAGCTAAGAAGCTTGATGGTACTGTAAATCCAGCTATGAATCTGAATGATACTGTAGATTATAAAAAAAGTATTGTTTCAGCATTCTGTGTAAGTTTTGTTCCACAGCAAGGTACCCTTGGCTGTAGTGGAGACTTGGCCCCATTAGCACATTTAGCTTTGGGAATGTGTGGAGAAGGTCAGATGTGGTCTCCCAAGACTGGATGGGCCCCAGCAGCCGAAGTTCTAGAAGTCAATGGACTAGAAAAGTTGGAATTGGGGCCAAAAGAAGGGCTGGCCCTTATCAATGGTACTCAAATGGTCACTGCTATTGGAGCTATGGGTAAGTTTTCGTGCTTTATTAATATTAATTTTGTGTTTTTGATAATATTTTGGTTAAATTCCAATATTTTACCTTGCTTTGTAATTGATGTTATTATTTCTTTGTTCCTTGTATTATCATTTTACATTTTTGATTGTTTTAGCTACTGTGAGAGCCGAAAACCTGGCCAAACAAGCAGATGTAATTGCCGCTTTGACATTGGACGTACTTAAAGGGACCTCACGCGCTTACAATGCTAGTGAGTTCTTCAAAATAATAATAAACGTAAAATAATCTTTAAAAAATGATCTACCTCAATATCCTACAACATTTTTTGAACTCGTTACTTCAACACCAATACGTTATCTCCATTAACATCCTCTTCTTTCAGACATCCATCGAGTCCGTCCCCACAAAGGCCAGAACCTTGTAGCCAGCCGTCTTCGTGCTTTGTCGCATTCTGAAAGAAACCGTTCTGAGATTGCTGAATCCCACAGAAACTGCGGCAAAGTTCAAGATGCCTACACGCTGAGATGTGTTCCTCAAGTCCACGGTATCTCTCACGACACTATCGAATTTGCCAAGAACGTGCTTACCACAGAAATCAACTCGGCCACAGACAATCCTTTGATCTTTGCCGACGAAGAGGAAATCATCTCCGGAGGCAACTTCCATGGTGAATATCCAGCCAAAGTCCTCGATTACTTGGCGATTGGAGTCCAAGAACTTGGACAAATCAGTGAACGGCGACTGGAACGGTTGGTTAACAAGGAATTGAGCGGACTTCCAACGTTCTTGACCAAAAACGGTGGTCTCAACTCAGGATTCATGACTATTCAATACTGCGCGACATCTCTGGTTTCTGAAAACAAAGTTTTGTGCCATCCATCGTCTGCTGACAGTATTCCAACCAGCTGCAATCAGGAAGATCACGTTTCAATGGGCGGATTCTCGGCGAGAAAAGCTCTGAAAGTTGTGGAACATACTGAAGCAGGTAAGAATATAGGAACTAGTGGAAAAGCCTTTCAGTTACCTCGTTTTAGTAAAATACAACAATTATAAAGTTTGGTAGTAAGGAAAAGTTATTATACTGCTTTTTCGTCGGTCAGAACGAGCAGTATAATATACGTTTCCTAACTACTTTTACTAAAACCTTAACTTCAATTATAAATTATAATTACAAAACAAAAAAAATTGAAAACTTACAGTCCTCGCCATGGAATTACTATGTGCTTGTCAAGGAATGGAGTTCCTAAAGCCTCTGACATCAACTCCACCATTGCAGAAGGTTTACGATCTCGTCAGAACTGTGTCTCCGTAAGTTACTATCCGTCCATCTCCAATACGGACCATATCCAATACAATCCATATTCAATACCATCCATATCCAGTAGCGAGATATCTTACACGATCTCCCATTGTTTATACCTAAAATTATATTATTAGTTAAACAAAATTAAATTAACCATAAACCCTTACAGACCATTAGAAGAAGACCGTTACATGCATCCGGAGATTCAGCAGGTCATAAAGCTGGTTCGTGAAAACAAGGTATGGGAAGTTGTGGCTCCTCACCTGGAAAAAATGAACGAGTTAGAGCAAACGAATCCCGATGCTCTTCGTCAAGAGTGCGCTTCCCCAACTGGAGGCACTTTCACGGCTAAAGGCTTCGAAGAAGCTCTGTAATTTCTCATTACTTCATATCCATTCGTATTTTAATTATTTCGAAATAAATAATTAGTGAAACAAGTTTTTGTTTGATATTGCTTTGTTTGACTTTGTTTCTAGCAAAAAATTTCATAAAAAAGCTTTTTTCTACCTCATAAGTAGTTTCAAAACTTAAATCTTTTTAGATTAGGGTTTTGTATATCTAATATTAAAATTTTAAAAACATTTTCCTACCTAATTTCGAAAAAAAACAGTTTTTTGTCCCGAAAACTTTTGGCGCGAAACCACTTTTTCCCTCTCCGAATTCTCTTTCAAAAGAAAACAGAAACGAGCCGTGGTTTCATGGTGTAGCGGTTAGCACTCAGGACTTTGAATCCTGCGACCCGAGTTCGAATCTCGGTGAGACCTAACAAGTTTCTTTTTTTTTGCTTGGATTTGTTGTAAATATTGGCTTTTTAGTATTTTAAACTAATAATATTTACTTTTAAAGGTGTTCACTAGAAATTTTGGACAAATAAACATCAGTTTTGCGAGCTTTTATGGGGGTTTTTTGTTGGAAAGTTTAGTAATTAATAAGTTTTCAGTGATTTTAAGCTGTAATTTTTGATGACAAATTATTATTTTGTAAGATGATTTACTATGAATAGTTTTTTTATTTAAAAATATTTTTTGTACTTTTTTAAGAAGATATATATTTTCATTAAAATCCCTGAAATTTTAATTTTTTAAGCATTTTTTTACATTTTATCACTGTAACCTTTACTGATATTTGATAAAAGTTCAAAAACATTTGTTATGTTTAATTGGTTTTCTAACAAAGTAAATAAAACTCTTGAGAGCTGAAAGTTTATTTTGTATAATAAACACTTTACTGTTGAGAACGCGGCGTTATATCAGGCGTTTATTAAATCATGGTTAATATAGACTTAATGTGTGTTTATATACATATTCCAATATATTCTCATATTTTCTTTTTCAGATCAGTAGGTTATGAAAGTCGTGATATTCCTAGCAATAACTGCTTTGCTCTGTAAGTTTTCAGCTATTGATTTCATGTTGTGACTCATAAAGGAAGTGTTATTTATGTTTTAATTCATCCTTTATATTTAGGAATTTTTAGAATAAAAATTGAAATTTTAAACAACAACAACATTGTGTGTTTACGTTTTGTCTAATTTTACAATTCAAGCGCCATAAAAGTTGAAAACAAAACCAACAAACGGTTGTCGAAACTCTTATTTCTCTTTACTGCCTACTTTAATATATTGTTTCTATCGATTTACGGTTAACTATGGCTTCAGGCGAAAGTAACGACATCTTTGAGTATGAGAAAGATCTGCTCAAAAGAACGGCCGACAAGTATAACGTGGACAATGTAGCTATCTCTGGGTTTTCCATTTTAAAAGCTCTTACTTTGGCCTATCAGGGAGCTGAAGGTGGTACTAAACAAGAGTTTTTGGAGCTACTGGGCGATGGTATGTTCTTAAGTTTTTGTATTGTTTAAATTGTTTTGTATTGCTTCTGATATGAAAATTTTGAAAATGTGGCTTTACTACTTTTTAAGTTACAACCATTTTTGTAAGATACAGTTCATACCTACTTCAATATGAAATGTTTAGAAAATTCTATGATAATGATAGTTTCACTGTATTAAAACCATGGTTTTTAACAAATAAGTAACAATAATAATCGCCAGAAACATTTTAGATGCCTTTGAATCCATTTCAAATACAGAATCCGCCTTCAGAAGCTCCCAAGGGATGACTTTGGAAATGTCAGATCGAGCTTTTCTTTCAAATAATATCAATGTCAAGGAAGAGTACGAGTCTAAGCTTGATGACAAAATCGAAAAAGTAGACTTTTCCGAGTCTTCAGAAGCTGCTGATCGAATAAACGATTTTGTGAAGAATTCGACCGACGGCCACATTAAAACGATTTTCGATGCAAATGATCTGAATGGCGATACTGCGTAAGCATTTTATTGGATTTTAATTTTTATAATGTTATGGTAGCCAATTTAATACTGGTTTCTTAAATTGACGTTTTAAAATAAAATAAGAGCTTGACGGGGAATGTAAAACAAGGTTTTTAATTAAAAAAGTATTCTTAAAGGTTTTCAACCAAAAATAAGGAAATAAATTATATTATATTTGGTATTTTAACGTATTTTTTATAAAAGAAACATTTTTTGGCTTTTTTGTCAAAAATACTTATAAAATCTCAACAAACAATATATCTTCCCAATCAAAACTATAAGGAAGCGAAAAGAAAGAGTTTCGAATGTGTACGCCCATAGCCCGTTGAACGCACGCCATCCCGTCCGATCTGGCAAGTTAAGCAACGGTGCGCTTGATTAGTACTTGGATCGGAGACGTCCTTGGAATCTCAAGTGGCGTACGCATTTTGGCCCTTTTTAATTATTTTTTAAAGGATTTTTTGATATTTACATTATTCTAGGTGTAATTTCTTTATTCTACTTGAAATTTTTTGCATTATAAGAGTCACTTTATGTTTAAAAACGTGCAAAAAGTTTTTAAAAAATTTTTTTTAAATTTTTTGGCTTTATTATTGCAATATAGCTATTGTTTCTTGTTGCTTTTTTATTACAATTCTAATAAATATCATTTCAGCTTTGTTCTAGTAAACGCCCTCTACTTCAATGCTGAATTTGTCCACAAATTTAGCAAAAAGAGTACCACCAATGCCTTGTTCTATCCCAAAGCTGGCGTTGACAAAGAGGTGCCAATGTTGGTACAAAAGGCTGTTTTTCCGTTTTTGGCGACAATGGAAGCCCAGATTCTGCATCTGCCCTACAAAGGCGATGCCAAGTTAGTACTAGTGGTACCGGTGGCCAAGTTCGGACTTGACAAGTTGATTCAGAATCTGACTACAGAACGGCTACAGGAGTTCATCTTTGGAGGCGATGCTATGGATTCACAGGAGCTTACTGTAAGTTTATTGTTTTGATTTGTTTTACCTGAAAGTTTTGTTGTTTGGAAGCGTTTAGTCTTGTTTTAAGTGTTTTTAGACGTTTTATTATAGCTTTTATCATCTGTAATAAAAGTAATAATAACAGGTACAATATTTTAGGTAAAACTCCCAAAATTTACAGTAGAATTCAGCGACGATGTTAAGAAACAGCTTCAGGAGATTGGTCTGAAGAAGGCCTTCTCTCCAGAAGCCGACTTCTCCGGACTGACAGATGAAAATGTGTCTATAGATCAAGTGAAACACAAGGTCTTCTTTAAGGTAGGGCGTAGTAATATATTGTCGAATTTTGAAGTTTTGTTTATAAAATGGCATCAGAAAGTGTGCTTTGTGTCATTTTGAATAGTTAATCAATTTTTTTTGTTTTTTAAAAAATATTTTGAATTACGAAAAGTCTGGAAATTTTTGGACCGTATTAGTATTTTTAAGTTGTATGTAAAATACGCATTGTCGTTCGGTCCTTTTTTTGATTAGGTTGTTCAACTAATTCTGCGCCCCTTATCAAAACAAATTTTTGGGGTTACGGGCACAGAATTATTTGGATAACCTAATACATTACTCAAAATAGTTTGAAATTAATTTTCATTATCAGAACTTATGTAACTTTCTATAAATTTTCAGACCGACGAACAAGGCACAGAAGCCGCGGCTGCTACAGCAGCCCACGCTACACGATCCTTTAGTCCAACTATTGTCGCTGACCATCCATTCATTTTCTTTGTCGTGGTGAAAGAGTCCATCCTCTTCAGTGGCTTTGTCAGGGACATCAAGAGCTAGAGGTGTCATATCATGGTTAATATAACATGTAAAGTTTATATGATAACGTACAAAAGTTACATGGTAACGATACAAGGTTACATGATAACTGTAAAGCTTTTATGATAACATATTCAAGTACAAATTGTGCAATAAATATTATATTATACTTGGGCATCGTATCTAGAATTGGAAGGGTGATTTTGGGCGTGGGAGGGAGAGGGTAGTGAAGAAAAAGTTATTTATATCAGGAATAAGGGGGGGGGGGGAGATTTTTTGGAGAGATGGAGGTCCGGTGGGTACCATTTTACCCCTCCCGCCCTTGATTGTATTATTAGGTTGTTCAAAAATTAAAAAAAATTCTGTGCCCCTTCTTAAAACAAAGTTGCGAGGTTAGGAGGCACAGAATTATTTGAACGACCTAATATATAAATTATTGACAATGTTACTTTGTATATCACGTTCCCAGCACGATACTCTATTGTTTTGTTTACCGGAACCTTCAAAAACCCTAAGGGCAGGTTCTGGTGATAGCAAAACCGGGATTCTCGACTCCGGATTCTGCTTTCCGAAAGTGTTTGAAGGTCCGGTTTCAGCGATAAAACCCCCATCTTTTGGGTTCAGCGACAAAAAAGCATGATGAAGTCGGTGGTGGGGCTTCTGCTTGTTACCGTAGTCGTTGCTAATGCAGCTGAAGTCAAACAGGTACTGTAACTTTTGAATTTGTATAAGTACTGTAACTTGTGTACATATTACTGTAGCTGTTTGAGAGATTGTTGATACTGTAACTGCTTTGAAAGATAAAATACTGTAACTTTTTCAATATCTTAAGATCTTTTTTCAGTTCTAAATATGTATTTCAAGGTTACTGTAACATAAAGTTTAAAAATTTCCATTTTCAGGCTTACTGTAACGCCTACACGACCTGTCGTATGCAGGCGTACGACCGGTTGAAGAAGTGCGACAATGGAGTTTCATCGTACTTCTTCTCCAGAATCCCATCGGAAGGTGTGGCGCCATTGGACAGAATACATTGTGAAATGTGTAAGTTTTATATCATTATGTACAGTAGCTTAAGCAACGTCATAGTATAGGCAATGATTTATTTACTATAGCGAGAATATACTGTAATATGTAATATTTGCCGTAGTATGTTATTTTAGAGTATAATTACTATTAGGTTGTTCAAATAATTCTGTGCCCTTATACAACTCAAATTATCGAGATTAAGGGGCACAAAATTATGTGAACAACCTGATACTATATATTACAGTATGTAGTAAACTCTTATATATATTACAGTAGATAGTAAACCCTTATCATGAAATAATAAACTATTATATATAAAACCTTATCAGTTATTTCGTACTATGATACCAAAATTTCTACAGTACCCCTCCCCCCTAAATAACGGTACATTTCAGCCTTCAAACGAGCCATCACCAGCCTGGAGACCATCTTTGCTACAGTCGAAAAGAACGTAGCCAAATGCTTGTCCAAAGAGGAGATGGGTACCATTGAAGACAGTCAAGTAGTACCGTGTCAATCAGTCAAAGTCGCTTTGGCTCCAGCTGAGAAGGCTGAGGACCATGAGTGTGTCACAAGATACGAAACTGACCTCAAGGCATGCGAACAGATCAGCCAATGTTGTCCTAGCTTCAGCAAGTAAGTATCAATATCAAGACAAAGGACTTTAAAATTTTCAAAAATTTTTTTAAATTAAAATTTTTTTTTATTTTTAGGTAACAAAACTCACAATATTTATTTCAGATGCTACGAGCGTGCCAAAAATGACATTGGATTGTCGCTGAAGGAAAGTATTCTGACCAAAAAGTTCAAGGAATGCCTGGCTAGTCCAGTCAAGAAGGGCTACTTGAACGACGCTAAACTGTTGAAGAAGCTCGAACGTTCAACCACCAAACAGACCACCGAAGCTCCAACGACCGTCGCTTCCACTGAAGCTCCACAAGCATCGTCTGCAGCTCCAAAAGTCCAACAAGATCAAGAACAAACTCAAGGACAAGGTCAGGAAGCTCAACAACAAGCTCAACAATCCAAATCAGTTGAACAAAGCCAAGAAGAAGCTCAACAACAACCTCAACAGCTTCAACAAGAGCCAGAGGAGATCCCAGTCCAAGAGTCAGAGGCCAGCGACGCCGTAGACGAAGATCGACCAGCCAAGAACAACGACAAGGACGTGGACTTCAAGCCAGACCAGATGGACCTCAGCTTCTCGTTGGACAACAAGAAGAAGAAGGCCGAGGAGTGGGCGGCCGATGAAGAAGACGACGACGAAGACGAGATCATTCAACTCCCATTGCCTGAGGGCGGATCTCAACTCTTCAAGATCAAACCCATCCTTCAGATGAACCAGACCGAGTTGGACACCGTGGAGAAGTTGAGGGTGAAGACGGCCATCAAGGAGTTGAGGCAATCCAGGAAGAAGAACATCCAGAACGACGTGGGAAAGAAGGAGGAAGACCTCTCCACTGAAAAGGTATTTTTTGGTCGATGTTTGGGTCGAAAGGTAGAAAAAAGAAAAGAATATTACCTAAAACAATATAATGTTACCTAAAAATACTTTTTAATGCCTTTTTTATGTGAATTATTACCTAAATATGCCTTTTTTAATTGATTTGTTACCTAAATTCAAGAAACCCCTATTTCATACGTTTTAAAATCGCAAAAGACATCTGCATCTGCTTTTCAATCAAATTTCGATATTCTAAAACATCAATTAGATCTACTACTACATCCCTTTTTCAGAAAGTGATCCACAACATCCTCTGCTCCCAATTCTTGGAATGTGCAGCTGTTGTAGAACAATTCGATGATGATTGTGAATTGAAGTTCCCAGTTGATAAGGAATCTGTCAATGGAATTCCAAACCGTCACATCAGATGGCACTTCCTGAACACTTCCACGACTTCTGACGTCCAGATCAGACAAACCTGCTTGAAGAACGTGGATCCTATTAGTCAGGCTCAGGTAGGTTGTTATAATTGTTGGATTTAACTTTCCTAACATTTTTAAAGAGCCACATGAGGTTTTTCGCTTCAATTTGTGGGTATAGGATAATTTCCCACCAACTTGTTCATAATAAGATGATATCTTTGTGGCTTTGACTCGTAAATGAAATTTTTATGAAGAATACTTTAAGATAGTGAGTTAAATTTGATAATCTTTAGATCGAGGCCCTGCAGCAAGTTGTAAATAAACAGAACGAAAAGTGCACTCGTGATCGATCAGTCGGACGCAAATCAGCTGAAGTAAGTTTATTAAGATAACGCCAAAGTACAAGTTCGTCCTCATTAATTGTCTGGAGTCATCAAAAATACAGTATATATACACACCAAATAAGTTTATAAGTAATTCCGCCAAAGCCGCAACGGGTCAAGTGTTTCTTTCCCTCAATTGAAATATATATATATATTCACACTGGCTATGTGTATTGTAACCCTTATAGAGATACGGCCGTATCTTTACAAAGATGTATATACGGTAGAAATAGTTAACACATGTCTTTTACTGTAACTTTCAAAAACCTTTATGGATAGTAGCTACAGTAGTCGATACATGCATTTTTAGTTTGATGGCTGTGAGAACGTTGGCTTGGTCAACGAACTAGTCCTTCTGGCTCGCGTTCCAATCGACGAAGACCCAAAACTGACAAACAGCGACAAACAACAGAAGTGCAAAGACAGACACTCGGAGTTGGGGAGAAGATGTCGCGCTCTCAGATCGTGCTGCCCAGACACTATTGTGTAAGTTAACTAACAATACTAAGGTATTATCCTTCCTCAAACACATCTGATCCTTAACTTTAGCTGTGACCAAACCAATGCGAGCACTGAATCGAGTGAATTGAGAAAACTCAAGAGCTCGATGAAGGCTGAACAAAGATTGTGTGAAGCCAGACTTCAACGTATCCAGAAAGCCGCTCAGTCTGGACTAGCTGGTTTAGCCGGTCTGAACCTTTAATAACCCAAAAGAACATTATTATCCAAAAATCTAATACTAATACTACAATAATATTAATATAGATAGTAGATCCGTTGCAAATAAACAAGAGATAAGATTAGAATTTACTCGTTTCCGTATTTTATAAAACAATTAGGTTGGACAAAATATTTCATTATACAATAAATTAGTGTAAATACACAAGCCTTAGCTGTAAAGATCATCGTCGTCGTTTCCGCCAACCGGTTGGGCAGCTGGGGCGTTGGGAACGGCAGCTGGCTGTTGTTGACCTGCGGGTACACCTTGTTGTTCTGGGAATCTGAAGTTGTTGCCGAAGCCACGTTGTTGCTGAAGGGTTTGGGCGAACATCTCGTACTTTACAATGTCGTTGTCGGAGACTGAGCGACGAGCGAACTTCATGGCCTGAAAGAAAAAGAGTAAGAACCAATAAACAAAAATATATACAAGAATAATATAACTCATAACAATAAAAAGAAGTAAACATACCTCTTCAAAGTGGGCACGAGTAATCTCGGGTACTGGATCCTGACCTTGAGCCTCCATGAGTTCCTCACCCTTGGCCTGTCTCTTTTGTCGCTCCTTCTCTTGCAAGATTTCTCTTTCAATGCTCTCACGGATAGCCAATTTACAGGCACGTTGGCAGATCTCGGTGATATCAGCTCCAGAGAAACCGACGGTCGACTTGGCCAAGAAGCCCAAGTCAATGTCGCTGGCAACTGGAGACTTCTTGAGGTTAGCCTTGAAGATCTGGAGACGAGATCCTTCATCTGGCAGAGGGATGTAGATCAGCTGATCCAAACGACCTGGACGAAGGATGGCAGAGTCAATGATGTCAGGTCTAAAACAATATAAATAAGTAAAGATACAATAATATTATCTCAAATCCATCTACAAGGTATAAAAAGCCCGTTTACCTGTTGGTGGCACCAATGATGAATACGTTCTTTTTGCTTCCCATACCGTCCATTTCAGTCAAGATCTGGTTGATAACTCTGTCAGCAGCTCCTCCAGCATCACCGACGTTTCCACCACGAGACTTGGCTACAGAATCCAACTCATCAAAGAACAAGACACAAGGCGCAGCAGCACGAGCCTTGTCGAACACGTCACGGACGTTGGCTTCGGATTCACCAAACCACATAGTCAAGAGTTCAGGACCCTTGATGGAGATGAAGTTGGCTTGACATTCATGAGCGATAGCCTTGGCCAACAAGGTCTTACCACAACCAGGTGGACCGTAGAACAACACACCACGAGATGGCTGCATTCCGAATTTGAGATACTTGTCTGGGTGCTCGACTGGGTACTAAAACAACATCATTAATGACCTTTTAATCTTAAACCTAAAATATATGGCTCACTAAACTCATACCTAAAATACAAAAATAAAGCGAAAGACTTACTTGAACCAACTCTTGAAGCTCTCTCTTGACACCTTCGAGACCTCCAATGTCCGACCAGTCGATGTTTGGAGTCTCAACAACAGTCTCACGAAGAGCTGATGGAGTATTCTTACCCATGGCAAATCTGAAGTTCTCCATGGAAACGGCCAATGAGTTCAAAACCTCGGCATCGATGGTATCATCCTCAAGGTCGATCAACTCCATCTTCTCACGGATTTGTTGAAGAGCGGCTTCTGAACACAATGAAGCCAAATCGGCTCCGACGTAACCGTGGCATTCGTTGGCGATCTGTTCCAAGTCAACATCTTGGGCGAGCTTCATGTTCTTGGTGTGAATCTTGAGAACTTCCAAACGGCCTGGGGCATCTGGGATTCCAATGTCGATTTCTCTGTCAAAACGACCGAAACGACGAAGAGCAGGGTCAATAGAGTTGGGTCTGTTGGTGGCAGCCATAACGACAACATGAGAACGTTGCTTCAGACCGTCCATCAAGGTCAAGAGTTGAGATACAATACGACGTTCCACTTCACCGTGGGTCTTTTCTCTCTTTGGAGCAATGGCATCGATTTCATCGACGAACAAGATAGATGGAGAGTTCTTCTCGCACTCCTGGAATGCCTTTCTCAAGTTGGATTCTGATTCTCCGGCCAACTTGGACATGATTTCTGGACCGTTCAACAAAAAGAAGAAAGCTCCGGTCTCGTTGGCAACGGCACGAGCAATCAAGGTTTTACCAGTACCTGGTGGACCGTACAGAAGGATACCACGTGGAGGCTGAAATGAGATATATGAATTGTCATATCTTTTAAGAATCAAATTTATTAACTTGTTCAAAGACATTAACATATATTGTAACTTAAGCTCAGTGTGTGCTTTTTCTCTGCCGACCGACTTCGAGGACACCGATGTCCTTTCAGTCAGCCGACATTGGATCACATGCTGGCCAATTTCAGGACCCCTGCACAACTCATCATTGCCTATGTCTACATTACCTTTACGTCCTTCTACTTCAAAAACTAGTCTCTAACCTTTAAAATATAACCTTGTACATACCTTGATACCAATAGATTTGAAAAGTTGTGGATGACGAAGTGGTAGTTCAACCATCTCCTTGATCTGAGCCAATTGCTTCTTGACACCACCAATATCATCATAACCAACATCATTGATGTTCTCCTCCTCCTCTTCTCTCTTAATCGGTTCTCCTTCAAAGTGGATTAAGGTGTCTGGAGCAACGATACAGCATGGAGATGGGTCAGTTTCGATAACTTTGAACTCAACAGTTCTCATAGCAGCCTTGATGGAGAAGATGTCTCCCTTGTGGACTGGACGATATGTCTCGACGAAGTAGGGCTTCAAGAAGACTTCGAACAAGTTTCCGGTCAATCCTTCGATCGTATCGTCAATTGGAAGGACCTGGATTCTCTTTCCATAGCTTATGTTGGGGGCAGCGTTGATGCTAAAAACCAAATTATTAGAATTACGTTAATCTTCAAGCCTATATACATTTGGTTCTTATGTTAAACACTATATTGTCAAAATAAAAATGTAAACTGTTCAAGTAGACCAATTTGGCTTCCTTTAACCAAAATGCTCTGTTCTGAATGTTTGTATTTTATACGAGGTTTGTATCAACGTACTCCAAACCTTCTATAAAATACGTTTTCTTATACCTCGCTTCAAATTTTCAATAATAAACCGAGGTTTACCATACAACACTAAACCCATCTACAACAATATAAATCTTCTCCATTTGAACACCATTCAGTTATTTTTAACGTCTAAACAGCAAAAAGAATTAAAAAACACCTGACCTGACAACATCGCCCAATCTGACTCTCAAGTTGTGCCTGACAACACGGTTCATCAAAATCTTGTCGTTGGTGCAGGATTCATCAGCCAGAACGATGGCGATGGTCTCACGTCTCTTCTTTCCCTTCAGAATCACATTGTCACCACGGAAGAGACCCAGCTCGTCCATCTTGGCCTGGCTCAGCCCTACAACGGAGTTGTCGTCCTTGCTGGAGCCTTCAACGATCAGGCGATTAGGCTTATGTTTGTCCTTAAGGATGGCCGTAGCCAAAGCTTCGTTCTTCTTCGTTTTTTCATCTTGTCTACTGAAAAAAAAGATAATAGAGTAACTTATTTATACACCAGGATATTATAATATACCTAAAACCCTAGTTGAAGCGCAGATATCCTAAAGGACGTAAATTACATTAGGATATAGAACTTACGTTGGAACTGAAGCCATTTTATCCAAGTGTTATTGGTTAGAAATTGGTGAATAACTGAAAAGTATAAAGATAAAACTTCAGCATTTACAGACGCCGGAAAACAAGCCATGTACGGCATAAAAAACACCCGCCAAAACCAACAAATACACTCTGAAAACGCGTCTACAACAACATAAACTACCCAAAATCTCTAAAATTTCAATAAAAACAAATTTTTGAAAAAAAATTCCTTCGCGAGCACCAAAAATGACCGGCGAATCGACACAAAAACGATGATTTGAGAGGATGCCAGACTATTTATTGCGGAAAAAAGCCCGCGAATTCGAAAAATAATTTATTTTCCGTGTTATACGACGAAAAGTGCCCCTTATTCTAGTAAAAAATAACTTGTACACGTCATGTAAAAGGTTATACTACGTGTACTTACTTTTATAATGGAAATCGTATACGCATTTTATGGTTTTACATTAAAATGAACTAATAATATTGTTTTACAAAGGCAGAGAGCTGATATTGTTTATTCTTTTGGTATCTTATGACTTTACAAGCTTAAAACACTTCATATTTAGTGTTTTAAGCTTTTTGATAAATACCAAAATCAAGTAAAAACATATCAATCACAATTATATGAAAATAAAACAAGAAAACAATACAAACAAGAATCAACAATTATATTACACTAGACATCAGGTATGACCGAAATCTGAATAAAACCAACCTAAAATCAGACCGAACCGTCTTGAAGATGCTCGAAAGATGGAATGAACAATTTGAGAATGTTCTGAGTAGGAGGATTCAGCATATTTGACCTTATACTTTTTAGCGTGCATTTTTTGTGTTAAAGCGACGAGAGAGGGTGCGAAAAGAAGAGAGTCAGAAGTAAGAGGGATGTGTAGTGCAACCTGCTTCATTTGCATTATATAATTGTTGGTTGGAGACTCGGCATTATTATTTGTGAATGTGAGTGTTTAAAGCTTTTAGGTATGTATATTGTAGTGTCATGTGTTATGTATGTTGTGCTTGGCCAAGAATTGCCTTTCTGATATTCAAAGTAAGAGAAATCTTAACTTTTTGTCACCAAAAAGTTGCCAAGTAGTACTGAATACTTCTCCTGACGTTTTACCGTTAAAAATCACTTTAAGTATTGTAAAATGAAGCATAGTACCATAACCTACCACCTAAAACAACATAACCTCAAATTCTTAATGTAACAACAATATAACCTCAACTTCATAATCCAAACCTCCAGAATCCGAAAATAGAAGTCATGACGGTGTTTGTCATACCAAAATTAAATTCGACGCTGTTCACAAGGTCGCCTACTCGTCGCTCACATTTCGCGTCGTTCCCCCAACGTTCCTTATTAATCTCCGTCGAAACTCCTCAATCCAACTTTTCGTCTGTTTAATGGGGAAATTATACCGTGAGGAGCCACTCCTGTTAACCATCTTTCGAGGAATTATTTATAATTCGAGTTTTCTTTGAATTTCCTTATGATCAGGTATGGCTTCACTTCCTAAGGGTTGGTCCGGCTTCCCAAGTCCAATTTGTAGACCAGGCCCTTCGTTTTTCTTACCCCCGGTCAAACGATTAGCCTAAATAAATTAATATTAATTTGTTCATATAATTCGGTGCCCCTTTTCAGTGCAAATTTTTGGGGTTAGAAGGCACAGAATTATTTGAACAACATAATATTTGTTATATTTCGAATACATCATTTAATCGGATTTATTTTCTTTAGTCACTTTATGTATCGTACGTACGATAAGGATTGGCATGAGTCATAATTACAACAAAGAAGTCAACTCTTTGAATTTTTATTTATGTCAATTATATTGGGTTGTTAAAATAGTTCTGCGCCCTCTAACCCCGATAATTTGCTTTGAGAAGGGGCACAGGATTATTTGAAGAACATGATATTACTTTAGTTTTTATGAACTTTGTTTACTTTTGGTAGTCTTTCGCTAGTTTGATACCTATTTTTAGTACCTCTAGTAAACCATATATCTATACAATGATACTACAAATATTTTACAGTAAAACTAATGTTACTAAAGCTTTTTACAGTACAATTACAGCAATAAACCTAATATTGTACATAATATAAAGTTGAAAACACGACGAATTAAGTGTTTTTGCCGCCAGCCGGCTGCCGAAAAAACAGAAAATTGAAACTTTTATAAATCCAATGGAACACTCACTCAGCGTTCTTTGGCCATAAAAGCACGGCCAAAAGAGAATTATCTTTTTTCTGGCTTTCAGTATGTTATCTTTGTCATCTTGTCAATATAACATCCTTTCTAGCTTTATTGTTTTACTGCCATTAATTGAAGGCATTAGTTCTCAAATTAGAATTATTTGCGATTTTACTTACAATTTTACTTACTTTTTAATAAAAAGCTTTTTTTTTAATTTCCAATTTACAAGGACCCAAAAACATTCCAAAAAGTTGAACTTGTAGTTTCAAGGAAAATACGAGATCTTCCATGCTCTGATTGAGAAACTTTTTATATAGAAAGATAATGCAAATATAAAATATTCATCAAAGTACTAAATCGCGCTTTCTGGTCA
Organism: Bursaphelenchus okinawaensis; assembly: GCA_904066225.2. Lineage (NCBI taxonomy): Eukaryota > Metazoa > Nematoda > Chromadorea > Rhabditida > Aphelenchoididae > Bursaphelenchus > Bursaphelenchus okinawaensis. Next base: position 7,099,424 of record CAJFCW020000002.1, on the reverse strand, counting down.
ATCTCTTGAAAATCAAGTAAAAAAAATTACGTTTTGAATTTCCCGCTAAATTGGCATTGTGTTTCAAGCTTCTAACTTTGTCATTTTTGACTTCTAATAATTTTTCTTTGATATATTAGTAGAAAACCTTTAAATGAACCTACATTTTCAAATTTGTAAGCGTAGCTTGTCTATAAAGTCGAAAAAAGTGCGTGAAACACAATGCCAAATTTGCAAAATTGGCGGAAAAATTAAATATTTTAAAATTTTAACCACAAAAGTGCGAGCTAAATTTTTTTTGGGTACTGCTGATGGTACAAAGAATTTATATACATATGTAGCGATTTTCAGATGATACTGAGCGAGGCAAGGTAGATTTTTTTCTTGTTAAAAGATATTTAAATATTACTGTAAAATATTATACAGAAATTTTGCAAAAAACAGATTTGAAACTACATTTCGTATAAAACATAATAAAACAATTTAATTTAAAGCCTACAAGCAAGTCGTACCATAGTAACGCTATGATATCAGAATGTTTTGCACGTTTCTATGTCAAGTTTCAAGGTTTGTCGCCATAGTTAAAAAGCAAACAAACCCAAGATTTCTTTTCTTTTATTTGCTACTTTTTCATTTTTATAACCGATTCTTTCTGTTTTTTCTTCGCTTTTTGATATTTAAGCTATGTTAATATAGTACTGGATAGTACTAGCTTGATCGTGGGAACGTACTGTACGAATAATATTTTTAATTTAAAATTTTTAAAGGTTTATATTAGCTTGTTCAATTACTTCTGCGCCCTCTTTTAAAGCAAATTTTTAAGGTTATAATTATGTGAACAGCCTAATATTTTAAAATTAAAAAATTTATAATAGGTTTTTCAATTAATTATGTGCTCCTTCTTAAAGCCATTTTTTAGAGTTAGTGGGCACAGAATTATGTGAACAATCGTATTTTTGAATTCCAAAATTTCAGTAAAATTTGGGTTATTCAACTGACTTTTCTCTTCCGACCGGTCGATTTTTATCGCTGGAATGTCAGAAGAGAGCGAACTGATTGCTGAACTGAAGGATGCCCTCAGGTCAGAACTGAAATTGTACCCGGATTACGGTAAAACGTCGAGTTTGAACAGGTGGCTTGTTGGATGGGACAACAATGTCGGTATGTTGTGGACTGGAGGTTATCTTATTCTACTGACGAATATATTTAGGTTTTGCACTTTAAGTAATCATAGGAGGTTATGGTACCTAAAGCTTTATAAAATTTAGTAAAAATACAGTATAACCTGATTTACACCTACTATAAAGTAACTAACCTAACTCCATTTCAGAAGCCATAACCCCAAAACTCCGCGACGCCATCGTATCGCTCCGTGCCTTAGGCTTGAACAAGAAGAAGTTCAGCACGGTGGAGGAAGTGAACGAGTACTGTGACAGTCTCTCTGAACACCAAAGTCTCTTCCCAGGATCTCTACTAGGTCATGACAAACAAGGTAACGTCGTATCTGTCATTCCATTGGGCCGACTGGATGGCTACGGACTGTTGAGAACGGCCAAGGTCTCGGACCTGTTCTTGAGTAAGGTGGTCGAGAGTGAAGGTGTCATGCAGATTCTGCGACGGTTGGAACAGGAGACTGGCAAGCAGTTGGGTAGGTAATATAATTTGTAGGGTAGGATAGGGTAGGGTACGGTACGGTACGGTACGGTACGGTACGGTACGGTACGGTACGGTACGGTACGGTAGGGTAGGGTAGGGTAGGGTAGTAGGGTAGGGTAGGGTAGGGTAGGGTAGAATTGGGTAGGGTTGGGTAGGGTAGGGTAGGGTAGGATAGGGTAGGGTAGGGTAGGGTAGGGTAGGGTAGGGTAGGGTAGGGTAGGGTAGGGTAGGGTAGGGTAGGGTAGGGTAGGGTAGGGTAGGGTAGGGTAGATTATATATGATTGGCCTTAGCAGACTTTATTATAACGTTTATCAAAGTTACGTACTAATGACATTACTGTAGGTACCGTAGTGATCATCGATCTGGACGGTCTCAGTCGTGATGCCATTGACTTGACCGGTCTGAAAGTTGTGAATAATATTCTGGCGCGACTTCAGGACCTCTTCCCAGATGTGCTACGGAAAGCCTTCATCATCAATGCTCCAAGCTTTGTCCAGATGATCTTCATGGCCATCAACCCTTGTCTGTCCAAGCAAACTCAGCAGAAGATCGAGGTCTGTGGCAGCAATTGGAGGGATCGCCTTAGGGTAGGTTGTAGTAAATTCTCTTGCTCAAAGTCTACCACTACCTACTACAATATCACCTTATAGGACACGATTAGTGAAGACGTACTCTTCGAACAATGGGGAGGTATCAGACGGTCCTCCTTACCGACAGGTCACATCAGAATGGCAGGCAAAGTCAAGAAGGAGGACTACTTCCGAGACGAGGACGACAACGACAAGGAGAAGATCACCGTACCTGCTAGAGGATACAACTACGTAGAAGTAGAAGCGGATTCAGATGATCACAAACTGGAGTGGTGGTTCAAATGCGACAGCGGTGACCTCGACTTTCATGTGGTGAAGGTGGAGGACGAGGAAGACACGATCGTTTGGCCAAAGTTCAGGCTTCTGACACAGTTCGTACCCGAGAAGAGAACGGTAGGTGTACGGTTGATGTAAGGTAAACGTGGAGAAGAATTTTACGATAAATTACAGTATTTTACTGTAAAATAGATACAGACATATAGAATCATACTGTAATTTCAGATCGACCTCGACGGACCCGGCACTTACCGACTGATCTTTGAGAATTACCATGGTAAACTATGGTCCAAGACCGTGAAGTACTATGTGAATGTGCTCTCCCAATGATGACATTTCTCAGAATGATGTCATTTTTGATTAAACTGATCTGAACCATCTTGTTGTACTTATGTTGTTGTCTTACATATCTTGTCTCATAGGAGAGTTTTGGAAGTTTACTAGGGTTTGAAGTGGCATTTTTTAACTTTTAGGATTTTACATTGGTTTTAACAGTTGTAGAACGTGTTTATATTACTCTTTGTTAGTGGTATGTGTTTACTGCTGATTATAATCACTAACAGGTTGTTCAAATAATTTTGCGCCTCTTGTAAAGTTGCTTTGAAAAGAGCACAGAATTATTTGAACGACCTCATAAATATATTGTGGTAGATAGATATGGGTCGTATTTGCAATTTATAGTTGTCATAACATGTGTTTATCAAGATTGTCGTTGTATATAGAGATTTTTACTTTAGGGCATATATTGTTGTTGATACTATTATAAGTAGTAATGGCAACTTTTTGTTTAACATCAAGTTGTAAATAAACTAAACAGTACCGTTTGTGTCGCTGATAGAGTAAAATTACAATTAAAATTCACAGCTAGTACTACTAGGCCGGTTATAATGTATAATAATACCATGAAGTTATTCAAATAATTCTGTGCTTCGTGCCTTCCAAAAAGGGTAGGTTGTTATATTGTTTTAGTTGCCTTGTACAACACTTAACATAAAATCTTGAGTTAGGTTGTGAACTAATTATGTGCCCCCTTTTAAAACAAATTTCCGGGCTTAGGAGGCTCAGTATTATTTGAAAAAGCTAATATTAACAGTACCAAATGAAAAATTAAAAAATGTTATAGTACCTGAGCGAAATATAAACCAATAACTCCCGTTTCCTGGTACGTCGAAGCAAATAGACGCGATTGTGAAACACTAATAATCTCTGATTTCTGCTCTGATAACGTGATAGTCCCGTGAAGAGTAAGTTACCCTTCCCTTCCCTTTTATGAAACACAATCATGGCGTGATGAAGCTGTTCTAAATTGATATTTTTTGGAAAAATACACTTGAAAAAGGTCAAGCTTCTCATGTAGCACAATTAATACTATGTTGATGGTACTTTTGCAGCTAAAAACAGTGGTTTTGGCAGTATTTTTGGATGTTTTTTGAGCTTTAAATTAGAAAAAAGTCGTTTTAGAAGTGAAAGATATATTTTTGAACTTTGTTGAATTTAATTTCAAGTGTTTGCAGCCAAAAAGGGTCCAAATCTCTCGAATAAATTGCTTGTTTTGGTCAACAACAATAATAATATTATATATCTTTATTTTTTTTCAAATTTTAAATTTTCAAAACTGATTTTAAACTATTTCCTAATAAGATACGAATATGAATTGACCGAACAACTCTTCTCGATTATTTTGTTTGTTCCGTGATAGATAACATTCGCCCAACGCTTCAACCTTTTCCATTTATATTGTTTTAGGTACAAGATGTCGTTCTTGAACCCCATCCTCAAGGTCTCCAAGGTGCTCAAGGTAAATTTGTGGTTTGGAGTGTTAAAAATAGTTCAGATAGTATTTTTTTGGTTTGAAAATTTGCATAAATTTACAGGAAAACATGTTTTTGAGAAATTGTGGAAATAAAAGCTAAAATGATCTGGCAAACTGCGCCCAGCGTTTTGCAGGAGATGCGCAAATTCGGTAACGTGCTGTTTTTCCGAGAACTTTTGAGTATTATATAAGACATCGACCAAAAATAATGTCGCTGATCTTTTGTTGAAGCTCTTGTGCCTAAACTTGATGTTTATCTTTTCTATTTACTTTTTGACCGCTTATAACTAATCTTCTAAAATTTCAGCCCCTTCCCATTCGCTTCTACTCCACCGTGAATGAAGTCACGTTCCAAACCAAGCCCTACAAGCTACACAAACTCGACTACGGACCGAATGGAGAGACCGTCTTGACGAGGGACGAGGCCTTGGACTACTACAAGGAGATGTTGGTGTTGAGGAGGATGGAGACGGCTGCCTCCAACCTCTACAAGGACAAGAAGATCAGAGGCTTCTGTCACTTGTACAATGGCCAAGAAGCTGTCGCTGTTGGAATTACTGCGGCCAAACACAAGGATGATGCTCTGATTACATCGTACAGATGTCACGGATGGACGTATCTTATGGGGTCTACAATCTCTGAGGTTTTATGCGAATTGACTGGTATGTTGTGGTATCTTGGTTGCATATGTCATGGGTTTTAGTACTAGTACCTTGAGGATGAACTATAACTTTAGTATCGCTAATGGCTTGTTACAGTATTACTATGAGTACCATACTATTATATTTTAGTACTATAAGTACTATAAGACACCATTTTGGTATTATAAGTATTATAATATACTAGTTTAGCATCATAAGTACTATAACATACTATTTTGGTACTATAATATACTAACAATACTCTAGGTCGTATCTCCGGCAACGTGTACGGTAAAGGCGGATCCATGCACATGTACGAACGCAACTTCTACGGTGGTAATGGTATTGTTGGTGCCCAGATCCCACTCGGTGCTGGCTTGGCCTTTGCTCAAAAGTACCGTAACGAGAGGAACGTATCGTATGCCTTGTACGGCGATGGCGCTGCCAACCAAGGTCAGTTCTTCGAGACAGTAAACATGGCTCAGTTGTGGAAGTTACCGTGCATCTTCATCTGCGAGAATAACGGATTCGCTATGGGAACGTCGGCGACAAGAGGTGCTGCTAGTACTGACTACTACACCAGAGGCGACTTCGTACCAGGTAGGGGATTTGAGGTTGTTTTTTGATTTTAAGGGTATACTGTAATCCATTTTTTAAACTAAGGCATACTGTAACCGCATACCGTATAAATCCTTAAAATTCTGGTACCAGGAATCTGGGTGGACGGTATGGACGTGCTCACAGTACGAGAAGCCATCCACTTTGCTCGTGAGTACTGTATCGCCGGCAAAGGACCTTTGGTACTCGAGTTGGCTACCTACAGATACGTCGGTCACTCTATGTCTGACCCTGGTACCAGCTATCGTACTCGTGAAGAGGTACAGGAAGTCAGAAAACATCGTGATGCTATCGTCGGATTCAAGGACAAGATCGTCACTGCTGGTCTGGCTAACGACGAGGAGTTGAAGGTAGGCATAGGAAGTCACGGTACAGATATTGCGGGTGTTATGATTATAGTGATATCTTACTATATTAGTTGGCAAAGTATACTGTAATATACGGTTTTTTATATGAAATAAGGGACTTTTGGTGATATACCTTTAACTGACATACAGTAACTGTTAAGTGAGTTACAGTAATCTTTTCTTGACCTAAAGTAACCCTGGCTTACTGTAATTTTTCCCACTTTTCAGCAAATTGAAAAAGACGTTCGTGTAGCCGTGGACGAAGCTGTGAAGCAGTCCATCTCCGACCCAGAACTGCCATTGGAGGCCTTGTACTCCGACTTGTTCGTCAACACCGAACCCCAGACAGTACGTGGTTGTATCGTAGAGGAAACCATCGTACAACCAGAGCGATACACAGCCGAGATCATCAAGAAAAGCGGCAGAACACCCAAAGTGTACCAACCTTAAGATAGACATAGATTTGTGTTATGCAGTCGTTGTAGACAGTAAATTCATGATTATTACAGTTATGGTAATACTATGGCAAATCAGTTGTTGTAGACAGTAAAGATATGGTTTTTAGCTGTTATAGTAATGTTATGGTCTTGAGAGTAAACTTATACATGTAGTTACCAAAGTACTTTTAGATAGTAGGAGTATAGATACCACGGTAATTTTACAGAGTAAAGACGTTGTTTTTGTTTGTTGTAGTAAAGTAATGATCAAATCAGTATTTTGAATTCTTTTAGTCAAGTTTTATGACATTTGAGTATTATATATACCTCAACATATGGCATATCATAACATACCATACATCAATCAAATTGCTCATTTTGTTACCTAAGTATTCGTAATATCAATGTTATACTTATCAAATTACTCATTTTGTCGTATTATCTGAGTAATTTATATTAATATTATGCTTCATCACTAATCTACTACAATATAACTTCCTAACTATTTACAATCAGCCACCACCGAGCATAATACCTCCTACTACAACGAACCACCACCAAGCTCAACATCTCCTACTCATTTTGTGACTCCACTCAAACATTGTTTCCAAACCAAACATAAGGGCCATTTACTGGCGCAGTAACTTGGGGCCCGAGGCCTTTGAAATGGCACTAAAATTGGAGGGAAATTCATTTGGCTATCGCCCCGGGGGGATTCGGCCCGTTTTTCCCGAGGCCAAAGACAAACCAAAATTGCTGGGGGAGAGTAGCAAACTGTGTCGCTCCACATCAATTACACTGTGGCTTGATGTATATTACTTTAGATTGGTTTAGTACAGTACATGTTAAAATAGAAATAGAATGCATGCTATTCCTATTTATTTTTGATTTTATTCGGGTATTATAGTGGACATGGGTATAGGGGATAATGCCGAGAGTAATGCTTGACATCTGCTCCTTGGCTTCCCTTCATGACCCCCGTCCGACTCTGCCATTAGATTGGCCTTATTTTAAACCGCCGATAAATTGCGCTCAAATCTGCATATCGCATGGCTTTCCCCAGCCCTTTCGGGGATATTTACTTGAATTTCTTGTTGTTCTGGGGTTCTTGCATTTGTTTATCAAATGTAAAGTTGCTTTGTCGTTTTTCCATTTGTTTATCAATGTTTTTAGCTTGTTTTTAACTGTTTTATAGATATTTTGAATGTTTTTTACTTGTTTTTGAAGTGTTTTGAACTATTTTTAAACTTGTTTGTAATTTTTTTATCTTCTTTTTTGTTGTTTTTAAAGTTGTAAACATTTTTTATTGAATTTGCAAAACTTTGTTGTAAAAAGAATGTTTACTCTCCCACATGAACTACGTTATTTACTTTTCAAAGTTCGTTTGTGCATCCCAAACTCAGTGGCGATGCACGTACATGATTAAATTAACCTCACCCCATTCGCAGACAACTTTGTCCTTGTGATTTACAGTTATTTCGAAGATTTTCAATGCTTTAGGGCATTTACTAGACAACTTGGGCCATTTACTAGGCTATTTACAGGCTCTTCGTCCATTTTTTTTTTAATTTCCAAAAACTTTTTGACCGGTTTTCTCAACGTGCCAAAACTTATAAACTCTCTTCTGTAATTTGACAAATTTTTTTGCAATTTCCTCCACTTTCCCAAAACTTATGGACCATTTCCTCCGACCTCCCACTGATTTTCCCCTTTTTCTCACAATTCCACAACCATTTTCTGCCATTTTTCGAATTGCCCCAACCTTTTAGAGGCAATGAAACATCAGTCAGTAATCTCTGAATAATAAATACATGGAACGCGGCCACTTCCCCCCTCGGCGGAGGAAACATTCTTCTTCGACGGCAAAAACGGCCTGCGGTCATGGCTGCTGGACGATTTCGCAAGAGGGGAACGCCTCGGTATTCCTTGGCCATTGTCCCTGCACTCTTGTCCCTATTTTTATCGAATTTCTCGTACAAAAGTCGCTGCTGCTTGCTTTTACATCTTTGTCAAGCTGGAAGTGGTTTTGGTAATTTGTATTATGTTGGGGGTGATTTTTGAGTCTTTTAGATAATTTTTTCGGATTTTAAGCTAATTTAAGTCCACTTTTTGAACTGAAAGTTACATTTTTAGACAGATATTGACCTCTCAACCCCTTCTAAATTTCACTCAAGTTTTAATTTTTCGAATTTCGTGAAAATTGAAGCGAGAAACGGACTGTGCCCTCACGTTCCGTCCGATTGCGCAATCCTAGGTTAAATTTATATTGTGAGGGGGATCCCCACCCATTTCGAAACAGTTGTGAGTAACCAGCACAGTTTTGTTTTTATTTACACACAAGATAATTACTTTGCCCAAAGGCGCTTATGAAGAAAGAAAATAATGCCTTTAATGTTATAGCTATTACAATGTAATATTATGCTTTTTTGAGGATTTCAATTGTGATAACGGGTATCAAATGGGTATTATTGTCGCGTTTTGTATATTTTCTTTTGCTTTTTTTGGAGTATTGTTATGAAATATTGTTGTTGTTAACACCTCTGAGGCTTTTTTTTGAGTCATACCTAGTCTTTCCTGGCCATAGTTTGGCCACTATTTACAAGAATAGCCCAGCTTTCTTCGTTTGGTACCTTCAAAAGCCTAAACATTTTAAGTTTGGACCATAGGAGCAAATTACGTCGTAAAATCTATCTTTATACTAACTATAATATAGGTTATAGCCACTTTAAGAACTACAAGCCACAACCCCCACATTCTATTCAAAATCTCCCCCTCTCCCACCAATAATGTGTATTTATACAGCTGTATTTCCCAATAGTTTCGAACCGAGAACTCTTGAAAACATTCCCGAGCCTCTGAATCACAGAGAACGTCTTATCTCATCTCCAGACGCTTTTACTCTCCGTGAGAACGTTGTGGCACGTTGAAGCTCACAACGTTTTCACTTTTCACTCCGGTCATTCCGACGTTCTGCAATCGCTACGTGGAACGTTTTATTTATTTTTCATAACTTTGAACAGTTTCCGTGTTTTGCGATAAGATTTTTGCAAAACATATTGTGATTGCCTTGAACTAACGATGAAATATTACCTCTCTTTTTGGCAAAAGTTATTTGGCATAGATTACGCACTAATTACTGCCCAAACTTATTTAATTTCACGCCCTATTTATCGGACGTTCCTCCAAGATTTGAACGTTTTCCGCGGAAAAACTAATTTCGGCGGCGATTTTCGTCATTTTTCTCGAAATGACCGAGAGGCATTGAACATTGAAAAAGCTGTCAGCTCGGCCACGTCAGTCGAGATTAATGGTCACATTGTTTTCTGACCTCTTTAATGGCTTCAATCTTAACACTTTGCCGTTCGCCACCGTTCTTGCCAATTGTTTTTTCCATGGTAACGCGCATATCACGTAAATTTACTCGTAAATAACTTTTGCTGCCAGGTATTCCAATTTTTATGCGAAGGTGAATTTAAAACTCCTGTTCTTTAGGCCGAAAAGCGGTACTTTCGCGCGCGAAACTCGCATCGCCCTGAAATTCAGGGCTCTTTGGCATTCCGCACCGGGCGGGGAATTGTTGTTTTCGCTTGCGCGCGCCTATTTCACTCGCCTCGGAATGTAATTTGGGTTCGGTGAAGCTTTATACATTTGTATGAGCTTTATAAAGAGCTTGGAGTTTTGGTTTTACCTAGAAAATTGTTTTAGGCATATTATTCGTCATTTCATATTTACACGAGTTTGGGTGATTTGTCGCGCTGTTGTCGACCATTTTGAGTATAATCATTGTTTTTTTTCAGTCGTTTTTTAAATCTAACCAAGCTTCTTAACCAAGATGCGTGAGATCGTTCACATTCAAGCCGGACAATGCGGTAACCAAATCGGTGCCAAGGTAAGATAATATATGATTTTACGTTTTAGGCAACTCGTTCTTGTTTTAATGGCGTTTAACTGCTTTTATAACGAAAAACAGGTTTTTTGTTATTTATATATTTCGCCGAATACTAAAAATTTTACTTTAAAATTTATAAAATATTGTTTTAGTTCTGGGAAGTCATTTCTGACGAGCACGGTATCCAACCCGATGGATCGTACCAAGGAGAGTCCGACCTTCAATTGGAGCGTATCAACGTCTACTACAATGAGACCGGAACCAAGCGCTACGTTCCTCGCGCCATTTTGGTCGATTTGGAGCCTGGTACCATGGATTCGGTCAAGAACTCACCTTATGGTACTCTTTTCCGCCCTGACAACTTTGTCTTCGGCCAATCCGGAGCCGGAAACAACTGGGCCAAGGGACATTACACCGAAGGAGCTGAATTGGTTGACAACGTCTTGGATGTTGTGAGAAAGGAAGCTGAAGGATGTGACTGTCTTCAAGGTAGGGTTTTCATGTTTGTCTTTGTGGTTTAGATATTTTAAGGAGAAAAGGGCATGTATGAGAAAGAAAATTAACAAATTGAACTTTTGAATACTGTAACGAAGGTATTACTGTAGTTTTTTGGATTAAATTATTCTGTAATATTGGTTTTTGTTTAGAAACTTTATTTTTTCTAAAGATAAGTTGTTGTTTGCACGATTTTTAGTGTGTTATGTATATATAAGTAATAACTCGTGTTTTTAGGTTTCCAACTGACTCATTCTTTGGGTGGTGGCACTGGATCTGGTATGGGAACCCTGCTCATCTCTAAGATCCGTGAAGAGTACCCAGACAGAATCATGAGCTCCTTCTCTGTCGTCCCATCGCCAAAGGTCTCGGATACCGTAGTCGAACCCTACAACGCCACCCTCTCTGTCCATCAACTGGTCGAGAACACCGACGAAACCTTCTGCATTGACAACGAAGCCTTGTACGACATCTGCTTCCGCACCTTGAAGTTGGCTAACCCCAACTACGGCGACTTGAACCATCTCGTGTCGATGACCATGTCCGGAGTGACGACCTGCTTGCGATTCCCAGGTCAGTTGAACGCCGACTTGAGAAAACTGGCTGTCAACATGGTGCCGTTCCCTCGTCTTCACTTCTTCATGCCCGGATTCGCTCCATTGTCTGCCAAGAACGTTGCTGCCTACAGAGCCTCGACTGTTGCTGAACTTACGCAACAAGTAAGTTTTTTACTGTGAATTGAGTTTCTCTATGTTAAGATGCTACTATTAACATGTTATAGTAGAGAATGCTTTGAATTGTTCAATTATAATTTTAAAAATTTGGATTTTGTCGTAAAATTATTTAAAATGGCTTGCTATTGGTAAACTTACAATACTAACCTTTTCATTTTTAGATGTTCGATGCTAAGAACATGATGGCTGCTTGTGACCCACGTCACGGCCGTTACCTTACCGTAGCCGCCATCTTCCGTGGTCGTATGTCGATGAGAGAGGTTGACGACCAAATGATGAGCGTACAGAATAAGAACGCTAGCTACTTTGTTGAATGGATTCCAAACAACGTCAAGACTGCCGTCTGTGACATTCCACCAAGAGGTCTTAAGATGTCCGCCACCTTCATTGGTAACTCGACTGCCATCCAAGAGTTGTTCAAGAGAATCAGCGAACAATTTAACGGTAAGTAATTGGTTTTTTTTTTTGCATTTTAGGTAATTATGAATGAAATTATTTATGTTTTTCGTTGAAAAGTTGGCTGAATTAAGGCAAAAAGTGATTTTTGGTGATCTGTTTGATAGTATCTGTAGTATGTTGTAGATGCTGATGTATTTCTTCTATTTTTTCTTATTTAACTTGTTTAACAACTTTATAACATGCTTTATTTCAGCTATGTTCCGCCGCAAAGCTTTCTTGCATTGGTACACTGGTGAGGGTATGGACGAGATGGAGTTCACCGAAGCCGAATCCAACATGAACGACCTCATCTCGGAATACCAACAATACCAAGACGCTACTGCCGAAGACGAGGGCGAATACGAAGCCGAGGAAGGCCAACTCGACGCCGAGTAGAGGAGACCACCACTAACCCCCCGTCCGCTTGTCTCTTTCTTAAATATAATTGTTATAAATGATTTAATTTTATATCCTTGTCCCATTTGAAAGTAAATTGTAATTGAAGAGTCGCTTCCGTTGCTTCCTCATTTCTTTTCCACCATCGATTACATTTTACATGGCGAAAACACTTGGCATTATAAACCTGTTCTTTTCTTATTAAATTAGAATACAGTACTCGGATTGGTGTTATTATGGGTTTGTAAAGGTACATTAATATCGTTTTAGTTTTATTGTAATTGGGTTTTAAAAATGTTATGTATAAAATTATAAAGTAAGATTCTAGCGAGAGGGGAGGCACTTAAACGCAAGCGTTTTTTGACATTGGTTAAGCTATAATATGAAAAATGGGGCAAAAGGTTTTAATTACTGTAATATTAATCATAATTAAAATTTATTAATGGCAAATATTTACTTGGTAATATACATCGTTTGTACAAGGTGGTACACTTTTAGCGGTCTAAAAGGGTTTGAAGAAGATGATTACGATCAGCATGGCATCCATTACGATCATCGCACATTTGGTTACGAACGACGCTGATACGAACTTGGACGAGGTACCGGACAAGGCTCTCATCGTATACAGCATGTATACATAAGGTGGTGAGTCTTTATACAGTCAAAATTTGACTGTAGGTTTGAAGTTCTTGACGAATACACAAGTTTTAAGTATTTTAAGGGATTAGTATGAAATTATTGTATCTGATTCAAGATACGATGTTTAGAGAAGTCAATAATCAAAAGTTAGAAAAGTAATAAGTAAAAGGCTTGATTACTATAAAATAGGTAACAGATGCTACTGGAAACTTGAAGTAATTTAGCACATATGTCAGTTAAAGCGCAAAATACGATCGTTTGTTGAGCTGTATGGTGCAAACCGGCTGTTTTTATAGTTAAGATAAGTGAATTTAATCACGCATTTCAGTGAAAAACGTGTTGTTTACCTTGATCTGCATACATTACTTCTCAATCGAATATATCATTAACAGACGTGTGATATGTCAAGGGTTAGACTATAGTATTACTAATTACCATAGTAGGTTTTGTTAAAAAATTGAATTTATTTATATATTCAAATGACTATATCATGTTATTTGATCAATGCTGTTATGTTGTTATAATAGCTTGTTTCTACATATTAGGTTTTTTAAATAATTCTGTGCCTTTTCTCAGAGCAACTTTTTGGGGTTGAGGGGCGCAGGATTAGTTGAACAATCTATTTGTTCTTGACCAGTAACAACTTACTTATCAATGGTCAAGACGTCTATATAATGGTTATAGTAACAACGCAGTATCCCAATTGTAATACAAAGTAATACGAAATAGGATCGTTTACAATAACCGCGAAACAAGATACGACGACAACAAAGACACAAACCAAAAATAGATCTACGTGTTTACTTTGTGGACAATGACCATTAGCTACATTGTTCGCGTCAAATCTTGTTTACCGTCTTCGGAATTCGTTTTTTTCGGTTCGAAAACGATTGCTTTTACCACTTATCTTGTACATATTATTTTGAATTGCTCTTTTGTTAAATATTTAGGTTATTATTTTGTGTTATTTTTAGCTTGTTATTTATTGGTTTACAATTGATGTTTAAAGTTTCGTAGACGAAACATAAAGTTGTAAGCCAAGGTAGGGTCAGTTTTAATAAAGGCGAGGCCAGAGGTCTGTCGGTCCGGTCAAACGCATTTTCAAAATTGGCCTGGTTAAAAAATTTAGGACCGCAGTCCGGGTCTTGGTTTTAGGATCGAACTGAACCGATAGCTACCTGTAAGCGAAACAAAAAGCTAAGGACACAGTGGGATAAAGTAGAGCTTCTAAGGGGATGTAACAAGATTGGGTGGGGTAGGGTAGGGTAGGAGAGACTTCTCACGTTAAGGCTAAAGTAAAGGCTGTGAGAAATCTTGAGTATGGTTAAAGTAAGACTATAACAAAGATACCGTAATTGCAAAAAGAAAATCTTTAAGATTATAAGAAAGGCAATATCATATGCAAGTATGTTCTATTTTTAGTATGGAACTAATTGAACATATTTATTCCGAGCCCATAAATCAAACCCTGAGGCATTCAGATGGGAGGTCACGACTTTTCCTTCCAAGTCGCGATCTCTCTATTTACTTGTCATATCTTGTACGAGAAAGTGCAAGGAAAGTGTTCTTACCGTGGTAGTTACTGTATTCTAGTCTCACGATTATAAAATTTAATGTAAGATTATTGTCATACTGTAGGTTAATACTGTAGATTAAAAATAACAGGAGTATTACATAGTATTTTATATATTAGCATACTCTCTTACATTATAGTATGTAAGTGTATTTACACTCGACTAATGTTACAAAATGGTATTATACCCTCATACTGTAACTTACGTACCGTATATCCAAGTATAATACTATTTAAATTCAAATTTAGCCTTTGAAAGCCGAAAACTTGTAAAGTCTCGACTCTCGAGGTGGTCGGTCGAGATTCTTGTTTGTCCAAACCCCCCCCCCTTTCCCCTTTACTGCGCCCATTTCTCGATCACAAATCCATCTGATGCACTTTAACTGAATATTATATTCAGATGCATATTAATTGACTTTGATGTTGTTTTTCTGATATCTTGTTTTGATAATATTTATCATAAGATCTTCCTTGTGATGTGTATTTGGTATATTAAGATAATGTTTCTTGAGCTCTTGAGATTGTTAAATAATGGTTTTTCTTATGATTTTTTAAGGAAAATTAGTTTTAGACGAAGTATATGTTACTTTATAAGCATTACTTTGGGAGACGAAAATACTTTTTGTTAAGTACTGTATTACATTTTGCCGTTGTATAACTTGTAACTTTACTGTACTTGTCATCCCCATTAAAAACTATCATTTTACTCTAATCTTAACATTACAGCACTCCAAATGGACGAAGATCTCCAGTTCCTAGAAGAATCTTACCTCTTCAACGTATGCTCCATTCGCCCTCATGTAGCCGTGGCTACAGAAACCCCAGAACAAGAAGCCCTTGATCTAGTATGGTACTCCAATGTTCTAGTACTGCCATCGATAGCACTAGTAGGAATACTGTGTAATCTTCTGAATCTACACATATTAACATCGAATAAAGCTGCTAGGAGGATGCCATCGTGGCATTTGTTGGTATCTCTGGCACTGTTCGATAGCTTATTCTTGGTGTTTGCGACATTAGATGTGACACCTTCTAGTTTACATTTGTTCATCAGAAACTCTACTTTGAATGCGATGTATACCAAGATGGTGTTGTACATACGAACTATCGCTTCTACTTTCTTCAGGGCTTCTATATTGTAAGTTGTTGATAAGGGTAGGGTAGGGTAGAATAAGATAATGTGGGTAGACATAAAGTAAGATGTGTTTACTAAGTAATATATAGTGTTATATATTCATATGTCCATTTCCAACCACAACCTCATCACTTACAGAGTAGTAGTAGCCTTCAACATAGAGAGATACGTTTGTGTATGCAAACCTTTGTGGGCACATCGAGTATGCACATCACGGACGTCTCTACTGGCTGTTATGTTATCATTGACAATAGCATTTGGATGCAGTTTACAGTGGCCATTAGTGTATCAAGTAACAGAGTGTTTTGACTATGAAAGCGATCATTACTACTACATTATTACCATGAAAACCGACGCTACTCTACAGGTAAGCTTTTTTACATTTTGTCATCTTATGTTTAAACATACAGTATATTTTACTGTACTTTATTCTAGTAATTTTGTTTTTAATTACACCTTAACATGTTTAATATACATACCATAAGGTTATTAATACATTATTAGTTAACATTAATGCAATATTTCTTCAGATGTACTACCGCCTGACCAATATGGTATCCCTGGTCATGTTCAACATATTCCCGATCCTATTAATTCTCGTACTCAACTCTCTATTGGTTCGAACACTAAAACAAGTAGTAGAATCAGATAAACGCCGATCGAGCGGTGCAGATACAACGACAATGCTACAGCCGGCTGAAGAAAGTAATGGCAACAAGTTCAACGCAAACGCCATTCTGTTCGCCGTAGTAGTACTATTGTTCGTATGTATTGGACCACAAGCACCAGCGAGGTTACTGTACGACTATCTAGGCCCATATCATCCTACTGTGGTCATATATATGTGTATCAGTCAGTTGGTATGTTGTTTAGGATATATGTACCATCATAATGTTATCATTAACAGTAGCATGTATCCATTGTAATATATATTACACTACCGTACCCAGTGTAATATATAGTATAAACCCTGTTGTACCTCATCCTACACCGCTCCACCATGCCACACCCCACCCCACATCCTTCTTTACCATTATTAATATTAGTATTTCAGTTGGTATTCCTAAATGCATCGCTCAATTTCTGCATTTACTGCCTGGTTTCACGAAGATACCGTAGTTTACTGACCGAGTCGATAAAACGACTACTACATCATGATGCAGAATGGTGCAGTTTAACTGGTACTCAATTGAAAACCAAAATTTCGGTCCTAATGGGACCATCAGGACTACACACAGAAGAGTATCCTATGTTGGAAAGACGGGCGTCATAAACTACATTTATTGATGATACGATGATAACATATCAAAACATAGTGATGCTAGGATAATATATGCTTCACTATATATTTATCTATCATAACTAACTAATGGTAGATGTTGTAGTACAGTTTTATAACATAATATCACTGTCAGTTAGAATATGATGTAGGTAATGACCTTTCTTTCTGTACAGTTATGAAGAGCTTTCTCGAGATTTTAAAATCTTTAAAAACTTAGGTTAACGTCTGCAGTAACAACATATATTTAATTATCATATTGCATTTCCAACATATCCTCTGCCAAACAACATGATCTTAACGTTAATATACTGTTTAGTCATTGTCTTATCATAACATTTGTTTTCAAAACATTTAACATTATTTATATTAAAATCTAATATCATACATTCCATTTGACTTGGCTGTCTGACCGGCTTAAAAGTGGGCCCAGCTTGGCAGCCAGATCTAATTTTTATTTTTCTGGCAATGCAAGAACTATAATATACAATATTATGGTTAAATAACTTTAAAAGCATAATAAATATGAGAAAAAATATAGTACATTACACGTTAATTTAAAAGATTTATAAAGAATACGATAAAATACGGAAAGAAAAAGATAATCCGACACAAAACATTGAAAAAGAACATGTTATACGACGGAAGCTAGGGCGCAACTTTCGCCGTCTTCTTATAATCTATGAAAAGATTTGATTGACTTTTGAGGAAGAGCTTCTAAAGCTTTAGCTAAAGTTGTATTGAAGATTTTAAGTCGACAAGCTTCTTTTTAATTTTCATGAACTTCTTAAATTATTTTATTTCAGCATGACTTCAACAATGGACATGTTTTACTTGTTTCGCACTCTGAGTGAAGAAGAGATCTTGGACAATGTTGTTGAACGAATATACACTTATATCTTGGCCGAATTTCCCAAAGTTGTTACTGTTGACGATGTTATCGACTATTTCGACGAGTTTTTTAGGATGCCATTGAATCAAGTTGTCAATAGATTGGGCTACAAGAACTTTACAATGTTTTGCAAGTACAACAAAGGCATGAACAACATGTTGGACAACTTTAATGGCGATGGGACGATAAAGCCGATTATTTTTGAATATGCACAGGATCAGGCCAGGATGAATGCAGAGGCGTACAAGCAAAGGCAGGAAGAGGAGCGGCTGAAGAGAATGTAAGGTTTTATTGTAAATATTCATTGTTTAGATATTAAATTGGTCTTTGAAAGCTGAAGAAAGCTGTGATATTGCAAATATTAGCTATTAGAATTATTGTGATAGTAAACGAATTTAGTTTCTTTAAAACAATGTCTGATTTATATTGTTTTAGGGAGGCTTGGCAAAAGGAAATGGAAAGAGTGATAAAGGGATACGAAGAGAAGGGCCATTTTCCAACTGACGATGAATTAGAAGTAAGTTTCTTCAATAATTTGTGTTTTACGTTTAGAAATATGATCTGAAGGGTGCTTTTATACATGAATCTTAACTAACAGGGCAGTTTTTGAGTTAGTTTTGTCTTTTGAATTAAACTCTGTCTGATATTTTTCATTGTATTAAGGTAAACTGTCTAACACTTTTAATTCAATGACAAAATAAGTATACAAATTAGTTTGTTTTTTCCTTCATTAATTACTAAAACCCTTGTTGTAGTACCGCCAACTGATCTGCCAATGTGTTCTAAGAGGCATGCAAGATCGCAAACCACTTACACATTCTGGACTTAATGGTTATTTGAAAGAGTATGGATGTGGACTTAATGCTGAGGTATGTATACAGACTAATAATGGTTAGGGGATTTAAAAAGTTTGTATTAATGATTATTGAATACATTGCACTAATTTCAGCTGAATTATTTATTTACTTGAACTATAGTTAGAGTTCTCTTTTATAAGTCGGATTTTTAGTTGTACAAGCATTTCCAAGCCGTCGGTCGCTATAAGAGTACTCCTAAAATGAACGACATTTTAAAAGCGATGAGCTTCGAAATACGGGGAAACGGAAAAATAGATACCATCATTTTCTCCTTTCAGCCATGGATTCCAAGTAAGTATAACCGTTTTTTCTTGAAAACTTACTTTTAGCTATACGGTATTTACTGTATATTCTACTGTAGCTAGATTTGATTTGCTCTAGAGTGTCCTCGAGGTTAATATAGCCTATTTTATGTTTAAAATTTATAGTCTTTTTAGTATAACATACATCTATAATATTGTTTCAGGCTACGACGTCATCATTGCCTTTTATGAAGAAGTTAAAAAGAGGAGAGAAGAGTTCTTGGAACGACACCGTCCTCCGAAAACGCCGGCCAAAAGCTCGCCAACGGTCGACTGGGAATGAAGAATAACATTACTGTATATAATCTCATGTATTTTTTCTTGTTTCAAACGGGTTTTCACTGCGCTATAATAAAAATTGCAATACTTCGTTGAAGTTTACGAAAAACGATACCTATATAGAATTTTTTGTTGCTTGCTATGGCTAATATATCTTTATAATACGACCTAATATACCTGTTACAACATGACTATAGTGATTTTAAGGCCAGGGAATAGAGGTACGGCCATAAGACCCCTTTAGTACCAGTATGCATACCATAAACAATATAAACCTAGTAATAAATTAAATTTATTAGCATTTGAAAATCAATAAATTATATCACAATCTGAACATAGGTAAGATAATATGGGCACTTTTAATACAACCGACATGAAACTTTAATTGAGCTGTATAGTTCAACCTTAAGGCACTTAAAGCAATCACAGGATATGATAAAATCTAGTTAAGAAAAATTTGACAATAATATAATAAATTGCCATAAAAACTACTGTAAAAGACATTGATAGTAAAATGAAAAGACTTATTAGGACAAGCAACACCTTATAGCATTGTAGAAAAGCTATAAAACTTAACTGACAATATAAAAATAATAAATTAGTTAATCTACGGGTACGTACAACAAGCTTAACGTAACCTACGACAAGAATATGCTTAATATGTGACTATTGAAGTAACATACGACAATAATAAGCTATTAAGAAGCACATATTGAAGTATCACAGACTTTAGATACTGTAAATACAACTGTAACCCTGTGAATATATTTTAAGTCAGTAAAAAATGTCACAATATTTAAATTTAAAAAACACTTAAGCAATATGTTATAGAAGACACTGTAACCAAATGATATAAAATGTAAAAATTAATATGAATCGCTAGGAAAGTATCTTACCTTAATATGCATTACTAACCAGTACGTTACTATGCCAGTAACCGTTCGGTATCTTTCGAAGCAGTCGGTTTTATGGTGATTTCTCGTTTGTTGGTCAATTTCGTTCTGAATGTCACATAAGTGTACAGTATCGATCCCAGGACACTAATATTGACACCGATAAAGTTGGCCCACTGGAAGACGTAGTCGCCGCTTGATACCATTCCAGCGTATGTTACCACCAAGTTCTGAAATCAAAAAATAAGTCTTGTGGTTTGTCTCGCTATCCTTACAGTAAATTAGCTTATATGGGCCTCTAAGAAATTTTTTTACAAGTTCAAACAACTAACCACTCCACTTATCTACTCTCTCCCTATCCCGACATCTCCTTGTCCATGCTTAGTTATATTGTCCCATCAAAACTTACCTTAATAGGCCCAACACAAGTCGTAGTAAGAGCAGAATTGTAATGAGTACAAAGCACCAACGAATAGTTGAGTATAAATCCACAAATCGATGACAATATAAAGCACAGTACCACTGATGCTGTCATGTTACCAGCCTCGACGAATGCTCGTACTTTCTCAGTATCTTCAGTGACAAACGCTAATACCATCGCCGGTACAATCATGAACAAAGAGTTGTAGTACAATAATCCCCATTTGCCCAGGTCTTTGGCATCCAACTTCTTCTTCATGTAAACGCCGTTGGCCGCTGTGAAGATGTCGTTGATTAAGATCAGGAAGTATCCATATGCATCAAACGTCAGATCGTAGCTAAAAGTCACATAGTTATTAAAGACTTGTGCGTAAGCCAGTTATGGTTTAATTAAATTTAGCTAAAAACGTATATTAACATTGATAAATTGTTTAGCAACACGTTAGACAACAACATTTTGAATACATACGCTAAATACTTTTTAAAAAACAACATTTTCACTTACATAGCAGCGATAAATGACCCGAATATCATCAAGAACACGCTAACTTTAGTGGCAAAAGGCACATTCGTCCTAAAATTAAAAAAATTGTTATATATAAACCTTTCTGAAACTATAAAACTGTAAAATACTCAAAAAAAAGCTTACAACTTACCCTAACAACAAATATTCAAATACCATGGTTAAGAAAATTGAGAACCGTCGAAGCACTGTGAACATTGGCAAGCTGAAAACATAATTTGATAAACCGAAGGATAATTTATACCATTTGAACTAAAATATACCTCAAAAGAAACTGACTAGTCAAGTATAGTGACTTAAAATCATGTTCTTCATTACAATTTCAAAAAATTCCAAGAAATGTCATGTCTAACATAAAACCTACTTCAATTTCTGTGTGGACCCAAGTCCAGAGACCAGATTAACAAAGTAGATCAACGGCAAAGGAAATATCCTCTTTGGAATCGAATTATCACATCGTGGAAAGTCGACAATGCTACATTTTTGTGCTACGAACAAAACCAACACCGTGGCTCCCATCTGACCAAGTCCAACATAAAGAAACGAAGGAAAACTGAAAATTTTGATAGATAACAAAAGTTCATATCTTTGCAATAAGTAGGTTAGATCCTCTACAGTATTTTAGAAGTTTTTTCATTAACGAAAAAGCTTTTGACACCAATTTTCTGTAAAACACCATAAACTCGGCAAAATGTTATTTTATAGACAAAACTTGTTGTTATTAACATCAACTACCATCC
Organism: Bursaphelenchus okinawaensis; assembly: GCA_904066225.2. NCBI lineage: Eukaryota > Metazoa > Nematoda > Chromadorea > Rhabditida > Aphelenchoididae > Bursaphelenchus > Bursaphelenchus okinawaensis. Next base: position 7,077,582 of record CAJFCW020000002.1, on the reverse strand, counting down.
AATTCATAACTAAAAACTGAAAAAAAAACAAAAACTACTTACTGCAAGTTGGTTAACAAGATCTTGTTGATGAAAACGATCAGAACCGAGACCAGTCCAAAGAAAACCGCTGATCCAGCTCTGGCCAACAACGAATGGCCTGGCTTTCCGACGGCCATTTCCCTAAAAACCCATATATTGTCATTTGAACACTTACTCCTCCATTTTCACATTAACACGAACATTAAACCATATGAAAAACGTTTAAAATAAAGGTCCCGAAGCTAATTTACATTCAAATCCAATGCGTGGTTCAAAAAAGCACTTTAAAATTCAAAACATAGCCGTCTATTATAATACGGTTTAGCTTAAAAGGTTATTCAAACATCAATGGTTATTTTAAAAAGTAGGCGAACTTATTTTAAATTTTAACATGCATTTTGTTTTATATTACATATATACTAGAAGTGCCCCATTATTCAATTTTACTTCACGTAACACATTTTCCATCCTAGTTTTTGATAAAACAATATAAAATAACATTAACAGCAATAAAACATGCAAACGTCTAATAACTATCAAACTAGACTGAATTATAATGAATTGCCACGTATAAACGATATTATGTTAGACTCTAAAATGTCATTTTAGTTACACACCCTCAAAAATCATTAAAAAAGAAAAGATAAGACGAAAAAGTGTAATAGTCAGCTTTAAAAAGTCAAAATAAATATAATCTGAAAAATAAACGGTTTTTTTAATTTACCAGTCGAAATTTTATAAAATAATTAAAAATAATAAACTTGACTCTTTTTTTTGGAGGTCAAGTTTCTCTCTAGACAAAATTTGTAAAATTTGACGATTTCTAGCAAATTTGATGTAGATACAATTTGATAAAGAATTAAAATTTTTTCTTTGGGTTTAAATAATGTTACAAAGAAAACTACAATTTAGAAAGGTTAACAACCACTATTTAGAAAGGTAAACAGTACGTTTTTTAAAAATTCCACAATTTGTCTTTGGTTTGTTAGTGCAAAGCGCTTGACCTAAATTTTTACAACTAATTTAACAAGTAATTGATTAAATTTAACACGGTAAGTGTTAGAGCGAACGCATTCTTTCATTCTAGCACAGGGTTGCTCAACAACTTCATATTACACTTTATATTATCCTTGATTCTTTCAAAAATACAGCTCACAATTTAAAACTCTACCTTCTCTGTTACAAAATCAATTCCAATTACCCTACAAAAATGTTTTTAAAAGCCCGACAAATATATTTCTACTTCCTTAAAAGCCGAATTGAAATGGGTTACATTATCTGATCTTGTGTTAGTTGTGGTAATTGGATCGATTGCTATCGCTAATATAGGTATATAGTTATCTGACGATGTTTAATGCTACGACCCCCGCGTTTTACGTTTATTGTTTGAGAAAATGTTAGGAAGGTCGCCAAATATTTATACAGCACTTTTATTTTTATAGTAAGGTAAATAGTTTATAAATAATCAGGGACGTCGTTTGGGGGAGGGGGAGGGGGGGGTACCCCCTCCCCCAGAGCCGATCCGAAAAAAATTACACAGCTAGGTACCTGTACGTGAAAAAACGAAAAAAAAAATTTTGGAAAATCGGTCCACAGGACCTGTGGACGAAAAAAAATTTTCGGCCTCGCCCTCCCCCAGAGAAAATCTGTAGCGACGTCCCTGTAAATAATATTAAATTTTATAAATGTTAGGCTCTTCAATTGCCCCCTCTCAAAACAAATTTTTAGGATTAGGGGGCACAGAATGATTTTAACGACTTAATAGTTTTATAAATAATATTAGACTAGGTTGTAAGTATCTGCAGAACTAAATATATCTGGAAAGACTATTTGTAAATTGCTCAGCACGAATTGCTAACCTCCGACCGGGTAATATAATCAATGGTTTCTTTGAACTTTTTCTTGATACTAGCAGCATCATCGCCGTCTTCTACTGTAATATCACATAGTTTATGAATCTTTCCTCGTTCTTCACTCTTAACGTTAACAACTGTCTTTGCTTGTATTTTACCTGAAAATTAAAACATTAGTATGTTTGTAATCCTAATGTATAATACTGACTCATTATGTTGTGTATGGGCTTTACATTCTAAAATTGTAAATTGTAAACTTCAAAATCGTGATACTTACTTTTACTGAAATCAAGGTAAAATACGTAAGGTGCGTATTTTACCTCTGATATTTCCTTCCATGCTTCGTATAAAGACATCATCGGAAGTACAAAGTCAGTACCACAGTACATAATGGGTTTGACACTTATGTATGGGAAGTGTCCCAGGTCTTCCCATCTTTTCTTACGGTTGTTGTAGCAAATAAACTGAAAGTATAAAAAGAATTGTAAGCACAGATTACTTTAACCAAGGCAGAGTGGGAGATGTTTATCCAAAAACATTCAAAAAGTTGAACTTGATCTTTACAAGAAAAGTTAAAAACTTACATTCTTGAGGTGAATACTATATATGCATTGGATAGATGTTAGGTGATGCCTTGTAGATGTCAGATCAACGTCAATTATGCTCGTTTGGGTGCGAATGTCGAAAAGTCTAAATTTTCTTCCTGAAATACTTGTTGATTTACTTTAAAGGTAATTGGCCGTAAAGATAGTGATCATAAGCGGTGATATGGGAAGGGCAACCACTTTGTCCTGCCTTACATCGTTCTATAGCACTATCGTATATTGTTATTAACTACTTTATGTCGTTTTTTTGCTTAACTTACTACGTATAACCAGACTATCGGAGTCATCATCAATGTCAACCCAAATACCTTCTCTAGTTATCTCGCACAGCGCCATTTCTCTGCCTGTCGATGTTTCGATGAGTACGAACCTGTTGTCTTCACTAACGTATCCGATATACTTTCTGATGCCATAGTTATTTACTTTCTTTATGTTTATCCAGTAACTTTTTGCACAAACCGCGAACTCTTTTTGGTTCAAAACATCAGTTAGTACCCCATTTCTGTAAATGGTATACTTTGAGATGTATCGATCACTTCTTTCAGCTTCGTACACTCTAACTATGCTATTCTTTGTCAAATCATATACGATGTAAGCACGATAAGTGTCTACAATCATTTGCTTTCCTCTATTTGTTATTTGTACTTTTGAAACATAGTTATACTCGGTAAAGTCTAGCAGTTGGTACTCTTTTGAGCTAAAGTCAATGTTTGTAATTAATACATGTGCTAGACGTACAATCACAGCCATCTTGCCAGTGTAGGGGCAACAGATCGAAGAGTCACAGAAAGCATAGTGTTTTAATTCAGATGGCGGGAACGGGCCACGGTAACCAGCTCTGTAAATCATAAAACATAGATACAGCAGTAACAAAAACGTGTAAATTAAAGTCATACAAATACGTTTTATCACATAATAAAACTAAAGTTTAAGCTGTAAAATAATATTTATATTACTTACCGTTTGAACGCATAAGCCCATGTTTCATTTTTCAATCGAAAAATGGCATTTTCTAAGCATAATTTCTTAAAATCGTTACCTCCTACTTTGTAGTAATAAGCATTTACCATAGCGAAACTGCATACATCTTCCATTGCGGTGACATGCTTTAGTATTTGGTCCCACAACTAAAAAAACGACTTTAGTTAGTTTAGATATTAAAATAGTTAGAACAGATATAAATACAAAAGGTGTTGTTTTAAAAAAGTAAAGTAAAGTAACAATAGCGAACTTAAAGTTACATTAACTTACCTCTTTTCCCAAACAATTGGGCTTAAAATGTAACTTATTGTCCGGCATAGTAGAAAGGTAAGAGATATAAAAAACTTGTTATATCTTCTGGTAGTATCTGCTATTCTTAGACTATCTCATGTCCAATAACCCATACTATGGCAAAAACTTATCATTTAGTCCAAACATGATAATAAGTTACTGAAAATAAAAATAATTAATGCCACTTAAACCTTATTTTACGACTCGCGCACCAAAAGGACGAATTCAGGTCAGACTTCTGACTCTCGCGAGCTTGGCCGGCGAGATTGCGAGGTTCACAATTAGGCATATTAAGGTCGATCGAACGGCGCTGTGCTGAGCCTTTCGACCGCAATCGACTTATCGAATGTCATATTGATGGCAATGTTTGCCGATATCAAAAATGTATCTGCGTAGTTAATCTGATACTATGATTTTATAACCATTTAAAAAAATTTTTAAATTTGGCGGAAGATAGGCTTCAAAAACGAGGACGGCCTTGAACTGTAGTTGAAACAGTCCGGGCTTGAAAAGTAAAGCACGGCTGCAAAAAATATTAAAAATTTTTTAAAACGGAGCGGGCCGGGACAACCTGAGAAAAAAAATAAAAACGGGCCGGACCTAAGGCCCCGGGCTTGGGCCGGGTCTCAAAAATTAGGCCCGGCTCGTATCTCAACCCCTGCCGAACAGGTCATCTTAGGGAATAAAAAACTCGGGAGAGATTTTCCTAAGGTATTTGAAGCTACTATTCATAAACGACAGGTCAAGAATAAGAACGAAGCTTGCTAGCCATAACTAGTCTAGAACTTCACAAGTTTCGCACAGTATTTGATACAAAACCTTTCTACTGATTGTTTTTCTTATTATCAACTGCCAAACACAATCAAAAACAACACAATAAACAAACCTTATTTACAGCATAAAACGACTGCTTTTGTTTTGAAACTTATTTTTTAACAAAAAAGACTACAAAAAGCAGTGATTTGGATCGATTTATTCAAAAAAATCAAAAAACTTCTAATCGCTTCTTTGGATTTGAACCTGACTATGGCTGGTTTCAAAATTGATATTACACTAAACTGGCGACACAAATTATTGTGACTAAAAGCTTTTCTAAATTTGTTACCTAAAACTAATATTTCTTGTGATTAAACGTGGAATGAATGCTGTTCTGCTTTATACCCGACCATCACATATTGTAATAGCCATTTCATTATATTTATGTAAAATTTATTCAAATTTTTCAAAACCCGTTAAATTCTGGAGCGATAAACAATATACATCAACGTATCTTGTATTCCAAGATACGATGAGACGGTAACAACTTGAACATAAAGATTCTTGGAGTATAATCAACATAATTTAAATTCTACTGTATTAAAGTAGACATGGTATTTAGTGAACTTCACTAAACATATATTGTAATTACAGGTAATGACAGAAGATACGGACATGAAAAGATAACATGTTCGTAGTATATGACACAAACATGATAAACAAGAATACTATAAAGAAATATATTAGGTTGTACAAATAATTCTGTGCCCCCGATCCCACAACTTTGCTTTAAAAGTTGGCTCAGAATTATTTGAACAACCTAATATTAACCAAACTTTGTACATTATCAATTATCAGAGTAAAAAAAACGTAATTTCCTTTACATAACCAAAAAATTAGACTAAAATTGATTGATTAGTATGATACGACCGTATTGCGTAAAGTTGTAGCTTGTCATGTGTCTGAAAGATTGGAAATCACCGGAATATTACTATAACATCCTTTTGTACACTCCATAAAGACTGTATATCAGCACATTGTGTATGGCATAAGAATACGTTAGTCAAATATTACATTGTTCAAAAAATTATGAGCCATCTAACCCCGAAATCTTGTTTTGAAAAAGGGCACAGAACTATTTCAATAACCCAATAATATCTATGGTGCAGATAATATCAGACAACGTACAAAGAGACATTCAGATCTGCGTAAGAGCTGCTGCTCTAGGTGCCGTCTCAAGATACTATATTTGTACCCAATGATCTTCGGTTACCGTAGCAGTTTAGATTCCAATACCATATGTTAGAGAAGACTCAAAGTTGAAGTTGAAGTCGTGAAGAGCATTCAGAAGTCGGTTCAATGCCTTCAACTGCCCAGGCTGATTCAGAATCGAGGTTTCATCGTAAAACTCCTTGGTTACTGGCGTCCAGGCTAGCAATGAGAGTAGTGCTCCTAGTTGGTGGTCTCTAAAAATGACAAAACTATTAAAAATTACAACTCAATCATTTCCATCAAAAAAAGCCAAAAATCGGCGAAATCTAATATCTGCAGCCTGCAAAACTAATTTTTTGAGCTGCGCCCACATCAGTTCTTCAATTTTTGGGTAAAAACCTTTACTTTATGCATATACCTAAAAGTTTTCTACCCTACCTCAAGGTAAGAAGCAAGAAAGCATGGAATTTGCCTTCTTTGCCCACATTGGCATTGGCAGCGATCTTTGTTACCACGTCGTAAGCGTATATTATGATAGACTTCTGGTCTCGACTCAACGCTTCTCCTGTCGCCGAGGGAATCAGATTGGCAAACCAGGAAAACGACTTTTCTGAAATTTAAAATTTTAAAATTTAAAAATATGAAAATGCTTGATTTTTGTTAAAAATTGAGCTTTTTAGGTAATGTACCTCCAGGCAATCTGTAAAATTTTAAAATTGAATTTAAAAAATAATTTAAATGCTAATATAAGGTATTTACAGTGTTTTTAGACTCCCTTACCTATGTAATCCCACGGGTACGTCTTCCCGAAGAATCTGAAGAGCGAATCCTTTCGGCCGAGGATGAAGACCTGCTCCAGGTACTTGATCAGCCCCTTCTCGCCGCACAGGAGCTGAGTCAGATTGGCAGTCGGGTTCCCTGACTGGCACAAGAAGTGCTTCACCAGGGCGTTCACGGCTTCTCCGATTCGGTGCTGTAGTTCGTTGGTGCGAGGATCCCACGACTTGGCCGGGGCTTCTGATACTGAAGGCGATCGCTGGTGCTTGTTCCCTTCTCGTGCTGAGTAGTAGTTGTACTGGGCGGGGCGGGAGAGGGACTGGTTGCGATGTTGTTGAGGATAGCCCACTTCTGAACGTGACGATGAGCGACGACGGTGAGGTTCTTTGACTGGAGTTGAGACTGGACTCTCGGGGCGGCTCATCGCTCCTAAAATGGTGCTTTTAGTACTGTTGGTGGCTTGAAAAATTTTTTAGGTTTTACAGTCTTAAAAGATACTGTAGTTCTACAGTAACTTTGATTTTTTAAAAATTTTATATTCTTATGAGCTAAAATCCAGTTTAGATCAAGTATAATATCCTACCTGATACCAACGTGCTCAAACTGCCTCCATGAGCACTAGCCAGCTTGTTCATCATGGAGCTGGGCATCAGATTCTTGACTGAGTTCAGGTACTGCTGAGGCTGACTCTGCTCCGTCGGACTGTTATCTTCTGTCGCTCTCTGACTCACGACTTCGGCGACAAGCACCCTCTCGAGAGCACCGTCCTCCACCGACCGGCCGAACCACTTCTTGCAGTTGAACTTGTACAACTGGCCGGTGATGTTGTTCCGGACCAGCACATATTGTAGTAACCATTTGGAGATCTTCTCGCGATGTCCGATCCTCAGCGTCGTCAGAATCCCGAGGTTCTTGTGGTCGAACGTGAACTGAAGGCTGTTTGGCGGCATCGCGATTTTCTGGGTCGAACCCAACGTGCCAGCACACATGATCCAGACCCCAGACGACTGGAACCGGTCCAACGTGCCCACCAGTAGCACTTCGTACTGCATCCGCGTGCTTCTGAAGGTGTTCGTGAAGCAGGTGAAGTCGACAGCATTCAGCGACAATATGTGATAGAGGAACTGTTCCCTCTCGTCTTCTGACCTCAGGAAACCAGAGCGACGATAGAGTTCACGAAGAAGGCGGTGGTCGGACAGGATGGTCTTCAGATGGGAATGCAGCAACTTTCTTTCCAACGCCAATCTGACAAAAGCTCGCGCATAGCCAATGTCTGTTCGGATCTCTGTCATTCGGAATATGTTGCTGAAAAAGAAAGGTCAGAATGATCAATATTCAAGTTGATAATCTAATTCCAATTTATTTTTCGCACAGTGCAAACCGCTTTTTTCACTGCACTGTGCAAATGAATTCCCTCTTTTTGTTTGCACCGTGCACACTTTCTTTTTCTTTACTGCACCGTGCAAGTCAAGCTTTTCCTTTCCAATGCACTGTGCAGATCACCATTGCACAGTGCGTCACCTTTCCTTTGCGACAATAATTTTTCCGCGGCATTTCTGACGCAAACCCAAAAACTTGCGACAAAACTGTTCAGAAATTTCAAGCGACAAAAAAAACCTGCGACATTAGGGCAACATTTGTCTTTTGGATTGTTCGTCGCAGTCAATTCCTAGTCGCGGGAAAAGAAAGATGTCGCAACAAATGAAGAATCTTGCGACAAACTGAATGTCGATTTTTGTCGTTGTTCATGTTGCGACAACTCTTGAAAAATGAATGAAAAGCATTGGCGATCGCTCATGACATGTCGCAACGTGCAAGCGACATTCTCTGCGACAGATTTGTTTGCGACAAAAAGCAAAAATGTCGCAAAAGATTTGCGAGGATTTTTTGCAACGTCCTCTGCGACATGTTTTTTTTGCCGTTCTTCCAAATATGGCGACACAACGAAAGACGAGAGCGACATTCAAATTTACCGCGACAGTGGGGTTGCGACAAAGCGGAAGTTTGAGCGACACTTCAAATTGCCGCAAACCCAACCTTATCGCGACAGCTGGGGTAGCGAAAAAGCGTAAGGACGAGCGACAAATGGTTGAAAGAATTTCTTCTTGCACAGTGCAGTTCAACTTCGGAATTGTTTGCACGGTGCAGTGCAACGGGATAAATGAGAGATTTTTGCACTGTGCAAAGAAATTGATTTCGTTGCACCGTGCAAACAAATGAATTAAGAGTTTGCACGGTGCAATCATATTAATCATTGCAAATTGAAAAGTAAGGCCAAAAGTAAATTGAAAAACTTAATTGGAAAGGTAAAATAAGGCAAATCTAAAATTCTATAGACTTTTTGACCGAATTTTTAAACTCTGCACGGTGCAATAGGACTTTCGTTAAACTTGCACCGTGCAAAACAAAGATTAAGTTAAAAAACTCACTTAAAATCGAAAAGTAGACTAGTCGGGAGTGGTGGAAGCTCAGCCAGCTTTTCGTCGCAGTCGCGACTTCTCGAAAGCGACCTTTTCCTTTCCTTATGCGGCCCTCTGGACTGGTCTCGGCCGCGACGGACTGAGTGATCTCTTTGTGCCTGAGGCGGTCGATTCTCGTTCAATTGGGGAGCAAAGTCTGAAAGAGCAAGGTTTAGGTAACAGGATTACTGTAGACAAAGTTAGCATAACATAAGATTAGCAAACGGCGTTACTTAAGGTTACGGTAGCTGTTAGCATGTTACTGTAGCCATGGCATAACTATAGTAGCTGTCAGCATGATTACAGTAATCTTGGTATAACTAAAATGGCTTAGCGATCTTGGCATAGATATCGTTAACCCAGCGTGATTACTGTAACTTTTCACAAAGATTACTGTAACGCCAACCAAAATATAGCTGCCGACATGAATACTGTAGCTATTAGCGTAAGTTACACCGCAATAAATGCCATTATACTAAGTAAGTGATAAGCATACTGCAGCATATTGTAAAGCATTTTTGTAAGTTTTAATTAATTTGCACCTAATTTAAGTGATATATGATATTAGTAGATTTAGTAGTGAAGAGAGTGTGATATAGTGCAAGTTAAGTTAGATGTGGTGTGTTGTTAGTGTTACAGTACTACACGTTAGTAATAAATTGCGATTACAGTACCATGTGTTATTATAGTGAAGGTATTCTACCTCGAACTGTATTACAAGGTACTGTAACATTGTCAGTAGCATAAGAGTTACAGTACCAATAGAAAAAAGTACCATATGTTACAGTACGACATGTTAAGTGCAGTACCAAATGTGTGTTAGTGAAAAGAAACGACAGTACCAGGTGTTAGTGTGAGAATAAAGTTACAGTACGACACCTTACCACTGACTGAACTGGACTTGTGGATGCTTCGAGGTAAGGGGGGCCTGGCTTGTCGCTGAGGCTCGGGATGGCGATAAATGTTGGCACGATGTTGTTGTGGATGAGGTGGAAGTTCAGCGACATTCTGCCGGACGTTCCTTGAAGGTGGTGCTTCTGGTACTGGTAGTCCAGGCCTGTTGGCTGACCGATGGTGCTCTATTTGGTCAGTTAGGCCTGGTCTATTTCCTGGCACGGGTCTCGAATATTGATTTTCTGGCATCTGGTTCATGTTTTCTGGCCTGACATTCTGGTTTTCAGTCCTAGAAGCCTGTCTAACATCTTCAAATTGACCTCTTCGATTTTGTAGTAGGTTCCTCTGACCCTCAACCTCCCCCATTCTTGTTGCTCCAACCTTGTCAGGTCGTCGCCCTTCCCTCTCGACCTCTCTGTCGCCTTCAGAAGGCGCTACAGAGTTGGATCGCCATCCGAACAACCGGTCGATAGTGTTGTTGCCTCTTTGGACCGACCTCCCTCTCTCTCTGTTGTTATTGTCGCCAAAGTTGCCTTCTTCATCCAGTTTACTGACGATCTTGTCCGAGACAAAGTTGGCGACATTGACTATCTTGTTCCAGGCCGAGACTTCTGGCTCGGTCTCTGTCAGATTACGGATTTTATGGATAATATCAGCCAAAGCACCTTGGTCGCGATCTTCGAAGCCGGCTTCAGGGTTGTTGTTTATGGCATCATATACTTCTACAGAATAGTATGGTTGACAAGTTTTTTAAATTTGGTGACATTTTGGTCATTTTAAAAGCTTTTGTCGCTTTTTTTAGCTGATTGTTACCCATTTTCAGCTCTTTTGAGCCAATTTTAAGCCATTTAAAAAAAAATAAAACGCATTTTAGCTACTACTACAACTACGAATAATACTTTTCAATACTACGGCTACCTCAAACACAATATTCACAATATACAACAACGAAAAACCACTTTTGAAAGCGCGCAAAGCCAAAAGTTTTAAAATTTGTGCTTACATTCCATTCGCTTTCGGAAAATAATCCACATAAGGGCTAAAATACGAAGTAAAATATATTGAAATACGTTTAAAATATTGTGAAATACCAATTAAACTGTAAAATTATTTTTAAATATAAAAAAAGTGTTAATGTTACCTAAAAACCGAGTAAGAAATTTGAAAAAAAGACTAAAATACGAAATTTAAAAATAATAAAATGAATTTGAAATGTAAAATACGGCATCTTCGTAAATTTTAACTTAAATATATCAATTTAGTCGACGTGTAAAAGTAACTTACCTGGAGATACGTTCGGATGATTATGTTTAGATACCCGGTCCAGGTCAGGCTTGTTGTTCTCACAGTAACGGAAAATGTTGGTCCATAAGGCTGACTTTCTCTGTAAATACGAAGGTATACTCTGTAAAACGTCCTCGCTTTAAGAAAAGCAATTTATCGTCTTTCAGCTTAAAAATGTGACCTTGCTTTTAACGCTACCTCAATATTCTCCTAATGAATGTACAACACAAACAACGAAAATGAATTTTCAACCAATGAATGTACATCTCCAGCAACAAAAAATACCTTTTTCTCCTCCTGAGTCCACGTTCTGTCGTTGACGGCCGTCTTCTTCTTCAAATCGTTGGCCCAAACACGATCTAGAAGATCGCAGAATCCCGCTACTAACGTGTTCTCTTCGACTCCTTGGACTGCAGAATCGTGATGACCAAGATCTAATGCCTCTTTGCCCATCTTCATCAACAACAATCGGTTTGTTTTGACCTTTGTCTCCTTCAGAAGTTGTTTCACGAAGGCATAGTTTTGTTCTTTCGTGTCTGTCGTTACTAAAGCAATTTTTTAAAAGAATTTTTGTAAAGATTTTTAATATTACATAGTAATTTATAACAGAAACTATTTTTTTTTTCAATTTTAAATAACTCATTTCGCAGTAAATTTACATTAAAGCTAACAGGGAGAGTTGACACAAAAACGAGAGAAAAACATGACTCAGAAAATAATATTCATAATTTTAGATTTTATAAAACAATATTTTACATACATTCTAATGTCTAAAAATTAATATTGTCTAAAATTATAGGCAAAAAATGACCTAAACCGCCTTAAAATATTATATTAACCTACCTGGTTCTCGTTTCTTTCGCTGTTTCTTTCTCGGTGACGCGATATTCGAATTTCTTTTTTGTTCGTCCAATTCAGCAGCTAATAGTACTGCTTTGTTGTTTGGTGCCATCCATGGTAGTTGGTGTTCTTGTGAGGCGGAAGAAACGTCAAAGAGATCAGGATCGATTTCAGGAAAACTGGATGAATTATTTTCTCGACTGGTCGATGCCAAATGGGATGATGGCGATGGAACTTCGTAATGATATCGAGGTTGTTCTTGTGCAATTGCTGTAATGAAATTTAGGTAATATTTTTGTTTTATGTTTGGTTTTTTAGGCAAAATATTGTTTTAGCTACACCAGTTATTGGATCTCAGATTCTAACACGGCGATGAATAAAAAGTTGGACGGAAAGCCAACTAAATTATAAAAAATATGGTAAGTAACATGATTTTCATTGTTTTTATAAATTTAGGTTCTTTTCTTACCGTTAGCATTGAATTCCGGCATCTGATTAATCATGGAAACTCTGTTAGATCCGTTTCCTTGAAGCTGGGTCTTCAGGTCATTGATTCTCTTATCAAACAACATCAGATTCTCATCGACCTCGTTGAATTGAGCTTTCAACTTGGCATCGATAAAGCTGGTGAACATTTGAGTCTCAAGAAAAGCTGCCAGGAATGGTAGGTATGAATCTGGCTGGTCGGAAAGGAAAGAAGCCTTATCGAAATCGACCACAGAGTCTCGGATCTTGTCGTTCATCTTGTTAATGACCACGAATTGCTCATAATTTGAGAATAGTTGAACAAAATGATGTAGAAACAGCTCTCGTACTGTGGTGTTAAAGTTGAGAGCGTTGAAGTACTTCTGGACGTTCTCGGTGGGCTTTGGTGGTGCTACAGTGTCACGTACGATGTTGTTATTTGAAGTTGATTCTTCCATTTCGTCGTAGTAATGAGGTTCATCTTTGAAGGCTTCTAAGGAATCTGAATTGTCAAAAGATCGTGACATTCGTTTTGAAGTCCAATCAGATGTTGTTGTAGGGGTTTGTCGGAATGTTACACCTGAAATGGTTTATTTATAGTTTCATTTGGGTTAGTTTAGCCATTATTTACGTTTTATATATAAAATCTGTTATAAATTTAATCTTTTTGATTGTTAATTTTTCTTCAATTGTTAAAAATGTTATTTTACTCACCTTCAGACAATTCATCTACAATTCCCTTTCTGTTCAAGTTGTTTCTTCGTTGTTGAACACCCGCATCTCTTCTCATAACAACTTTCACTGGGCTCATTTCCCTCTTTTCTTCTACTGCCTCTTCTTTTACTGCACTATCTCCATAGAAGTTGGTGGGATTGGTTTGAAACCTAAACATAGACAATATAAAGATGAGTTCCTACCTTAAATAGAGCCGTTTTAGTTGTCGTACCAGTTTTTCGTGCTGAGGGAATGTCTGAACTTCTTCTGGAGTGTCTAGCTTCTTGGAGTCGATGTCCAGAATGCAAATATTGCTCTGAAAAGGTGATTTATAGGTAACGTATCTTCTATATCAGCTGATATATCAGTCTTTAAATTTTAAAGCTTTTTTTATTTTTAAAATGTAAAATACGGTCTATATGTTATTTTTGTCAAAGTTCATCCAGATAAATGTCATAACCAAGCTTTCACAAACCCTGGCTGATGTAATTTTAGGTATTACCTGAAATATCTGATCGGGGATTCGGTCTTCGTAACAAAAACCTAAAAGATATGCAACCGGGGCTTCAATGAAGTTGAGCTGAGAGTATGGTACAATAGGTACATAGGGTAATTGCCAGCGGAATGGAAATAACAAAACTGATAAGCATTCGGCGACTAACATTAACCTATCCATCTCTGAAAAACCTTATGGTTAATCATCATATCATACATATCGTCATAAGAAAAAGTTATTTTCTGTTAATGTATACTAACGTAGGCTTATTGCCATAAAGATTGTCATATGTGCAATAAGTCAAATATTTTTGGGTAAGATATACCTAAAATAACAAAAAAAGGGTAAAACATACGTCGTGAACAGAGTAAAATCTGGTGTTCGAGCATGAACGAAGTAAAGAGTCGTACGAACGTCTCTACATCGATCAAGCTGAACAGATCACACATCGGGTAATCGAAAAAGTGTAATTCCCCAAAGGCAGGTCGTCGTACTGCCAATTCCAATCCTCCATAATTACATTGTAAACTGGTACCGGGAATAGGAAGTGGTACCTGATGCAACGACCAGTATATCAACTGTTCTAGTGTGTATTGCGACTTTCTCGGAGTTAACGCGGCTATATACAAAGAACATAACAGATGTTGGGTAGAGAATAACATAGGCAGTCGTTGGACGACACAGATACACTTTGATACGAAGATGTTCTTGTTGGTAGAGTCGTAGTAACTTTCTCGATGAGAGAAGTTGCGACGAGATGTTGATGATATGTTACGAGGAAGAGTGTGGGTTTGTTGTAGACCGTGATGACTGTCGTTCCGTGCCGTGACATCCGACTCCACCTTCTGCTGGATGTACTGATGGTTAAGTTCGAGCATTTGTTGTCGTACTTGGATGTCATGTACGGGTTCGAAGAAGGTGAAAGCACAGCCGTATATCCTACTACCATCTTCTTTTGTTAGTACGAAGGAATGGAACTCGGTTTGAGGTGGTACCTTCTTCTCTGTGTAGAACCTTAAGCCCTTAGGCATGCAAAGCTGAGCGATCTCGGGAGTGAAAGGGTAGTTGACTCGGTCGGAAGGGGGGAACACTTGTAACACCGAGGTCTGGTACGCTCTGTCTAATGGTGCTTTAGACAGAACTGAGCCACTCAGCTCAGCCGCCGCTTCCGCATTTCGGTCTAGCTGTAAAGAATTTTGTTTCACAATATACCGTGGATATAGTGCTCAAATTTAATCTTACTTTAGTCAAATTTTGAGATGCTTTAATAGAAAATGGAATTTAAGATAGATTAGTTATTATAATAAATGTTGTTGTTCAAGTATATAACCTTTGTGTTGAACATAGGAGAACTGACAATATTTTACGAAAACTAGTTTCTAGTATTGTAAATGTCTTACCTCAAGTCCCTTGTCCTTGTCAAAGCCAACCACAGCCAAATAATCGACCAAAGTGAGGCCAAGCGCACCAGAAACGGAATTACTTTTACTTTCGCTCATTACAATTTAAAGCCGACAAGCATCTACATCAAGGTAGCTATTTAAAATTTGAGCACTAAATTGAGTTTTTTCATTTCTGAAATTGTACTGATTAGAATTGACATTGTACTGATTAGTTTAATGTGATAAACTACGAATAAAGAGAAGATGTATTAAGATATGGCTGTCAGACCGGCCTAAAAGCCATTTTTCATTGTTGTAAAATACGGTGGTTAAAAAGAATATTCAAATTGTTTGAAATTATGTATGAAATTTGAAAAGTTTGAACTTAAAAAAAAACGCCGTTTAGAACCCTGAGGATGGTTTAGTTTTGAAATCTTTAATCTATGACATGCTTAAACGTATACAATTTAAACTCTGGGAAAGAAATTAATTGCGGAGAAATTGGATCGCAACGCGGAATTCAATCTGGCCATTTAAAAGACGTGACTATTGTTACAATACTTTCGACAAACGTTTACTTTAACAAAAACATGTACGTATGTTTGATTGAGGCTTGGTATAACACGATTTATAAGCGTCAAATGCTACTTTAATTGATTTTTCTATCGAAACAACTAAAAATTTTAACTAAAAAGTTTGAATTTGATAAGAATTTTCGAAAAAAATAAAGTTTCTCAGACAAATTTGGCAAAAACTAGAAATACTGATGAATATCCACAAATTATGCCTAATACCGCTCCCCAGCATAAACAAGTAGAGGTGTTATGGCCAAACCCCCTTTGCCTCATTATTCAACGCCCGAGGAAAAACAAGAATTCTTTAGGCTTTTACTTCATAAAAAGCGAAAAGGATGCGGTATTACTTCGTAACAGGTGTATATTTGGTCTTGCTACTCATAACTTTACAAAACAATATCTTAATTTCGAAAAATTTTAAAAAAAGTTAAAGTGGAATAGCTAAATTCAGGTATTACGTTGCTAAAATATTTATGTGCCCTCTATCAAAGAAAATGTTCGGAGCTAGGGGGCTCAAAATGATTTAAACATCTAATAACAGCCGAACCCCCGTGCCTTTCCGAGTTATAAACCTTTAAACACCCCCCATCAAGCCCATCTCCATACTAAAACATCTAAAATTATATGAATAAGAGCAATAGATTGCATTTGATACAATTACTCAAGTAAAGTACTCTTTGTTAAGATTATGGGAAGGGAAATGGAAAACGTAGCCATATATAATGTCATCTCTATATGAGGCGAAAAAGAAAACGGCCGAAAAAATTAAATAAAAATATTTGGAGCGCCAACAGAAAGTACATAAAGGGAATGCATATTACTAACGTGTGGTCAGGCTATTTGATTAATTTTACATGGTATACAAAGACATTTGCATTGCTTTAAAGTGGTAGAATGTCAAAGAGTAAAGGGTACAAAATAAGCCTAAAAATGCTGTAAAATTAAACTTAAAACCGCTATAAATTAAGCCTAAAAACGCTGTAAAACGAGACAAAAAACCTTTTGTGAAATTAGGCCTAGAGATCTGTATAATAAGCCTAACAACGACCTGTTTTAGATTTGAAAAATATTTGACTAACCTCAAACAAACTTAAAATTACATTTTAGGTAATATAACCTTAAGTTAATATAACTTTTAGGCTAAAAGACGTTTTAAAATTACTTTAGTTATGATAAAGTAAAAAAGAGTCCAAATATTGTCTTCCCCAACCATCAGATTCCCAAAAAGAAAAAACAATAATTGGCCGAAAAGTTTGGGAAAACAAAAAGAGCCCGGAGGCATTTCAGTGGTCATTAATCGCCGTGACCTTTCAAAACAAGGAAAAACGAAACTTTTTGCTAAAAACAGATATTCACTTCCAAAAGGAAAACATTTTTGGGAGGAATATAACTTTAGTTAGTGAAGCTACAATAAGATAACTTTAGCGAACGAAGCGACCTTTATATAACTTTAGTTAATAAAACAAACGCAATTTAGGAGAATATATTAAGTTGTTCAAATAATTCTGTGTCCGCGAACCCCGAAAACTTCTTTCAAGAAGGGGCACAGAATTATGTGAACAACCTAATAACACTATCAAAAATTGTCATAAAACTACCTCAAAAGCCATTCCCAAAACTACCCATTCACTATTAAACAGTCCCAAAAAGTGCATTTTTCCAACTTTTTTGGGCCGTTTTTTCTCCAGAAGACGTCTCAAAAACATTCTGTGGATTCGAAATGAAACATTCAGGATCTACCCCACATTCCCCCTTTTTCCCCTCCGGCATCCGGTTTCATTTAATCTTTTGGGACACGAACGCGGCCCAAACCATGTTTATGACAAAATATGACACTGATTATGGCGCGGAAGGAAGGGCTAATTAAGGCCTATGTTTTGTTTGAGGAAGTAGAAATAAAAATGGCACTAATTTCCAAAAAACAAGCTTTAATAACAACATAAGATAATAATGATAAGAACGTAGGGTAGCGGAGAGAGGCAGGTTAAAATTTAAAATCAGTTTCTCATTCCCCGGACGATAAGGAATGATTTTTTCCACCTACTTTTTGACCAAACGACATCACTTTTTTAAAATGTATTTTAAAACCAAAAACGAAGGTAAATATACATAAAGTAAATTAAATATCACGTCCAGCCCATAGTAATTAAGAAGTTTATGACATTTTTTACGACGCAAAGAAACCTTTATGAATAGCGACCAAACATGACAATTGTTTTTGATTAAAATACTAAAAGTTCAATTAAGAAAATTAAACACAAATAGTATCAAAATGCGCTTTGAAACAGTACTATTGGATAATAGTACGAAGAGCTCAAACATGAAGATTCATACAATAAAATGGCTTCACAAAGTACCATAGTGTGCTATCTACAAAGTTTGAACCATGTGGCAATGCTATTAAAACTGTTAAGTTTTTCAAATTATTCCTTGCCCTATAACTGCGAAAATTTGTTTTGAGAGCGGGAACAGAATTATGTAAACACCCATATATAGTGAAAGTTTCAGTCCAGATAAAACTATCTTTAAATGACAGGAAAAGACACCTTTCATAACAAAGATTAGCAAAATGTTCCTCATCGAGGAAGTTACTACAACTCCACCAACATGAAAATCTTCGTTCGCCCTTTGACAACGTCATAAAGTGTAAAAAAGAGAAAAAAAGTGTAAAAATAACATAAAAAGGAGGTTATACGACAATACCACAATTTGCTGTTATCGAATGTTCTGTGAAAGTGTTTGTGAGCCGGCTTTATCTCGCTTTAATCTGACTTAATCTCTGAGTTTTTTCATTAAAATACGAAAAACACTTAATTTATGCTCGGATTACAGCTTTTCCATCCCATTCCGACAAGGGGAGAGGTTCAAATAAATCCATTCCATTTAATGGCGACATTTAGCGAAACGACATACAACATACGATTACTTTAGAGAAAAGACATACGATTACTACTACGGCGAAAGTAATTGAACAAAAAATTTTAAAATATTTTTAAACTTTGAATTTTGAGTCAAAATAGATAATAAACAGCATAAAATGAGAGTCAAAGAAGCCGTCACTCAACATAACACACCAATAAAGTGAAAAATGTAAATAGGTAACGATTACTATTCATTAGTAATGATTACCATTCGTTTTATGATTAACATGTCATTAGAATAAAGTTCCAGATCTGTCTTTTCTTCCACTTTTCCTAATCTCGTGGCCATAAAAACGATCGATCACTTTTAACGCCACTTCTCGGCCACTTTAGATACAAAAAGGATTGTCTTACAACGTTATTACTGTTTAAAAGTGTAATATTCTTAAAAAATAAACGTCTTTAAATCCAAAAAATTATTTAAAAAACAAACCCTTACAAGCCAATTTCAAGTTAAATTGCCTCTGTTTGATAAGTTTTGTCTTATCAAATTGAGTAAAATCTCTCCCTTCCTCTACCTTAACATCGCTTTTTTAACTTTCTCGCAAGTAACAGACATAAAGTAAGTTTACTCGTGAGTGAAAGAAAGATAAAGAATGTTTCCATCTTATTGTTAACTTTCTCCGATTTCGGAAAACAATAAAATGCACATTACAGACGTCAATATCATGGATAACATAAACTACTTATACATTTATTAAACCCACATTTTTATATATTTAAATTTTTAAAAATAGACAAAACTCGACAACTTAAAAGGGCAATCAAATACGTTTTTAATAAGACTACCGAATTTGTTTAAAGCGCTTTTCTTAAAGATCCGTCTGACGAAGTGTCACTATTGATTCGGTGGGAAAGGAAAAGCGGTGAAAAGTTGAAAATAACACAAAATTGTGTTAAGGTAAGGTTATTAGATAACAAAAGTTGAGAAATGTAAGGTTACAAGGTTGACTATAGTAAGTAATGCTAAAAATGAAAAGGTCGACGTTTATTCTTCTTCTTGTGGCTGTTCTTCTTCTTCTTGAAGTTGTTTCAAAGCTTCTTTTTCAAGTTTTTTGTTCCTTTTAATGTAGTTGTCCTTCCTTTTCTTATTCTCTATTTGTGCTTGTCTCTGTTTACATTTCCTATAATTTCAAGTTGTTTTTTATTTAAATATGGCAACAAAACTTTAAAGCATAAACATTAAGATATCAAATAAATTGCTAAAACCTACTTGCACATGTCCGCACCGAATGTAAAATCTTGGCACGTTGAACATAATCGCATTGGGACAAATGAGCTAGATCCTCTGGAGCTGCGCCGAATCTGTAACACCAAATTTGACATTCACTATCATTTCATTATCTTAGAAATAAGCTTACAATTAGGATTTACCTACCACAAAAAAAGTTAAAAAAAGCAAAAACTTTACTAAACTTTACTTTTATGTTACATTTTTCGCACCTTCAATTCCAACTTACATCTTGACTAGTAGAAGGCACAGTGCCAAGAGTGTTCTTGACATCTTGCTCAACCTTCGCTTTCTTTGGAGTACCAGATGGACCACTTTGCGGAGTATTGACACTAACTCTTTTGTATGGACTTCTTGAACCGGAAAAATCATTTTTAGCAACACTTGGACCAGGTGAATCATTATGACGATTAATTTTGATAGGAGACTTTTTCTGGCCAACGGTTGTCCCAATTGCACCAGCTGAACCGTCTTTAGCGCTTGTCGCACCAAATGAAGCGCTTTGACTACTGACTTTAACGGGTGACTTCTTTTGTACACTGTTCGTACTTGCACCACTTAATCTGGTATGCTTTTTCAATGCTTGTGATGATGTGCCAGGTGGATATTCGTCATCTGTATAGTGATTTTTGCGTTTTGTGACATTTGATAATATACTTGGCCCTGGCATCAGAGAGTTCTTAGAAGGATCTTCCACGCGACTCTGATCCTTCCCTGTATCCTTCTTAGGTGATGTTGTAGATGATTGAGAGACACTACTCCTTCTGGCATTCACATTAATTTTCTGTGAATTTATCGAAGGCTTCTTTGATTCCTCAGTGCTTTTTCGTGATCCTGTATTAGTACTATTCCTCCACCCAACAGCGCTGGTCCTCCTCAAATCACCAGCAGTTTCCGTATCAGCCTTCGACGACCTTTTGACAACGACACTCATCTTGTTAGCATTTCTACCTTCCAAAGTGCATAGGTCATTGTGAACCGCAGTCAAACCTCTTTGTAAAGCCGCGACCAATTCAGTGGAAGCACTATTCAAGCTACCAGTATACTTGCTAAGACAATCCGCGACATTGGTCAGCAACTTGACGCGTTTCTTCACCGATTCTATCGTCACCGTCCGATCTCCCATCTAAACGATTCAGCCTAAGTAAAACAATTTTATTGACATAGATTTTAGCTGCTGTAACAACAAAAAAATTAAAGTTTAAATACCTATAACAACATCTATAATAATGTTCTTCTGGCCACTAAAACATTGGTATTATAAACACCCTTTAATGATATAAACATCGGTTTTAACCAATCAAAACGACTTAGCAATATTACAGTTGTTTATTAGTAAATACTATATCACCGAACATACTACAATGAGAAGAATGCAAAATAATAAATATGAGAAGCTGGGTATCATACAAATCTAACGCATCCAGCGCACGACTTTTCTGTGCTCTTAATCACCACTCGGCCACAGTATCTACAGAGAGCATCTTCAGCACCGGTTGATACTCTTGAACGTCTTCTACTTGGTTCTTCTTCCATGTACTCACTCGAGTCCTACAAATAAAAATTAGGTGACGATACGTACTCCCCTTTATTATCCAAAAAATATTTTTTTTAAATTAAATAGTAAAACTAAAACATCATTTTTACCGTAGATATTATATTGTATAAATACTATTGAGCTACTTAACTAGGATATCAGAAAATATTAATGAAAAGACAAATATTAGCTGTAGTAAACTCACCGATCGTCTTCGTCGTGGTTTTTTACCACCGCTTCGTGTCCTTCTTTTCAGAGGCAAATCATCAACCGTATCCTGAGATTCCGGTTCATCTTCTTCACTTGATTCAGTGACTTCTAAAGGCTCCTGAGTAGAAGATGCACCTTGAGTTGAAGCCACATCTTGAGTAAAAAGATCATCTTGAGTGGAGAAGGTGCCTTGAGTAGAAGGTTCGTAATCAATATCGCCTTTAGCTAAAAATATATTTTATAATCCATCAACAATCTGTAGATAAAAAGTTTGTGACAATTCTTTATATCTTCATCTCCAGTTAACGATGCTCTCTCTACCCTAATAATTGATAACGATCCACTCCCTACCGTAATGTTAATTTTTCAAATAATTCCGTGCCCTCTTTCAAGGCAACTTTTGTAAGGAAAGCACAGAATTATTTAAACAACTTAATAACTGTATCTTAAGCAACATTTCAAACAGTCCTACCATACTTAACGTTAACTATCTATCCATGATAACTTACCTTTAACAGGTGAAGGTCCCTTCACAGATTTCTTGGCATTTTTAACTGCAGGTAGAGGTCGTTTGGGTGCAGTAGGCGTAGGCGACTTGCTGACATCATTGATAATTTGAATGTCATCGTCTTCATTATCCATTATTTCTCGTTTTCCACTATAAACAAGATTGATTTTAATCGTATTTTCTTTAAAAATAACTTTTTATTGCCTCATAACATCCTTAATATAAGTTAAAAACTAATAGCATGATTATCAAAACTACATTCTATAAAAAAACATTCTAAACCTTACTTGATCTTCTTCTCGATCAGCGGCAATGTCATATTTTTCAAGTGTTTAACCTCAACTCTGATTTCACCAAGACTCCTGTTGACACATGTTAGTAGATCTTTCACAGTTCTGTCATTTGTCTTACTGTGCTGCAGTACCAATTCATTAACTCCAAGTGTGGTCTTTAGAATGTTCTCAATCTTCGTGAAAACTTCACGTGGAGTCCTCTTGTCTTCCATATCAGACTCTAAACAGGAAAAAAATCAAATATTTAGGTATTAAACACGATGACTACAGTCGTATCTACATTATATTTAAACAAAAATGTATCAAACATACTGTAGCCGGCGTAACACACTTAAAAATGTGCGAATAACAAAATAAAGCGCATAATAACTTCACATAACCAAATGAAGATAAAGTAGGACAACGTATAAGTAACATTGCCGATTGAACGCATAACAAGAGAAAGGCTGTCAAAAATCGCAAAGTTCACTTTATTGCAACAAAATAGCTATGAAATAAGTTAGTCTATCAAATATTGCTATTATTATAAGTTAATGCTAATGCTGCTATGAAATAAATAATTTTAGTTAAGAGCTGATGGTTTTCTTCCTCGTTTCACTTTGCTTTTACAATTATCGCAGTACCATTTGCCTCGGGGCGTTGATGTTAGTCCCACACATTGGAAATGGAACCATTCTATGTTACAGGTTTTGTTATCACACATAATCATCTGTCCGAACGACACTTGATGACAATAACAATACGTGGGTTCGTTGGGATCGACCGGCATTTCCACCAATGGACTATCAAAATCTAAAACAGTAAAGTAAAATACTAATGTAATAATGAAGTAAAATACTAATATAAAACAAAATTTACAATAATATTACATTCGAACTAGCAATAAGTACTAATATAGAGCAAAGCTACTAACCATAACATCTTCTAAACTCATAATGCCAACAAAAACGTACCTAAACTTTCAGTAGCCGTTCCATCAGTTTCTGCAACTTCAGAAGCTTTTCGTTTCTTCTTCCGGCCGGTCGATGCCTTCTGATGATGCTTCTTATTATGATCTACTGGAGCTGTCACGTTCTGAGTAAACTTTAGGTAACTTTTATCCAAATCATTTATATATTTGTCGACAGTTTCGTATGATGTCGACGCTAACTCCACTTTTCGCTTACAATCTTCTTCCATGTCGTCTAGAAGCTTCTAAAACTTGATTCTTTGTAAGCTGACGACTAATTCATTGTCAATTAAAGTTTGAATTACCAAAGAATGCAATTTACAACCTAAAATTATAAATAAAAATAAAAACCTAACCATCAGCTGTGTATACCGCTCCTCATGCTGATCTTTCTTCTGTTTCGGCGATCGTGGTTGAGTTGAACAAGCTGAATTACACAATTTCTTTAATTTGTTGCCATCTTCCCTCGACTTCCTGTCCAAATCTTGAATCTCAACAAAATGTTCGTTCAGTTGAGGTGCAAGACGGTCCAACTTTTTCATAAACCGAGCCAGCGGTTTCTGAGTATCCATCTCTGAAAGAAACAAACATAGATTTATGGATACAACAGATGTATTAAAACATATAATTACGCAAAATATAGCCTATATAGTGTAAACGAAGATTTGGCAGAAGAAAGGACATAAAAATTTTCTAATTAAGCGGACTGCGCCATATGAAACGATATCGAAACGATATCAACGGTAAAAATTTAGAGCCATAAATAATATTTTACGCGCTCAAAAAAGCAACACTTGACCGGAAATTAGGAATGCGTCAACACTTTCTCCTTTACAACAGAAAATTGTCCAATTACTCTGTAAACATAATTACACTGTTTTGCTGGATAAAATCAAAAATTTTGTAACAATATTCAACTAAAAACATAAAACGCATTATTTTTGCACCAATCGAAAGATTAAATTTGTTTGGCCAATGTTGTAATAGTTTTGTGAACAAGAAGAAGCAGTTGCTTGTTGAAAACATTATTGTATATTACAAAAATGCTTTTTATTAGTTAATTCTAAGCTTGGAAATTAAAAATTTTGGGATTTTTGTTCAGTTTTCTTTCTCTTTAAAGAGTTACGATCATCTGAAACTGTCAAACACCAGAAAATGTTCGAATCCGCCTTTAAAAACGTCTTCATTTAGTGCTCTTAACAAACTCAATCTTGCAAAATACATCTTCATCACCTAAGTGACACAAATTTACAAGTTTTGCAAAGTTTTGTAATATTCAAAAGGTGGGATTAATAACTGACGAAACTGTTATGATCGTAACCATGATAAGATTACAATAATTTTAGAAACTTGTAAATCGCAAAGTTGCTGCTACTTTTTAAGTTATGTTTTAGCAGATATAAGATATATATTTTAAACATAAAATAGAGAAGATTGGTGTGTTAGCTCGTTGTTTCTTGTACTTTGGGAAAGCGGGAAGAGCAGCCTGGCCGGAAAGAAAAAAAGGCCAAGAAAAGGCTTCCAACTGCGGCTTCTTTTTTTTGCTTTTCAGGTATTTTTTCAAATTCGTGAGCTTTTTATAATGAAGAACTAATTTTATTTGTTTATATTGTTGTATTCTTATTTCTTATGTGGTATCCTTCAATTTTACTAAATTTTCCTTCAATTTTATCAAATTTCAATTATTTTAGACATTTTTTCGTCTAAAACATCTAATTGTGTCAAAAAGCTAATCTTAAATTAGGTGAACCAAAAGATCCGAAGGTTTTATATTTAAAGTATAAATAATTTAGATTGTTTTGAAAGTACCTACGCAAATTTATATTTATAACTTGTGTTTGGTCACAGCACAGAGCACAAACACTGGCCGAATGTGTTTATACGTTGTGATTTAAGACTTTGTGGCCATTTGGATGTATAATTGTGTTGTTGATGTTACAAAAATGTTTTTGTTTAACTTCTACATAACGAAACTCTTTGAAATACATTTTTGACTGGAAAAATTGAGAAAAAAAAATTTTAGGTAACAAATTTTTAAAAAGGTAGCAAATTAGAAAAGTTGTTAAAGACAAGGTGGTTTTTTTGAAACTAAGGAGGTTTATTTTAAAACAGCTTTCGAATTATTAAACCCAAAACAGTGACTTTATGCCATAAAGCAGTGTAGTTCATATCCGTCCTTGACATCACTTAACCTTCGTATTTTACATATAGTGATCGCAACATATATTACGCGTTTCTTTTTTATCGTCCAAACCACAAAATTTGAAAAGTTGATTTGAATATGAAATACCTTGTTTTGTGGCTGATCTTATGGTTTGTGATCTGATTGTTTGAATTCCAGATCAGACGGCGCATCCAGGATGGAAGTGGCAGAAGAACCGCTTCTGAATGGGGACAAACAAATTATGCAAAGCCCTGAGGGCACAACTTCAAAGTCCAGCAGAATTTCATGGCGAGAGTGAGTGTTTTGTATAAATACAACATTGACATGACTCTACATCAACATAGCAACGTATTTGACTTGGGGAGCAATAGGTTAAGAGAGGAAGGAGTTACTGTATTTTTAGTTTTTGGGTTTATGAGGTTTAAGGTTACTGGATTTTTAGTCTTGAGTTTTTGAAAGATGAGGGTACTTTATTTTGTTTTTACATAGTAAAAGGCTTGTCGTTACTGTGTTTACCTTTGGGGGGTTACAAAGTAGGCTTTATTGTAATTTTAAACTGTGAATTGTAAAGCCTTACACTACTGTATTATTGTTAGGTTGTTCAAATAATTATGTGCTCTTATAATTTCGAAAATTTGCTTTGAGAGGGAGCACAGAATTATCTGAACAACCTAATAAAAGATTTTTTGAATAAGTGATATATGAAGTTGTTATGTGACGTTTGAAATAGTATAGACATGAGATTTGTGATGTTCGCAGTGATAACAGATCTCTGGACACTATGTTAACGGCCTTTATAAGCCACAGAACGGGCTAGTTTAGGCAGTCTTCTTAAATTTTGTTACTTAATGAGTAATTTTTTCGTATTTTTTAAAAAAATTTGGACTTTTTGCCTTATTTTTATGGCATTTTTCTAATTTTGAGTTTGTTCAAATAATTCTATGCTCTTCTCAAAGCAAATTGACAAGGTTATGGGGCAGAATTATTTGAATAATTTAATAAGATGAGCCTTATCAAACCATATTTTACAAATTAAAAACGAAAAAATGTCGAAAAATTTAAGAAATTTAATAGAAAAGCCTCTGAAACGTGATCTGACATAGCTTTTCGAAATTTTTAAAACATTTTGTTAAGATAGTGATATTATGATTAGAGTCTGACTTATCAGCCTAAACCTATATGAATATGCAAGTTTAAAGTAAGAAAGTTTTAAAAACAACCTTGTTGTTATAGTGGGGATTTGGTGATACGGTTGTTTTGGAAAAGTTTTATCGCCTTAGACTTACCGTAGTTATATAAGAGATGGATGGTGCATATGTTGGTGTTTTATTGTGATTTACTTCTTTTTTAGGTAAAAGAGGGTAGTGTAATATAGACAGGATACTTGGTTATTGGTAGACATGAGCAGCGTGCCGGCCCGGGCCCTACCTTCGGGCCGGGCCTGAGCAAAATCAAAAACGGGCCGGGCTTGAAAATTAGGCCTGGCCCGTTGCTCATGTCTAGTTATTGGGGAATTTTGTAATAGATATCTGTAGCTGGGTACTGTATTTGGTGTGCTATAAGTCTTATTGTGACTGCACGGTGCAATGAAAGTCTTTTAAATCAGCTAAAATAAGACTTCTAGAAGCTGTTAGGGCTGTTTTATATGTAAAAGCATGATCTTTTTATGTTTTACTATGTATCAATATAACTATAGGTACCCTCTGTAATGGTTTGTATTTCAGTTACTTCAAAAAGTTTGGCCGTCGAAGGGAGAAGCAGGATTTTGTCGTTGTAATGGGCCGAAAGCTTGCTAAACGCAATGGAAAGGCGCCTTCGTTGTTGGAGTACAACCCGGCTTCATTCTACGAAATGGTGGGTTACTGTAATTTTAATTTATTTTTGATTTCACTGCGGTATATAGTTTGATTTACTGCAGTGTTTAAATAATTCTGTGGTCTTTCTGAAGGCAACCTTTTGGGGATAGGGGGCACATAATTATTTGAACAACTTAATATTTCAGTCAATCTTAAGATAACAGCTACTGTAATATCTGTAAAAAGCTAAAGTATTCCTCATAATAAATCTAAATTCAGATGCGATACGCCAACAGATTTGACTGGGCCTTGCTGTGGACTGGAGTCGCGTTTTCTTTGATTACTGGAGCTGCATCGCCATTAGGATCAATAATCTTCAGAGGAATTACAAACACCTTGATGATGGCACAAAATGAGTACGATAATGGTGGCATCAACATGGGCACCTTCTACGATGGTGTCGTATTCTACGTTCTTATGTACTTAACTCTTGGTATCTGCACGTTTGTGTTGAGTTATATTTCGGTAAGTCTTTACATCGTTTTGAGTTACATTTGGGTATGTTTGTGTATTATTAGCTTTAGTATGGTCGTTAAGATTAATTATAGGATGGTGAAGTATAACATATGTAACTATGGTTTGATTGTTTTTATGGGGCCTGATCTATAGTATGACACTAATTGTGGCTGGTAAACCTTGTATGATTTTGTATAAATGGTTTGCCTAATATAGTACATGCTTTCAGTCAGCCTGTTTCTTTACATTATGTGAAAGGCAACTGGATACCTACCGTAAGAAGTTCTTGTTCGCTGTATTACATCAAGATATAGCATGGTTTGATACGAACGAAGTTGGAAAACTTACTCAGAAAATGTCATCGTATGTTTTACTTTTGTATATTATACTAGCGTTTGATCTTTTTTTTATAAATTATGTTGTTCGAAAAAGAATGCCATTTTTATTTTTTGCTGTTTGAAAAAGAATGGCATGTTACCAACAAAAAATTGAGAAAAGTAGCATATTTCTCTACTATTATATAATATTCATGGTATATATATGCAGACTTACATAGTAACACAACATTTTCAGAGGAATTGACCGTATCCGTGATGGTACTAGTGACAAGATATCTGTACTAATACAAGCTTTTGCTTGTTTGGTATCAGGTATTATCGTAGGGTTTACTATGAGCTGGCAAATGACATTGATCATGTTGATCGTTATCCCATTTGTCATCATGGTCATCTGGGGATCTGCTTTGGTAAGTAAGACTTACTGTAGTTGATCAGTATGGCTTAAGAATATATTATTATAGTCATACCTATGCTTTGTAGCTGCAATATATATTATCGTAACTACAAAAGTTTGTCTATTCATATTTACTTACTGTAATATTGCTTCTTTTACCTTAAAATGACATTTCACAACATTTTTAAATGACATTTTATAATATTTTAAAATGATATTTCAGACAGTGAAAAAGTCGCTGCGAAAGCAGAACGAAGCCTACGGATCAGCTGGCGCTGTAGCCGAAGAAGTCATCAATGGCGTTCGTACTGTAGCCGCCTTCAACGCACAGTATTTCGAGATTGAGAGATACAGTAAATACCTCGGCATGGGATGTAGTAATGGTACCAAGAAGCACTTACTGACCGGTATCTTCAGTGGAATGTACTTGTTGATCTTGTTCGCTTCGATGGGCTTCGCGTTTTGGTGGGTTTTAATTATGTTTGGTACTGTAAAGCACTGGTACTATTACTGAATTTTTTTGTAGGGCTTTACAATTACTACACTTTACTATTAAAGTCTATCACGGTGAGATATAACGCCTTTCATAGCAATATTATTACTTCCTTATGGTAATATTATTGTAGGTACGGTACCAACTTGGTATTGGAAGGAGAGATGACCCCAGGCACGGTGTTTGCTGTCTTCTGGGCTTGTGTTATCGGAGCGATGAGGGTTGGTCAGGCTGTGCCACAGATTTCTACAGTAATGGGTGCCAAGATGTCAGCCGGGGAAATATTCTCTATCATTGACAGAGTAAGTTTTACCATGTAACCGGGGGGGGTATGACTACATGTTTTAACTGTGGGGGTTCACAAAGCTCTTGATCAACGGTTGGCCTAGGCCTATCTTCTTCTCTTTCTTATGATATTTCTAACTTTAAAATGGTTAATATAATCACGCCAAGCTAAAGTAATATGTACCTTCTTCAGAAGCCATCTCTAGATTGTTGTACCGAGAAAGGCATCAAACTACCGAAAGTCGAAGGTCGTATCACCTTCTCTGACATCTACTTCCGTTATCCAAGTCGACCAGAAGTACCAATTGTGAGCGGAGTTTCTTTCGATGTTGAAGCCGGTCATACTGTAGCATTGGTAGGCCACAGTGGGTGTGGTAAAAGTACGATGATGTCATTTCTTATGCGTTACTACAGTCCTGACAAGGGAACGGTACGTTTTGAAATTTGATTTTTGTACTTGAATTTTGAATTTTCTGCCAATATTGATGTTAATATGCGATAGAAAGATTAAACTGAACTTATAGGATGGTGAAATATAACATATATTATCATAGTAATACCTACATTATGATGTCTAAGGTTAATTGTAGGTACTGGTGGACGGAAAACCAATTGAAGACCTGAACATCAACTGGCTGAGAAATGTGATCGGTATCGTATCTCAAGAGCCCATCGTATTCGCGACCTCAGTAATCGAGAACTTGAAGATGGGAAAGGAAGACTTGACCCAAGAAGAGATGATCAAGGCGTGTGAAGCTGCCAATGCTCATGAATTCATTGTTAAACTGCCAAATGTAAGCTTATTTTACTTGTTATGATATATCGATAGTAGGTATATCGATATGATTTTGAAGATAGTGGTTTAAACTAACAATTATGGCATTAAACTTAACTTACTATAACTTAATTCAGGGCTATGACACCCAAATCGGCGAAGGCGGTGTAAAACTCTCCGGAGGCCAGAAACAACGTCTAGCCATTGCCCGTGCCCTCGTCAGAAACCCCAAGATCCTACTGTTAGACGAAGCTACATCAGCCTTGGACACAGAATCTGAACGTATTGTACAAAAAGCCATCGATCAAGCAGCGACCGGTCGAACCACCATCATGATTGCGCACAGACTGAGCACGGTACGGAACGCCGACAAGATTATCGTCTTCGACCACGGTAAAATTGTGGAATCCGGAACTCACGAAGAACTCATGGATCTGGATGGTGTCTACAAAGGACTGGTACAAGCACAGGAGA
Organism: Bursaphelenchus okinawaensis; assembly: GCA_904066225.2. NCBI lineage: Eukaryota > Metazoa > Nematoda > Chromadorea > Rhabditida > Aphelenchoididae > Bursaphelenchus > Bursaphelenchus okinawaensis. Next base: position 7,047,093 of record CAJFCW020000002.1, on the reverse strand, counting down.
TCGAACAGTACCATGAAGAGGATGATGTTGTAGTAGATGACGAGGAGAGGAGTCCTAGTCGACCAGTCAGTAGAACAGGATCGTGTTGCTCCAGAAGCGAGTTCAACAATTCCCAGAGGGCAAGAGCCAGTAGCAGACTGAAGCAGTCGTTGGCTTCGGCTATGGAGAACGATCCGGATACTGAAGAGTACGTTTTTAGCTTGAAAAAGGTACAAAAACAGGGTTTTAAAACGATTTTATTGAATTTTTGGTTAAAAGATGAAGATACTTTTGATAAGATCAAATAAAATGAGATAATAGCAATGATTTACCATTGAAATCACCTTGTTCTGACTTCGTATCCTTCTAATATTACCTATTTAACCCACCATTTCCAGTCAAATCGAGCACATGCAAGAAGAAGAAGCCGAGAAAGCCAGCTTCAAAGACATTTGGCACTTTGCCAAGCCCGAGCGAGCCCGATTCCTTCTGGGCTTGATCTCCACCTTCTTCAGAGGAGCGACGTTCCCAGCGTTCTCCTTGATTTACGGTCAGATGTTCCAAGCTCTAGAGAAGGCGTTGAGCGAGAACAATCATGAAGATGTCACGTCTAGAAATGTTATCAACGCTTTTGCTTTTGGTGGATTAGGAGTGTTTGGATGTGTATTCACATTGTCATCTGGGTTCTTGTTGGGTCAAGTTGGTGAACAATTGACTATGAGGTTGAGGATCGAGGTCTTCAAGGTATGAAGGGTTGTTTTCAGGGGAAACTTATTGTTTTTGAACCAAAAAAGGCATGATAATATTATTTTCGTATTGCAAAAGCTATAAATTTGTAAATTTGTTACTTAAATTTTAAATTTTCTTTTACAAAAAACTAAAATACGTTTATTTATTCACTAATGCAGTTAATATTACCTAAAATAATATTTAACTTCATCTTTCAGAACATTCTACGCCAAGACGGTACCTACTTTGACGATGTTCGCCATTCGACCGGTAAATTAACAGCACGTTTGGCTTCGGACGCTCCGAACGTCCAAGCTGCCATCGATCAACGTCTGGCCGAAGTACTACAAGGTCTAGTATCTCTGGTTTGTGGTGTCACTATCGCGTTCTACTTCAGTGTCTACATGGCTCCAGTTGGGCTGGGGTCGGCTGTTGTTATCGTCATTATTCAACTCATTCTGACGAATCTTCTCAAGAAAAGAGCTTTGACTGATGTTAAGGTCGCCGAAGATGCTTCTAGAGTAGGTTTTGGAGATTATAAAGCAAATTGAACTTGAAAATATTAGAAAAATTTAAAAAATAAATGATTTTGTTACCTAAAATATCAAAAAATTTTTAAATTGTCAAACTTTTAAAATACGATAAATTGAAATTTCAGATAGCTTCTGAATCCATTGAACACGTCAAGACCGTCCAAGCCCTAACCCGCCAGAAGTTCCTGTACGAAAGCTTCTGTACCGCTTCAGTAAAACCTCGCAAACGTGCCATCACCAAAGGACTGCTCCAATCTCTCACGTATGGTCTAACTGGTGCCTTTGTTTCCTTCAACTTCGCCTCAGCCTACTTCTTTGGTCTTCTCCTCATCAAAGGTGGCTACACAACTCCATTCGTCGTCTTCCAAGTAATCGAAGCTCTGAATCTAGCCTCAATCACGGTGATCGCTGCTGCATCGTTCTTCCCAGAATACATCAGAGCCAAAGTGGCAGCCGGTTTGATGTTCAAGATGATGCGACACGAGACCAAGATCGACTCTTTGTCAGATAATGGTATGAAGCCCGAGATATACGGCACGGTAGAGTGCGACGGTGTCTTCTTCGCCTACCCCAACACTCCACAGCATCTGGTACTGAATGAATTCACGGCGAAGGCACAGCAAGGTCAGACAATGGCTCTAGTGGGACCATCTGGGTGCGGAAAGTCGACCACGATTCAGCTACTGGAACGATACTACGATGTGATCGCGGGATCTGTCAAGATCGACGGCTGTGATGTGCGACAAATGTCGATTCGGCATCTGAGGAATCATGTCGCTATCGTATCTCAAGAACCAACCTTGTTCAATCTATCCATTGCTCAGAATATCTGTTATGGGTTGGATAAGATCGACATGGCCAGAGTGATTGAAGCCGCCAAGATCGCCAATGTTCATGACTTTATCGATTCTCTGCCAAATGTAAGATTTGAGTTATTTATATCTTGTGGTATAGTACAAGATACCTTATGAGTTTGCCGTTTTTGTTTTAAAAATAACAAGTTTTGTCATTTGACTGTCAGATACCTTCTACTCTCTTCTTTTTCAGAAGTACGATACCCCAGTAGGCGCCAGAGGCGGTCAGCTCTCTGGAGGTCAAAAACAACGTATCTCGATCGCTCGTGCCATGATCAGAAACCCCAAGATCCTACTGTTAGATGAAGCCACGTCAGCCTTGGACACAGAATCCGAGAAGATCGTACAAGCAGCGTTGGATCGTGCCAGCGAAGGTAGAACTGCCATTTCCATCGCACATAGGCTGTCTACTATTCAACGAGCCGACATGATCGCCGTATGTAAAGATGGCAAGGTAATTGAGTCTGGCAAACATCAACAGCTTTTGGCCAGGAAAGGACTGTACCATCGATTGGTACAGAAACAGAGCGGTTAGTTGGATGGTGCTGGAGGATGTTAACATAGGAGTTAGCAGGGTATTTCCGCCATGTTTGTTTTTTTGAATCCTTTAACACCAGCTATTCTGCTAATCCATAATACCTGATGTTAACGATACTTGTTGTTACCGTAAGACTAGATTGTCGAGTAGTCTGTTACACTTTTTACAATTATATTGTTATAGGTCTGGTATCCTTTCACAACTTTTCAACTTTAAGGTATAAGGTTAGTGGTACGCCTTGCTAATGTGTCTTTTTTGGTACCCACTGGCTATGTAATTCTAACTTTGTCATTTTCTCATCCATAATATTGTCTAACTATAACTTTTGTATATTGGTAACCTTAATTATGGTTCATTTCTCACCTCATCATAATTCTATTGCATAAAGTCTAACCATTTTAAAATTTCAAAAGTATTGTCTAGCCGTATCATTCTTACCTATATTATTTAAAACTTTGTCAATCTTTGAATCGAACATAATATTGCCTAACTTTGTCTTTTCCTAACTTGTTGTTTCTAACATATCACAATTACACGAACGGGTAAATCTTCACTATCCTTAATTCGAAACGAGTCCTAAAACGTTTTACTTATTATACAGATCAGTGTAATAAATATTTTGTACCTTTGCGACATTTTCTGTTGTAGACTAAAGCGAAACTAAACTAAAATATTCATATAAAGCTCGGGCCATTAAAACACTCATTCCAATACCATAATAAATTTTGCAATAACTAAAATTCAGAATAATATAAAGTAAAAAGTAATCACCTTGAACATTTCTTCTAAACAAATCCCTCAACTTTGCGTATTTAGTTTAATAAAACTAAATCAGGTAAACTCATGAATGCATTCAGCGATAATCTACTCAGTTCTACAAATAGTACAATAGTATAAGGTTTCCATGAAAAGGAAAGAATTTACATTGAGGACGACGGTAATCGGTCGCTAAGCTCTTTAGTGTTTGAAGATGTTGCCAAACATGCCGCGGCGCCGTTTCGACGATTCCATCTCGGCCTCTTCGTCCGACAGTTCTCTAATGATGGGTCCGTCCTGTTGTCTTCTGGAGTGACTTCTTCTGTCGCCGGTGTCTTCGTCATCGTCTGGAATCTCGATGATTGGAGCCGAGCTTGAAGGACCGTCTCCACGAGTCACTTCTCGACGACGACGATCGTTTCTGTGGCCAGAAGATCCGTCTTCGATGGCTCTTCTGTCACTTCCTTGTCTGGCGAATGGGTCAAAAGCCAGGTTTCTGGTGGCTCTATTCTTGAATTCTTGGTTGAAGGTCTCGGCTTCATCTAAAAATAGTTGCGTTTTAAAATTTTGACCATAATGTTGCCTTTAAAATGTCATTTTACTCCAAGTAGGTCATGTAAATTTTAAAATTAAAAGCCGGGAAACTGGCCGTGGCTTTAGCTATATCAGTCCAAAAAAACGAACCTTCATCCAGATTAACAAACTTCTGATTCTGTCTAACTCTGCCGTCACGATCGCGTTTCTTTTCAATTACGTGAGACCGGTCTCCAATATGGTGACCTACAGCGATTCTGGCTTCCTCACCGTCACGGACTTCTCTAAAATGACAATAATAAAATTCAAAACCTCTAATAAACAGCCAAATTTTTCAAAATTTCGTTCAAGAAATACGTCAACACTGAAACGTCAACATTAAAAACTTTCTTTTAAGTTAAAACGTTGGATATTACCCACCTTCTGGTCTCCCTCACATCTCCAGCTTTTCTGGTCGAGTTCTGAACGACCCTTTGTTGTCCGTCTGGTCCCATGGTGATGCATGTGCTCTGACAGAACACCATACTATTAGGATCGTTCATCATGTTACCTCCCATTCTCAATAGTCCACCACCAAATCCGCCGAAGATATCCATGGCATCGTTCTGTTGATGCCGTCCTCTTTGTTGGTTTCCGTTTTGGAGCATTGGGTGTCGCATCATACCCATACCTCCCATCATCTGGTTCATCATGCCGAATGGGTCCGACATCATTCTGTCCATCTCCGCCATCTGACGTTGCATGTGTCTGAAGGTGTTTGTAGATTAAAATTAAAAATGTAAAGATTTTAGATATTAAATCCATTAAATTTTAAGCATACCAAGTATTACATATCTTTAGCTATATTAAGGCAGTCGTATCACATCTTACAATATTATTTCCAATATTCGTTATTTTAAACCTTTATCAATATTAAACTGTTAATTTGCCATAACAACCTCAATGTTAGCCGAAAATAACATAAAACTTAAATCTAATCTAAAAATAAACCCAAAATTCCCCTCCAGAATCCCCCAAAACAGATTCCTATACTATTGTTAATCATTCACATGACTGATGGTTACAAACCTTTGTGGTCTCTGAAGCCCTCCCTTGTTTACACCTTTCGTAACATCTTTAACCCTACTCTCGTCGCTGCTTTCATTGTTCCTATCACTACTAACATCCATTTGGCTGTAGCCGTTACTCCTCGCACTTCGAGAATCGCTTCTCGACGGCCGACGCTGTTCTCGACGTTTCTCGTTCTTCAGCTTCTCAATGGGCAACTTCTGAGAATCCGGCTTCAGAACGAATTGGGGTTGGTGCTTGGTGGAACCTTGCTTTAGTTCGTACGGGTAGCGGGTAGAGTGTTCTGAAGACTTTCCAGAACGCGAGTGACAACAGCCCATTCCATGCAGACGTTCTGACATAGAGCAATGTTTCAGTAGCTAGTTTTTAAGATAACGACCGCGCCTTTACAATTGAAAAACGTTGTAATTTTTCGAAAATTATCACCAAAACCTTTTCTTAATCTCTAAACTTTTCTTTTCTCTCACAGCTTACAATATCTCGTTAGCAAGTCGTTTATAATCTTTCTAACCCACATAATCTCCAAAAACGTACCCAAACCTTTAAATTTTGCAAATAATCGAGCGAACCTACTACACTATAGTCACCCCCAAATCTGAAGCGAATTAAGATGACTGCAAAGCGTCAAGGATATCAGAGATACGTGATTCACGTCTGTTTTCACTTAACCGCCGTTCTTTCTTTTCCTGCGCGACGACGAACGCTCGCTTCTTTTGCACGCTTCGTTATGTTGTTTTAAGTAATACCAACTTTTATTACTGATCATTAAATTCTCAATTTAAAAATATTTAATAAAACCCTTTAAAATAATATTTTCTTTCACTAGACGTATATATTTACATTTTCCGTTCACAAAAAGTACAAAATTACATTCCCTATCACAATATAACCTTAAGTTACATTTTACTGCGCTCCAATTACACCCCTCAACTTGTCGAGTTTACAAAAATTGAAACGTAAAAGAAATAACATTAAGACAACACTCTGCGCGTCCAGAAACTAGTTTTGCAATTAAAAACAACCCAACTTATTACATTTTCGATTCTCCACATTAACTGCCATGTGTAATATCGGTTTAACAAGATTATGTTAGAATTCGTGGTTTGTGGCTATTTTGTACAACTTGTATCATCTTTGTGGTCCAGTTTAAATTTTTTTTATAACTTTACACATAATTATGATTTTTCGATGTTTTAGGTATTGATTAATATTACAGGCGTTAAAAATAAAAAATAATTTCTGCCAAAACATCTTTCATACTCTCTATATTATGAAAATCATATCAATTTTAATAGCACTCCTAATCGATTCGGCTTCAGAGACCACGAGGCGATATTAACCATCCTTAATGTCAATTCCCTTTGTTATTCCTCATTTTTGAACCTAATTTATCAACAAAACAAAAAATAAACCAACCTGAAGGGATCGAAAGGATCTCCGCCACCGAACATAGTGCTAGTCGAGAGTTGAAGCTATGGCAAAACTGGAAAAACACTGAAAAAATCGATAAATTTTATGCAAATGTAAACAAAACGCGTGACAAGATATAAAACATAGACAACGAACGAGTTCAAGTTGAAGAACGCTATCAACAGTCTGTTTTTATTATGCGGAAGGCTGTTTTGAATAAATATTTTCACAATTTCCCAAAAAATCCAGAAATTTCCACAAAAATCGCTTGAAACGCAATGCCAAGCTTTGCCAAAACTGCTCTGAAAGAGCGGCTTTCAAGCAAAAACAAGAAAAAGGAGGATTATTAAAAGAAAAATAGCCTCTCTATCATAATATAAATCTAACTTTATCTAAAACTAACGTTTTATTTGAGAAACAAATCATTTTATTAGTCTTCCGGACCTACATTAATATATCAGTCCTCGTTCAAACAGAAAGACATTATCACGGAAACATTATTCATACGAAAAGGCTATTATTATACATATTTGGAGTCTTTAATACAAGAGAGTGTTGTCTTAATTCACCTTAAATAAGCGAACGCATTAAAGGTTACTTACCCTCAAGTGCAATATCCTTAATACCTGTTTCGGTCACACAAAAGAAACTTTTCAATACCTTAAAGCTACTCTAAAGATGTTCCACGGTTAATTTATGTCAATATACCTGGCTTAAACTAGCTTAAACTATAATTTATTAAAATTTTTACATTACCATCATATTACGTTACAGTAGCATTAATTAGTATAGTAAAAACCTTGTAAACCCAAAATTATAAACCGCAAAGTGTGATGAAACCAAAACTAGGTAAAATCACTCTTTACAATATAGTAGTAATCCAAAAAATTACAAACTCGAGCGCGAAAACAATTGTGCAAGTATAATATTAACCTCGCCTACCTAAAATAAGGTCGCGAGGTGCGAAGGGAGACAGGAAAACGTATTGTAAACGGGAGTAAATTAAGAAGAGTAACTGATAATTGATAGTAATTTTAAATTTTTCGATCAACTTTTTTTGATTTACAGTTAAAGGTTGTGACTGCAGTCATTACAATCTTATAGGTATAGACATTGTTGTGGGTAAAAACACTTTGTTACAGGCAAATATTACATCTGAAAGGGTACAAAATAGTATAAGATTATTTATAATGAAAAGCTGTAGTTATGAGTGCACGATAGACGAGCCAATCCTTCAAAAACATAAAAATGGCTATTAAAAACTAAATTAAACAACTTTACAATAACAACTTGTTAAAGAACAAAGCATTCAAATGTCGATGGTGAATCATATCGTCAATTTATAAACAAAAATTTGTATTATTAGGTCTCAGAATTACAATTTTTTGTTCAAAATAGTCATCCTCACGTTACTTTGAGTATAACAAACTTAACTAAGAATTCAAAACGTATTATAAGTGCGATATGAACAAGTTATATTAAATGTTTGGCAGTTAAATAAGCTATATTTAGTATGTAACAAGAAAAAATCTTAAAGAAATAACAAAAGTTGTGAGGTTTAGAAGTTGGCGACATATAATCAAAGATTACTATGGCTTCTGATCTCTAAAAAGCAAAAAGTGGACAACTCCGAGAACTTTTGAGACTATTTTGAACATAATCAAAATTGAAATTTTAAGAATTGGCTAAACAACCACGATTTACAAGGTCATAGCTACTAAAAATAAATATTTCGCAGTAAAATCCCTATAGTTTTAGTAACGAAAGCTCTATATGCATTTGCGTTACCATGGCAGTGGCTAGAAGCTTTGGAAAATTAAAAATATTTTTTTTTGTTTGTCATAATTAGTAATTATAGCTTACATCAATATATAATTAGTAGTGATATAACAGTTGAGACCTTTGGACTGTTACTAGCAATATAATGTTAAAGCACCCGGTACATATGTTTAGCTATGCATATATAAAAATAGCACTAAATACTATTTTATCCAATTTTAAAACAGCTACATCGTGCTCCAGATGAAATTTCTACTAATTTCAAGCCTTTACTAGAACAATCTACTGCACTGTCTAAAGCAACCTACCTTAATATATAAAACAAACCGCCCCGCATTAACATTTATATGCACCCTCATTTGCATATAAAAACGAATTTAAACAAACGATTTCGAACTAAAAGTACTGAAACGTTTCAATTATAGTGTGGCTTGTGGTAGAACGCCAAAAGAGTGTTCTAAGAAGAGAGAGTGACAGAGAAAGAGATAACGTTCGAGAAACAAAACAAGTTTTTGTAAATAGTAGTGCTTAAAGAGTTACTCTTTGGGGACGAAAAGGTCAGGCTTTATAGACCTTTCGAGCTTTTCTTTAATTTATAGGTTAATATAAATTACTGCAACAAAAATGTAGGTTAACATAAAGTACTGTAACAAAAGAAGTATTTATGATAGTACTATAACTTGATTCTTTGTTTTATAAACTTACTGTAACATAAGTTATTAGATTTTTCAAATGCTTCTGTACTCCTAATCTTGAAAAGTTGCCTTGAGATGGGGCTCAGAATTATTTGAACAACCTATTATAATAAAAAGATTTTTTCACTAGTTTAAACTCTAAAACCACTGTCATAACTTTAAAATACAGCAAAATATCGTAACACTACACAGTTATCACAAACTTCATACTATATCAACTACAAAATACTACGCCATTTGTCAGGTCAAACACAAATTACTAAGAGATATGTCAAGTTTATTGTCAGTTAGAGAACTTTCATGCCAGCAAGAAGTAGATAAACGCATGCTGCCATTCCGATCAGACCCACTAACATGCAAATGGCACAGATCACGATGATCGCCGTTCTTCCGCCCTTCTTTTTATTCTTGTCGTCATCATCGGTGCTCTCCACCGTGCTCTCCTTCTTGTCGTTCTTTGATCCCTTGGCTAAGAACAAGGCATTAGTCTTGGTAACTGTATTTTCAATACTGTAACGTTATCAATAGTGTACAGTTCCTACATTTGCTACAGTACTATAACTCTTGCTGTCTCTACATTCAGCCACAGTACTATAACACAAATCGTAAAGTATTATCTATTTTTAATCAAAAATTTATAAAAAGTTATAAAAAAGTAGGTTACGTTTGAATTGAACTACTGTAACAAAAAAACTACCGTAAATTTTAAATTTGTTTTTGGTGGGTCAGTTAGCCTAATATTTGGTCTATATTCACAAAACGTCTCAAGTATATTGCTGCCTTTTCAAAAAAGTTACATTAAAAATAAATCTGCGCATGTTTTTGGCCAATTTTCTAAATTTTGCCATTTTTAAACAATATTTCCTCAAGAATTTAGGCAAATCCATTAATTTTTGCGCATTTTAATTGAATATTGTCATAAAATCCATTAATTCTTTTGCATATTTTAGATAAAACTAGATATTTACATTAGGTTGTTCAAATAATTATGTGCTTATTAATCATAAAAATTTTCTTTGAAAGTACAAAATTATTTGAACAACCTAATAGATGCTGACCTGGGTATCATTTCAACGTACTATGCTTGTACCAAGATCTTATGTTAAGTATTGCACAGGAAAACTAAAACAATATAACCCACCCTTCTTGGGAGGCACAGTCTCGGCACGAGATTCCCCATTATCCGCCGCCAAACTGTTGTCGTTTTTATTCGGCGACCTGAGGTCGGTCTTCTCGTCCTCGGGCGGTGCTGGATCGGAAGGCGGCGGAGGAGGAGGTTGGCGTGGTTCATTCTTGGGCGGTGGTGGTGGAGGTGGGGGTGGAGCGTTACCACCAAGAAGTGGAGAATCCAACGGTTCGTAGTTGTCGCCCATAGTCAATAAGTTTTTGTGTTACCTTGAGGTCAGCCCAGTCTATTGAAAGATCAGCCTAGCTTGTTGCAAGGTCAGCAGTCCCGTCTACTTTAAGGACAGTTCACTTTGAGGTCAGTCCAGTCTACCTCGAGGTTCAGTCCAATCTATTTCAAAGCCAGTCCGCTACGAATTTGACGTAGAACACTTCAAAGTTGACGTCGCTTACTTCAGTCAGCCAAGTTCAAAGTTAGTCCAAACGTCCTTCAAAGCCAGTCCAACGTACTGCAGTCCAGTTCAAGTACTTTAACAAGTACTTTTGAGTCAGTCCGGTCAGAATGTAATCGACTGACCGATAAGTATCGACCGGTCGACAAGAATGCCTCATATAAAAATCATTTTCGTGAGAAATAGTTTACTGTAATTTAAGATACAACTTTTTTTTAAATTTTAAAAATTTGAGAAATGAAAATATTAGTTTTACCTTACTTTTTACTCTGATAATCAAGTATTTATAGTCATTTCAATCACAATATTCAAAATCAATCAAGGGTGCATAATATCTGCCCAATTAGATGTACCTTCTACCGATTTTATGCGCCTTTGACTGGTTTTAGGTACAAAGTGATAAATGACAGGTCCTACAAGATAAGTAAGCTTGATATTGAAGTAAAGTAATGTAGATTACTAGTAGAAACGCTCATACTTTATCAGTATACTGCAAAATGTTACACTAGAAGACGCTTATAATGGCCTAATAGATATATCGTCTTACACTTTTTAGCCTTCTCCAAATAGCACATGAATATGCTTTATATTAACCTATTAGATAGTATAGTACCTACAATACCTATCACCAATAGTAAACCTTTAGTTACAAGCAAATGTCATGAATACCTACAAATGCCATCGTACCATTCTCGAACCGAGTGGAAGGTTGAACTGAAAAAATGTTGAAGAGGTCTTACTACTATCAGTCGGCGACAGTGATAAGATAAGGAGATGTTTGTAAAGGGCCAATTATAATGAATGGCGGTGTTATCAAAAAAGGGCATTAAACAACAGCCTTTCGATGATAATTCTATACATACAGGAGTCGCGGGCTACGTATCTGACATTTGGTCATGATATGTTGGGTTTTGATTACATATAAAGCTTGTTTAGGTGTTATAATGTTTAAATACTAGGTATGCTAAAGGTAATGTAAAGAAACATATTAAAAGTTAGAATTATTTATTACCTATTGACCAAGTCCACTAATTCTTTCGCATTTCCTTTTTAAATTTAAAAATTGTAAAATACAAAAGAATAACGAATTACTTTATAATAACACTATATATCAGTATTAAACATGCACCAATGCAAATTTAAACCCGTTGCAAAATTGGCGAGAAATTAAAATTCAAATTTAAAGACTAACAAGGAAAGTACCTAACCTGTCCCTCTCACAGGGTAAGTGCCCAAACTGTCCTACTCAGAATCAGCTCAAAGTTTTTATATAAATTCTTTGTGTAGTATCCTTAAAAAATTTTAGCTCGCGCTTTTGAGCTTTAAATTTTAAACATTCTGTCATTTTACCGTCAATGTATCAACTTTGGCATTGTGTTTCAAGCACTTTTTTCAACTTTTCTGAAGAGCTACGCTTAAACATTTACTAATGTAGGTTCTTTGAAAGGTCTTTTACTAGTATATCAAAGAAAAATGATTAAAAGTCAAAAAATGACAAAGTTATAAGTTTGAAACACAATGCCAATTTGGCGGAAAATTCAAAACGTAATTTTTTGATCTCGATTTTCTATTTCTTGAAAAGTGCAATTTAGTACTTTGCTGAAAATCTTATGTTTACATGATCTTTCTATATAAAAAGTTTGAAGTTAATCAGAGCGAAGCAGGTCGGGCACTTTCCTCCTAAAATCATACCCAACTTTTTGAAACATATCGGGACACTTTCCGTATAAGTTTATATAAAATACGACCATTTTTTATGTAAAAGTTTATACACCAACATTAATATTCAAAATAAAAATTTTATCAAAATTATCAAAGTGAAGATATATCATGATCTGTACGAAATACGATATCCCTGCGTGGTGAGATACGAGAAAGACTTCTAATTTGGAATTAGAATATTAACTATGATCATAGTTTGGCATTAGAGAATTAACTATGATCATATAGCTATGATATTACCCAATAAATATTAACAACGATACTAATTACAATAATAACTATTAACGAATCCATTAATTCGTTCGCTTTTGTTAGAAAATTTAAATTGTCCAAAATGTAACAGTTAAAATTTAAAAATTCAAGTTAAAAAATGTTAAATGTGCGAAAGAATTAATGGATCCAAGCAATATTATAACTGGGACAAGGCAAGATATAAAAGTGTAAGAGAGTTACAACGAGATGAAAAGATGAGACCAGTTTCGACTTGTGTTATGACTGCTTCAATGTGACATGGTGTTAACACAACGTATCTTTCTGTTCGAATGGCGGTTGTACCGTCAGACTGAGAATGCCTGGTCGAAGCGGTGCTGGGTAGTGTTTCTGAGGTAACCGCTGAGTGTATGTTACAGTAGGCGTTTGAGGAGTTTGGGTGATAAATTCTGAGCTGTTGTTAACACCGAAAGAGTAATTGGAATGATCTTCGTCGCGTGATGAAGGTGTAGATGTCTAGAAATGTCATTGTGTTATCAAAAATTGTAAAATAAAGGCAACAGCACAGTATTGTAGTACACAAAACAGTGTTTTGGTAGAATTATGGTAATAATAAATCGAATATTAACCTTTAAATGCTAGATTAATCAACATTTTTCAACTTGTTACTCTTTTATAGCCAAATCACTACTAAAACATACCAAAAACATACTCAAAACATCAAGAACTTACCTTGATTGGATACCCCATTCTAGCCTGCATCGCTTTGATGTCGTACCGTGCCTTTGATCGTTCTCTTCTCCTCACAGTGGCCTTGTATTGCATACAAAAGCAGATTCCCAGTAGACCCATTAGTATGATGACGACACAACATCCAACAATAATGGCATATGAATCAACAAACTCGACAAGTTCAGCTCTGATTAGTTCGTGAGCTTCTGGATTCAGCCTTAAGACGAGTTTGCTGGTTGGCCTTTGATCTTTGCCGGCATCTGATCTGCCGTACGCTGTGATCACATATGTAGCTGTGTCATTTAGGTCAGTTATGGCCACGGTGTGGGATGAATCCTGAAGAAATTATATTATTCTTGAGGTATAACACCTCAAAATTAATTTTTAAACATAAAATACTATTTCAATCAAAAAATTTGTAAATAAAATAAAAAATTAGACCAAGAATTGCCCAAAAAACCTACTACAATATATATTTTTCGTCCTTTCGCCCCAAAAATAAATAAAAATCAATTTCCAAGCCAACAAAACATCAAAACCTACCAACTGCACCATCTTATGGTTAGGTCTATGTCCATTAGTCCAATGAATGAACTGATCGCATTCTGGAGGATGTTTCAGATCTTCAGCACTCCACGCCAACAGCACGATAGAAGAGTCGCGCATCTGAATCTTCTCCTTCATATTCAACTTGATCGGATCTTTTTGAGCTGCGTACACATTCTCCAGAAGCAAATCGTCCGAACAAACTGGAGATAAGACTTCTGAAGCTGCCGTGAACCCAAAGACTTTGAAGGTCAAGATCTCTTTCTTAGGGTTGGCTCCGGAAAAGACGTGTTCCACGGAGAAGCGAGGAGAAAATGACTGAAAATAGCAATGTTAATATAGATGTAAGACCACCTATTGTATTTACACAAAATAAATACAATTTCACCTCTAAACTACATTATTACAGCTAGAAAACCTGAAATATACCTCATTAATTAAGTATAACTTACAAAATTCCTCTGTACAAACTCGTTCTCAACTACTCCATTCCTGTTGACCATGCTTCGGTATACCTCGATCACATACATAGTCAAATTGTCAGTTTGAGGTGGTGATGGTACGTTGAGTTTGGCTCGGATTCTCGGCGGAGTCACTGATAACCGATCTACGCAGATCACTTCCAACGGTGAGAACGCGTCCGAAAGCGTGGATTCTGTAGGTTTGGGCGACGATGCGTCAAAGCCGGTACCGTATTTACAACCCATTTTACACTGAAAACAGGGATTTAGGTAAGCAATGCCATAAAAATAATTTTTCAGTTATTATTAGACATACAGTATCAAATTTGAGCTCATCCAACTGCCAATCGTTCACCACATCTCCAGAAGCTAACGTTGTGTTCCTTTGTGTACCACACTAAAACATCACATCTATATACAATGCTTCTCAATATATGAGCCTCCCATAACAAAAAGATCGATACTACCTTAAGTTATACCACCGTTGATGCAGTATAAACAAAACTATCAATTAAAATGTTATCAAACCCTTTTTTTATCAATTACAATGCTATTACACCTACACCTTCTCCACACTGTGCCAAACATTTGAAGAATCGATACCGCGAATCGTTGATATCAGCCCTGGGATTCTTTGAAAGATTCGAATACGATGTTACTGTTAAGAGAATACTTGTAAACGTTAACTTCCCCAAGAGATTCATCCTGAAACAAAACAAAATTGAAAGTTCATCAGTAAGCAGATGAGTAATATCGCGATAAAAATTAACAAAACAAAGTTACAATGCGTTCAATTGCAGAATAATCGTAACATGAGCGATAATGTTGTAGTAGTTAATAATTTTCTGAAATTCAAAAAGTAAATCAATCCGTTATGTTCAAAATACGTTAAAATTTTTATGTTTACCTATTTTAGAAAAAAATATTTAAAATACTAAAATATATTGTGACAGATCACCAACAAAATATATTATGATAGACCCCCACCAAATCCACTATAATGTCCGCGAATCTGATTCCCAAGACTGACCATTTACATCCTCGATATTATTCAAATGGCAGGTCAAATTAACTCGAAGACCCATCAAATTCCCGCTTCTCAAGATACCAAATCCTCTCACCTCAGGTCGTAAACAGATTATGTCGTGTTTTGAACTTATTCCACTTTAAAATTATCCTCTGTATATCCTATATAACCTGTTTTATAATATGTTCCAAACCTCAAAAGTTCAAAGAGGATATGCAGTTCCAAAATTTTGAATTTATTTTGAAGCCAATGTATAAAAACTAAAAACCTACCAAACAAGGATAATTTTAGGAAAAATCTACCAAAATATATAATTTTGAACCTTTCTGACAAAACTTATTCAAATTTAGATCTGAGCTTTCAAAAAGATCTAAATATAGGATCAAAAACGATTCGAATATGAATTTAGCGGCAACTGAAAGAAAATTATAAACAAAAAAAAAGAAACTTGGCCACAAAAATTATCGCGGAACAATGTTTGTTGAACCCATAAAACTAAAAACTTCCCCATAAGGCTTTATATGTTTATGAACAACATTTTTTATAACAAATTTTTTAAAAAATCTCAAAATTTAAAGTTTTTAAAAATTTTTTAATTTTGCACCGTGCAGCCATTATTTTCATCGCAACATGCAGTAAATTTTTGTTTTTCGCTACAAAATAACATTAATTACCGCCCAGTACCTGTCCATTTGAAATATAATAAGATCAGAGCCAAAACAACCATAACTAACTATAAAAATGCCAATTCATTCTGCCAATGTACCTGTTTTGGCAGAAAGTCACTTAACCTATGATAACACCATTAGATGGTGTTCATAGCGCTTTTATGCCATTTTCTCATAAAATTTACTCAAAACAAACAGTCTTTGATTCGACCGCCTATCACAATGTCAAGACAGGCATACAGTAATTAATAATCCGCTCAGGTGTGATATCAGGTGACAAAATCATAATCGAACGGAGTCATTAATCAAGTGTTTATCCAATAAGATGTACGTATCTTCGCCCATCGTATCTTGAGGAAATTCGAAAATACGATGAGCGATTGGTCAGAAAGTTCGTGGAAAAGACAATTTATTAAATTAGCAAAAAGTTACCAATGTTAGCCAAGATAACATAATATTACTGCCCAGTAAAGTGAAATATCCATTTTTTAAAAATTACAAGGTAAATTACCGTAATAAAATCTTAAATAAACACCAAAAACAATATTATTACACCAATAATGAAGAAGACCCAATCACACAACTAACTCATTCAAAATCCCAACACTAGCACAGTTCAACGAGGTACAACACCTTATAGTAACATGACCCCCCGCAAATTGGAAAGCAATTATAGAGGAGAAAAGTGAGTAAATTATAATATTTCCGCACCTCATGCACAGTTGCATAATCCTCTCCAAAGTGCGTAGACACTTGAGCAACCTCCAAGTGAATATGGCCGTATGTCATGTTTGACCAAGATTAAACTAGGTTTATGATCAAAAAGTCAAGTTTACATATTTTTTATAGTACTTTAACATTACTGTAACATAGCAAACTAAAATATATTCTAATTGATAACTAAAAATGTGAGCCTTAACATTATTGATACCCAAACATTAATTACGCTCAATCCTAACCAATACCTACCCAAAACCCTATTATAATATCAACTGGCCTATAAAACCATCTCTAGTGCACTAGCTAGTGTAATGTCCCAATCCTAAGCCCAAAACAGCCGGCCTTATAACGCCTTTTCGAGCCTCCGATTACCCATCCCTAATAAGCAACAAGAGTGCCGCCATCTAAATCGGTAAATCCGCGCCGTAAACTGTTGTAATCTCGACTTATCTGGCCTTTTTTAGTTTTTTTTGTTGGCAAAACGGCGTTCGATTTGTTTTTTACGACCGTGAATCGTCGATCACCGCAAAGACCGCGTTTACTGGCCCATTACTCAACGGCCGATCCGGGCTGGGTAAATATATGGAGGTTGAACAAATGAATGTTATAATCTAGCTAATCTATCGTTGCGGTTTTAATATAAAGAAAAGTGTAAAACAAGGTAAATTAGATTGGCGGATCAAAGGTAAACAGCAGGCTTCATCTTTCTTTAAAAAATCATAACAACGTTGATAACAATGCTAAAGCTATGCGGCTAAGTACAATATATTTACATAAACCGAGCTTTATCTATGCTCAAATTGTTCTTTGTATCTTTTGAAGTAAGCACGGTGCAGCTCACTAACTTTTTTCTGTTTCTAGAACCCCATATAGCTAAAAAAACCAAAGACAATCTTCATAAATCATCAATGTCCCAAAAAATCGTACTATACTACAGACAACACAAGCTCCCCTTTTACCTTACATACTATCTTATTGACAAAATAAACCCGTTTACCACGCCTAATAAGCCCAAAAAAACAAAGACCACTTGATCCGTAAAGCCTTGACTTTGTGATCCAACAAGTCCATTCACACCCCTCCGCGGCCAACTTTCAAGCTACCGATTCTCAAGAGCTTCTTAAGCGGATCAAACAAGTGCCGGAAGAAGTCCTTTTTTGTCGCCGAACGAACAAACTTGCCTCTCAAACTTGGCCGACTTAAGTTGCCAAGAAATCGCAATCCAAATCAGCTTTTGCGTTAAGTAAACAAACCCATATTTAGCCAAGCAACTTAAGAAGAGGCGAGTAAACTGTTGCGTTTTAATACCTTATTGGGGGTGGGGGAGAGAATTAAACTACTTTATTGGATATGCAAATAGGTATGGAAAGATTCAGTAGGTTGAAAGCTAAATACAGTACCCTATCCTATGTAATCAAGCACAGTATCTACTCAACTTTCTAAAATTTTGGAAAGAATACCGTAGTTAAAACCCTAATTTTCTCAAATTTTGATATATACTCCACCATCCTTCCTATCAATGATAAACCTAAACTTATATCCTCAAATACACAGTACCTTCGACTACCGTAACCATTTTACATAAAAAACCATCCTTCCAGATTAACAAACCATTAAACCTGCATGATAACCTCATAAACAATATGCCATAAACCGCCAGAATTGATAAGTTGAAAGCTTCTGAACAATCCCAGAGATAAGATAGGCAAATTACTTTCGTTAAGCAAACAACCCTGACCCAACTGGCACTTTTAGTGACTGCCTCAGATGCGAATCTCGAGTAATTTGTTTGACGGAAGACGGCTAAATAAATGTTTTCTTTTTGAAGCCGCAAACATTTGCCGCAAAATTATTAATGGCATCTCCGACGGTAAAGGACGGTGATGACAACATCATAAAACGACGGTGGTTCGTGAGGTTACGGAAAGGGCAGGTGAGTTCATAAGCGAGACCGAGCCAGTAAAATTTCTTTTCAAAGCTAAGACAGTTTTTAAATTTTAAAAATATACTAAACATCAAACTGTAGTAAACCACCATGGCCTATTGAACCAAACAGATATTACAAAAAACCACCATGACAACTTCACAAACCCCAAAAATAAGATTGTCGAATCGACAACATCTTCTTTGATCAATTGACTACATCTTTCTTAAACGCCCTTTCCATTCGTAGACTTTCACCATGTTTTGGTTGCAGATACCGACAGAGATACCGTATTTTACCGCAAGACATTCGAAATCAATACTGCTCATCTCGGCACGCGTTTAATGCACAAGAACATCAATCGGCGAGCGATAGTCAAGTAAAACAAACCCTAGGTAACGTCTAGAACATAATCTTCAAATTCATGAAAATCATGCCGTGAAAAGACCTTACACTGTCTAAATATAAACTTAAATTCGTGTGAGAAGCAAATTATGTTATCCTAGTATCGTACCTACTAATTTTAAATAAATAACATTCCTACCGCTTATATCAGTGAAAGACTATATAACTTAAAAGCCAAGCCCGTATCTTACATATTATAGTAAACAAATAGTATTCCAATGAATTACCACCTTCAAATCAATAAATAAGATTGTCTCCAGTCAATTAAAGATCCCATAATGACCATTTGTCACACCAAAAATACAAAAGGAGGGTTCGGAGACAAGCTTCTAATTAGAAATGGCACAAAGAAGGTAGTCATTTCAGCACATAGCCGCTTCGCTGGGGTGACTAAAACCTTGTCCAATACTAATGCTTCGGTATTAGTAATCGACCGGTAACGTTAGCACTCAACCGGGCTTTAAATTACATTACCGTTTGGCCCATAAGATTGTAAATGGCATTACTAATCAACCGGTAAGAGTGCAATTCAAATTTATCGCTAAATCGATTAGCATATATTGGCTCATTGCTTTCCGGACAAAACATTACCAAAATCAATACAAAACAGGTCTAGAATACTTGGCCAATTACGACACTCATGCTGAAGATTGAGTAATACTACTTTAAAAGGTAAAACAAGGTTTGGCGGACTCTTTTCGATGGTGAGTAATCAGTTTTAAGATCAAGGAGAATCGGAAAAGACTAATCACAATCAATTAACAGATTATACTGTAAACCGAGAAAAACAAAGAGATTATGACTCTATTCTGAGAGTTCAAGAGCCATATTCTGCGACTTCAAAAACCTCATTCAGTCAAAAAGTAAAGTAGAAGATATCTAGCTTCTAAATTTTTCTAATCCTCCCCTTACCCAGAAAATCCTCTTTTGCTAATATTTCCTTGGCCAGAAAATATTGGCAAAATCCTTGCAGATCAATGTTAAAATCGGTCATTCTTTTTCGAACAAACTAATACCACAATTACATTACACAACCTTCCCATTCTGCCAAAATCAAAACAAACTTTCGATCCCGAAACAAAACTAATTTGTCCATAGAACGAAGATCCGTGCTCATTCAGCCATCCCATTCTTGTAACCTTCCTCTGACCTCTAACAAAACCCTTCTTTACCTAAAAGCCTTCTTACTATAACCTTATCTCGCTCATACCATAACCTTATCTCGTTCACACACAAAACTGTTAATATCACCTTTTCCAAATACTAAAATTAATGGATTTTCATTAAAAAACAGTTTAATCTGTTTAACGTTACTCAAGATCAGCCGAAGCGATAGGTCACGTCTCTCAAAATCAACAAGAATGGACACTGGCATCCAGCTGTGTGGAGTGCCGTAAAAGATCACAGTGACGACCGAACGAGGTATAAAGCGAAAAACAATCACCATTATGTCAAGGATTACAGTTTGGTTAATACCCAAATTCGAACTTAAGCTCTTCTGAATAAGAAAACAGCGATTCTGTGGGAGGAAAGTTGTTTTAGACAACTTTTACTTTTGAATTTTCAAATGATCTTCAAGTTTTACTAACCTTTACAATCATTTTGGCTATAAAGTAAGGTTTACAGTTATGATATAATGTTTATTTTGCTGTAAAAGACACATGAATACGATTAAAAACCGTAAAGTACAATAGATGATTTTTTTTCTCAACTAGAATGCCCATCATATTCAAACGTATTTTACCCCCAATTTCAACATAAATTTGCAACGCCTTATAAATACTGACCTACAGCTCGAAAAGTACATAAAAAAAAAACCTTGAAAGCTTATGGTGTATATTGGTTGACCAAAAGTTATGGATCGAGACGGCCCATTCCAAGTTCAGACTAATGACATTTCCTTTTGTTACCGCAAAAAAAGAAAAAAAAAGTTTTTAGAAGGCCATTTCCGTTTACATAACAATGCGCAAGTTCGAATTCACCTGGGACAAGGTTAGCCAATTCTAATTTTCAATTTTAAAAAGACAAAACATAGCTTTACTTCTTGAAGTAAAATACGATTTTCCAATAGTTATTAGATACATTGTGCTCCTTTAACATAAATTATACTAACAAGAACCCACACACAGTCAGTATAAACCAATTTCTACAATAACCAAAACCTCATAAATCGAGAAACAAGCCAAAAATCATCAAAAAAGAACAAACCGTTGCCACACCGTCCTAATAAACACCTGCGCTGATCAATAAAATACGATTTTATATAATCCTAAAACAATATAATCCTATTTTGCAAAGAAAACATATGTTTGAACGTCGTAAAATCTGCAAAAAATGACTGAAATAAGCGCGAGCGGAAGCAGAACAAAAGATATGATGGCGCCACACTGTCCACAATATTCGTCTAATAACCATCGTCCCAGAAGTGCCAATAAAGAGGTCGTTCCAAGAGATAGTAAGTACCGTACAATTTTAGGCACAAAATTTTGTGTTAACCATAATAAATCTAGAGACGAGATCAGGAGAAGGGAAAGAAAATATAGCTTTATGTGTAGACAACAACTTAATGAAAGTTTTTAAGGCCTAATATCATCCACAATGCCACTTCGTGTAAGGTCATCGTTATACAATGACTGAAGAGACATTAAGCATTACTAACCCAATTTAAATTGTAAATGGTATTCTAGGTCGATCGAACATGTCATCTCCCTTGGGCATCAAAGGTCGAACGCCAAAAGAAACACCTGCACAAGGTGAATATAAAGTTACTTATACTGCGCCATCTGTACCCATTTTACAGTAATCTTTTTGATATTGCTATAACTTGTAGTATCTAACTTGCTATGTACTACATTACAACTGACATAGAATATCATACAGTACAATACTTTTTAGAGAAACAACAGTAAGCTTCACTTACCACTTTCAAAATTACATAGGACTAAACAAATATCTTAACTCTCCAAACCATAACTCCTTCAAAGTGCAAACCTTTAGAGAACTTGGAAAAACACTCGACCAAGCAAACCAATAGCAATACCGCCTATATCACCACAACCCAACCAAGCCTATGATTACAATGAAGCAAACACGATGAAGATTTCCCGTAATGAATAACTAATTTCGGATGAAGAGAGTATTCTCATGAAGAAGATGACCACTCCTGATTCACCCGTTAACCTATCCAACTCTCAGCTTTATTTCCACGAGATTGAGTCACAGGCTGAAGAAAGGGCCAAAGATGTGGGAAACAAAGTTTCCACGCGAACCCTCCAAAACTGACCATTCTGAACCTCAAATCCTTGCACAAAGGTTTGAAAAGGTAACATATAAGTGTTGAAAACTAAAAAAACTATCACTTATAGGTTTAAAATTCATTTTTACAAATGTCAAATTAAAATTTGGCTAAAAAATGATAGTAAAAAGCACAAAAGGTTAATATTCATCAAAGAAGACGTTATAAACAGTCTTTTCAGCAGCACATTATCCAAAGACAAAGCTAAAACAAAACCTAACATCCCAAAAACACAATAAAAACAATACCACAACCATCTTTAGCCAAAAACACCTCATTGAGAACCAAAACTAAGACAAAACCCTCCCAAACGATCATGAATAACATGCCGTAGTCGCTAATTTATGCAGATTTTAATGATGTCTTCAAATCACGACAATCGTTCTGTCCCCAACAAAGCCCATGGAATCGATGGCACGGCCATAAGACAAATTGGAAAATTGTGCAAAAACACGCCAAAACCCATTAAAATTCGACCGTTAAAACTGGGAATTTGAATATCTTCACCCCCAAAGTGCTATACACGTTCCGCGCATATGTTAACGCTTGAAATATTAAAATATTAGACAACAAAAAATAGTTAATTGAATAAAAAAGTATATTTGTTACCTAAAAAATGAAAAAACAATACCTAAAAAAGTAGGTTTGTTGTGAAAAAGCGATATAATCATACGAAATTGAGGTAAGACAAGATCGAGATGATGTCCTGAGGAAAAAATCGGAGATTTACCTAATTCTCGATTTAAAAGTGTCAAAATATAAAGTAAATCTCCTAAAAACTTTAAAATTTTATAAAAATATTTTCAAAAATTAAATTCTCGCCAAAAACTTTTTATAAAATCAGTCATAAACAACTTTAAAATGACCGATTTTCTAGACCAATACAAAATTTTGTCCAAAACTTTAAGTCCATAAAATCAGTCATAAATCACGTAATAACGACGGCTTTTCCAAAGCCAAACAGAAAATTGTCGGAAATTGCGCGAAAACTGACCTCTTGAAATAATATTATTGAACCTTTTGGAGTAAAAACCGCTGAATCCTCTCGGTTTTACCTTCTGAATCCGGACTCGCGCTGAAATTACCTTAACCTCAATGTTGAATACGTAATTTATTAGGTTTAATACTCTTTTCAGGAGACCACGAGCTCAAAAGTAAACAATAATTGGTTGGCGGACGTGATTTGGGGTCGGGCAAACAATATCAGGATTCTGAGTGGACACGATGTTATACATGTACATGATCATGGGTAATACGGGAAAACAGGCAAGTGACTTTGATACTTTTTGAAACTTTTAGGTAGTGGTTTGGAGGAAAGATGTTTTATAAGGTTATACATATTGAGGTAGATGAAAATTTTGTCATTTTTAACAATTTGGTACCTATTTATCTTAACGTAGGCTTCAAAACAAACCTAAATTGAAAATAAGTTATTATCAAATATTCCACAGATAAACCTTTGTATTCCAAGCCCAAACTTTGTCGCAACACATTATGAACAATGCAAGTGAGTAATAGAAAGCCGTTGGAAAGCAAAAGTTACCGCGGTATTCAAATATTTACTTTTCGAAATTCCAAAATCCTTTCCGAATCCGACGCCACACCTTTGAATGTATAAAGCCACACAACTTCAATAAAGATACGACCTTACCGTCGTACGAACGGGCATTACTTTAATCCCGTCACCTTGAAGGCAGGGCTTGATTTGCGTTAGGGAATTTGAATACGAAGGATTGTTAGAGTAGCGCCTAAAGGATGATGTAGTTTTAGAGCTTTATATGGCATAACGAACAAAGGTTGAGAAATTGAGAAGAAAAATTGAATACTATTGTACTACTATGGTTTTATTAGCTAAATCGTTACTTTTTTATTACAATATAGGCTCAAAATGGCACAAATTTGTCAAAATGGCAAAAATAAGCGAAAACTTCTTAAAATTGACAATAATTATCACAATAAACCCCAAAACTTGAACAAAGAAACTATATTAACATAGCGACAGGACCGTGACTTCCGTCACGTTGATCCTTTTATTGAAATTCTGTTTGCTATACCAGTTTTGCAAGTAGAATTACAGAGTAATCCTGGACGTTTATTCGCAAATCTTTTATCCCAGCTGGCGATCGCTTTCTTTCGCTTCAGCCGGCTTCAGAAGGGCTTTGATCGCAAAAAACATTTGAGAGTTTATGGCCTTGTTAAATATATGTCATGCTGTTTAAATGCTTTTTGTTACTTCCAATGCTTTGTTCAGTTAAGATACTTCAAGAAGAAAGTTGAAAATTTGAATCGCGTGGCATGTTATATTATCAAACATATTCGTAAAATATCAAAGCGATATTTACTAAAACGAAATTTAAAATGAATTGCTGTTCAAAATGGAAGTTGTTGTAGGAGTAACAAAACGTGCTTGTTTTTTCTTAAAATAATTGAGCAGCACTCTTCGGTATGGTGCAATAACTGCCATAGTCATAAGTGGATTGAACATGGGAAGCCAACTAACAAGCACAAGAGAAACGTTTGAAACTACTCCAATATCCAGGCGAAAAATTAGTGGTCCCATTATGACTGTCGCTGGAAATACTGCGATTCCGAAAGTTATTGACGCCTAGAATACGATAACTTATAGCTCAAGGTATTTTTGATTTTAATAGATTGTTCAAATAATCCTGTGCTCTTCTCAAAGAAAATTTTTGGTTTTGTGGCACAGAATTATTTGAACAAATTAATAGTCATATAAATTAAAAAAATATTATAAACCATGCTTTATGTGGTTTAGAACTCTGTTGGCTTGCCTTTTTTAGCTTTACAGTGTTGACTATAAATGCCTGACAGAGTTGTCTATGCGTTGACTTAGTGCTGTCTGAGTAATTGTGGTCATGTAGTTGAAGCTGATTCATCGTCAATGTGGAAAGATATACAAATGAAAGATATGCTACATTAATTGTTACCAACCCGGAAACAAAATAAAGTTTGGTGTAAATAGATTCCTAAATTAGAAGATGATTATAATTTGGGGTAATACAGTATAATATTGTATGTTGGAGGTTGGTATTCTTCCAAAGACAGTTCGAAAAGTGTGCAACCGCTTGCAACTTTGTCAAAACACTCCGGCTGTACCTATAAACAACCTTACTTACAATATTAGCAATTAGCAGTGTAGGTAAAGGAAACTGTTTGAACCAAATATTGGCATAGTTATACTCCTGCCATGCATTTGCTGACTTGTCGAATGTAAGGTGAACAGAAGCTGTCCATGGAGCTGTTAGACTTATTGCCATTAGTATGACAAGCGTCCCTTTGGTCTGGCTGATTTGGCGTTCACTATAAAGAGAGCGATAGTATTCTCATTTTCCAGTGATAGTATTTTTATGGTACAGTAATATTATCGTTTTCATGTTACATTTAAAAATATTAGTTTGTTCAAATAATTCTGTGCTCTCTTATTCCGAAAATATGTTTTGGTAGGGGCACAGAATTATGTGAAAAACCTAATAACTTACTTTTTCAAGCAATAGTATCGAAAGTAAGCTTGTGCTGGCAACAGATTGATAACTAAACATAGAGAAAAGGCATAAAATGAGATAATGTTAAGCTGGGCTGCACGGCTAAAGTGTCTACCAATGCCATTGTTTACTAAAACAAATACACCATTTTCTTCTTTGGCCGCCTAAAACGTTGCATTTTTGTGATATGATAAAAATATTACATAAATATAAAAAAGATAGTACATACATATGTAAAAATAATATACTACACTAGTAATTGTACACGATACGTAAGATCCTAATTGCAAAGTATTGAAAAGCAAGATCAAAGCTTACAAAGTCAGTCGTGACATTGGCTAGCCAAAAACAAATGTCACCACACGAACAGGTCATCAACACGATCTTGTATGGTTTCAAGGTTCCAACAGTGTGTCGTACCACTATGTAGAACATAGTGGAACATAAGATAGCGCCAACAATGCCAGAGGCTATGTAAATGTAAGAAAAGGCAGTATGCAACCATCCTAACTCATTATACGGTTTACAGTAAGTTTGACCGGCAATAGGGTCAGATATACTGTAAGAGGGCGGTAAAACATCCCAAGCATTTGGGTTACTGTCACTTCTGTTTGTATGGTAGATTACTGTGGTATTGTCAAACATATACGTTTGTTTATGATTTTGACATGGGTGTAGGGAGTTATATTATTTTATGTTATAGGTATAGTTAAGTAGGTTGTTTTACTTTGCGATGACAGAGTTAATTATTAAATCACATGTTATTTGTGGTAGTATGTTATGTTTTTGTACTATAGTGTAATCACTTAAATCTGGTAAAATTAGCATTGTTATCGCAAGTTTTAATCTGGTTGTTACCAAGTACCTAATGTTAAGTTGTAATGGTATGTGAGGTACCATTATAATATATAAAGGCTGGTATAAGAATAGTGTGTGGAGAATATGTTGTTTGGTTTATTAACATTTAATATTGTCACAAATGTACAAAAATATGAGAATAGTAATGTCATGGGGAATGGAAGTACGCGAGATGTTCGTCAAGATATATGTGGTGGTAATACAGTATGATGTATGTGTATGTGATACAGTAAGATATATGTGTGTTATACGAAGAAAAAGTTTTTACAATATTTGTAAACTACAGTACTTAAAATAGCTATATTGACTATCATAGTCATATAAATGTCGCTCAAAATAGCCATATTGACTTCTATAGTCACCAACATGTCGCTTGACATAGTTAATGACCGTTCTGAACACTTGGCAGGTCAGATTCCTTCATCTTTCCAAACTCGTAGCCTCCGTAGCCATCGTACTTCAGAAGATGGGAGTGGAAGTGCCACAGGGATGGGCGATGTGAGATGGTTAGTAATGTCACACCAACATCCTTAATCGCTTGGTATATCTTGCCTTCTACATCGATAGATACGGCCGAAGTGCATTCATCAAGAAGAGCGTACAATGGCTGATGGTACAGTACTCTGGCCATGCCTAGACGCTGTTTCTCACCTCCGGAAAGCACGTCCATCCAGTCGGAGTGGGCCGAGAGGCCTGAAAGGGTGGGTAATATAAGTGTTTGATTCATTTTTTAATATTTACATCATGGATAATATACATGTCAGTACCAATATATAAAGGATAATGAAACTGTAGCCTATAGAAAGTGTAAAATACGCTTTTATTTAAAGCAGCCATTTTAAAATCTAAAAAAAATATAATTGAAGCCCTTACCTCCCTCCCTTTCCACTATATGCCCCAATGTTACAGTATCCAGAATCCGCATGAGATCGTGGTCAGTGAATCCGCGACTCTTCATGACAGCGTGACTATCTGGGTATATGATCTGATTCCTCAACGTCCCCAATGTCATGTATGGTCGTTGTGGAATGTAGAACATTTGGTTGCGTTTGGGACACTTGAGAGTACCAGAATATACTGGCCATAGTCCGCCTAGGACACGGAAGAACGAAGATTTACCACAGCCATTGGGGCCGGTTATGAAGACATGGGTGCCCGGCTCGATCTGAAATGTACAAATTTAGTATTTAAATACTTTTTTACAGTAACTGTTGCTATAGTAAACATATAATTGGTAATGTATTGTTTTTTGTAACCAGAGTCTGCTCTATGGTAAGGTAAAAGTAAATCTAACGTCTATCATAAGGTTTACTACAATGCCATTTATAATCAACTTACTTTAACGTTAAAGTTGTTGACAATAACATCTCCATTCGGTGTGACAATAGGCATGTCAGTGGTCTCGATCAACCCACTACTCTCGATGATACTACCCTCTACCTTGCTGATGTCATACTTCTCTCCTCGCTGTTCAACATCACCCACTCGCTCGAACTTGTTGTTCTTGACTTCCTCGATCACCTTGAACATCTGATGTACTCTGTCGGTATATCCTGCCAACTCGTTGATCTCTTTGTAAGATACCATCAACCTCTCGGCGGCGTCGGCCGAAGAGTACAGTAGATTTTTGGCGGTAGCAAAGCCTCTGGTTCGCTCACTTACTCCACCATCAGGGTCGTTGTCGATCTTGGTGTTGTGGGTGAACAGGATGGGAATGGCGATCATTGCCATGCCTGTAGCTGACCAAACGTACTTCATTAGGAACTGTTCGATGGCTACGTAGGGGATACGTTTTTTGAAGATGTAAAGGGTTTGGTCATATAGGTCTTTGAAGGCCTTCTTCAGAAGGTTGTGCTCTACCTGAAATTCGAATATTTGTTGTGGGTATGGGTGAAATGATATTCAATACCTATAACTATTAGTTGTAAATATAGGTATGGCGGTGTCATTATTTAACGACAGTATATAAGTTGTCGTTTCTTACCTGTTGTCCTTTGTAAAAAGCGATTTCTTCAGAATTTGTGATGACTCTTGAGTGTAGGTACCGTAAATGACCTTTTAGATGGGCTTCCTTCGCTATCATGTTGTCAAACCTAAAGATATTAACGCAGCGTTAATAATCGTATATTCCTTATATATCTATTCAAAGTATAATATTATGCACGATCTCAGAATACA
Source organism: Bursaphelenchus okinawaensis (assembly GCA_904066225.2). NCBI lineage: Eukaryota > Metazoa > Nematoda > Chromadorea > Rhabditida > Aphelenchoididae > Bursaphelenchus > Bursaphelenchus okinawaensis. The sequence continues at coordinate 7,018,392 of CAJFCW020000002.1, read as the reverse complement.
AAATAGTAGCGATTTCGACTTACCGTGGAGAGACCTTCTTTAGTATCCTTGCAGTAGCTGATACTATAACGCATGCCAGTACTACTGGTATCATAACTGTATTACCCACTTCTCTTCGTCGTGCGTAGTTGATCAGTGTTATCCTAAACAAAGAATGTGTTAGTTTTCATATTGATCTACCATCAGATTCTGATGTTATCTATGCCTAACTTGATACTATCAGAATATTTAGGGCTAGGGCCAAAACTAGGGATAGGAATAGAAGCGAGGCTATGAGCAAAGCTCTGGCTATGGTGATTCTGATAGTATCAGTGTTTTTACCAAATATTCAAGTGTGATCCTAAACGAAGATGCTAATGTTACTGTAGCCACTTACGTGATTAGGGCAATATCAAACAATGGCTTGGTGATTTGGGAGTAGAGGTGGGCTACTTGACTCGAGAACATGGATATATCTTCGGTCAGACATTGGTCTACGTTCAACAGTCTGGTGTCGACGTTCGACACTTTGTAGTATACGTCGTTCTGAAATTACATTATTTGTTTATGGTCTGTAAACTAGTGATTTACTAACGTTCTTGACGTAATACTGTACTATGAGTACCTTTACGTCAACGATCGTGTTATATTGTTGTAGCTAGATCAATCACATAAAGATATATGACTCAAATTAGGAGTTGGGTCAAATATATATATACAAAGCCACTTACCTCAAAGTAAAGCTTGTAAGCATGTTTGCTGAGCCGTTCCCTGAGCACTAAACCAATGTAAGAGTCGAAGAATCGGATCAAAGAGTTTACTAAAGTCGCTGGCACAGCTACCATAATCCATTTGCACATTAACCACGTGAACTGTGATACGTTGGTTTGTACGATGGCTTTGATCATACGACCTTCCAAGGCAGCTACGTAGATGGACAGGAAAGTTCTACTGATTAGTACGAAGGAGTGGATACCTAAATGTGATATTGTTGTTAATAATAGATAATAGGTCTACAATATATTTATTGATCGGTGATAAAGGGACCGTATTTTACAAAAAAGTAAATGATATATCTTCAGTAGAATCATAGTAGTTACAATTCGAAAAAACAATTTCTATTGGGTTATTCAAATAATTCTGTGCTCTATCTCAAAGCAAATTTCCGGTATTAGGGAGCACAGAATTACTTGAACAACTTGATATTTACCATTCAGAAACACATCTACGACCTACAAGTTAGTGAAAGCATCTGTAAAACATACCAATAATGCCAGTTTCTCTGCAGAAGAACTTGGGTATCATGATCTTGAGAAGGTATTGGAACTGTTTGAAGAATTCTGGGTTGATTGCATTCTTTCTCTTACTCTTTTTGACATGTTCGACTAAAACAATATAACTCTAGTCATTAATTTTTTTTCAATTACAAACGGAGTGGAAGGTTTGAGGCTTAATTTTTTGCCAAAAAGTGTTAAAAGTCCACAGTAATGGATTGTTAACATCTGTATGATTAAGGTCTACGGTAAAGGTCAGTTTAGTAGGGTCTGGCTTGAAGTGGGGAAAATGGTTTACCAGACAAGAATAGGGCATGGTAAATACCTTGATAGGACATACTTTGTTAGCTTTTTATATTAGGTTGTTCAAATAATTCTGTGCTTCCTAAACCCGAAAATTTTCTTTGAAAAGGGCACATAATTATTTTAACAACCTAATAGTAGCATAAGGCAAGTACTATAATACTGAGATCTATTTGGTAACTTAAGGGCAATTACTACAATATTTTAGTAATTGCCATGATATTCTTCTTACTTTTTTGACTGAGAACGATGACTTATTGCCATGATATGACTAAGAACGTGGACTTACCTTTAGGACAACCTCTATTCAAGAAAACCTGACTGATTATTTTGCCAGTAATGGCACAAACCACCAAGGCCAACAATACCTTCGGAGTCTTACTTTGGCCATATCTTAATTGGAGATACCAACGCGCAAGTTTGGATTGGACTGACATCTGAAGATTAATATAAAATACGAATCATGAATTTATTGTACAAAACGACTTCAGAAAAATATAGTTAATTTTAGGTTATTATACTACATAAAACTAGTCAAAGACGGCCTTTTAAGTCGGTCGATCTTTGAAGAGTTCTGGGCCGAACCTGTACGCCGTATTTTAGAATATCGTCTATAATATACACTAATATAACAATACAATTTTAATGAAAAATATAAAAAATGCATTTTTATTATACATTAAAATCATCTGACTACGACCCCAATTTCAAAAAAAAAATTTTTCTGATTTCAAGGCCACCTAATATGAAAATTCAAAAAAGTTTTGTACTTTAAAACAAAAAATTAAAATTCGAGTTGAAAATCAGTTTTTCAAGAAATGGAAATAGCTTTAAAGTGTTAACATCGATTGATAAGGGTCCAGCGGACAGGAGATAAACAAGGGCATGGTCGTTAGTTAGGGTCTTAAGACTGCCTTTACAAGCAACTAGAGAAGTCGTACTGTTGCGCAACTCTTTTTACGGCTTTTAGTCTCATGTGGAATATATGAACATAGTTTTTTATGAGATAGATTTATTAAATTTACATTTTGGTTTGTCTATATTTGACATTTTACAGGTTTTACTAGGGTAAAAAGACAAGAAACGAAATGGCTAGAACAAACCTAAAATATTAACAAAAAACACTTTAAAAAGCAAGATTTTCAATACCAAGCATATAACTTTAAGTATAAATCAGTAGAAAAACAACTACTGTTCCCAAGAAATCACACTTAACAGCCCTCACTCAATCATATACCGAAATACCGCGGTAAATACCTTGACTTAAACAGAATCCACGTGAAAAACGAATCAACGTCTCACTTCAAACGCCCCCAGGGCTCAAATTGAACTCAAATCAACTCCGTCGATAAAAATAACGTGGAACGAACAAAGGCGTGGCAACAAGTAGAACGAAATCAAAAGTGATAGTCATTTAACAGGGGGAAGGGCAGGTGTTTTCAAGAGTACTGGAGGGTAGTGGCTTGTAGAGTATCATGGCTACTAGGGCTGAACGAAAGTAATAGTCATGTATCAGTGGGGAGGGCAGGTGTTTCGAGACGGTACTGGAGGGTAATACCTTGTAGGGTACTATAGCTACTAAAGTTGAACGAAGGTAACAGTCCTTATTAGGGGACGGCAGGTGTTTTGAGGGTGTACTGGAGTGGTAGTATTTCTTAGAGCACTATGAGTACTAAGGTTGAACGATGAGGAGTGGGGAGGATTTGTTGATCTAGTCATCTATATAGGTAACAGGTGGGAGAGTACTGGAGGAGTAGTATCTTATATAGTACTTTGGCTACTAGGGCTGTAAGATGAGGAGATGGAATGATTTCTTCGTTTTATTCTAGAACATGGTATACCTTAATGAAATATACTTATGATATCAAGGGTAACAACATGAGCTAAAGAAAAGAAAAGTCAGCTTAACAAAATATCATCCTTCCTTTACTAAACCTTGTTACTTTTGAATGTAAAACACGGTCCGCAATCTTTAATTTGACTTAAAAAAATTTAAGTCAAATTTGCAAAAAATATAAGAAATATTGTTACAACGACAGTAAAAATATACATTACACAAGCTATTAAATCAAAAACCTGTCGCGAAAAAAGAAATTCGACATGTTTTGAGGTTAAGAAAACAGAGTAATGTAAAAAAGATGGTGTTATCTGTCTTTCCTGGTCATTTCCTTCTCTAATCAGCCAATTTACTCGATATTCCAACAGGTATTTCCAACCAACTAACTTAATTCAAGCCCTTTTTAACTTTATTTTAAAGTTTTTTTTAAACTTGTGTCAGGCTTACGTATATGATCGTATAATACACTATATTGTCATTGTAGATACAAGTTTTGGCTTTTTTTAATCAAAACTTGAAAAACAATGCCCTTACTCATAAGGTTAATATAGTAGTTTATTCATATTCAATGTTAAAAAAATCAAAGTACAGTACTGACAACAGTACTCAGTTAGGACCATAATAGTCCAGACTATAGTTAGCGTTGTAGCCACCTTTCAGAACATAACATTCCGATCCTTCATCGGTCTTTTTAAAATAGTTGTCGCCTTCCTTACACTGAAAAGCATTACTAAACCCTCGAGAACACTTGAATATGTTCCAGGTAGCATCAGCTGGATTGTATACGTTCTTGTCATTAAGTCGCATCCTGTTGAGTACGATGATTTGTGCAGCATTAATGAAGAAGAGCTGTTCATGGGTGTATTTATTGTTCAGTTCTTCGTCGATTGGGTCTCCGATGCCGTGTAGAGTGACGTATTTTATATAGGTTTGGTGGACTATTTGGGCCACTGAAATGTACTGTGGTTAGTGACGGTGAAAATGGTTAGTGATGGTAGTATTAGATGTTCAAATAATTATGTGTTTCTCTCAAAGCAAATTTCTTAGGTTAAGGGGCACAGAATTATTTCAACAACTTAATAGTTGAGCTACATTTGATACTATGTACTACTGATAAAATTTTTTGGTCCTTCGCTATGGTACTTTGAATTCTACTGCAGCTAATGATAATACAATTAAAATTTACTGATATCAAAAAAGTAGTCGTGCACCTATAATTCAGCATATTTTAAACTTACTGTACTCTCCAAACAAATCCAGTACAAATCCAGAGAATAAAAAGTACGGTGGGTAGGACTCGCTGAAAAATGGCGGCAGAAGCGACGTCATTCCAGTACCAATGTAAATATAGCTACCTTCTCGTATGAACGTCGCAGCATCCTACAAAAGTATTGAATTGTAATACTTATGATACTTATAAAGATTATCTTCTGATATTGCTTATAAAAGCACTGACCCGCCTCAGAAAGGCCCTACAACGCCTTAGAAAGACATTACCCGGCATCAAAAAGGCAATACCCTGCCTCAGAAAGGTCCTACCCCGCCCTTAGACATGAGAAACGGGCCGGGCCTACCATCGGGCCGGGCCGGCCCTGAGCAAAATTTCGATCGGGCCGGGCCTAACATTCAGGCCCGGCCCGTTTCTCATGTCTACCCGCCCTCCCCTAAAATTAAATTCACCAAATTAACCCTACTCCAAGGTTATGAGTGAACAAGTTCTTCTGCTTCATATCCACGCAGTACTTGACGACCGGCAAGTCGTTGTTCATCAGCCTATCTCTGTCAGAAAATATATGAAAATGCGGTTCTGAGAAGTATTTGTTGAAGTTGACATCCAGGAAGATGGGGTGGCCTACACTGTGGAATCTAATATGGTCGATTACATGGTAGGCCGCCTCTTTATGTTCCGGTGAGATGTCTTCGTAGTCGACCAGTCGACGGAACTCCTTGATGACCAATGATGCTCGTTGAATGAATTTAGCAAAGTCTACATTCTTCAACTTGGTATCGAAAATCAGCTTCTTCACATACATGTAGTAGGCCCCTTGAACAAACTCGGCACAGTTCGAGTAAGGGTGCATTCTGTTGTCTTGGTAAATTGCGATTAGTTTTCTCAATAGAGCTTCACGAGGTCTTCTCTGGAATGTTAACATGGTATATTTAGGTGTTAAAAAAGTCTTGTCCTTGATTTTTTTGTACTTTCACTGTTAAAAACGCCAAAACTTTGTTGACATTATAAATTAGTTCTTTGCTACATTTTTAACACAATTAGCTATTAGGTTGTTCAAATAATTCTGTGCCTGCTAACCCGGAAAGTTTTTTTTTAGTTTTTTTGAAAGGAGCACAGAATTATTTGAACAACCATATATAATAAGAACACACCCCTTTAGGAAAATACACAGCTGCCATATCTTCTGGCACATCCACCCCTAATATGTACTCCATCAAGTGAGCACATCGCCATACACTAGCATCAGATACCGCGTTCCTACACGTGTCACTGTCGTTGATCCTCAGCTCTCCCGGATAGAAGAACATGATCTTGTGCTGCATCATAGTCTCGACCAAGTTCTTGGCTCCGTACTTGAACATGTCGCCCAGTACGGCGGTGTACACTTGGATGAACTGCTCGTCATTCATGACGTCAGTCGAACCCCGAAGCATCATCTGCATCTGTTGTATCATCGAAGTACCTTTTGGGGAGTGAAACTCTCGAGCGCCGTAGCGTTTGTTTACTGTACACATACGGTACTCGCTTTTGAACTTTTGGAGGATTGCGTCCTGGAAAAACAAAATAATTAAGTATTATAAGCAATTTGAGGAATAAGAAGTGTTATATCAAACATATTCATCGCGGATTTTTTTATTTAAAAAAACGTTTTACGGTAGAAATACTGTAACTCACGTCTCCATCGTAGCCCGTAATAATGTCTTCAATATAATGGGTCAATTGATATTGAACCTGTAATACATTGTATGTAGCAGCAAAATTAACGAAGTTGTTGCAAGGCCTCTCATTCACGTTTATACCTTTCTTGACAAGCTTAATCTTGTCGCTGAGGTCATCACAGTTAACTAAACTTATTAACTGTAACACAAGGATAAACTGTACAAAATTAACAAATTTAAACATTTTGCATTAAAAATGTTTGTGAACTACTTTAAAATAACAGTTTCAACAAAAATCTGCTATTTTTATTAATTTAATAATTGATCGTTTTATTGGCTTGGGTATCAATGTTAACATCCGCATTATTTACAATATAATGGCTTAACAATAACAGCTAAAGATGTAAAAGCTTGTTTTTTCAATTTTAATATTATTTTAATGTTTTTTTTTATTTCGAAGCAGTTTAAAATTCGAAAAGTGCACTTTAATGTGCTAATTTTGCTAAAACCCTTTTTTCTTGGCATTCCGTCGCAAGCAGAAAATATTATTTTTGGAAATAAAGCGTTTCTTTCCAGGGTTGGTTTGTTAGTGTTATATTGAAGATAACTTAATAATTTATTGTTTTCATCTTATAAGAAGGTCGTTTTAAAAATGGCATTGGAAATTAGAGACCGGGATTATGTTTATCGACTGATAATTGGGTAAGTTAGGATAGTTTATATCTTTAGAAAGTGTTTTAGCTGTCTTTTAATTTTTATAACCAAATTCTTTAGTTTGAAGACTATTATTATATGATCTATAACGTTTTTTGTTATAGGCAATTATTTTACGATGGTCACCAAAGTATGGCAATGAGTTTGGCTCAAGCAGTCGGAGTCTCAAACCAGTTACCACCACCGTCAGACAAGTTATATAGAGTTGTTTCTGTGGCAAAACAGTTTGTGGACAATACTGGGGATGCTGATGGAGAAGGCAGAAGTAAAGCGAATGTAAGTTTTTTAGTTTTTGAATATTTAATGTTTTAGGTAACAGTATAAAGCATAATTTGATCCGGCTTATATAAAAGCATAACAAGTGAATTGAGTTATGTTGTAAAATTGGTTTTACTTTGAAAGTAAATTATTATCTTTAGTTTGAGTACGAAACCATGGGTCTTGACCTTGAGTACGATGCTGATATCGTCCCCACAGCTCCAGAACCCTCCAACTACGAGACCATCTACGTGACGGCTCACAAAGGAGCTTGTCGAGCAGCCGCTTTTAGTAACGATGGGTCTTTATTTGCTACTGGGTCAGAAGACTCTTCAATCAAGATTCTGGATGTGGAGAAGATAATGGGAAGGAACGAACAAGATATCGCCGAAGGGGCTTCTGATGCTCATCATCCTGTCATACGAACACTGTACGATCATATTGCTGACGTGAACGCGTTGGCATTTCATCCGAGAGAACAGATTTTGATTAGTGGCAGTAGAGATCTGACGATGAAGATCTTTGACTACTCTAAGACCGCGGTTAAGAGAGCGATGAGGACGATCGTGGAGACATATCCTGTCACAGCCTTGTCGTTTCATCCTTCTGGAGAGTATGTGTTAGCTGGAACGACTCATCCGACCTTGAGGTTATACAACTTTGAAACTCAACAATGTTTTGTTTCATCGATGCCTAGAGATCAACATACTGCTTCTATTGTTGATGTAAGATAACGTTTTTTAGTTTTATATGATTTTTTACTTTTTCGGTTATTTTTTATATTAATTAATATTATTATTGTTTAAAATTTAAGTTATACGTTATTTTTTTTATCATTTTTAAAAAATATTGTTCTAGGTCCACTACAGCGACAATGCCAAACTCTTTGTGACAGCGTCGCGCGACGGAGATGTAAAAGTATGGGACGGCGTCTCAAACCGTTGTGTAGAAACCTTCCAACGTGCTCACGATAGTGCAGAAGTTTGTTCGGCTCGTTTCACAAAGAATGGCAAGTATATCTTGACCGCCGGTCTGGATTCAACCTGTAAATTGTGGGAACTGTCGACCAACAGATGTCTTATCGCTTACACTGGAGCCGGTTCTACTGGGCCTCAAGAATTTCCGCAGAAGGCTGATTTCAATCACAATGAAGACTACGTCATGTTCCCTGATGAAAAGAGTGGCAGTATGTGTGCGTGGGAGAGTCGATCTGGGGAGCGACAGCGATTGTTGGCGTTAGGTAAGATTTTTATAGTGTTTGGCTATATTTGTGACGCGATTTTTAATTTTTTTTGTATTTTTTGAAGTTTTAAATTGTATTTTAAGTCTCGGTTACGGCTTAAAACTGGCTTTTGATTAAAAACTGGGCAATTATAAGATTTTTGTGGCAATTTTGCGAGAATAACCAGCTTTAAAGTCAACTTTTACGCTTTAATATTCACGTTTCTAAATATTTAAAATCTAAAAAGTTAATATTATTTCAGGTCACACAGCTCCATGTCGTGTCTTTACCCATTCCCCAACAATGGCAGCTTTTGTTACAGGATCAGACGACTTTAGAGCACGATTCTGGGTTAAAAAGTCACAAAATCATTAGTTTTAATCTTATAAAATCTCAATTCTTTGTATAAATATTATTGTTGATTCGTTTTATACTTTTTTATGGATTTTATTACAGTTTTATTGACAAGTATTATCTTTGGTTATTTTAAGATGTTGTAGTAGGCAAAAAGTATTTTAAAGTTTTTTACAGTGTCGTAGTAGGGGAATCATTTTTTAATGTTATTGTAAGGTTTACAAGTAGAAAATGTGTTGAGTATACATATTGTGATATTGTAGTAGAAATGTATTTTTCTATATGTTATGAGAATTTATTATCTACTACAATATAAGATCCCAGTTCAGCTACAAATTAATCTTTGAACATAAACTAGAAAAAGCTGACTTCACAACGTCATCAGTTCAAAAGTATACCATGAAAAAGGACTCTGACATGATGTATTCTTCCCCCTTTTATATTAATTTACTCTTTTCAACCGGGATTAATGTTTGTTAACTATGAAGACATCAGAGTAATACTCGGTAATTCTTGACGTCAAAGTATTTGAATACCGAGGGACGTTGAAGGAATATTGTCATAGTTTTTGAAAGGATATTGTTATAGAGCTGGAAAGACATAACTTCGGGATGAAAGGTATTTTACCATGTATTTGAAAGGACATAGTGTACATAACTGTCTTCCTCTCTCGCTTTTGTCACAAAGTCGTAAAGTTTTGGAGATCGATTACTGACCGGGTTACTTTTACAGTTTTTATCGCGGAAAAAGGTAGTTTTACAGCTTTTTCAGCTAGTTTTTCTGCTTTTAAACGGCTTAAAGTTAATATGTTAGGCGTTATTTTGGGTTTACTGTGGCAGTATCAATGATTACAAGGTGTTCTATTAACTTCTTGACTAATTTAAACTTCGTTTCGATCAAAAAATGTAAAAATCTTGTCGATTTTCAAGCCTAAATTTATATCAGGTAGTTCAAATAATTCTGTACCCCCTTTCAAAGCAAATTTTCGGAGTTAGCGGGCACAAAATTATGTGAACAACCTAATATTACCAACTTTTTTGAGTTTCTGCTGACCAGTACTGTTTATTTTTAACCGCAAAGTAAAATCAGAACCGTGTTCAAACGTTGCAATCCGATCCCGAAGATACGACGAGGATACGTCATCGTACGACCGAGTTTGCTCAGGCTCTAATCTCTCAATTTCGAGAGTTAATTTGTAAATTGTTTGTTTTTACAGTACTTGAACTGCGACTTCTTGCTGAGGGCTTCGTGTTTGACACTTACAATTGCTACTTTTGATGTTTTCAACTTTTAAGTTTGAGGATTTTCTGGATTTTGAAGATGTTTTTGATGGCATTACTGTAAGAAAGTGCTAGGAATATAAAGGTAGCTGTACAAAACTGTCTATTATATATCGCTTATGGTTTTATCTTGGTCTGTATTATCATGCGTTACATAAAAAAATTGGTAAAGATGAAGTTATGTTACTCTAACCGAGCTTAGAGTATTCATAATGGCTTGGTATTGAGTCACGATTATAATCTTTTGATTGTTTCAGAGAGCAAACAGTAATTATACTGCTTTAAACCTATTTGTCTTAACTTTGCATTAAACAAACATCAAGTTTTTTGTTTTTTTCATGCTAGTTTTAGGTCGTTTTTTGGTCAAAAAGTATATAGAAAATGCTTAAATCAATGGGTGTTTTGGTAATAAGAGACTCTACGAACTTTTTGACTAAAATTTTTTTATTTTTTAGATGTTTTTTAACATTGATTTGAGCTTATCTTACTTTACAAAGAAGATATACCCTAGCTCTATCTTATCTGTGTCATAGCTCTACCGTAACCTTATCACAGCCTTATCATGTCTTAGCTTTGCCTTAGCCTATCCTATCAACTGTATGAAGTCTACAATTGTTTTCCTATTCATTGTACCAAGCTCACACTTGATTTACTATCATTTACCATCTAAAGTAACATCTCAGAGGTCACAGACTTCATTGTAACAGTGAAGTTTAGGCGATTACTGTGTGTTAATGGTTACAACGCTGTTTGTATGCTTAATTAACTTTATTTAAAATCAATTTAAAGCCATTTTAAAAAGTGGGTTTGCGTGACAGACGTGTTCTTTCATCAAATATACATTTACATGGCTGTCTTATATATGAAGCAATGTTGTGGGGTATATGTTGACTTGTGGTATTGATTAGATATGTGGATATATGGGATTATACCTTTGTATTTATATTGTTTTGTTATATGCTATACTACTATTGATGTTCAAATAATTCTGTGCTCCCCTTTCAAACAAATTTTTGAGTCTAAAACTCCGAATTCGAGGTTAGGGGCGCAGAATTATTTGAACAACCTAACAGTAATATAATATATAACAATGTTACATAAAGGGTTGAGAAGATGCGAAGTTAAGGTAGGTTACCCACAGTAACTTATAGTAAAAAGTCACTAACTTGACACTTCTCGGCATATCAGTTTAGGTTTGTCACATTAACACGTTATTCTTGTGACAACCGGCTGACTATAATATGTTTGTATATCATTCAACGTATCTTCGGACGAGCGGATTAAATACTTTTTACTCAGTAAACGAAGATAAACAGTTACTGAACGCTGTCATATTATACTGGGGGTTTTTTATTTTTGATTTTGGGTTTTGGGGTTTCAAAAGTTCTCGGATTTTTTCAATAACAGTTGTAAGATACCTACTGATAGATCGTATAATATATCATAACCTGGTTAATCCGTTACAGTAAGCCTTCCGAAAGTGCATTCCATAAAGATAAGTAAAGTATACATCCTGGAGAAAAGTCACGTGCACATATGCTTATCAGGACCTTATCATTGATCACAAAAACAGTTGTAAAGGCTCTATTTGCAGGTATTGAGAGAGTTCCTGTTCCAATTCTTACAGCGCCAAATTACTATTAAATTACCGTTAAGAGAGGGGGGGGAGGCAATTAACTTTTTGTAGGGTAAGGTAGGGTAGGGTAGGGTAGGGTAGGGTAGGGTAGGGTAGGGTAGGGTAGGGTAGGGTAGGGTAGGGTAGGGTAGGGTAGGGTAGGGTAGGGTAGGGTAGGGTAGGGTAGGGTAGGGTAGGGTAGGGTAGGGTAGGGTAGGGTAGGGTAGGGTAGGGTAGGGTAGGGTAGGGTAGGGTAGGGTATAAGTATAATATCATCTTTCCTTGATACCAAAAATAATATGACTACAATAACACCTATAATAACACAATACCATCTGTCCGTGTGATTGTTTCTTGTTTGTTGTTATACCCATAAAAGTAATTGTTTGTTTAGTGTACCATAACCTCTGTCATCGTATTATCTTCGTATTTTACGTTGATCGAGGTCATTTTTTGAGCTTTTTCTCCAGATTCTGTTGACGGATTTTGTTTTTTCGACGGCGAAAATAGATTTTTGAGCTTTTACATTGTCGCTTCTTGTTGGCGATATTGTTGTTGATGGGTTATTTTGTCATAATATGTTAGATTTTGTAATATTTTATTATAATTTCGTGTTTTTATGACATTTTATTTGGTTTTCCGACAATTTTTTAATTTAAAAACAGTATTACCTGCGTGTTTTATCTTTGTGAAACAAGAATATACCATTTTAAAACTGAATATAACATTTTTTTTTTAGAAAATTACAAAAATGGCCAAAGCTAGGTAATAACTACAGAATGGAGTACAAAGAAGCCAATCTTTGGACCAGGAGCAGCCTTAAACTTAATGGTAATATTATATTGTACTTGAAATAACACCTTTTTATGTTTGTATTATTCTTTTCTATGACTTTGACATTATTTTCTGCTAATATTTCTTACAAAAGTAAATTTATATTAACCTTTAGATTAAGATACGTGAATTTATGTTATTCTCTAGGTTAAGATACGTCAATTTATTTATTCTTTAAGTTAAGATACGTTATAAGTTCAAGGTTCAGTTTTTCAATGTATGTTTCCAAAACAATTTATTGCTATAAAAGAATGTTATGATTAGGTAACAGATTGACAAAAAGTTCGTTTGACAGGTTCCTTTTGGAAATTAACCTTACATTCTCAATTTACTTTCCTTTCCGCTCAAAAAGACAGTTTAACTATGGTTTTCAACTGAAATGTCTGGTTTTTAACTATTTTTGGCTTGGTTTAAAACAAACTAAAATTATATTTTTCATAAATTAAAGTAATATTTTCAAGAGTTGCTGGCTTTAGAAACTAGTAAGAATGCATTTTAATACCTAATTTTTACTTTAAAAGTGTTTTATTATTTAAATTTAGGTATAAAATTAGATTTTGATCAATTATTAGGCTAGTATAATATGCTCCAGCTTAGAAAAACTTGTATTTTTGTTATCACAACTAAAAAACAACTCAACTACGATGGTATCTAGTTGTATGTGAGCGTATTAGTCTCGTCTAAAGTATAATATCAAATGTTTTTCGCTTCAAATTCAAAAAAAGCGATCGACGGCAAAGATACGAAGCGCGACAGTCGAAAATAACCTTGCTGTAACCTCGGGTTTTGAAGAAACTTTGTTTCCGCTTTTTACAGTTGGTTTTTGTTTATTTTGGTTCATTACTTGACTTCCATTGCTATATCTTTGAAGCTTTATCTAATACGTGCTGGGCGCGGGAATTTAGTTTGGGAGGGGTAAAGTTTTTTTGCGTAGGAAGAGGGGTGACGAAAAAAAGTTTTTAAAATTTTTTTTCTTGGTAGAGTTCATATTTTCAATTTAAAACTAAAAATGTTGACTGAAATCAGATTGAAATTACAGTTTAAAATCACTTTTGAAAGCTAGATTGATGGCTGTTTGACAGTTGTGATATTTAATGTCTTATTAAACGTCATTGTTACCTAAATATCACTAATAAGCTTTGGAAGGCTTGATTGTTGTATTGTATTTCTTTAAAGTTTAATATTTCGTTGTTGTTTTTTGAAAAAGTTGGATTTTTTATATTTTAAAATTTTTGAAATTCTAAATTTAGTTTTTTTAAATTCAGGAGTGCTACAGCGACTTCTGGGCCGAAGGCGAAGAGAACACACTTTCTTCAATTTATCGACCAGTCGGATGACATTCCAGAAGCCAAAAGAGGAAAAGTGCGACGTTGTCAGAGGAAATGGTATCTTGAAGGTATGTCATCGTATCTTCGGTTATTTTTTGTTTTTTTTTGAGAACTTTTAAATGCGAAAGTATTAATAAATTTCTCGAATTACTTCAACAACCTTATTAAAACTTAAAAAGATGATAGGGTAAAGTAACATAAGGTAAGGCAAAAATCATTCTATACTTCAAGTTACATTACTCTAGGTAACAAACATTTAATTCCAGGAAGTCCTGAACTCATGTCCGTATTCGGAACATACGATGACATTGTCACAATTAAATGACGTCTACCCCCTATCTCGAGTCAATTGTCGTGAGTCTCGGAAGAGTCCTGGAATGAATGACGTAAGTTAAGGTTGATGACATTGATTACACTTAACGACCTTATTTATGGTTTATATTGGGATTGTTAATCAAAACTAGATGATACGGTCAAAGGCAATTAAATTTTTGTGAAACTTTGCAAGGTTTTATCAATTTTTGATGATTATATTAATGTTTACATCAGAACAATGTAGGAATAACAAGTAAAACATGGTATAACAGCATTTCAAACATATTTTACTGTCGAATTTACAGATTTTTGAACGCAAAAAGGCCTAAAATGTATTAAAAACATGTAAAAACAAAGTTGAGGTAAAATCAAGTAAAATGTGACATATTTCAGGACGAAGTGACCTCCTTCCTCATCGAAAACGGTCGAAACATAATAGAACCCCCTAAGAGACGCTTATCTCAACGTATTTTACTGTTCGTTTTCCAATTTCTGAACACTTTTCGACTGCTTTTACTACTGGCAGCCTTGGTATGTTTCCTGATCTTCGTATTGGATCAAACACGACGAAGAGAAATGGTGATGGCCATCTTCCTGACAGCCGTCTTGATCATGATGTGTGTGGCTAGCTATGTTCAACAGGGCAACATCAGCAAGGTGAGGGTGGTTTATTGTGGTTTGTAGGATGTGATAAGCACTTTGGAAGTATAACTGTATAAAATTTCGATTGATGGCATCTAATTAGCTTTAATATTTAAAATTTTAGCAAATCCGAGGCTTTCAAAGCATAATTCCTGGCGAATGCACGGTGCAACGACAAGGCCGCGAACTGCGGATTCAAGCCAACGGCGTGGCTAGAGGGGATTTGGTGTGGATGAGGGTCGGAGATAGGGTACCAGCCGATTGTAGATTACTGTACACTCACGATCTTCGCATCGAAACATCTTGGGTTACTGGCGAGGTAAGTGTGTCATATCTTCTGTAGTTTGTGCTAATTTTTTGAGATAAAAAAAAATAAAAAAGTTATGGCTATGTTAATACCTTTTAGAATACGTTTAAATGATTTTTTGACATATCTTTTACTTTTCACAAATTCCAATATTTTTTGTGACAATTCGTTTACCTTTCTGAAATTCCAATATCTTTTGTGACATTTCGTCAAATTTCAACTTTCTGCAAAATTTTGTTTTATTTTGACAAATTTTTGTAAAACCACCGTTAATCCGAGTGTTTTTGAGTGAAGCGGATGATCAGTTTCATTTCAAACTTCAGGTCGAACCTTTGGAATATCACAGTGGAACGGCGGCGAAAAAGGATTCCGTTTTCGAATCACAGAACGTTGTGTTTGCTGGATGCTCCGTGACGTCGGGCGAGGGATTGGGATTAGCGATACGGACCGGGAACAACGCGGTAGGTGTTTTTGAGCGTGGGGGGATGTTGTTTTTGGGATTAACCTAACATAAGGTTAATTTAAGGTAATATTAGGGGGAAAATTAGAGACAAAATTAAATTAGGGTGTACCTAAATTAACAAAAAACATCAATTCATACCTAATCATACCTAAAATACCTTCTTAAGTTTAAAGTAACGCGAATAATGATTGAAGTAATATCAAAAACAAGAAGAATAGGTAACAAATATAATGATTAATGTAATTTATTGTTAGTATCATGTGTCATTGACACGACATCGTATGTAAAGGGCAATGATGCCTAGCATTCGGTAAGTACAAATCATGACGAACATAATACTCAAGTTGAACCACACTCCCGACAGTTCTGTATCTAAACCATGGTAATCGAGGTGGGTGGTGCCATTGGTACCCGTGGTACAGCTGTCTACGCTGTGATCGGTGGCGTTGCAGCCTAAAAGCAGTTTAATTTACTGTAGAATGTAAAGCCGGATAGTGTAGGACACTGTGGTACTGCACTATATTGTACTGTAGCATGATAGGGTACTTTTATATACAGCATGGTAGGGCTTGTATTATGGCATGATAGGGCTTGTTCTCAACAGATCATAGTACTTATAAGATGCTATGTGTTGGCCGTGTCATTACTATTTTCGTCTACTTAATCATAATACAACAGTGTCCACCATCAAAAAATACCGTATTTTACCTTGGATCGTTCCCTCGTCGTACCACATGTTGATCATGAAGCTCTCAAAGGCATACCGATACCATGATATGTATTTCAACCACTTTAGATACTCAGGTACTGACGTGATGTTGATGAACAGACCTCCGAACAACAACATGGGTAATGTAAACAATGGCAGTAGCTGAACTGCCACTTCGGCCGTTCCCATAATGCACGATGTGGCGTAGCCAATCGATGTAGCCGTGTTACACATGGTGATGCTGATCAAGATGTAGGTCAGGTACTTTTGGACTGTCAGTTCCATGACCCCGGTCATAAAGTAGACAATGTTTGAGTAGATGAAAGGAAGGATCAGGTACTGTAGCAGTTCGGCCAGGTTTTTGGCGATAAAGTAGAGGTGGATACGGTAGACATAGGCGTGAGTTTCTCGCATTGTAACTGGCAGCTCTTCCGTGAATACCTACAACAACATACGATAATATACAAAGTATA
This sequence comes from Bursaphelenchus okinawaensis, assembly GCA_904066225.2. Lineage (NCBI taxonomy): Eukaryota > Metazoa > Nematoda > Chromadorea > Rhabditida > Aphelenchoididae > Bursaphelenchus > Bursaphelenchus okinawaensis. The sequence continues at coordinate 7,001,596 of CAJFCW020000002.1, read as the reverse complement.
TAGTATGTATACGACAAACCAAAACAACATACCAACACACAAGGAAACAAGAACATAAAGTTCATGTCGCGGACCGTGTTGAACATGATACCATCGTATGTTAGGACGTTCTCTCGCTTCATCTCTGGTTGGAAGTAAATGGTGCCTACGATGACGGCTGTCAGCTGAAATTACATTATCATGGCATAGTTTACCTTATTGTTATGAGCTATATTAATTAGACCGTAATCGTCTTAAAGTGAATTTTAAAATGATATACTGTAACATACCGCAATTTGAATGATACGAAGTTTCAATATGAAAGGATCTCTCAATATACACATGGCTGATCTCTTCGTTAGGCACAGTAACTGTGTGTACCATGGTGCTGCGAATCTGAAATAGAGTATGGTATCTGGCTGTAGTGTAGATATAATCTACTGAGTTTCTATAGTATTGGCATACTCTACTGAGCTGCTGTAGTATTGACATATCCTATTGTGTCAAAATACTGAATCAGAGCCGCTTTACAGTACCACGTTGTCTTAATTTGGCTTCTCCTTCCTCAATATTCACCTATGTTAACATAAACCCCCCTTAAACCTACGTAGGTCGATCCCTGACGTCCTGATTGCCAAGTTTGACCCTCTTTTCGGATACAGGATCACAGATCCTGGCACGGTACTTCTCGGCCATGGGAGACTCTTCGTACATCTTGGCCACCTCCTCTACTCTCTGTTGACAAGCATGCTTCTCCTCACCTTCCTTCACTGCCAGACTCTTTATAGCGTGCTCAGCTGGATTCGTGTAGTCGGCCATTGGGTAGCCGACTTTGGCAAAGAACTTTGTCACTTTTGTCGCTGGACCAAGGTAAATCACCTTGCCCATACCCATGAAACACACTCTGAAATGGCAATTGGTATCTTCTTTGTCAATATAGCGGTATTTAGAGTTGACAGCTTTATATTGCAAGATACGACGCATACTACAAGCCAAGATACGAAGCATAGTAACTTTATGTTATACCGCAGCTAATACTTTGTAAAATTTGTAATTACTACACTCGATTATGCTGTAAAACATGTGGTAATATACCTACATGTTCTATATCAACTTACTTGTGGAACATTTCGAAGATCTGACTAGAAGGCTGATGGATAGTGATGACGATGGTTCGTCCTTCGTCAGCCATCTTCCTCAGCGATATTATCACCTGTTTGGCCATAAAAGCGTCCAATCCTGAAGTAGGTTCGTCGCAGAACATGATAGATGGGTCTGTTATCAGTTCTGAGGCGAATGCCAGTCTTTTCTTCTCGCCCAGTGATATTGACTTCTGGAATCGTTGGCCGATTACTGTGTTCTGGCAGTTCGTTAGGCCCATCTGCAATTGAGGATGTAGTATAGTATAGTGTAGTATATGATCTTTAAGTGGCAATAACCATTATATATTGTAGTAGCTTGCTCTTCAGAGTTCTAAGGCCTTATAAGTAGAATATGTTGTAGTGAACACTCATTAGAGATTACTATTAAAAGTTTAAAGTAACAAACACAATATATTATCTTTGATTTACAACCGAAAAACAAACAAATAGCTATAACTTACCTTCTCAATGACCTCGTTGACCCTCTCCATCTTCTGAGCATTGGTATACTTCCGTCCCATTCTCATTTTGGCAGAGAATACCAATTGTTCTTTTACCTTGATCGAACCCACAAACAGGTCATGTTGTTGTACATAAGCACTCATCTTCTTCAACTCGTACTTTGACACAGCTTCACCGTTGATCTCTACTTCTCCAGCGATTTGCAGCTTCCGGAGGTTCTGTTGCATCAGAACATTCAGAAGAGTGGTCTTTCCTGCTCCGCTTTCGCCCATTATGGCTAGGATTTCACCTGGTTCGGCTACGCCCGAGACTAAAGTAATATAGCTTACATAATAAGTACAATATAACTATATATTATACATCTTTTCCATTGCTTTTTCTACAATAATTTACGTTACTTTACCCTGGCGTCAGTTACTTAATCTTGCTCTGCTTTATCTAATTCTACCCACTCTTAATATATCCTACTCTAAACTATTTTACCCTAATCGTGTCATATACAGCGGGTACATATAGTAGTATTATTGCTGCAATAAGTTGAACATACCATTATTGAGTACTTGTCGATACTCGTCAGTTCTTTTGAAGAATCGACCAGATTGTTGTGGTACCGAGACATTAAGATTCCTCCAAACTAGTACTTTAGGCGTCTAAAACAATATCTGTTGTAACTTTTTTTAAATAACAGTTAATACATTGTTGCTGAACTAGTACTGAACATTAGTCTTAGTAGTACTATCTTTATATACTAGGTATCTTGTACCAGACTACTTTTTAAGTCAATATAGTACAGTACGACTAGTACTCACTTGTCCACTCTCGTATGGTCCACTCTTGATAGATGGTACAATTCTGCTGCTCCCCGAATTCCCAGTACCACTAGTACCGTCGGTACCACCACTCGACTTGTGTTGTTCAGTACTAGTACTCTGCTTTACTGGCGGATCGGCGTCGGGCGCAGTGTCCACGGTCCTATCTCGATTCTTCTTATCATTCTCTTTTGAGACGATTTTCGCCGCCTGCACGCTGCCGTCCATGGCGCAGCGACCGGTCGATATAAATGTAGAAAGGAAGGAATGGCAGAGAGTGGGACTTTCTCATAAGGTTTTGTCATTTCGAAATCTATGTTGGTCCAAGGGAGTTTAGTTTTTGAAAATTTTGCGTTTAGTGGTTTTTGGTACAATGTGATGCACTTTTGTTTTGTACAGCCAGGTACACTTTTACTATTTGGTACGGTGTGGTACACTTACTATTTGGTACAGTCTGGTGCACTTTTATGTTTGGTACACTTTAATTTTTGAGACAATCTGGTACACTTTTACTATTTAGTACAGTCTGGTACACTTTTGTTAATTTTGGTCCAATTACAGTACTTAACCTTATTCTGTTTGTAAATTTGTTAGTTTTCTTACAATAACATTATACTTCAAAGTATCAACTAAAAGTATACTTACAGCTGATCGGAAAACTAGTCCAAATAACCAGCCAAGAGAAGTCCACCCCCAGCTGGCTAGAAAATGAACACAAAAAGTTTGTCCGATTCATTACGATCGTCGCTCTCAGCATTTCCACTGTCACGTTCTGTGTTGGACTGGCCATAAAAGGAGATCAACATCTCATCAACACTTTCATCAATGGATTTCTGATTGTTGTGGTCGCTAGTGTGCCTCAAGTTAGGTTTTTTGTAGAACTTTTTTTGTAAAAAGGGCCTTCTCAGTCTCAGTAAACTTTTTGATTCATTTAAATTTTGTAACAATATGGCTGTATTTTACAATAACACATAGTATTTTAGGTCTGCCAGTCACATTAACATCCCAACTGATCATCGTAGCTCGTAGACTAGCCAAAATGGGAATGTATTTGAAGCGAGTAGACGTAGCTGACACTCTAGGCTTAACTTCAGTTCTATTAACGGACAAAAGTGGAGTTTTAACCTCGAATCAGATGAAAGTAATGGATTTGTGGTTTGAAGAAGAGCTATTGGACACTAAAGATCTGAAGACATCTTCTGATACCAAGATATTGCTCAAGAATTATTGTTTGAAGAGGATTCTGGAGGTGATCAGTGTGTGTGACAGAGCTCAGGTCAGGTCGCCTAAGAAGACGAGGAAGGTGAAGAAGGAGGACGAAGGAAACTTGACTCCAAAGTGGTCGACTGTGAGCAAACCGGTGAGTTTTGGGTCAAAAAAGTGAATGGAAAATCAATGTTGGGTCAAAAAGTATATAGAAAATGTATTTTCAGATCCGCTTTTATCGTATTTTACGTATTTTTTTATTCAAAACATAAATTATGTTACCTATTCATATATCACCCAATATTATCCTACCTTTCAGGTCTGTGTCTCTCTCCACCACACTTCCCTCCGCCAGAAGGGTGTCGCTGGCAAAGCGACAGATGTTGCTCTAGTCAAGTTTGTAGAACAAATAATTCCGACCAACGATCTTCGAGAAAGCTTTGATATTGTACATGAACTTCCATTCTCAGCCCAACGACGTTTCCAGCTGGTGATAGCGAGAGAGAAGAAGATATACGACAGCGACGATGAGAGTGACACGAGCAGTGACAGTGGGAATCAGATGGCCAGATTCGTGTTGATGGTGAAGGGAGCTCCAGAAGAGCTGATAAGGAATTGTAGTACTGTCAGGACGAAAGGTGGTACTCAGAAGCTGGATTCTGAAAAGATCAGCGAGTTTGAGGTAAAGTCACTGTCATTTGAGTAAAGTTATTGCTATAGTTAAGTGCCTGAAGGTATAAATTTTAATTTTAAACTTCAAATTTTGAAATTACCTTGAGCTACTTTCAGAAAACGTACAGCCGGCTGGCTACAGCAGGAAAAAGCTGTATCGCTTTTGCCGAGATGGAGTTCAGCGACCTCTGGGACGCCAACTTCATCGACCGGCACGATGGAACTCCACTGTACCCGGAGACTGGCTGGTCGTTTCTCGGAATGGCTGCTATCTTTGACAAACCCCTCCCAGAGGTGAGAACGGCCGTTCATCGTGCCAAAGAAGCCGGAATCAAGTTGTTCATGGTGACTGGAGATCACCCCACAACGGCCGAAGCCGTAGCACGTCAAGTCGGGTTCTACGATGAGGTTGAAGTGGCCAAAGGGTCTGTAGCCAACAGTAGCAGCAGTAGTAGCAGTGATTGCTCGTCGAGTATCTCCGGGAAGGCGGTGGAGATCATGCACGGTGATGCGTTGAATGACCTGAACGATGTGGAATGGAAGCGGCTACTGAGTGAGAAGCATGTCATCTTTGCTAGGACTACTCCGACTCAGAAGCTACTCATTATTGAGGTAAAGGGCATCATTTAAAGGGGGGGGGAGGCTGGTATATTTTTATTTTAAAGGGTATCCACTGTAATTTCGTATGATAAAAGTACTGTAACATAGCTTTTTGAAAATATTTTCAAAATTTTATAATAATCTTACCGTAACTTTGTTGTAGCAATGCCACCGTCTGGGAGAAGTGGTCACTATGACAGGAGATGGTTTGATGGACGCTAGAGGTCTGAAGAAGTCTGATACTGGAATCGCGATTGATGGTGCTGGCTCAGTATTTGCGAAGGAGGCGGCTGATGTCGTTACCACAACTGCTGAGCTCTCTACCATCATGAATGCTATCTCGGAAGGTCGATTGTTGTTTGACAATCTGAGGAAGACCATCGCTTATACTTTGTCACATCTTCAGCCAGAACTACTGCCAGTACTATTCTCGTTTGTACTCGGATTGCCTTTGGGATTGACTAGTGTTCAGGTAGGTATATGACGGTATACTATATGTTAAAGAACATACTATAACATATACTGTGGTAGAGGGGCGTATGGGAGATGTTCATAGCTCTATACTATAACATCTGGGTACAAGATATACTTGTGTCTTGTATATATGGTACAAGTAAACCTTAACTTCTCTAAATTATTGTGCTATAGCGTACTATCTTCCAGGTACTGACAGTAGACTTACTGACCGAGCTCCCCCCTTCCATCGCTTTGATCTTCGAGCCGGCTGAAAGGGATAACATGAAGCGATTACCTCGAAAAAAGTCCTCACATCTTGTCACAGGACCAATGTTATGGTACTCGTACGTCATTGCTGGTAATCTGATAGGTCTTGGCTGTACTTTGGCCTACTTCACGGTGTTCTGGCATCACGGATTCTCGATCAGCGACGCCTTGTTCACGGTGGATCAGCAGTGGCTTCCAGAATCCCAAAATATCACAGCTTCATTCTCTGGCAAAGTATTCGATGGGCCTTTGCAGGTCATGGTAAGCGTAATATAGAAGTGGAAAGAACAGTATTACTAATATATCGTTCACAATATATATTATCTATGGTTAAGTTGGTATATGTTTCTCTAGTTACTTAAGTTCAATGTCAATCCTACTGTAACATCTCACTAAACGAAAAAAAACATACTTTTATGTACTTCTAGGTACACCAAGAAGCCTGTGCCGCCTGGCAGATCACATTAGTCATGTCGCAGATACTACACTTGTGGCAATGTTCAACACGTCGTATCTCCATCTTCCGTCACGGTATCCGCAACTGGATTCTAGTGTTGGCAGTTACTTTCGAAATGTCATTTCTGATAGGACTGATATGTATTCCATGGCTTCAACGTCTGGTAGAAGTTCGTCCGCCTCCACTCATCATATGGGTATACCCATTAGGTGTTGGTATATGCTTGTTGTTGTTCAACGAGGTCAAAAAGTATTTGATACGACAAAACAAACACAAAAAGTTGGTGAAGTTGGTCAAATGGTAGTAGCTTTTGAGGTTTATATCTTAACATGGTAGTAGATTTTCAGGTTTATATCTTCATATTGTAGTTGTTTTCGAGGTTTATATCTTCACATGGTAGTATCTTAGGTATATATTGTGATCTTCTTTATATTATTGATTGTAACTTTAATACTTTACTTTTAAATATATATCTAGTAATAGTAATATACCCATAGTACTACAGCTTTTAATACCATACCTTGTATATAATATTAGCCTTCCAAAAGTTGTCAGACCATAAGTAAAGCTCAATATTTTAGTTTGAAAAATAAATTTATGTGCTCTAAAGGCTCCTTTTAATACCCAAAAAGGTCCGAGAACTTTTGAATCCGCTTATCATTTTAAACCTAGTAATTACGGTAACACAGTATAATCTTCCGGTATTAGAAAACGCTTACCTTTAGTGATACACATGACTCTTACAGTATTGTTCTCAGTCCGTTTTCATAACAATATGCTCAATCACATAAGTTATTTCACATCGCCTTAATATCATCAACAGTCCAACGGGTATTCCTATGTTTGTAAAGTTATTGTAATAAACGTTTTAGTCTTTATACTTGGTGTTATTGTTATAGTTATGTGTTTGGTTTTATTTTTATAGGTAATTTGGCCTTAAAATCCGTTAAAAAACTTAAAATTTGAAAAAATAGCTTTGAACGATGAGGAACGGTACAGGCATATTATTCAAGACCAACTACTGGTCTGAAGCTCAACTATAAGAACGTTTTAAAAATTCTATAGCCAAAGGTCTTTAACTTATGTACAAGTACACCCTCCTGGCCATCCTTCCCGTCTTCAACTTCCCCAGAATTAGGCAAGAGAAAAACTTGACGCATAAAAAGTAAAGCTTGACCCGAAAAACCGCTCCAAGTCGTCGAAACCGCAAAAAGTAGATTTTCAAACGAAAATCGAAACAAAACTTTTTAAAAATACAAGTTTTCAGATTTTAAAAATTCAAAAAATATGTTAGGCTTTCAGATTACATAAACTTTGCAATAATAACAAAGAATTGACTAAAAGCAAGTACAACATGGGAAAGGCCAGTTTATTCAGATGTAGATGCCTTCAGGGACTTCAGACGTGCGTTTCATGAGGACATTCTTGACCGCTTTCTCAAAGTCAGCCAGCGACACCATCTTGCGTTGCGCTCTCAATGCCAACATACCACATTCGGTGCAAATCGCCTGAAATATTTGGATTAGCCATGGGTAATATACTGGAGTAGCGTTCCACACAATCTATCGCTTTTCATAACGGTACCATGAACTCAACCGTTATATCATACATATATGTAACTATATTAGTTGTTTGCTAAGTACTCTTACCTTGATGTCAGCTCCAGACAGGTCTCTTTCCTTGGCAATGATCTTCTCCATCTTGATGTCTTTGGCCAGCGACATTCCAGCTGAATGAATCTGGAAGATCTTGACCTTGGTCTTCTCATCTGGCTTCGGAAGTTCGATTTTCCGATCGATACGGCCAGGACGGATCAAAGCAGGGTCCAGAGAGTCGATTCTGTTCGTAGCCATGATAACCTGGAATCAGAATTCGTTTCAAATCCAATTTTAATCTACTACAATATACAAATTTACCTTAATATACGTGAATATGATGATAATGTAATAAAACTATAAGTTAATACTTTTTAGAAAGAAGCACAAGCCCCAAGATTTACCTTGACATCACCACGACTCTCGAACCCGTCCAGCTGGTTCAGAAGCTCCAACATGGTTCTCTGAACTTCCTGTTCACCCTTACTGGACGTGTCAAACCTCTTCGTGCCTACAGCGTCCACTTCGTCGATAAACACTATGCATGGTGCACATTCCTTGGCCATCTTGAAGAGGTCCCTCACGAGCCGGGCCCCTTCTCCGGAGCTCTTCTGAACCAGATCGGAGCCTGTGGCCCTGAGGAAGGTGGCCGACGTACTGTGAGCTACAGCACGAGCCAGCAACGTCTTTCCAGTACCAGGTTCACCGTACAGAATCACTCCTTTTGGAGCCGTGATTCCCATCTCTTCGTAGTATTCTGGGTGTGTTAGCGGGAGTTCGACGGACTCTTTGATCTCCTGAATCTGTGAATCCAGACCTCCGATGTCGTCGAAGGATTCTTTCGGAGCCTTCTCCAGTTTGTAGCACAAGGCCTTGGAGTCGACGTTGTCCTGAACTACACCGACTACAGCCAGCGGCACGTTCTTGAAGGCTCCACCAGCTTTTACGAGACACAGGGCATTAAGACGAACCAGTTCTTTGTCGACGATGGATAATATGGGAATGTACCATTCTCTTTTGCTGCCTTCCACCACAACTACAGCGTGCTGAAAAGGTGACATGTTAACACAGTGTTACACAACATATCTTACTCAAGAACTATGTTTTTAATTATAAGTTTACCTGTTCATCGTTGAATAACTCGTGAATCCTGGCCAAGGCCGTTGGGGTACCTCTGAGGCTTTGGACCAGTTTTCTCTCGTTTTTCCGTTGAGAATCCATGGGTTTGAAGTTGTTTTGTCGCTGAATGAACTCCCTTTCCATCAACAGGTAATCGTGGACTCGATTGTGCTTCAGAAGTCGCAGAAGACATGTACGTCGCGGGGTTACTGTAATCTTACCATAGGTTAATTTAGATACAAATGACATAAAAATAAATAAAAATGACATAAACTACTATTATAAATAAAAAAATATATAAACCACTATCAAAACTACATAAACCATCATAGTCCAAACAAAAATATAACAAAAGCAGTAAACTCACCTTGAGGTAGTTTGTTAAGGGCTTCGAGTCCACGACCTGGCTTCCCCATCTTTCTCGCGACCTTAGGCGCCGCATGTTGAGGCATCTCACGTTTCCCACCATGTTTGCCCATCTGATTTCCCATCTTGGCCTAGCTACAGTAAGTCCCACCAGAATTGGGGAGTCAGTCAAGTCAAAATGAATCAAATTCAAAATCAAACTAAAAATGGCTTTTCCAAAAGATTTAAAAGTAAAAATAACAAAATCAACTCATTTACTGTCTGTAAAATCACTTGAAAGTCTTTCTTTCCGTGTAGGTACAAAGATAAGGTAAATTACAAAAAAAGAATCACGATGACGTCGCTTCTTGTGACACAGGTCGATTTTTGCTAGTGCTAAGAAAAACATTGTTTTTGTATTAGATTGTTCAAATAATTCTGTGCTCATACTCTCAAAGAAAGTTTTTTGGGTTAGGGGCTCAGAATTATTTGAACAACCAAATATGTCTGTTTACAGTATTCTTGTTTACCCAATATTTCAGTTTATCTAACGATATATACTGACAAAAGCTTTATAAGTAATGCATTTACTGTAAAATAAGTGAAATACTGAGGGAATCATAACATATGACATAATTAAGCAGCAGTTACTGAGGTTTCGCCGTCCTTTGTGACAAATTTTAACAGAGAACCGGTCTTTGGCCTAGAGCCTTGTTCCTTTAGCCATTTGTGGAAGTTTTCAGCGATGAATGTCAACGGAGTCCAACTGAAAGTCAAGGTTTGTAAGTAAAACACATAGTAATTTTACTGTAATATTAACATATATTGTTATATTACACTATACATACAGTACTTTTAACGTATACCGTCATATTACTACTATTAATATGTCATATTACTCTACACACCAAAAGCTTACGTTGAATGATCAGCCTTAGGCATCCATTTCCTGTTCATAGGTGTATCCAAAGTGACAGGCAAGATGGCGAATACTGTAGCATTGTCTGGGAGACCACTCTTCTCTTGTCCCAGGCTCTGGACTAGCTGGTGGACTGCTGCTTTAGCCAAACCGTAGCCAATCATTCCAGAAGTGCCGTCCAACGCCTATACAATATCATTTTACTTTTAAAGTTCATAACATTGATTATAATTCAAAATAACCCCTCTCCTAGGTCCACAAAAGATTTAAAAAATAACCCGCCCAACATTATAAACACAACGTAAAGTTGTCAAAGACAAACTTACCGCGGCAGCTCCAGTTAGCTGAAGTAGTCCACCTTCCTTCAGGTGTAGTGCAGCTAGTCTAGCTGAGATTGCTGAACTCCAAACACTTTGTTTCCACATCAGATCGGCATTCTTGATGAAGTCCTTAATCGAAGCACTACCTCCAGCCCATCCTCCAGCTACACAGAAAATGGCATCCAGTTTGTCGCCTGCCAACAGCTTTTCAACTCTATAATAATATTTGTAAAAACGTAAAATTAGCAAAAGTAGTAAACAGATTTAAGAAAAGTAAGCCAAGACATCGCAAAGATATTGAATATATTCGTCTAGACCCCAAACAGTTAGTGATAGTTCAAAGATAAGAAGATAACTTACTGAGTTGCAGCCTTTGTTTCCTGTGTAGTCCAGTCATCGTTCACATCCAAGACCACGTTTCCGTTGGCAGAACTATTTTCAGTCAAATCAACGTTTAATACCCACTGTAAATAAATCGAAGATCAAGATCAAAAAATTACGTTTCGAATTTCTCGCCAAATTGACATTGTGTTTCAACTTTATAAGTTTTTCATTTTTAGAATTTTAATCATTTTTCTTTGATATACTAGTAGAGAACCTTTAAATGGACCTACACTTTTACATTAGTAAGCGTAGATTGTCTGGAAAGTCAAAAAGTGTATGAAACACAATGCCAAAGTTGCCAAATTGGCAGGTAACTCAAATATTTAAATCTTAAAACTCAAAAGCGCAAGCTAAAATTTTATGGGTACCCTTGGTGGTACAAACAATTCATACAAAAACTTTGAGCTGGTTCTGAGCCGGGAAGGTTGAGTACTTTCCTGTAAGGTAAAACAAAGACCCATGAATTATGGGAAAGCATATACGTCAAAAAATCATTCCAAAGCACGTTAGTCAACCTACATATCCATTATTTTTGAAGTAATCCAAAACTACAGATCCCAGCGCTCCTTTCCCTCCGTATACCAATACTTTTCCACTACTCATGGTTTGTCTATAAGAATAAAGTTTAAAAATTAACTTTGTGTATGCTGAAGCATAAGAATGTGCATATATTAATACATGTATATAAGGCAGAACGTTTTTAGTTGATCAACAAAACCCGACCACAATTTTTTTCAAGTTTTGGTCAATTCTTCGCCAATTCAAGGCCTTTTGGATCAACTAAAGATCCTCTGCCGTATATGCACCCAAACCAATTACGTAATACCTAGGTATTAATCGTAAACATCTTTATAACAACCGAAACCTTTAACATTTTTCAATCGTATTTACGTTGACAAAAACCGTATTCGCCTTATCATATCTATACAAAAAATACTTTCTTTTTAAAATACCAAAATATTGTTTTGTTGATATAAAAAAACATCTCCCCATGTCCACTTTTGCATAAATCTCCAAAAACCCCGTGTAAAAGTGTTCATAATAAACAAACACAACATGTTTGTTCGTATATCAAGATAAGAACCCAGCGTTTACCACTCTTTGACCCATCGAAACCCACGCCCCTTCAACAAAACCAAAATAACCAATATCGAGAGCGGAATACCTTCCGGCCTCTGAATACTTTAACAACCAGAAAGGGAAAAGGGTAATATCTCGAGAGTAGGTGGGACCGGAGACCACGAAAGTAACTCTTCAACGACAAACTTGCTCAAACTGTTTATTCCGAAAGAAACATACATCATGAGCTAGTAATGAACAAAAAGTGGAATTTTATTATCATTAACAACATTTCTCTTGTAATCATACAAATTTTAAACTTTTAATAACAAAATTACAAAAAAAACGATTATCAATAACAAATAGAGATCAGTTAACATATTTAAAATAAAACGATCAAAAAGCTTGTTAAAATGCCCATCGGCAAAGTTAATAAGTAAAATACGGATCAAATTGACATAGTTAATATCAAAAAACAAATTAAAGTAAGATATGTGGCCGTTATACCTTTACTTGACATAAAAAATTTTGAAAAAGTGATATACATCTTGAAGAGTATGAAATCAGTTGACCTCGTATAACTGTACACCCAGATCCTTCGCCTTCAGATCAGATGGAATCAATATCTTGGAGAAGCGACATCTGTCCAGCGATACCTGAAGGTCCCATTCGTTTTCCATGAAGAATTCGTTGTGTTCTTGAGGTGTTGGTGCTTCTGTCGCTGAAAATAGAAAAGAAATAAAGTTATGGTCAGAAACACAATGAATATGACCAAGAAAGCATGCTACAGTACAAGTAAAGTAATTTTAAAAAGTCCTGAAGCATTTAGAAAGTCGTATAATGTAAATTGAAATACAAACGCACGTTCTATAAAGACTTTGGGTTCTACACGTTCTGGAGTCGGCGACCGTGACCTTCTCTCTCTTGTTCTTCTTCTACTGCCTCTGGGGTATTCTCGAGATTCATACTGTGGGGTCTGAGTACCTCCATAGCCAGCATAAGTGTTCATTACCTAAATTAGCATTTTTAAAAATATAGTTCTAAGATTTTATGTAAAAAATAAAAATAACATTTACAACTTTTATTTCAACAACAATTTTAATACCGAAATTCTTACCTGATTAGTGCCAAATCCACCGCCCATACCTCCAAACCCGATACCTTGACTATTCGACCCATAAGAAGGTGGTCCTCTCATGCCCACTGCTCCTCTAGGTGGTCTGGCTCCGCCTACTCTTGTCTTGGGCTGTGCCAGCTTTAGTATCATCTCTTTTCCTTTTACTTTCACCTTGTTCATCTCCACCAAAGCCATTTGTTGATCAGTTTCTGACATAAACCTAATGAATCCCGTCTCTTTAGATGCACCCTCCGGAGTTCGATAGACTTTTGCACCTCGGCAGCTTCGATACTTCTCGCCAAATAACTAAAAACTTAATTAAATGAAAGAAAGAACTTACCTTAAACAACACAACTTCATCTACGGATCGGTGAAGATTGCTGACCATAAGGTTGAACTCCAAATGTCTGAAAATATAGAAAACATTAGGTTTTTAAGTATCAAACATTCAAACATATAAACAAAAAAGTATTAAAAATCAAATTTTAGACAACGATCAAGCTAAACTTTATAAATTTAGGTAACACAATTATAAGATGAACTTACGGATCTGGTGAGTTGGCAAATGATAAGTGAAATCGCCTGTTTTCATCATCATTAGGCACATGTCTTCCGTTAGCCTTCAAGAGAGCTGTTCGAGCATCGTCTTCATTTGCGAACTCCACAAAACAATACGGAGCCATCTAAAGCAATATACATAATAATTAAATAAATAACAACTAAATTCCTCACCTTTCCTGTATTTTTATCTGTTACAAACTTGACGTTCTTGACAGGCAGCTCAAACTTCTCGAATGCCATCTTTATGAAATCCGTCGTCCAATTTGTATTCATATCTCCCATCCATAAGGTTGACTCTGGTGGACACAAACTGTTTCTTGGCTCCATCATTGGTGGAGGAACATTCATAGTACCCAAGGTTTGGATCTCCATTTTTTATAAGCTTTACGGCTTTTTCTGCAGGTTTATGTAAATTACTGGAAAAAAGTCATTTTTTCGATAATAAAGCTTGAGAATTTGGGCGCGAACTGCGCGAAAACTGCGGGCAAGGTGTTATACGCAAGACAAATTTTTGTCAAGCTCAAAGAGATGAACAAATTAGAGCTGAAATTGAGAGTAACGATTGAAAAGTAAGTTTTTATAATATATTTTATTAATATAGCTTAAAGTTTGTCAATTATAAAGTAAAAATTATATTTATATTGTAGTAGATGATAGGTTCATGCACTTATTCTTGTATGTAGCAACACGTGCTGTGTTAAATGAACAAAATAACTTTTTTATTTAGATAGGAACCTTCTTGACACATACACCACCTTTGCTGTTCTTGACACACGTCATTCCGACTTCACAATCGCCTTGAGTTGAGCAAGTTTGCAGACCTATAACAACATAATGTAAGTCTTTAAAATAGCACTTTAACCTTCAAATTACTTGATCTTATGGTCTTACCATGTGTAGCAAGTGTAAAGCAAAGAAGCATGATTAGGAATAGGGTTATTTGAAGGTTGTGGAGCATTTTTGACGACGAATTTACTTCTGGTAGCTACTATAATATGTTTTATAATAGTTTTGGTCGATTAATTTAATGTGCTGCTTTTAAATTTATGTGTTTTTATGTTTTTTTATTATCTATGGTAACCTTTTCAACTTTATTGTTCTGTGTTTGGCTTAGAAATCGACGAAAAGCTAATGTGAGCATAGTATAATATAGGTATAGTAGAGCTGTTACCATTAGTTTTGAGCCAAAGATCGATTAAAATTTAAGGTGTGTTTGAATGAGGACGTACTTTACATTCCAAAAGTATTGAAATGTACAAAACCCGTTGAAATTGTTAGAAATTTATAGTAACAACAAGTGTAACATGAGTTCATTCGTTTATGTCATACTGGTGACCCGGAGTGACATGTGACCTGGTTTTCTGTCGATTGAGCTTGTACTTTGTACCTTCAGAAGGCTGTACGGTCTTCTTATGCTGGAGGATCGTGAGGATGAAGAGAGATCCGTATCAGTGGATCTGCTCATCGGACTAGATGGTGAAGATGAGATGTTGGAGAGGGCGTTTGAGGTGGTGGCCGATCTCCGGAGTGCTAGTGGGGGTTTACTGCTGTCTGAAAGTGAGGAAGTGATATTTAGAATGGTAGAAATTGAGTAAAATACGAGCGATTGAATTGATTTTGGTTAGACTTGCGGTAGGTTTGTCATAAATTTGACACAAAAACTAATTCTAGGAACTTTTTGACCGCGCCATCTTCTGTCTACTACAACAACAAGACCCTCACCTCTAGGAGCATATTTCTTGAGATTAGAATCAGGAGCAGGGGTGCATTCTCTCGACGTTGACGCACTTTTGTATCGACCGGTCGAAAGTGGTAACCGTGACTTTCGATCCTTTTCGCCTCGAGGCATGGGAGATGGGGCACGTTGAGTGACGACAACTTGAGGTTGAGGCCTAACAATGGCCATTTTAGGCTTTTCCTTCCTCACCGTTTTCCACGGAACGGCACAGTTTGGAATGGTGGTCGAGCTGTATGTGGAAGGTTGGGTAGTTGATATAGTGGTGAGAGGTTTGGGTGCTTCGTTTGTCACTGACCTAAAGCAATGTTGTTATTGAATGGCTACTTTCAAGTATGGTTTAAAAGGTTACTTTTATGTGTGCTAATAGGGGGAGGAGTGTTTTCAAAAATCTACCCCCTGCTTCCCACCCCCAAGACCCTGGGAATATTCCATTCAAGGGTAAATAAAAGAAGTGAAACTGACTTCTGAAGATTGGTAGTTTCAGACGACGTCCTTCTGATGCCCACTTTTGGTTTTGGCGGAACGGGCGGTGGGGTCTTGGCACGTTTTGTCGGTGAGGGTGGGATTTCTCTGAGCGTCGTTTTAGGCTTGGGTAAGACAGCTGGCACTTGAGGTTCAACTTCTTTCCATAACTTATCTTCTTCTTCTAATCTCTTTTTGTTCTCAGCGTCACTCGTACTCGTTTCAGCACGTGAGAGGTCGCAACCAAACTATAACATAATATTTTTATGGTGAATTTAGGTGCAGTAAATGTTATGTAAAGTATGTTTATGGTTTTTACTCTAATAGAGCCACGTATCGTGTATGGGTTGCTACATTAGCTCTGATGGACATGTTTTATATAATGTATATAGAAAAAAGTAGTAACTTTATATTATCCTTCCCAAAATTAGATAAAATATTATATTAGGTTGTTCAAATAATTCAGTGCCCCCTCTTAAAGGAAATTTCCGGAGTTAAGGGCACGGAATTATTTGAACGACTCAATAATTAAAAAATCTGTTTCAAAGTATGAAGAACTTACTTGTTGCACCATCTGCCGGTTGTGTGTAGTCGTATCTTCCGCTAGTAACTCTCTGACAGCCTTCTCCATCAAGTTTATCGTTGGCTCATCGTGTGGGTATATCAAATGTTCTTTTATTTTTATAAACACTTTACACACTTGCAGTCTGAAAGTAAAATGATTGTAGAAAGTTTACTGTAACGTGTATATCAATATAGTTACTGTAATGTGTGTATTATAATATCGTGATCTGAGGGAAGAGGTAATCACATAAGGTATACCTAGGTGTCAAAATAAACTTCAACCTTACACATTATCTTATTATAACCAAAAAATCTACTCTATCCTACCCTCTGATATTCATACTTACTACAGCTGTAGAAGTAAAGTATTTTACCTGATATTCCAAACCGGATCCTTCGCTAGCTTAATCACAGTGTCCAAGAAGTTACTGATGAAGAACTCTTTACTGAATTGCTCCAAAACCACTTCAGCGGCATTTATGACCAGCTTTCGACGCTGACAACTTTCGTGTTTGGCTATGGCTAGACATATCAATATTAGTATTCAAAAGACAACCATTACTTATTTCAGTTAGTTATGGGTACACACCGGGTTAGGCGGGCCTCAAAAACGGGTTTGGCCCCGCCATTTCTGATTTTATTAGGTGCCGACATAAAGAACCCGCCATTTTTACAGGAAAGGTGGCGGGTTCTTTATGTCAGTACCTAATACTATAAATACAGTTTCTCAAAGCAACAAAAGCCTCATTTGAAAGGGCTATATTACCATACTAAACATATTACTATAGATCATATCCTACTTAAGGCTACTTACTTTCATTGAAGAACTCAATAACCTCCCCTCGGTTCTTCTTTTCCGGCAGTTCTCTCATAATCAACAACAACGTTCTCACGGCAGCGACACGGCACGGTAGAGCGCGAGCAGTGAGCACTTCTTGTTTGAACAATGGTAGAAACGACACATACAAGTCACTGGTGGGTAAGATATGTCGCATCACACTGATATTCAACAGGTAACTCTCGTGTGCCCTCCAGCAGCCAGTATTTCGTATCAAGCGATTACATCCCAACAAGATACGATCTAGTTGGACGGCTGTGATTTTCTGAAGTAATGTTATAGTAAAGGCAAGGGGCCGGAAAATTGTAAGTTTTGGACATAACTTCATATTTTTACCTTCCTCATCAACTAAAACCTGTCATAATGACAACTTTAACATAAAAGCGCTTACAGAATTAGGGTTCGTCTTCAAACTCTGATATAACGGTGGCAGGATCTCGTCCAGATGGGACGTCAAGTGCTGAACAACATCCACAGCCCCACTTCTGATTAGCTCCATGAACGGAGCCAATAAGAGATGGCAATGACCGCCGTATTTTACAATTTCGTGGAAGCCGGAAGCGATCGTACATCGCACTTCTTCGTCCTGGTCTTGGGCTAATTTCTCCAAAATTGGCATCAGACGGTCTTCGAATGCGTCCAACGCGAAGGCTTTCACAAAACACTAAAATTTTACAATTTGTTAGGTAAAACCTATAATAATATTACATTATAGTAGTTACAAAGCTATGCCAATGGCGGGAATTTCAAAATTTTAAAGTTTCTTTGGTTGAATATAGCCTACCGGTAAATTGTAAGCGCACATCCGTTTACAAGCCAACGATACCACCGATTCTTTCTCGATGCACAACTCCGTAACCCTGACATAGATATCCAGAAACCATTTCAGCTCCTGAGGGCTTAAAAGATCTTTCAATTCCTCCAACCAAGCGCCCAATTGTCGCGATACCGTAGTCAGCGTCGTATCCCTCATTATGATGGCTTGTTCAGCACAACGCTTTAACAATGGCACTATCACGGTTTTACGACTTTCCTTTGTGAAGTACGGTAGACATACGACCAAAGTGGTTAAGATAGACTCCCTGACTTGAGTATCGTCATCCTTACATAATTCGATTAGGGATGGTAGTAGGAGGGAGACCGATTCGGAGGAGTTACTGCAACAAAGTCATATGTTCATTATCAGCTTTGTTAAGGATTAGGTGATAAAAGGAGAAAAAAGCTATTATTAGGTTGTTCAAATAATTATGTGCCCCTATAACCCTGAAGATTTGATTTGAGAGGAGCACAAAATTATGTGAACTACCCAATACTTTGTAAAAAACGAGGAAATTAAGTAAAAGTGCTATATTACACTAAAATTTAAGATTTTTTATACAGTACCTTAACATCAAGATAAAAATTAATTTTAAAAATAAATTTTTACGCCTTTCTTTACTATATTATACTGCAATATTTAAAAAATTATAAGATATTTTAAAAAATAATAAGAAAACTTACTTTAGAGCTCGAGCGATCACCGACAACCGTTTGGCAACTTCAGTTCGTACTGAAGGTGCTGGATCTTGAGACAGCATTTGAATGCACGGTGTAAGGTCCTTCTTTACGCTGTAATTTAAATATCATTTGAAAAAATGTATTACTAGTCGTCTATGTTAACAAATCCAAGTCCTTAGGGCGTATTTTACAAAAAATTAAAGATCTTAAAAATTCCAAAAAATTTTTAAATGAGCCCAAAATTGACAGAAATTTGTTTTACATTTCAATATTGTTATGGATTTTATACTTACTTCTCCGCCGGCACAATCTCGCTCAACTTGTCGATAAGCCTAGCCGAAATTGCTCTTAACTGTGCCTTTCTGTTCGGTTCGCAACGGCTCACAACAATAGGTACAATCTAAAACAAACTAGGTAATATGACTCCAGAGATTCGTATGAAAATATACTTTGGCTTCAGGTATCCACATGAAAACATATGTCGACTCCAGGTATATAATATATACTCCAGCTATGTAATATATCTATATGAAGTTATACTTTGATATCTTATGCAAACATCGATATTACATGGCTATATGTTAACATAGAAATGCATATACTGTTTGTTCCGGCCCGAAGACTTACCAAATCGACCACCGTCCGAGCGGGGAAATAAGGAGCGATCTCCAGAAAGTTCTCATACCACGCGGTTCCCGAGACTAAAATGACATTTCTTATATGATATGCAATGACAATAAGAGTAGCAATGTAATATTGTAGTTGTACAAGATGTTTAATAAGTACCCATTTGACCTAATGGTGAGGCTGAACTTTACTTTTATCGCATATTTTTTGAAATTTTAGGGCAAAATAGATAAGAACTTTTATAAAAAAACCATAAAAAACGAAAGTTGGGACCAAAATTTCATAGAAACACTCTTTATTTTGAAACGAACAACAGTTCAGTTCCCTTTTTCACCAAAAATACAGTAAGATTACAGTAACGCAAGCGATAAACTTACGCGATTCAGAATGCAATTCGACAAATTCGAGAATTTGAGATAAAACTTTGGAGGGCAGCTCCCTGAAAGAATGAGATTGAAGTTTCGAATGGTCAAAAAAACATAAAACACCTGTGGTCATTCGCAAAAAAACTCACGGATGGACATTGACAAGGGCCCGGTCCCTGATCAAGCCCGAGTACACGGCGATGGCTTCGGCATGCAGGTCTAGCGAGGCGTCTGATGATAACGTGTTCTGGAATAAAATCAAAATATTGGTTGAGCTACTATAATATCATTATTAGAAAACTTGATTTAAGTGGGGCTCAGAATTATTTGAACAACCTATAAGTTACCGTTTTTATCACAAAAGTATAATTACTTACCTGGATAACCGGTAATAACTTTTCGATCGCTTTACTGCCTTCGTCTTTAATTAAAGAGGGCAGGGTGCGGATTACTGTAATCCTCCTCAACAGGTTTCCTTGTCTAAAACATTATTAAATCAATCATAAATTAACAAAACAGACAAAAAATAACGGTAAAATGTAGTATAACATACTACAAGCTTATTTGACAGTAAATTTTATCAAAAATAGTAAAAAATTTTAAATCTTCAAAAATTTGCTGCATTTTTCACATAATTCTGTAGCCTCTAACCTTGTTTTGAAAGGGGCACAGAACTATTTGAACAGATAAAATCAAATTTTGCATCCCACTGAAGTCTTACTTAATATCCCTAATGGCGACGTCTAAAGGTCCCTCATCCAGCTCGAACTCAGCTTCAGCATCAGCGATCAGCTGTGCCCATCGGTCGTTCGAAGCCTTGGAGCGAGCGATGAAGTCGTCTTCCTCATCTTCTTCCTCCTCCTCGTGCTCTGCTCCATCTTCTCCGTCTTCTGATCCGTCCTCATCTGAATCCTCTTTCTCCACCGTAAATTCTACAGTTTCGTCCGTTTCTGTTGGGTCTGGAGAGTGTAGCTCAATCACGGCGTCTGTACACGGTTCGTCATTAGACATCTTAATTGGTATGTTAAAGTCTTGGTTAATATTAGGTTTAAAATGGCAGTTTTTATATTTAGAAGTAGTTTCACGGTATATTTAAAGAGGCTTCAAGCTATGGCAATCTACTTTTTACACTTATAAATATATTCACTATGGCAGAACAATCAATTGTAATCATAATAATTGATTCTTCAAAAGTAACGGTTAGTAAAAGTCAATCATAGTAAGTAAAAAAAGTTAATCTTAGTAGATAAAATAAGATATTGAACGAATTCCTAAATAACGCAAAAGAATTTAGATAAAAATAGGATTTCCAAATATTTTTGTGTTTTAAAGTGACATCACACGAGCTCGGACCGTCTTTTCACCACAAGTTTTTGAAATGTAACACAACTTGACTTGTATACATTAACATACGTGATCTATGACTTTTGACACATGGTGATCCTACTTAAACAAAAATATTCCTAAACAACGTTTAAATATGTCTCGTAATCCATCAAACTTTAAAAAGAATATGATACTACGTTACCTCTAAAATGCTGCATTACCTATTATATACCCCTTTTACATCGATAGTGTTAGGTTGCCCCAAAATACTATTTATACCTGTACGTACTATACTCTTTGATACTACATTACAAAACACATGTTGAGTGACGCGCCAAATTCCTAGCCCTCCGAACACGCTCCCGGCTGGCTCTCTCTACCGTTTAGCCATTTCTCGAGCTAATCACAACTCGAGAACAAAAAGAACTGAGGTTAGCGAGAGTTTGGTTTCTCTGATTCTTTAATCCTATCTGTTTTCCATAGTTTTGCGATCACTGCGCCCTCTGGCTTGTTCCGGATCGGCTTTCTTTCCAGGAGGGGGGGGGGGCAGAGCGGAAGGAAGCCGCGGCCGTGAAGCCAGCTGCCCTTCAGCACAACTGTTCAATAACTTTTTCATTTATTAACATTATAACTAACACCGGATACAACAAAAAACACAATCACAGACATTAGCGGTTCTTCTTCTTCGTCCGACCGGTCGGGGCGGTGCTCGGAACATCGGTCTTAAGAGCTGCATGACCCGTGTCCTTGATGTGAGCAAAGAGTTTCGAGCGCGACGGAAAGTCCAGACCACAAACTTTGCATTCCGATTCCACTGGTACCGTGGGGCCAGTAGGCTTTTTGGGCTCCTTCTGTTTTTCTGAAAAAGATCATTTTAGGTAATATCATTTAAAAATCATTAAATATGCGATTATTAATTAAAAAAAGCTGTAAATTCTACTTCATAACTTTAAAACTTCAAAAAAAACTGTCAATTCTTATTGTATGAACCTTAAAACAAGCTTTCAAAATAACAAACAACAATATAAACTTACGTTTTTTCTCCTTCTTGCCCTTTTTGCCAATCGGCTCTACAACAACATTTTCTTCTTTCGTTTCAACTTCATTCTCATCCTTAACTTCAGCTACTCCAGGTTCATCCACAGTATCATCGTCTGGTAAAGGCTTGCTTGATTCTTCTGTAGGATCATCATCAACAACTGGCCTAAAAAATATTTTAGTATTAAATTAAACGCAATAATGTAAGCTTCAATTAAAAGAAATAATGATGAAAACTTGAGCAATAAAAACTTACACTTCCACCTTTCCTCTCTTCTTTTTCTTCTTCCTTTTTGTTTGTTGCTGTTCTTCTTCACTTTCTTCATCTTCCAACAACATCTGGTCATCTTGATTCATAAATTCCTTCAACTCTTCTAAAGCTTGCTTATGTTTCTTTGATTTCTCATGATTTTGGAAAGATTTTCTAAAAGAATCAGTGTTAAACTGCCATAAGTATATTTAAAATAAGCTTCAAGAATAAAAAAAAATAACTGCAATAAAGCAAACATACAGTATTATATAAAAAAATGAAATATAAAACTAAACTTACTTCGTTTTAAATTTCTTCTCACACACAATACAGTAGAAGCTGGCATCGTCATCATCACAATCCAAAGCTCCAAATTGTTCATCCAACTCATTCTCTAACTTCTCCAAGTCTTCCAGATGTTCCTTGCTCATCTCCGCAACTTCTTCGTCCTTCAACTTCTCCCAGTTTTCCCTGATTTGTCGCTTTCTTTCAGCTTCAACTCTTTCAAACTCCTTCTGCTTCCGTTCTTCTAATTCAGCGCGATACCTCTGAACCCTCTTATCCCGTTTCCTTATGTAAGCTACCAATTCCCTTATATCGTCGTTCCTTTGTTTCTTTCCTACATCTCTTAACTTCTTGTTCTCTTTGTCCATACATTTTATAGTATACCTATCGTTTGCTTGTCGTAGATCATATTTATCTAACCAAGCAAAAGACCGTAGCGTAGAAAACGAACTCCAGAACCCGTAGAAAGGTCCCACAACTTGATCGTAATCAGAATTTGCATAGCCAAACGAAGGAAACTCATGCTCTTCATCTTCTTCTATATAAGGATACTCCTCGGCAGCCAACTTGTCGAATAACTGCCGGTAAACTGAATAAAACCCCTGAAAATCACAACCATATAATCCGGCTTATACACAACGTAGTTCTTAAATTAAATTTATCACTTGTGACATTCGTCTAAAATCTTCATACGGCATGAACAAAAACTACTTTTTGATTAAAAATAGCTAGCATGTGTCAAAATCACTTTTTAAACTATTAAGATGTGTATAAAACATACGTCTTCATCGTCCTCGTAACCGTTAAAGCACTTTTGAAAGAATGGATATAAGTTTATGCCAGTGTCTTTCTTTTCTTCAGGTGAAGCTAAAAACAGATCAACAAAAATAAATCTACAAAGTAATCTAAAGATTAAACCCAATAAAAACAATATAATACTTAATACCTACATCCTTGTATAATATTCTCCCTGTGCTTATCATAAAACGCCCGTTCTTGAGGATCACTTAAAACTTCATAAGCAGCTTGAAGAAGAACAAAATAAGCTGTACATCGCTCTCGTTGTTCCGGCTCCACCTTATCCGGATGATATTTTAAAGCCAGCTTTCGGTAAGACTTCTTAATTTGATCATCCGTCGCATCACGAGGAACTTCCAACAGTTCATAGTAGCACTTTTTCTAAACAACAATAAAAAAAATGAAATAACACTTACTGTTTCCTGAACTTCACCTTCTTCCTGACCTAGAAACGACTTTGCCTTCTCGAAAAAGTCGTCAAATATACCCATAATCAAGATACATATGAGGTAATTGATCCGAAATTAATTTTTCACGACAAATTTTCGTCAAGAATTCATTTGTCTATAAAATGCGTCGTCAGAGAACAATAGAAGTATTGTGTTTATTTAAAAACTAATGTTCGATAAATTATTACAAACAAATGTATAAAAAATTAATATAATATATGTGTATTTACAATAGAAGAATAATTTATTTCTGCGGTCGTCATGAGGCTTTTTCTAGACAATCGTGCTGCAACGAAATGCCAACAAAAATAAAATGAATTCCGAATCTTTTTCCGCCAAATTCTTTGCCCGCGCGGCTTCGTATTGAAGTCCCACGTCGATTTAAACTTACTAAAGCTGTGTTGTAATAATTCGTTTGTAAATTATCTGATGAACGGGGTAAGTTTTATTAATATAGTTACTTTTTGTTCAGAGCAATGGACAGTTTAACAATTTTCCTCAAATGCAACCACAGACGGCGGACGCTAATCAGGCCATGCTAAATCAGTCTCAACAATCTCTACTTGGATATGGAAGTCAGTTGCAGTCGTTGGTTCCTCAGCAGCTACAACAGCCCAACTATGGGTTCCAGGCGTCGTATAATCAAATGGCGGCGGTAAGAATCTTTATTATTAGTGATGTTTGTGTAATTTTATAAAAATAGTCTGAACGTTAAAGGTATTTTACTATACAAACATTTTTAGACGTTTTAATTAGTTTTTTCAATATAATATTGTGTTGGAAATTAGGTATGCTGTACTATATTGTGGTACCTTAAAGGAAATTTTCAGAATATGGCTGGAAATCAAATTGGATTTGGTAACTATCAATCTCAGCTTCCTCTCGATTTTCAAAATCAAAATTTTCAACAAAACTTGTTGTCTATGCAGATGAATTCTCAACCTTCGGTGAGTTTCTTACCTAAATTCATATAAACTATAACAATTAACAGTGGCTTTCTGTTGTTATAATATAAAGTTTATTGATGTACTAATAACTTTTTTTCCAGACATTTAACACAAATTTCGATCAACAGCAAGCCTACCCTAATATGGCACAATCATTTTCCGCTTATCAAGCTCCTCAGAGCTATGAGAATCCTCAATCTTCACAACAACAGCTCTATCAAATTCAGCAACAGCAACAAGAGCTTTATTTACAACAACAACAGCAGCAAGCGACGTATTCAGCCTTACCAACAACTTCTCAGAACTTTCAGCCGGCTGTCACAAGTCAGCCTGCTGTCCAACATCAACAACCTTACACTGAAAACATTCAAAGGCCGACTTGCTCGAAGCCGGCTGTGGCTAATGATACGGATACTCAGATTGTGAACGTGGAGACTCCAATGAGGATAGCTGAAAGGGCGGCAGCGGTATGTTAATATTTTTAAAACTATTTTTGAATTTTAGGTAATACTCGCAAAATTCTACAAATTTTGACATTTTCATGTTTTGAAAAGTAATTTTTACATTTAGACGGCAGCAGAAAACTTGAAGAAGCTGAAGGAAAGGGAGGAGAACGCTGAAAAGGAGAAGAGAACGAAGGCAAGGGAAGATCACGTTCAGATAGAAGAAGATTGGCGGCGGAGTCAAGTGTCGGCTTCAGAATCTACAGCTCAAATGCAAAGCCGACTAGAGGCTATTCCTGAGCCTGTACATCTAGCTGGTTGTCATACATTGACTAAAGGTATGAAATTTGTTACCTAAAAAGTTGTTTTTAGATCTTTGCATTAAGATACTGACCATAAATTTTTAGTTTAGACTAAAATAATCATTCTTTAGGGATAAATTTACTGTTTGTAGCTTTATTTTGTTTAAAATTTGAAAGATTTTTGATAATTTTGGTTAATAATGTTATTTTAGTTGCTAAGCTTCTGCCGTTTCCCACCGAATGCTCAGTAACATCTGAATATCTGGCGTTGGCTAACCTTTCTGAGGAACCACCTTTAGATGACAATATGGCTGATTACATTACCTGTTTGTTGAACTCAAGTATGGAAGAGCTGGATCTGGTCGATTTACGGCATTCAGAAGAAGAAAAGGATGACTTGAATTTGAATGAAATGAGCACTCTATTCAGAGCCATTCATGATAGAAATCCATCAGCTTTAACAGTAGAGAAGAGGGAAAGAGTGGTGGAACCCGTAGAACAAGTAGCTGTAGCAGATGTAGTGAGGAAGGAAGACGAACCAAAACCGGTAGATGAAGTTAAGAATGAGGAAGTAAAAACTGAGGTGAAGAAAGAAGAAGAAAAAGTTGTGGAAAGTGAGAGAGACGTTGAACCAATGAAAGAAAAGCCGGCTCCAGAAAAGAGGAAGAAAGAGGTAAGGACAGATTTTAATAATTTTTACTGAATTTTATGTTAAAGCACATTTCTTCTGCCGTAAATAGGTTTCATTTTATAGTAATACATATGTATATATATTTCCTACTTATATAAATGAGCGAAATTTAGGAGTCGATTGTTGATCGAGAAGTAACGTCAATATTCTCAACTCCAAAGCCCAAAAAACCAAAAGTTGTTGTTCCAGAAAGGCCACCAACACCAGAAGAGGGTAAGCAAATGATTTTATTTTTTTTGTGAAACATACGCTTTTTGGTTTTTATCATTGAATTGAATTATGAAAGAGTTAAATTACCGGTATTTATTAATATAATAAAATATTGTTTTAGTTATTTATGAAAGAGAACGTGAATGGAAAGAACGCTTAAAACAACGTCAGGAAAAGCTGAGGAAGAGGCACGAAGAAGAGAATTCAGAGTTGTGGAGCATTGAGGGTAAGAGAAATATTATTCGTAGGCTTATACCCACAATCATAAGGTGAAAAATAAGTTTTTTAGCTTACATAGGCACATAGTTAATATTTATATTTCCAGCTACTGCTCAAAACGAATGTCTGAATCGTTTCGTCTCGTTCGTTGACAGGATCGTGGATGCAGAGATTGAAGACGACGAATTCACGATAGATAAGGCTCTTCTGGAGGATATGAGAGCAGAAGCTCAGAAGTTGAAGGTCTACAGGAAGGTGAATAAGGTCCCTATGGATCGACTAGTAAAGTTGTTGTCGATCCTCGAACGGATAGTCAAAGACGTGTTGTCAGAAGATGGAGCTGTGGTTATTTTTGCGAATATGGTAAGTGGAATGTTAACAAATGAGTAGAATCTTATTATAGTTATATTGTGGTTTACTTACGAATTCAATTAACTGCCAGTGGTTAACATCGATCTTTTAGGCAGACGAAAACGAACCGTTGGTAAGAGAGATAATCGACGAAAAAGTGGCAAAGTCAGCTGAAGCTGCTTGCCTTGCTCTGACCGTTATGACTGCACCAAAGGTACCAAAACAGTTATTGATGGAAGATGTCATAGACAAGTCGATTCAAGTGTGCAAAGAACTAAATCAGCATGTTGTGTTCCCTGCCTTCGACTCCACTGCTGGGACTGTCGACAATGGTATCAAGAGGAAAGGTATGTCCATCTTACTGCTCACTTTCTTGGAATTTCAAAGTATTTACCCTAGGTTTATATCAAATATGGCTAAGAATTTGACTGTAAGATTCTTTGAATAATTTTAACGGTTTATCGTTATTTTGTTGTAGCCGAGGTGAATCGTAAGAAGCGAACGATGGAAAGGACAAATCCATTTGCTGTAAAGTTGAATCGCCGTATCTGCGAGATGTTGGAGTGCTACACGGAACTGACGCGATTCGAGAATCTCAATGAAACGACTCTAACTAACCTTTGTACTCTGGCTACAGCGCCTTTTTTCATCGACGGTGTTAACGAACTCCAAATCGAGTCAATCAGCTTACTCAGTAGCCTATTCTCATTGGCTCCAAGTCTACGGAAGTCGATTCTACAAGATATTCTGGATTCGCTTCATCGTCTCCCACCAACCAAATATCAACAGAATTCTTTCAAGTTGAGCGAGAATGTTTGGATCAGCAACTTCACCGTCCTCATGCTACAGTTGATCCAATCGGTCGTAAAAGTGCCAAGCAAACGGAAAACTGATACTATTGATGAAAGTGATGATATACAGTCAAATGATATTACAGTAGAACAAAAGGTTCTGATTGAGTCGTATCAAGAAGCACAGACGATGGCTACCATTTTTCTCAACGGATTCTTAGCCAAGTAATTTTTTTGAATATCAATTTTGAAATTTAACATTTTGGAAGATTTGTTTACAATTTCAAAGCGAAAAATAAGCTTTATAGTAAAGTAAGGTTGAATTCCCATTTCAGATGTACAGCCAAGTCAGAAGACGACTACCGTGGCCTGTTCGAAGCCTTTCTTAACGACGTGCTAGCTTCTTTGTACAAACCTGCATATCCCGTAGCTGAACTAATATTAACAATTTTGGGTAATTTGTTGGTCAAGAAGTTCAGGTCAAAGGCGGAAATCACTTTACGACAAGCTTGTCTGGACTACTTGGGTACGGTAACAGCACGCTTGAGGAAAGATCGAGTTGGAGCGAGAGGAGATGATAAGGGAAGGATGGATTTGGTGGTCAAGACCTTGATTAGTGAAGAGAAGGAGGAACCGTTGGAAAGCGTAGACATTTCTGGGGTAAGAATTCGTTATAAGTTGTTACCCAACAGTAAAGTATCTGTTTTCGGTGGTGAAATAGGTGAAATAAGCATTATCTTTTAGATGAACACGCGAGAAAAGGTGCAAAAGCTCCAGCAAGCCCTAATCGACTATATTATTACTAAAAGTGACCTAGAAGATGTGTCGGTAGAATACACCGTAAAGTTTTATGTAACAGAATGGTTCAAAGAAGTGATAACAGATATGGAAGCGGCCAAAGAACGACACCGTGTGAACATCGAGAACGGAGGCGTGGATCCAAAGAAGGAGGAACGTAAGATGAACAAGTTGTTGGACAAAGGAGAACAGATGAAAGCCTTCATTTTACGACTGGTCGATAAAAAGTATTTGAAGAAGCGGACGCAGTTACTCACCAAGAACCTAAACGTACTTCTGGATTCAGATGCCCAGTGGGTGGTCAAGTATCTGGCTTCGAAGCGAGAGTTTAGTCAATCTTTTGATCATTTCTTGAAACAGATCACTTACGGTATCTCTAATGAGAGTTCGGTGGGAGTACGGACAAAGGCGATGAGGTGCTTGACACAAATTATAGAAGCCGATCACAAGATCCTGTTATTCGTAAGTTTTGCCTTATTTGGTTACAAATGGTTTATTTGAATTGTTGCATGTTTCTACTTTTTTGTAGTACTTTATTATATTTAAGACCTTACATATTACTTTTAGCACGATGTCCAAGCCGCAGTACATGGCAGACTGGTCGATCCGAATATATCTGTGAGAGAAGCAACGGCCGAGTTAATCGGAAAATACATAATATCTAGACCGGATCTCCTGAACAAGTATTACAATATGATCATTCAACGCATAGTGGTAGGTTTATATCGACGCATTCTAAATTAATATATTAATATGAAAAAGCCTACATTGAAATATTTTATTAACTACTTTAGGATACTGGTGTTGCTGTAAGGAAACGGATAATTCGGATATTGCGAGACATTGTAGAACGTCATCCAGAATCCGAAAAAGTGCCTGAGATATTGGCCAAGATGATACGGAGAGTAGGAGATGAAGAAGGCATCAGGAAGCTGGTACTTGACTCTGTATTCTCCCTTTGGTTCTATCCAACACGAGATGAAGAGGCTCTGAATTCAAAGGTATGAGCCCATCTTTTTACTTTTCTTATCATACTTTACTTCTTTTTTGTAATTATTGTTTATGATTTACAATACTGTAGCATCGCTGAATGATGATACCTAAACATTCACAAATTTCAGATTTTGAATATTGCTGACACAGTAAACGAAGTAGTGAATCTTGGGTTTTTGGACTTTTTCAAACAACTAATCCAAGCCATCTTCAAAGACTACAACGATCGACAGCTTCAAACATCATGTGTTCAGCTGATCGATGGTCTCGTGGAGAATATATTGTTGTTCGATGCTCAAATGGCTTCTGTCGATCTGGAAGGTGTAGCTGGTTTGGACGAGGAGAAGGTTGAACAAAAGAGAATCAGTCAACGAAGACTGATTGCTTGTCTGACAACGTTATCAGTGTTCTCCAATGTGAAGCCGGAGTATCTGACGAGACACGCTGAAGTGTTCGGGCCATATTTGAATATAAAGCCTAACAGTCCGACTGATTATGTTGTTATTGTTAATGTAAGTTGATTAAGTTTGGTATTATTTTGCTATGGTATAGGTATTGTAATGAATAATATATAGATTAGACGCAGCAACTGTAATGATTATACCATTTTTTGTGCTTTTAGATATTGCAAATGTTGGAAAAGGTAATACCTTTGATGGAACATCCTGGAGACGAGTTTCTAAAGACGTTATACATGAAATTGGAAGAGTTATATGGGACACAGAACAATCTTGCTGTGATCAATGCGACCGTCGCCTGTTGTGGAGCAGTTTATCGCACTTTCCCCAAGTTTTGTCCGACTCTCATACAGCGGTTTTCCAAATTTTATGGTAGGTTTGAGAAATATATGATCTTTGCAAAACTTCTATGTCAAACTCATTTTTGATACAAATTAAAATTTGTGTTTTTAGGTAACAAATTATTTTTTTACCAATTGTTTTGTTACCAAAACCTTAAATATTGTGCCTATTTCAGCTTACTTAAAAATGAAGTCTCTGGACATGCCAAAAGAAGTGGGTCGCGAGCTACTTGGCACCATGAAGAAGGTCATGTACGCAGTTGGTGTTGTCGCCAGATTCTTCGACCTGAACGAGCTGATTCAGAAGCATCCGGTAGAAGGACTAGAACAAGGTATCCGAGAAGACGTACTCAGCACGTTGACATTGTTCGCTCAAGTGGACAATGAACGAATCAGGTTGTTCGCTGTTATGGCATTGGGACAACTGACAGCCGAAGTGCCAAGCTTCTTATTAAATCCGAACGTGGTCAAGATATATCTGGCAGCATTGAAAGACCGAAGGCCATTGTTATTGACACAGGCTTTGAATAACTTGGAATTGTTCCTGATCACAACTGAACAGAAGGCCATCAAGAGCAATGAAAAGTGTAAGTTATCATCTTTATGGAGATGTTCTCAAGTAAATCTTCTTGTTTTTAACTATATTTCCGTAGGATATTAATATAATTTTACACATGTTATTTAAGTTTCACAAATTATACCTTCGCTTTATAGTCAGAGAAACCAAGGACGGTGATCTAAAAGCGATGGAAGTTGGTAACTCCGGCCTCAGTTCGACGGCCATGCAAAACTACTGGCCGTCAGTCTTGCAAGCCTACTTCAACAAACCCGATAACGTCCGTCAAGAAGCGGCCAAAGTTATATTCCAAACCCAGAATCAAGGTCTTCTGACACCAGGCTCCTCCATCCCCACCCTGATTGCCATGTGTACGGATAAGTTGCCATCAATTCGAGGGCGAATCGAGTCTCTAATCAAGGAAATAGACAGTAAATATGCTGGAATGGTGGCTAGCAATGCGATAGCTGGCGTCAGAAGAGCATACTTCCTTCAGAAGATTATGAGAACAGACGCGAGTGAAGTTGTCAGAGGGATAAGAGCCATCGAACAGAAACCTGGTCAAGACGCCTTGCCAAACTCGAGTAACGAGGTACAAGCTTGTTTGACAGGCTTGTACTCATGTCTCCGTGGCCATAGGCAACAACGAAGGAGCTTCCTCAGCGCCTTTCTGAAGTTGTTCACCGATTCGAAGGATGTAAGTTGAAGTATATTGTTTAGGTGTTTTTATTGTTATAGTAGATATTTAATATAATTTCACTTTTATATTAATTTTAAAAGCTTCGACAGGTTTTTAAAATTTGAATTGTTTTCAGAAGGTAACACTAGAGGAATGGATCTTCTTGGCAGACAATCTAGCTCACTTTTCATACGTTAACCTGGATGAACCACTATATGTGATATTTACGGTCCAGAAGATGGTATCCTTTAACGGACAAAGTATTCTGAACTCATTCAAGAAACTACAAGTGGCGTCGACTCAAGAAAATGAAGACGAATTCTCTCCTGACACTATTTACTGTAAGTTACTGAACCAGATTAATCTCATTTGATTGGTAATTCCGGAATCATAATTACCATTATATTGGGTTTAGAATTTAAAAGCTACGTATATCTAAAAATGTTTTCAGCACGAATGCCAGAAGACAAAACGACGCTATACGATCTGCAGAAGGAGAGCTACGCCTGTTACCTTCTACTCTCATTGAAATCATACCTGATGAGGGTTTACAACTTCAAAGACGAGTACGTTGACCTTTCTAAATATATTTGAAGCATGATTAGTACATCTTTTAACTATCGTTAATCTTTTCAGTAAAATCAAGGAATACTCTCCATCAGAATCGGCCAAAGTCTACGAGAAACCAGTGACCAGAAGACCTGCGGGCATATTCAATCCGAAGAACATTCTAGATGCTTGCAAGAAGAACCCCAACGTTGAGAATTCTGTGGAACAACATATAGAGCTGGCACATCATTTCAGCTACGTAAGTATACATAATACTACATACCAAATCATATACATGATGGACATATATATTTATATACATAATGTGGCAGGTTCAAGTAAATGTTTGTTTAATAATATTGGTTTAGTTCTTCAACAAGTTCCTCCAAATGGAAGCAGAAGACGGCAACGAATCCGATGCTCGAGCCGAAGACCAAATGGAGGAAGATGAAGAAGAACAAGAAGAATAACTTTAATCTCACAAATACGGGCATGTACAAAGCTACTTAACAATCTCATGTTACTGTTTTACTTTTTTGTTTTAACGTTAAGAATCGGACTGCCTAAAGTCATTTTACTCCGCTACTTATTTACCTAATGTAATTGTTACTTTAACTATTTAACGCAATAAATTTTAACGTATTTTGTTATATGATGGACTTGGATTGCCATGTAAGAGTGGTTTTGCTCAAGTTTTATTGCATTTTAATCGATTCTTCAGATTTTTAAAGCAAATTTCATCAAATCACAAAATAGTATACATACTTTAAGGCCGTAGATTGAGATCTTTCAGCGTTCTCTCCAGCTGTACCAAATAGTTATCGAGTGTAATATCCCTGCACTAAAAAATTTCAATTTAAAACAAAACGTATGTTTTTAAGACGGTTTGCAAATTTTGATATTTATAACAATCAAAATACTAGAACAGATAATAAAAGCCTTAAATCAACTAAATAACAATAACTTACCGTATTCATCTTTGAGTAGGCCAAAACTGGTGCTTTTTTGAGTATCCGACCACTCAATTTCTGTGTGTCATTTCTTCCTGTAATTCCTTCAATCTCTTTCTCAATATCTTGGTTTACTTTGTTTGAAAATGCGCCAACCTGAAATTTTAGAAACCTGCATTAAACTATTCTTTTAAGGTACAATCCGTAAAGGCTTATTCCTTTAACAGCCTCTTTTACAATAATCACCTTCTTTACATTTAATTTTACAAGAATCCTTCAGTTATTAAACATAAAATATTTTAACCTACCCTGCACATTTCATTGACAGCTTTTGACAAGATGCCAGAAGCCGCCTTCCTTGACGGATTCCCAACAAACTTGGAAATATCTGTTCTGTCGAGAAAAGCCGGATCCAAAGCTTCAGTAATATTGGATGTAGTGAGCACAAGAACGTTAGGATATCGACGAATTCGGTCGATTTGAGTAATAACGGCATTCACAGCTCTAATCGAATCTGATGGATCATTGGAGTGAGCTGATGTCCTGCTCATGACCAAGCTCTCGACCTCATCTACCAACATAATAACCAGACTTTTTGGCTCTTCTGCTATCTCAACTACTTGATCGAACAGTTTTTGTACTAATTTACCACTCTAAAACAATATAAATTGACAAAACTGTGAAAAGTTGCTTTAACATAAAATTTTATTATAATTATAAGCCAGTAACGCCATCCAGGCTTATTTAAAGCTACATTAACTTACCTCACTGAACCACTTCGAGAACAGACTGTGGCTGTTTACCTCAACAAAGATACTTCTCTTGTATGTTCCTTGATATCTTGAAGCGATACGTTGTGCCAGTCCTTTACAAAGCGAAGTTTTTCCTGATCCTGGTGGCCCTAAACATCAAAACAATTTAAAATTCAAAGAAAACGTACCATGAAGTAACATCAACCGGTTCAAATCAATCACATTCCGATCTACACCAAGGTTTGAAAGCTTAATCACTCCACAAGCATATCGAAGTAACTGAAAAAAAGAAAAGTTATGATTGGAAACGTTAAACATATCTTGATGATCATTTAGAGGCAATTTAGGTAACAAAAGCTAAGTTAACATACCTCTCCTTTCAAATTGTTCTCAAAGAACAGATTCTCCCAAATACTGTCAAACTCTGTGTTAGGAATCTCCCAGATAGTCGAACTGACTGCACTCTCGCTGCTGTTCTCATCCAGGAATATCTCTTGAACACAAGGTTCATAGTCTTTCGACCAATAAAAGACAACCTCGGTTTCTTCAGTAACACTTACTTCCTAAAGCAATACAAGAGTATAGACGAGTTTTACAAAGACCAAGACATTAAAAAAATACTTTGTGTTTTACAAGGTATATTTATTATGTAAGAAGTACAAATTAATTATCAGAAACAACGTACCGAATCCTCTTCGTGATCAAATCCAACTAAAACATAGTCGATTAAAGATGCCAAATCTGGACAAGTCACAGGCACTGGTTTCCAGTTAGGTACGGCTCCTTTTGATATCAAATGCTTTAACAGCTCGTTCTGCTTCAATCCAACTTCATTTCGATCTCTAAAATACGAAAAAATGATTTAAAAACGACAAAACTTACTTTCCCTTCAAAACTCTGGCTTCAACAATCACCTTCATGTGAAAAAATATGTTAAATCAATAAAAACTGTAAAATATAGCTTGTGAAAATTATTATACAAAAAAACTATTTTTGGAAAATTTTTTTTGGTTTGAAAGATAATTTTCGCGGCGACCTTGTACAGCTTCTAGAGTATAACTCGTTTCAGTAAAATAAAATTATTTCTTTTTGACAAATATTTTAGAGTTAGTTGATAAACAATTGTGTAAGTATGATACTCAGAAGGCTTCAATCTTGTCGGCTTCAGCTCCGGTTCAGTTCTGAAAAGAAAGAACTTACAGCTAAAGAAAAGGTATGTGGATAATGTAGGTAAATCTAGTTAAAATTAGTAAAATTGTGTACTTTTGTTGACTTTATTTTTCTTTCTAATCATAAACTAAACTAATGCAAGCTTTTAGGAGCGTTTGCGAACAGTAATTCCAACATTAAATGTGCAAAAAACAGAATCTAAAGTGGAAAATTGGACTAAACGTGGGGATATTATCGATGAAGAGACAAAAGCATTTGACGAGATCAGGGCCAGAGGGTAAGAGTAATATTTTTTATGTAAGTGTTGATTTTTAGGTTTATGAAAGTGAAACGTGCTTATGTGCCTGAAGGAGATTGTCAGAGCTTCATTTCAAAGTTGGGACAACAACATTCTTTGACTGGAGAAAGTGAAATCTCTAGTTTGAAGGTGAAGTTAGAGGTAAGTAGAGCAGTGTTATTTGTTTTTTAATAATGAATGTTCACCGGGTTTTTTGTCGAAATATTTTACTGATATTTTTGTATTTGGTTGATCTTACCGGTTTTAATGTTTTTCTC
Source organism: Bursaphelenchus okinawaensis (assembly GCA_904066225.2). Lineage (NCBI taxonomy): Eukaryota > Metazoa > Nematoda > Chromadorea > Rhabditida > Aphelenchoididae > Bursaphelenchus > Bursaphelenchus okinawaensis. Next base: position 6,966,135 of record CAJFCW020000002.1, on the reverse strand, counting down.
TAGCTATTGAACGAAATTGGCCAGAAGTATGCCTATTTTGTGCCAAATTCTCAATTGCACCGTATCAGGACTTTGAATGACGTTGCCAACTTTTACAACACACCGAAAGATAATGTCACGACATACACAAAGTTAGCAAGGGATGAAAACAAACCAGAAAACTTGGAAATCAGAGAGAATCCGGTCAGGTTCCATCCAGAAGACAAACACGCCTTCCACAAAGGTGTCACTGCTTTCCCTGGCGAAGGTGGCAAAGTTATTTCTCTCAGAAACAAGAGGATCTATCGACAATACAGGCCTAAAAAGGAGTGGTTCGACTACGAAGAACAAACCTTTGATCACGAGCCGGTCGATAAAGATTGTCCATGGGACCCAGAAGTGGTGGCTAAGATGGATACCTACACTGACAGAAAGCTGATAGGGCGGTATTTCCGCAGAATATAGAGTTGTTACTTAGGCTGTTATTTGTTTGTAATAAATATTTGTTTTGAATGTTTTAGGTGTTTTATATGATGTTTATTTCGCTTTTTTTGGCAAGATTTTCGTAACGTAAGCTTATAATCTACATATAACAGAATCTTTTAATTGTTGGGCTTATAAATGACATTATGAAAACATACTTTATTGACAATATAGATACCCGTAAACGGTATTGCTTTAAATTGAAAAGTGAAAAATTGAAAAAAGTTTTAAAAAAAAGTAATCACAGTCTTTCATAGATTCTGTATTTACCATACTTCAAAAAGTTGGATGTGAACGGAACGGCGAATGCTCGGAATAGTGGATGTGACTGGTCGTTTAAAAGAAAGTCTTTTTCGTACAAAACTTTGAAATTTTTCTAAAAAATAAAATTATGAGTAAGCCAAAACGTAGAATTATCAGTAAAAATGGCAAAAGCGTACTGCATCATGTATAACTTTTACAACTCTCAACATAACCTCATTGATCAAAACCCAACTTACCGAAGTTTTTTCGTTAAAATCATCTTGATCCGAGTAGCCTCCAGTAAACAGATCAACGACGTAATCACATTGGCCCACTTTGACATATCGACCGGTCTCTTCTTCGTTCAGATCGTTCATTTCAGTCGGTATCAAGCTTGTAATCTCTGGTAACGGCCCGTCGGAAAAGTGTTTTGGCAGAATTCCTTTAAAGCTGGACCTGAGGTAGTTCATGACCACTTTCTTCTTCCTGTTTCCTTTACCCACAACATATTCTGGAAGGTAGAAGGAGGATGGGAAACGATACCATTCCTTGCCTACACATAACTGGATTGGATTCTAAAGAACAGTAATGTAGCAAATCTTGATTTTTAACGGGAAAAACTTTTTAATAGTTTTAAATACAAAAATGTACACCTAAATTTATCTGAGCATAAACTTTACAGTGCACTTACATTAAACTTGTCCAGATCGATAACCTTCTGATTGACGATAAAGTGATCGTTCAAGTACTTGTAGGTCTCAGTTGAAGCATAGTAATTCCTGTGTAATGCATAACCTCGAGAAATCGACAATACCACAAATCCAAAGATGAGCAGATTTGACAAAGTCACAAATCGACCATGAATGTGGTTTAGAGCATCCAACCCAACAGCAGCTAAAACAGCTATCAAGGGGAATATGGGAAACAAGAAACGTTCCTCTTTGTGTGGTTGGAGAAAGAAGATCGTGATCCAAAGATAGACTGACAAGAAGATGAAGAAAAACGGGATAAAACGGTACCAAAACCGTAAGGTTAGCTCTGAAATTATAAAATGCAAAAAAAGCGTTACTTAAGATGTACGATTACAAAAAAAAGATATAATATAGAACATATCTAAGGACCTACCAGCCTTAACGTTGTCATTCCCTTTGAATACATATACGTAAAGAGCAGTCGGCAAGGCAATCAAAGCGAATAGTAAGGCCACATTCCAGTTCAAAAACAAATTCTTCAGATAATAACTAACCGGTTCGACACCGTACAAGTCCGGACCATGTCCAGATAGTACGTTGTACAATACGATATTTAAAGGAGCCTGCAATAATTATGATTTTTAGAAACATAAACAAATACACACTAAAATGTAATATAAATTGCATTGAATTTAACTACAATATTTCAAGCAAATCTTTTTACGTACAACCCCAATATAATGTAAAACAAACTTACAATTACAGGTTTTCCATAGTAAAAACTATCGACCAAATACATAGGCACAAAGATAATAGCACCACTCAACAGTGCATAGCCGACAAACCTCAAAAACAACAACCTAGTCCTGATGACAACCATTTCCAATACTATAGGCAATCCCAATACAACAGCAAAAGGCCATCCACATAGCGCACTGAAAGCGGTGAAGAAGATCGCTATAAACCAATATTCTTGAAGATACGCAGCCATCGCAAAAGTATTCATCGTCATCGAAAACGATGATGGCAGGAATGCGGGGCTTGCATTGAACATGGCCACGGATAACATACTCAGTACGACAAAGTACGATCCTATCGAGTTACCCAGTCGTTTGCATATACTATGGTAAAGAACAAGGTCGGAAACCATACTAATCAAAGCAATAGATATTCGAATAAAGGTGAACAACATTACTTTGGAGAACGTTATACCCAAAAACGGTACTGATAACAAGTAATGAAGGTAAATGTACGCCCATGATCTGCAACAAGAATGTTTCAATAAATTAGCATTGTGAAATAAAACTAAACTTCATGGCCAACATTTGAGATAATTTTTTCTGATAAATGTTATCTAAAAACTTAAATAAACTAGCAATTAAGCATACCGTATGCCGTATTCTGGAGAATATTCCCACGTCTGGAATCCTCTGCCAAACAATAACAAATGTAAAGGCTCCCAGTAGTTGTAAGTCTCGTCACAATCTAGTATTATACTCCAGAAGGCACTTCCAACTCGTAGCGACACTAACAACTAAAAATCATACAATAATAACATTAAAAGAAATGTTAACTTTAAAAAGCTATCCAACTCACCTTTAATATTGTTGTTGTGTTAAAAACATATCCCTGATCATCTTCTGAATTTGAATAGAACAATTTTCCTCCAATATTGGACCAAAGAAACTCTCCATTATCCTCTGGTTTGCTTTTCTTCGTCGTTCTATTCTCGTTCTTGTCCAAATCCGGGCTTTTATCTTGAGGTAGACGTTGAGTACGACGATTTTCTCGCCTTCGTATCGAAGCGATGGTCGACATTGGAAAACGTTATTCTAACACATTTGGAGGTTTAAAGCTGCACTCTAAAAGGTTTGCAAATTTATTTTTTTTGAGAAGTAACAGTTTTCCGCTATGCAGGTTGCAGGTGACAGGTTATACGAACGAACATAGTTAACAATGTTTGATAAAGTAATTGTGTTATTGTTTTATTATTTTAGATGTAGTACTTAAAACGATAAAAATTTTAGGTTAATAATTTTTAATGATATGTCAAATTTTAATTGTCTTTTAAATGTTTCGTGATACTGAGTTATGTTTCAGCGGTTCGCGCCCGTTTATGTAAACTTTTAATTCAGAATTTTATAATTTTTTATACTTCTTGGCCAATATTTTGCTGTACCACAGCATGTTGAGGCACAATTACAGGACGTTTCTACAGCCTCTGAGATGTGCTTCTGTTTGGATCAATAGTTCGTAAGTTCATATTGATTTAGGCTGTTTCGATGTGTTTTATTTGGTAAAATGTAATAAATTATTTAATTTTAGTGCCCAAACATCTCAGAACAGGGAAGTAGATGTAGAAAAGGTGTTTTGCAAGACTGATGTACAATCCTTGCTGTACGACATAACCGGACTTGATATGGAGAGTAAAGTGTTTAGAGAAAGAACAATTCCACAACAGCAACGTTCACAATACCATCTAATGACGGACAATATGTTGGAAGAGGTAACGGAGATTGTTTTTTAATTATTTTTATTGTTTTAGACATTGAAAAAGTTCGAAGAAAGAGGCAAGAAGTTTCTACAACTGGTTCCTTTCAAAGAACCTCGAGCTCGAGAGTTCCAAGTGTTGTCCAAAGATCCTGAACTTGTTGGCTTCGACCAGTCGAAATACGTGTTTACGGACATTACTTTCGATGCAACGAATAGGGTAAGGTTTTATGATTTTAAAAAAACTGTTTAATTGAGTTTTTAAACTGATTTACATTAAAATTATACTATTTTTGGTTGGAAATTGAAGAATAACCTGTTATTTTTTAGTTTTTTGTTTAATTTATGAAAATAATAGTACGATACATAAGTAAAAGTGTCAATTTGTCTTTTTACTATCATATTTTTTGATTTTAGGACCGTCTTGTGGTTATCAGAGAGACTGATGGTACCTTAAGAACAGCATTGCCCGATGAACATGATAGGATGAACAGAGTATATTACGAACAGCCAGACCGACCAGTCATTCCACCAAAAGTGTTTTCAGACCCTCAATTATCAGTGAGTTATATTTTTGTGTACAATACAAACTTATGTATAACGCAACTGTTTGAAGTTTGTAGGTAATATTAAATATTATCGTGTTGACCTATTGATTCGTACTGTTTTGTAACTGTTTAAGGAAGCTTTGGCTAAAAACAAACACGAATTCATCATGGATTGGGCATGTTACTTCTTTGAGCCGGATTGTCCTGACTTTGTTGAGGTAAGTATACAGTAATTGTGATTATTAATAAGGTATACCTTCATTTTTATAGCGTAATAAAAATTAGGATTAAAATTATTAATTAAATTGTTTTAGCTATCAAAGAAAGTGTTCAATGATGCCATCGAAAAGAAAAAGTTCCAATTGTTGTATTCAACCAGACATTTTGGTACACTAGTGTACTACAGCTTGTTGAACAACAATATCGCTCCACTGTTGGAATACTTTGGCACGAAATCGGATCTACAAAGCGCTGCCCGTGTTGTATGCTTGTATAAGACAATGTACCCAGACTGGAGAACGGCTATATCGTCAGAAGATACTCCTCATCGTATCTTGCAAGATTACCTAAAACAAAATAAGCCTGTCATCAAGCGGATACCATCACTGGTCGCCGCATTGGAAGGAAAATCAAAGAAAGAATCATAGGAATATGTTGTTAATTGTTTTTGTTATAAACATAGCTGTTGTTCAAAACGTTTCTCTTAATGTCTTATGCCAAACTATTTTAATATGCCGTCTAGAGGCTTTTAGTATTTAGAGCTTTTTCTTATTTTCACGAAGATCTTAACCATTTCACACCAAACGATTTCGGGCAACAGCAAGTGTTTAAACTGTTAAAAGACGATTGCTAAAATCAAACAAGACAACATCCCCACAAGTTTACTGAAAATCTGGTGTGGATCATAATGTAATTAAACAACAATCCGGTAAGTGATGTAACGACCGGCCGTCTCAGATGGCCTGATTATCTTAACAACTTGGCCACGTTTCAGTCCAAAATATCTCGAAACAGGGTCGCTGAGTTGGATTCTAGGCAGTTGGGAGTCTTTTAGTTTACTGAAAACATAAAATTAGTGATAAATTCATGTTTACACCCAATCTACATTGCAAATACTCACAAAATCTAAAAGCTGAGACAAAGCTTATTTTCTTACTTATAAATCACAAAATGTAAAATTATGTGACAATAAGAAACAGCAATCGAACTTACTATCTAGCCAACAACTCGGCCTTCTCGTCTTGGGTCATAACAACATGTTCGGGTACCAACTCGTGCTCAGTGATGTTAACCATCAACTCTGCTTCCAAAAACACTTCTAGCTGATACTTGGGCATCATATCATTGACAGCCTGTTTCGAGGAAGGTGTCATACCGCCCTGGACAACAATAATAGCTCGGGTAATGTTCTGTTCTTGCATTTGTTGACAAAACGCCTTGATGGTTTTGATTCCAATCTTTGGATCTTCCGGAAAGAAAACGTACATTTGGTCTAAAGATGAAGTTGTTTAATTATTAATTAACATAGTATACGTATATAGCTTATAATAGCCAAAAAAATATAAAAAATATGTCTAAAGAATTATTTCTGCTGACTTCTAATCTATTCAAAACTAAAAGTATTGTACCTAAAAATAAAACGCAACAAATTTAGCATACCTGAGGGATCGTCGTTGTGATGAACCAACAAAGTCAATGAACTTCTGGATGGATTTCCTTCGGATGGCCTATCTCCGAAAAACTCTTTGAACTGGTCCAACGTCTGCTCCAACTCTTCCTGTGTAACCAAATATCCGCGGTCATGACACATCTAAATTCATTTTTATAAACTTTAAACGAAAATAAGGTTACTTTAACTAAAAAGTATACAAGATAAACGAAGTTACCTTTTCAACTTCATCTAAAACTCGAAATGAAACTTTAAAATTACCTGAAGAACAGTTCTACGCACTCTCCACAATGTGTAACATACTTGTTCGTCGTTAACAGACATTTCAACAACAATGCTCAACAAGAAACAACGAGCTCTGAAATTCAAGAAAGGTAAACCTCGTTGCAATCGATGTAAAATCCGTAAACAAAACACTTTATTTATCAAATATAACAATACGCCAAAATTCAAAATTTAATTTATTATCTTTACTATACAACCAAGCAAATTCAGTAAGATTTACATGTTAAATTCGCTTCTTTCACCAAAAATAGGCGCTAAAACTGAAGAATTTTGCGAAATAAAATAAACGGAATACTTGACACGAAATAGCTTGCGTGTCAAGTGTTTTTCTTGATGTAAAATGACTTGGTGCGTTTTCTGCTTACCGTAACAACCTAATTCTGTGTAAATAAGGTTAAATCAGTATATTTTAGGTTTTCAATTTATTATGTCAACGAATTTCAATTAAAAATATTATCATGGGATTCAAACGTAATCTCAAATTAAAATCTTTAACTCAACCCTCAAGACAGAAATTTACATTTATTTATTGGTGACAATGTTAAATAGGGAGCGGATGAGACAGATGAGTATAAGTTTGGCGTTCATTCAGGTAGGTTATCAACGTTTTTCCGCGAATTTCTTGGTATATTCATCAGCCTTTTGGGTAAATAATGCTGGGTTTGAGTTGAGAAGTTCAGCCAAGTCGTTTCTGAGCGGTCGATTTGCTTCCAGGTCCAGTATTAGCTGAGCTGTGCGGAGGAGAACTGAAAAGAATGATCATTATAGTCTTCTGGTACCTGTAATTTGTCTTTTGAACTTAAAATGCAGCTGTTACAACACTTCATATTACTTTAGCCTATTATAAAGATCCTGGGTTTAAATTATCTGGCATAATACATACAGCTGTATTTTCATACAAAAGATGAAAATAGTTCAAAATGTTAGTAAGAGTGTTTAAAAAAAAATAGATATAACTTACCATCCCGAATCCTCAAAGTTGGCTTCCATTCCTCGGATTTGAAGCCAGGAATACTGACATTGCCGGCTTCATCAACACACGGATGCATGATCTTGGTCAAAAAATTGACCGAAGGAGGCTTGAATGGGTAGTTTACAGGGAGTAGAACTGACAAACGGAAGCCACCATTGTTGTACGGAGGTTGGTCCTATATTGTTGAAGGTTAATACTCAAGCGAGATCACGATATTGAGATACCATTTGGTATGTCATAACGTGTGACATCAAAGGTTTAAAAGGTAATCACAAATTTTTGTCTGTAAATCTTACTGGGGTGAACAAAAAAGACCAGTTCCTGTTCTTCTCGTCTACCGTGATCAACTTGAACATTGGTAAAGTGTTCTTTTTAGCCCAATTCAGCTCCTAAAACCTTTTTTATTGCGTCTGTGTATACTTGACATTTTTATATTGATTTTGCAAATGCAAATTGTCAAAGATTTTAGATTTTCGAAAGTTTTAAACTGAAAAGTGCAAAGCTAAAAAATTAAAATTTAATGAAATTTGGCAGTTAAAAATGACCCTTTATTTATAAAAAGAAATTAAAGTAACTAAAGACATGTCTAAAGCACTTACGGCCATGTAGCGTTGTTTACAGACTTCCAGCATCTCTGCATCAAGACGGACATCGGTTTCTTTCTTCTTATCCGTCTTGACCACCATCATTTCTTTGAAAAATAGCCAGAATGAATTCAAAATTAAAAGAAACCAGACAAAGGTTTCAAAAATTTTTTAAAAAATCTAAATTCGGTGAAAATGACAACATAATAAGCAAAACCAATTTCAGCTTCGCTCGGTTTTACCAACCCATCCCAAGAATGCCAAACTCTCCAAACTGTCAATCTTGTGCATGGCCATCAGGTACATCAGTATCTTGGAGTACGTGCTGGGGCTGAGGTCAGAACCGCTCACGTATCTGCTCCCGTAGCCATTCCGTATCCTTGTGATATATGGGATCACTTAGCCACAGAGAGGAACGTTTATAGCAGAAATAATACACTACTGATACTGAAATTACTTTTAATGTTAAAATTATAAAATAAGTATATTAGACTTCACTGATATAATCTTAGGTTTTACTGACATAAGATAGTGAGAGTTATTGTTGTCAAAACTTACATAACCTTTGGGTCAAATAAATAGCATGTAGATATCCTGGCCAGAAATAATTTTCCACACTCCAGCGATCTTTCTGAATAAAAGGAAATCAAAACCCGTGATTTTGTCTTAAAAAGTATTCTTTAATGACATATTACACAAAATATCTTCATATAAACAATATGACAAACATACCAAGCTGATGACATGTAAAGCAATACATGATACCAGGTATAATATAGACACCAAAAATGTAAACCAAAACTCCTTGGCCAACACTTCCATTAATCCAGCTCTGAACACAAATGTCGATGAGAATGTTATCAGTAATATTACCACACCCATCACGAGTAATATATCTTGTAATCTAAAACATACATTTTAAAGATGTCATACAGACTGAAACAAGTCGGAAAATGTATAAAAACCATTGAAACCAGCTCTACAGACTACGCCTTACATAAATATCATCAATTGAGCTGTGTTTTTATCATAAGCGGCAGTAGCAGCCAGGTTGAAGAACATATCAGCCGCTATAATTGTCATATGCAAAGGCATAACCTGATTGTACTTTGAAGTCATGATTAATTGAAATTTAAAGTATACAACTAAAACATATTTAATTAAGAATTTATGCTTTATCTGGAGTGTAAAAATCAACATACGTTCCTTGTTTCCATAGCAATTTATGGTCCCGCCACGAAAACGTTTGATTTCAATTTGCGCAAGACAGTTTTTTGTTTTTACAAAATTTTGAAAAATAATTTTTTTAAATTTTTCGAGAGTTTCTACAACGATTTTATGTAAACATGAGCAACGTTCCACTCACAGAAGATCAGATCGCCATCGAATATGCTAAACATTCAGTGGCTGGCATCAGGGTAAGACAACATTCTTTTCAAAATTACTGAATATCAATATCGTATTTTACTGTTTTGGCAGTCAATAATAAAATTTTATAGATTTAGGTATATAATATTATTAACTTTTTTAATTTTTAGAGCGAATGTCGTGCGACAGCTGGAAATGTTGAACATGAACTAGCAATTGGAAATATTGTGAATGATAATTTGAGTAAAATTGCCAAATTGAAGGAGAATTTTGAGAAACGAGAGGGTTTGAATCAAAAGTAAGTAACTTTCGTAAGTTTTGTTTATGTTTTAATGTTTGAAAACTAGGATAGAGTTACAATAATATTGTTTCTTCAGGTTTAACTCGATGAAAGCATTGTACGAAGCTCTGATTGCCAAAGAAAAGGAAATGACAAGGACCGAGAAGAAGCGTAAGCTTACATTTATGTGTTTTTACTCAATTTTAGGTATTTATTTTTTGCATTACTTTTATATTGTTTTAGTCAAAGAAAGACTAGACAATGTTGTTGCGGTAAAAGAATCCAAAGTGACCGAGTTTTTCGGGTTGAACAGTGGAATTGACGCATCTCTGCCACATGATTCATTTGAATTGGACCAAGACGAAATCAGCGATAAGATTGAAGAAATTTGCGCTCGGATACAGAGCAAAGAAAGACAGGTAGCGTAATAATGAATTAGTTTGTCAAACATTGAATATTCTCATATCTAATTTTTCGTATTTTCTTATGTTATCATCATTTCGATAGTCAACATCTGAATGTTTTTCTAGAGCTTAAAAAATATTTTTGGGTTATAAAGAAAGCAAATTTGATATTCTATATTTGATCATAGTGTATATAGTTTATTTCTTTTAGTATGGGTTGGTTATCCAAGAAACACGTCGGAACTACAACAGATACAGTGAAGAAAAGAAGCGTTTTGATGGTATGCAAATGTTTGGCAAGTTATTTTTTTATTATATTTTATTTTAGTTGACAGAGAAAAACTGTAGGGACGTCCCTGGTCCGCACGTCCCCTACCTGTGGACCGATTTTTCAAAAAAAAATTTTTTCTATTTTTCGCGTACAGGTACCTGTGAAATTTTTTTCGGCTCTGGGGGCGGATCCAGCCCCCCCCCCTCCCCCTAGCGACGCTCCTGATTGTCCATGATTTTTGTTTATACTTTTCATAAATGTTTTTCTTCATTATAATTTAAATTCTATTTTCAATAATTTACAGTTTATTCTTTATAATTTTCAGGATCTTTGAAGGATCCTAAGCAGGAATTCGGCGAAAAGTCAAAGGATTCTGAAGCCCCACAAGTCCTCACGACTTCAGAGAACATGAGTGATACTGTGATCAGCGAACACGCCGATCTGAATGCCTCGCTGTACGTTGTCTGATATAATCTACACTTTAGTTATTAGTTTATTTTGTTTGTTATAGTTTCTAGTTTGTTGTTGCTTGTTGATAAAGGCTTGTTTATCTTTGATAGTACCTTTATTGTGATTTGATGTGCTCGAATTGAGACTTTTATTGATGGTTCTGAATCGTGGTTCTTTAATCTCTTAAAACATGTTAAATTCATTTGCTTAATGTTTATTGGTTACATGAACTTTTTAATTGAAAAATTTTGATTTAGGGTTTTATGACAATGAATGTAGATGCTCTTAAACAAAGTACTCTCGGAAATTGCAATAATTTGACTTTTTCAACGTTTTATGACCTCGGAATGGCAACGATTACATCAGGTTTGTGTTTTATCTATGGTATTGTTTATCTAAGAAGAGGTGTTTCTCTTTTGTACTCTTTATGCTTCATCTACTTTGTTCATTGTCATTTCTGTTGACTCAAAATGACAAGGTTATTTAAATTTTTAATTTTGGATGTGAAACTATCGGGGGGGTACATAATTTGAAGGTGTTTTATTAATTTTTTGCACCATGCTATTTATCAAATGGATCTTTTTGCACCGTGCAAATTATAATATTTTCTAAAATTGATAAATGTTGAAGTTGATTTTTGGTCAAGTTAAAGCCAGTTTAATTTTTTTTAAATGTTTTATGGGGGAGTGACACTAAAGGTCGAGATAACTAGACTAAATTGGAATTATTTTAATTTATGTTTTTTACTTGCTATAAAAAGATGTTTTTATATTTTGAAATCTTATTGTTATCAGGCTGTAACTGCTGTTTGATTATGTTTATTTAACCTCATAGTTTGTTTAAAGATACAGAAGGTACTTTTTCTAGTGAAAAAAAGTTTTTTTTAAATATTGAACATTTCAATTATAATATTCAAATATATATAATAGAACGTAAAAAGAATGTTTTTACTTATAACTGTTGTATGTTGCCTGCGATGAGCGACACAAAGGATTGTAGAGAGCAATCTTGACAAGGCGACCTCTGTGTACTAATATACGCTATATTCTAAAATTACAGTAATTATGTTATTCCTTTCAGACACAACTGGGTCAAATGATATCAGAGAGTAACAAGTTAACGCCATTCGAAGCTTTTGCCTATTGTTTTGGCGACATCATTGGGTCTGGTATCTTTGTGTCACCGTATCAGATACTGAAGTTTTCCGGGTCGATTGGATTGTCCTTCATAATATGGGTGGCTGGTGCTTTGATTGCGATTATTGGAGCTTTAGTATATGTAGAGTTAGGGACAAAGATACGAAAACCTGGTTGCGACTTTGCCTATCTTACACATGCTGGTTGGTAGGTTGTCATATTTATTGCTGTAGAGTATTAACTACAAAATGGAGGGTAATATCATTACACTACAGTAGGTATGTTTTGATAAAATATTATGAGGTTACAGTAGCTATGTTATAGGACGCCCATAGCAGTGCCGTTCCTATACGTTAGTTGTTTCTTGATATACCCTACGATCTTAGCGATACAAACAGTGTCTTTTGGAGCTTATATAGTGGATGGCTTCAAGAACATAATGTGTTTGGACGACTACTCTCAGTATGTTCTGAAACACCTTGTTGGCCTAATAGCATTGCGTAAGTACAGTACTGTAACTTTAATTGTTTTTGAAACAGTTTCAATATGTGATGCTATGCGTAAAAGGCAACATTTTCAGCCATCATAGGTTTATGTTATCTAAGTAAATCTAATTTTACATTAAGCGTAAATTTAATAACTATAACTTACAATTCATCGTATGTTACAGTAGTCCTGGTGTTTATTAACATGTTTTCTCTTCGAAGTTTCGCCGGCAAACTTCAAATAGCCGTGACAGTGTCGAAGCTGGCAGTAATCTCTCTTATCTTGCTGGTGGGCTTCTACTATTTGATATTCAAAGGTAGGCACATCTTCGAGTACCATGTTTTAGATATCAGATGGCTACAAACACTTCGACAACGCTTTCTTGGGGACAACTTCTGATCCTGGCGACATGGGAATGGCACTGTATGCCAGTTTATATGCCTACAATGGGTGGGATATCCTTAATTTTGGGACGAATGAGGTCGAGAATCCAAGGAAGTAGGTATATTAAGGTGATGATTTGTTGTTAGAAAGAGATTTAAAATTACTGATAATAGATCAGTAAGTTTAGATGAAATACGAAACGATTTCATCTTAAAGATGACAGTATAATGTCATGGCGTAAAACATGTTTTTAGAGCATTTGTCTCATATTGATGTTATAATGAAAAAGTAATATGAGAATTTCAGAAGTTTGCCGATAGCTGGTCTTGGTGGTATCTTAAGTGCCGCTGTCTTATATGTTGGTATCAATGTCGCTTATATGGCCGTACTAACAAAAGAAGAGTTTTTGTCGGGTGAAACTGTTGCTGTGGTAGGGTTTGTCACTTTAAAAATTGTTTTTGTTACCTAAATTTCTACTTTGCAAAAGTTCAGTTGCGTTTGGAAAGTGGTCAAGAAGTGTGTAGAATCTTTTTGCAAATTAGTCTTTGAAAGTTATTAAGATAGGATTAGTAATGTGGTGTGCGACTGTTTTTAATTTTGAAAAATTAATATTAAAATCTTCAGCAATTTGCTCGTCGTTCCATGGGAGATTTCAGTTATGTTGTGCCATTTCTTATCGGCGTCTTGTTTCTCGGCAACCTAAATACAACTATATTTGGGTGTAGTAGATACGTGTTGGCTGGAGCCAAGACTGGCTACTTTCCGTCTTATTTGAAGGCCGTGAACCCGGCTTCAATGAGTCCACGATGTGCAGTTTTGGCTGAAGTAAGGTCAAGTTATATGATATATTAGACTGTTCACATGATTCTGTGTCACTAACACAATGTACAAAAATGTTTATATGGTTCTAATTTAATGTGGTATAGTTTAAAGAGGTTAGGAAAAGCTGTCCACATGACTGCCATAGTTTAAAACAATGTTTTAGCTGATAGTAGCAGTGATAATCTCTCTTGTGGCTGACCTAGAGCATTTAATGGGCATTATGACATTTGCCATGTGGTCACAACGAGCCATAGTGCAGATATGTTTGTTGTGGATGAGGTACAAAGGCTTCATATATCCAAAAGATGCCTTTGTCACTCCAATATTCATGCCAGTTCTGTTCTTCTGTATATCCATAGCACTGATTGTAGTGCCGGCTCTTGATGTAAGTCTTTACACTGTAAAATGAGACCCTGTACTCTAAGTTACAAAATGTATCTTCTTCGGTACAGTTGTAGCATCTGCAAGTTGTAGACTACAACGTATTAATGTTGCTTTTCAGCACTACTACGTCGCAATAGCAGCCCCACTACTCATCCTATGCGGCTGTTTTGTTTATTTTGTCGTTCTACCTCATACGAATCGACCGTTCCTGGTCAAAATCGACCATTACATGTTGGTACTGTTTCAGATTTTGCTTAATGTTGATGTAGTCGAGAAGAGTGACTGACTGATAGGCTTATCTTTGGAAGGTGTGTTAATTCGTTTTCCTTATCAATCCAATAAAATAATTATTAAAAATTCATTTGGACTTTAACTTGCTAGAGTTTTGGAGCAGAATGTCATAAAATGCATTTCGGAATAGGTAGGCGCAAAATATGATAACACCTATTTGGCAAAGTGAGAGAAGTGGATTTTAAAAATAATGCCAGAAATGAATCAAACGCTGCATAACAATATTTTATATGATAAAATGTGTGCTTTTAAAAATAATATACTGCTGGCAATAAGTTTTGGGACACCCCATATCTCAGTTTGTACATGTAGTTTACACTAATATATCAACCTTATCGCAACAAGAATTACTGTGTCCCAAAACTTTTTGCCAGATTTTCATAGCAAAAATATTTTTTTACAAGTGTAACAAAATGTCAATTTTGATTTTGACAAATTGCTTATTAATATCAATTGTAAACCTCTATTACAACCTTTATGTAAAAATTTATGAAAATCTGTTTTGTACAAACTGAGGTATGGGGTGGCCAAAAACTTATTGCCAGCAGTATAATAACTAAATCATTTTGTCAGTTTACGCTTAATAATACCGCTTAACAACTTTAAAAAAAAGAATAGAAGGTTAAAAGTGAAAATAATAAAAAATGAGTTAAGGCGTATCATACTCAAAATTTTAGGATTCGTATCCAGACCTGTGCGTTTTTTGTGCAAATTTTTGCATTTTAAAGTTGCACTTTAAGGTCGTTATGAATTTTCAAAAATCTGCATTTTCACCGAAAAGAAGTTAAAACTATAATATTAGTTTTTTGTTTCACGTCTGTATGACTAGTTTAAAGAAATTTATAAATTCATATCAAAGAACGTTAAAGCGAAAAAACTAATGTTATCTTATTGTTTTAGTCTTTTTGGGTTTGATATTTTTGAATTTAACTATTTTTTATATTACTTTAGAAATTGCAATTTCGTCTGAGAATTATATTTTTGTTCTTATTCTTCATATTATTTTTTAACGTATTTCTATTACTTTTTACAAAAAAAATTAAATCAGAGTAGAATTCAATGCCACTGTTTTAATATACGGTTGGATATTTGACATAATAGAGCTCTTAAAAAAGGTCACAAACATGGATAAGAAGTTAGGATTGTGGGGAGCGTGTGCCTATTGTATAGGTGGAATGATTGGCTCTGGAGTGTTTTTGTCCTCTTCTTCTATTCTGCAATATACTGGCTCTTATGGTATGGCTTTGGCCGTCTGGACTGGGGCTGGTTTGATAACTGTAATGGCAGCTTTGGTTTATCTGGAAATGGGAACTTCTATTCCTAGCAATGGGGGTGGATTTGCTTATCTCACAAAGGCCAACTGGTGAGTTTAAAGTAAAGTATGAGACTATTAGATGGTTCAGGTAATCATGTGCTTCTTTTAAAGCACGTTTTCGGGGCTACGGGCAAAGAATTATTTGAACAACTTAGTATGTAAACAACTTTTAAAATATGTGTTATAGGCACCCATTGGCAGCATCTTTCTTTTGGTTGGGAACTTTCTTTACATATCCGGCGACTATGGCAACGCTTGGATTAGGAATGGCACAAAACACTGTTCAAGGCTTGAAATCATTTACTGAGTTTGACGACACGACATACGT
Source organism: Bursaphelenchus okinawaensis (assembly GCA_904066225.2). Taxonomy (NCBI): domain Eukaryota; kingdom Metazoa; phylum Nematoda; class Chromadorea; order Rhabditida; family Aphelenchoididae; genus Bursaphelenchus; species Bursaphelenchus okinawaensis. Next base: position 6,950,270 of record CAJFCW020000002.1, on the reverse strand, counting down.
GTGCATTACTATCTTTACCACAATAGCTAGCATTGGTAACTCATCTTTTTTCTTATTTTGCCAGAATATCGTATAAAAATGGCACTGAGTACGCTTATCTTCTTTTTAGCTTTTAAATCCCTTAGGCTTATATCAAAGTTATATTAATCTAAATAAAGTAATCTATCAATTCTCATCTAAAATCTTATCATTTTAGTCCATTTCAGTAGCCGTGTCAATTCTGAATCTTGGTAAAAGTATCTCCTTCCAATTGGTAGTTACAGTGGCCAAGGTTATGGTAATAACAGTGATTATTGCCATTGGAATTGGTTATCTGGTAGCAGGACATACTCTCGCTTACGACGTTTTGTTTGTTAACAGTACTACTGATTCACTAGACATTGTAATGGCTACCTATATGGGCTTGTTTTCGTACAGTGGATACGAGGTTCTGAATGTTGTTATGGGAGAGATACGACACAAGGTTTTGTAAGTGTAAAATAACATTTTGGTTATTAAGTTTTACTATGCAATTTTAAATGTAAGGTATTTTTTATGTATTAAGTTTTCACAGTAGGTGTTAGGTAGTATATGCGTTATATATTTAAAAACTATTTATAATGGTTTTTTCATTTACCTCTTTTTAGTACAACAACAATAGCTGGTACTGGTACAGTAATCATGGTTATGTTTGTCTATTTTTTGGTCAACATATCTTATTTTACGGTGATCGATAAGAGCCGTATACTAAAATCTACATCAATATCAGCAGTAAGTTACAGTTTTTAAGCCGTATGATCTTATAAAGTTATCTTATCAAACTTACAGTGATTTAGTGCATTATAGACATATTATTATACCTAAGTTTTATATACACTACCTACTATAACATCATACATGGCTTTAATTTAGGACTTCTTCAACTTATCGTTGGGTAAAGTGTTTGGTAATATTATGCCATTTGTGGTTAGCTTTTTGATGCTTAGTAACATGAATACGGTAATTTTTGGTGGTGGGAGGTAAGTTTTTACTTTGAAATTTAAAACTATATGTCTATAGCACATTATATTATTACATACTAAGCTAAATTACATATACACAACATCTTTGAAGATTCATGGCTACAGGAGCGACTAATAACATCTTGCCATCTGTGATCGGCTACACCAATCCAGACCACAACTCTCCACGACTAGCCATCTTGATTCAGATGACTATAGCTATTGGTCTATCGTTTGTGAACAATCTGTCATCTCTAATGTCATACATGTCATTTGCCGAGTTATTGGACAGATTCATCGTATTGTCATCATTTCTCTACATGAGATATAAAGGTACAAAGTTTGCTGAAGGAGCATATCACAATCATGTCGGTGTTGTATTGCTCTACTTCGGGATCTGTGGAGCGTTGTTGACTTTACCTATTTATAGAGTAAGGCTTTTTGTTTTAAGCTATGTTATTGGGTTGTTCACATAATGTGCCCTTCTCAAAAAATTATGTGAACAACCTAATACTAATGTTTTATTACTAAAAGTTGATCCTTTGTATAGAAACTAATGTATACCTAATGGCTTTCGGTTATATATATCATTTTTTACTGTAGTACATGTTCGAAAAATGACTGTGACTTTTTCAGGGTTTAACAGCAGCATTAATAGCCTTATCAATTGTTTTTACTGGAATTGCACTATACTTTGTTTTACTGTTGATACAACGTAAGTACAATATACCATCAATGTCATCAAGTAAGTCCTTATACGACTTTTAAAAATACATCTACTGTTATATAAAATGAAAAGTTATTAAAAATCATATTTAGATCCATTGGCATCAAAAATATGTTCAGTATTACACATATCACCTCAATAATTCCAATGTATTAGGTTGTTGAAGTAATTCTGTACCCCCTCTCAAAGCAAATTTGCGAGGTCAGGGGTGCAGAATTATTTGAACAACCTAAGAGAATGCAATAAACAAGTATTCCAACTCGTTCAACAAGAATACACTAAAAAAGTATCATGATATGTTTATTAGCGTATCTTCTACCACTTTAAACTCTCCAAAGCGGAGAGCTCGAGCTCTTTGAATAACTAAAAGCTTCTCGACATGGTGAAGATCGTCCCGTTTGATGTGCTGTTCTGTTCGAATCAGCAGAGGGTATTCTGAATTGGCTACAGGGAACCGACCGACCAATTCTGGTGGAATTCGATTCTGGTTATGAAGTACTTTGGCGTTGAGGTAAAGGGCCACAAAGCCGGTCATGAAGGCGTCCATTCCAGCGTTGTGACAACCTAAAACAACGTTGAATCAACCCTCAAAGTACGAAATGATAAAAAAATGTAGTAATAAAACCAAAATTTAAGTTTTTGAGCAATATGTTAAGATTCTACTGGTTCCTTAAAAACAGACATGACATAGCAATCTAACCCCAACATACCAAGATCATTTGAGTTAGAACTCGTTTTCTCATCAGAATTATGTTCTCCATTGTTATCTGAAGAAGTAGAAGGATCGTGAGGTCTTTTGACGCCTTTGGACTTCTTGATCTTGTCGAAGTCTTCTTTATCCAACACCACTTCCACGTCGTGATCCAAAGGACATGTGTTATGTTTGGGGCAGAAACCGAAGCTCTGAAAGGTTTTCCCATTATTCAAGTGTAATATTACACTCAAGTAATATATTATATATAATGTAAGGTTTTTAAAATTAACAAAATAGTTTTATGTTACTCTTCTCTACCTTACCTTACCATTCCTTATCAATAACTTCTCCAAATTAACCTGAACTTACCGCAAATCTAGGACAGATATGTTTGAAGTTGTCCCTATCATAATTTCCATCCCAAAAAGCGTCGGAAATCCTTGACTGAATGACACTCACATCTTCACCATCACTCTGCTTGAACTCTACATTCACTGAAACGTCTCCATTCCGCAGATTATCTCTTCTGCATCTTCTGAACAGATATTCGAGGAATGAAGCAGGTAACCCAGCTTGTTTATCAGCAATGTATTTCGTGTCGATTATAGCTGTTTGGTATGCTTTTGGAATGTTCTTCGCATCTGTAGGTTGGTAGAGGTCACTGAGGTTGGCAAGGAATTCGGAACAAGTCGGAGGTAATGGCAAGTAGAAGTTGTGATAGATGAACATCATGTCAATGAGACCATTGTGAAGGAACAATGAAGCTCCGGATTCGAAAATATGGTTGAAGATTGTGTTCAAAGAGTCGTCGCTCTGTAACAAGATTAACTTCAAGGGTAGTTCACCTGTATAAGTTGTAAATATAGTTTTCGGTACATGATCATATAAGAAGAAGGAGTTTGAATTTGGCAAAGTAACCCTTAGTAACATATAAATAGAGTTATAGTACCCAGACAGTTATAATCGTACCCGTTTCTTGAACATCACTCCATTAGTGATCCATTGATTAAGATCTGTACCATGTTGTACCAAGAACTGTAGTGATGAAGGATCCACCGTGAAGGCTTCGGCTTCTGTCAGTAGCACATCGTATACAGAAGCTTTGTAGTACAGAATCCTATCGTTCTGTTCCCCGCGACTAAAAAAGCTGAATCCGACTGACACAATCGACCGCAAATTGGCTACCAACTTGTACATCTGGTACCGTTCTTCCATTTTGGTACGGACTGATACGCGAGGTCCTAAGCCGGTCATTTCCTAAAAAAATGTTTAAAAGTTTATAAAATACGATGGAGAAAAGTAGTTTTATATACATATAAGTAGGTAAAAGATGTAAACAGCTGATGTAGATGAACATACCAAGTCGATCGCAATAAACTGAGCACTGCGTATAGCTTTGAAGATGTCATCCTTGACCATTTTAATGTTACTTCGGTTAACTCTATGAACTGGTATACTTTCCAGCCGCCTACCATCATTTCTGTCCATCTTACTGTAACTTACGATAAGTTATTACAAAACAATTACAAACCTTATAAACTCGTGTAACATTTGTGACAGAAAATGATTGTAATATGACACATCATATAATAGTTATATTAAAAAAGTCAACGTTAAAACATTTAAAGATCTACGTTAAGGTTAAGATATGAGTTAGTCAATAAACAAGATTCCAAAGGCTTTAATGACATAATTTTTAGTATTTTATTAGGTTTTTAAATACTATAGTATATACTATCAACAAAGAACATTGTACTATGTATACTAATGAGAAAGTAAAGTTTATTGGTCCTTTTTGTCCGCGGCTGGCACCGTTCCGTTCTCCACTTTTGCTGTTTGGAACTTTCGTTCGCGCGATGTTACAATGGCTCTGAAAATGATAACACGTTACAGTTGAGATCAAAATTGAACTAAATCTTTAAAAAATAAAAAAAAATTAGATTTGTCCCATTTCCACACATTTTTTGACCACACTACTAAAAAATTCAGAAAATTATCAATTAATCTCAACACAAACCATCTTATTATCCTCAATTACCACAGTAAAACTCCGCCCTTACCTCGACAATGCGTCCCATATGCCGCCCATAAAGATTGCGCAGACCAGATTCTCGAACGGTGCCAGAGGGTCGTTAACATGAAGCAGAACTGCACTTAATTTGAAGTAGACAAAGAAGAGCACCAGCCCGAGGTATGTGATTTCGTGTGGCAAGTTGATGTAGATTGAGCTTTTGTCCAACGTGAAGATGAGAGAGGCGATCACACACGCTTTTGTCGTGAATGTAGGGCGAAGGATCTCGCTTTGGGCTGGGACCCACACGCCGCGCAGTAACTAGAACGAGATTGTGTTAGAGACCTTGTTTTTGGCTTTAAAACTTCATTAAAGCCCTAAAATGTAATATAAAACTTCATAACGAGCTCGTTCTACGCACTTTTTGACCGTACCAAGAGAATTCTTAGAGAATCACTTTTATTTTTATCGCCCCCTATTAACCCCGCCATACCTGCTCGAAAAGTCGAATAATCCCGGATCCAGCGCCCTTTGCCGTGCCTATCATAACGTGAATGATGTAGGCATTTGGGTATAATTTAGCAGCATATGCGACGCCATGATGTATTTTGTACGTCCTTTGAGTCTCTTTCAACACACACAGGAAGATCTTGATCGGTAACACTTTGGTCAATTTGTAGACAATGTCAAACGGAGAGTAAAAGACAAGATACCAAACTACAGTCGCCTAAAAATAAGCTTTTTTCAAAAATTAATAGTTTTAGAGCTTTTTCTTCGTAAAAAATAAAAAAGTCTCCACAAAGCATTATGTAGTGTTAGGAGCACTAATATATCGTGTTGATTACAAAAATCGTGCCTTGAAAAAGAACCTAAACTCAACCAAAGAAAGTAAAAACTCTTACCAATACAACATCATCGTGTCTTTTGAAGGTTGCCACAACAGGTTCACCCAAGAGGAAATTGGCCAAGAAGTTGCCAGCGAAACAGACCACCATCGACGACAACCAGCAACTTAAGGGATGTCGCCGCGAAAAGCCTGTGGCATTGATTCCCAAGTCGTCTCTTACTGTGCAGCACATCTACAACATTTTGTTTTTAGAAACTTCCACTGTACTTTATTCAAATTTTAGTCTAAAATCTCTAATAAACCTAACTAAATACTTTTTTTTTTATTCGCTGTATCAAATCATAAATGACTTAATGCTCATAAGCTTACCAGTGCATAATGTGCAAAGTCAAAGTAAGGGTACATCTTAAGGCGTTGTATATAACTACCTGAACTCAGCAGGTAGTCCTGGTCGATCTTCAGCGATGACGGCCAATGCATTTTGGATCCTGAAAGCAAAGATAAATAATTGTTATGTTTTATATTATCTCAATATTTAAAAATTTAAAACGCAATTTAAAAAGGTTAAAAAATGAAAAAAAATATAAAAAATTTAAGTAAACAATAACTACTTTTGAATAAAAGTAATTCCTGGGGTCAAAAAATGTATAAAAACTTTCTTTCCACACTAAAAAACCCTAGACTTTAAATATCCGTCTAATTTCTGACCAAACAAACTTGCAATTTTGCAAAAATATGGAAAGATACGAACACAAACATGAAACATCTTAATTATTTGAAAAGCCGAACAAAACTCGACTCTCACACAAAGGCCCTCAGGACGAGAAGGGAAAAAGCATATCTTGGCCAAGCTTTCGAGGGAGGGGGGGGAGAGGGATCTCCTCAGACGTTAAATGTCCGCCTGAAAGAGCAATCACCCGGCTTTCGAGTCAGAGACTGAAGTAATAAGGACTATTTTTAATGATCATGTTTTGAATACAATCAAAAATGATCAAATCTGTCTCTTTTACAAAATTATAGGTAATAATCAGCTCTGAACTTACAGTATCCTCCATATTTTGGTTAAGAAATCATTATAGTATAAAAATATTGCGGATAATACCTAAATATAAAATAAGCCTGTCATTGTTAAGATATAAACACACTGGTTATAAGCTGTCTGTCACAAAAGCTGATAACAATTTAAAACATACAAATTTAAAATTATCAAAAAACTATAGCATGGTGAATATATCCATGTGATCTTAAAGGCTTTAATTTAAAACACTTTTCTTCACATGTTTATTTTAACGATAGTAAAAGTACGGTAACGTTGTCTCCACACCCTTTCACTACTGCCTTAGATGCCAGATCTGATGTTACTTTATCCAAAGTTTCTTTGTTCTCTTCCGAAGGTAACTGTAGAAGAACTTCTTCTTCAGTAAACGCCTTCCATAGACCGTCGCAGGCGACTACTAATGCTCTATAATAACAAAACAAGTAGTTGTCGCATAATTGTTTACAAAAACACTCTCAACTTTAACAGACTATGTGGTTGTTGATGAAAGTTTGTTGATATTCATTAAAATACCATAATTAATACGAGAAGATTATTAAAATTGATAGAAATATTATAGAAAAACATTAGACAAACTTACTGATCTTCTGAAGTCAAAGTAATCTTTTTTACTGAAGGGGTTGATATCACTCCATGTCTCTTCAGAGGTTCGTCTCCAATAGCTCTAGACAGTTCAGATATTCCCATTGTACGGCCGTCTCTAGAATACCATAATTAGTATAGCCAAACTGTTTTCAAAAATCGTATTTTTCCCATATCAAAAAAGTAAACCCCATTACAATAAGACACAAAAGCCTGTTCCTGCACTAACGTACTTAACAAACCCTCCAGCCTTCTGAATCCGTTGTCGCTCCTCGAAGACCAATGCTGTATGATCAACAGTAAGTGAGAGGGCAACACACTTGTCCTCCTTCCTTCTGGCTACAATTGCTTTACTGTCTCCTACATTGGCACAAAATAACACATTGTCAATCAGAAGTACGACTGTTGCTGTACATCCATCTTTCAGCTTCCGGTTGCTAAATAGTGTCCTTATTAATCGTATATAATACATACATTCATTTAAACTTTAGAATAAAGCAAAACGTTCTTTACAAAACAAATATAAGAAGTATAAAAAATAAACAGAGTTGACAGGATCACCAAAGCCGAGTCAACAAACAACATATTCTTTACCTTCTTCTAGCCAATATCAGGAACTCATCGTCCAGTTGCTTGAAAGTGTCCACAAAGACCTTCTTGATGCCCTTCTGAACCGCTTCAAAGCTAGACCCGGCTGAATTTACATAAAAATAAATAAGTTTACTCTCAATTACACTCGACCATATTAAGGTAACTTTCAGTACCATTTTTTACATGTTTCTCCAAGATCTTGACGAGGTTTTTCGAGCAATATTCAGCGCATTTAGAACCAGCATGTCCGTCAAACAAGGCCACCAACGCACATCGTGCTCTAAAGTCATAGAAAACATCAATGAAGCCATACAGATAAATGATAATGTCAAACATCTGATATGAATGTAACTTACGTTGCAAAACCAATATCAAAGTCGGTTTGAATCACAAAATAATCTTCCATAGTTTCTCGTTCGCCCTTAAGTTCAGCATGATAACATTCTAAAGGTTTTGAAGCATTGGCTTTATCAAATTCTTGTTCAGAGCACTCTTTCTTACTCGGAACCTCGTTTTCCTGGACATCTTCTGCTGATCGCTTCATCTTTTAAATTCAAAGTTAAAATCCTAAAGTTAACAAAAGATAGAATAACAAGAGTTTATTCAGAACAACAACGATATTCACAGCTCTTGTTATTACAGAAACAAATTTTTGTAGAATAAAAGCTATTTTTATTCAATAAACATATAAACTGATCGCGCAGTTTGCAGCCTGTGACGCGAGCTGCGAGAAAAAAGAAATATATTTTATTTTTCTGATTTCAATATTTACAATACCAGACGATTACAGACAATATGGCTACAGATGAAGCTGGAGGAGGAGACAAATTTGACATCAAAGCTCTATGTGATGTAAGTTTTCAATTATTTTATTATTTTCGGTTTAGGAGGTAACAAAAAATGCAGATGAAGCTGTCAAAGCTGGGGCTGCGTTGCCCAAGTTAGGAACGGACTATGAATTGTATAACGTGGACAACAAGTTTATGAAAGTGAATCAGAATTGTCAGAAGAAGATTTTCTCAATGTTGTCATGTGTATTGAACGCTAACAACTACTTGTTGAGTGGTCAGACAAGGATGAGTGATATGAGCGAACTTGTCAATGCTAATGACTATTTTCTCCAAAAGGCTGTAAGTATTTATAACGTATATGCTATTTTGACGTTGTTCTAGGTAGGTATAGCTTTTTAGTCTTAATTGATGTGAATTGTTTTAGTCTATGGCAATTGAACGGCACGAAAACGAGAAGAACGGTGAGAGTAATGTGATTATCCGGTGTGCTGATGGGCAGCTTAGAAAGCCAACTGAAGCGTATGGTAATGATGGTGCAGGAAAGTACGCACATTTGTCTAGCACGTTCAAAAAGGTGGATCAGAATATGGTTGTGGTAAGTTTTTCCAATTATAATTGCTGTAAAATGTTAATTTTAAAGGTCAGGGCTTTAATTAGTTTAATTATAAAGGGTTTTACATTTATAAAACATAATTTCATATTAGTTTAACTAATAATCTCATTTTATTTTAACTAATTATTGTTTTTAAAGATTTACGGTTTCAAACTTTCAGACGAAACCACAAAAGGCCTTTCAAGATGCTATCAACAACAGCAGCAGGCCATTCGTGCCTAGATTACCGGTTAAACATAACAGTCTTGATTTTCATCCAGATGTCAAAATGGAGATATTGGATTCAGAACATCCGTACAATCGAGAAATTGTGGAACTACAGGTTCTACCGGACACTTTTTCGAAATCTGTACAGGTAAACTACGATATTTTTAATTATTTTTCGTAGATTTTTGAAATGTATAGCAATTTTTGTGTAGGACTTCATTATACTTATTGGGAAGCGTGTACGTTTTTGATTCAGGATATGAAAGAACTGAATCGCACCCCACTAGTTATGGTTGATACAGAAGATGGCCTTAAAGAGCTGGTTTCTACCTTGAAGAAGACAAAAGAATTTGCAGTTGACGTAGAACACAATTCTTACCGAAGCTTCCTAGGGTTGACTTGTTTAATCCAAATTTCCACACGATCTTCTGACTACATCGTTGATCCGTTTCCAATTTGGAGGTCGATGCATCTTCTGAATGACCCTTTTTCTGATCCCAAGATCCTGAAGGTGTTTCACGGTGCGGAAAAGGACATAATATGGCTACAACGAGATTTTGGAATCTATGTGGTGAACATGGTGGACACATTTGTGTTCATGAAGGCATTGAAGCTACCTAAGAAGAGTTATCAGCACCTGGTGTTTTCCAGTTTCGGAATCATGTTGGACAAGAAGCTTCAGAAGTCTGATTGGAGACAGCGGTAAGAGATTGAAAAATGTGTCATTTTATAATAATTAAATTTTCGATTTTTTATAATTACTATGTAATGTTTGGCTTATAAAAATTAATTGCTTTGTACTATTTTTTAAAATCATAGGCGAAGCCTTGGATTTATTACCTAAATTTTCTAATAATTTAAAGACTTTTAGGCCGCTAGACAACGAGCATCTACAATATGCTCGGTGTGATACTCATTTCCTTTTGCCAGCTTATGACAAGTTATGCAAGAAATTGAGTGAAATGGATGATTTCGACGACTTGAGCAACTCAATCTTTGAGAAGAGCAAACAAGTTTGTCTAAATGTATGTTTTACAAGCAGACGATATTTATATTTGTACTATCTTGTAATGTAGTACTCTTTAAAGTAGTTCAACTCACTCTTTATTTAAATATTTGGTTCTGTAAATTCTAAGCTTTGTATTGCATGTTAAGATCATTAGAGATGTTGAGTTTTAGGTATTTGAACAACCATTGTTTGATGAAAACGGCTACAAATCATTGGCGGTCAAGGAGTTGAACAATCGGCAACTCTACGTTCTAAAACATTTGTGGGAATGGAGGGATTCTGTAGGCAGGGAAGAAGACGAGAGCTTAGAATTCATTCTTCCAAACCATATGTTACTACACATCGCCGAAGTTTTACCTCGAGAAATACAAGGTATCTTGGCATGTTGTGCACCAGTCCCAGTCATGGTCAAGAGGGATATCTTTGTGATTCATCGGTAAGTCAACAGTATTTATAAACTTGATGAGAGGGAGTACTATGTTTAACATTTCAGCTTCTTTGCAGTTAATATAGTAATCTGTGAAGGGTTTTAATAGTACTACTTTAGAGTTGATGAAAAACTTGGTTTTTAGATTTGTAACTGCAGCCCGAGACTTGCCACTGGAAGAGAAGGAACAATATGAATCAGCCTTGTCATTCCAAGAAACAGTCCGGAACAAAAACCTGGTTAAAAATAGGTATACCAAAGAGATTGCCAGACTTGACAGTAGATTCGACCAAAGGGAGTATAAGGTCGAAGATGAAAGACCCGATCGTGCAGAACGTCTATCAATCATATTCCATAATCAACCGGTCGGACATACGGAAACATCGAAAACTCAACCTCTACTACCATTCAAGAAGGTCGGGATTACTGTAGCACAGAAGGTGAAGCATAAACTAGAAGAAATCAGACAAAAGTTCGAACAATGGAATTCTCCGTACAGTAAATACTTGTTGACCCTCGAAGAGGTAAGGATTTTGGTTTAGCCTCTCTTTGACAATGTTTTGGTATCATGATAGAAATTATGATGATAAGCGTAGCGTTTTGTGTAACTTTATTACTATACTTGTATGCTATGTTATTACTGTTTTTAGAAACGAAAGACAAAAACTGAAGAACAAGAAGAAGCTCCGACGAATCAGTTCAGTCATCATTGCCCAGCACCTCCGCGAACATCACAAGTAACGTAAGTCTTTATTCATCAACTTTAGTCACTATTTGTAAAATACTATAATAATCTACCTCCTTTTGCCTTCTCATCCAGATGTCTCGAGGTTGATATCATTAGTTTCAACGTTATTGAATAACATATTTCAGGGAAGTAAAATCAGAAGTCGTCGATGTGGACCCAGTAGCTCCCACAGCTTCGTATTACCGTAAGAAAAAGCACACGAAACCGGCTATGGATAATTACCCAGCTAAGAAGCCGAAAGTGGCCTAAATTTAGATTGTTGTTGGCCCATTTTGTTATCTTGTTATTGTTACCAGCTTCAAGTTGTCATAAAATTTACTACTCACTAGACTGTAGAGACATACCCGTACGCTTTGAATACTTTCTGTGGAGACAAAAGACAAGCAAAATATGAAAGAACTTGTTTTATAATGTTAGAATAGAAAAACTTTGTTAGACAAAATAGTAACATTAGTAAAGAAATAAAAAACATTAAAATACAACATTAATTTTAAAAAGTTACCATTCAGAGACAAAAATATTCAGAAAAGATGAGGTAGATCAACGTCTGGACGTGATCCAAGACGATCCATTTGGTGCTGGGTTTCTGGGGCCGTTCCAAAGGCCATCGTGTCGCGTTGGTGGAAGCAGGGACGGCACGGCGAACGAGGCCGGCCTCACGTTGCCATTCCATCCCTCGTTTCGCATTGATGTCATAGACATTGGGGCTCTGAATCCGACACTAAAGTGCATGTTCATATCATGCGCTTTGTCAGCCAGACGAGGAACCGGACCCTAAAGTGATAATTATAGTACTAAACCACGTATATTATATGACTTGGTACTAAAAAATACAATTGAATCTAAATTGTTACAACCAAAATCTGTAGAAATACAAATTTTGTACGTAAAACACTACAATTATCAATAAGAGCGCTGTAAACAAAGAAGTAGTTAGTAAGTAAAAACACTTACCTCTCGGTAATACGGTGGCGGGTGGGGAGGTCGGTTACAAGGCGGCGCCAATGGTGGTGGAGCCACTCGTTTCCTATCACATTGTCTGAAGAAGGTATGCTCTGGCGACTTCGAGGGCTTCCGAACCCCTTTTTGCTTCTGGCCTCTTTGCTTCTTAATCGGCGTGACTACATTCTTTACCTGATTCTCTCCTGTGGCAGTCACGGTGATCTTGGGAACATCTGAAACACGAAACATTACTAGCTGATTAAATTCAGAGTAAATAAACTTTTTGACCGATATACAGGGTGTTCCAAGAAAAATGTTAAAAACTAACTAGCTATAATTTTCTTCTAACAAAGCTACAGATGCCAAACTTGGCATGATGAAAGTTTAGAAACACAAGAAGTGTCAAAAACTTAGAAAATTTCACCAAAAAAAGCATTTCCAACTGAAAATATGTGTAATTCCGGGGAAAATGAACATTTTTTGAAAAATCATAACGTCCTTAGTATTTACTTAAAAAATCCAAAATTTTGTGGCAAAAAACTTGTGGTTCCAAACTTTCATCATGCCAAGTTTGGCACCTGTAGCTTTGTTAAGAAGAAAATTATAGCTCGTTAGTTTTTAACATTTTTCTTGGAACACCCTGTAAAAGTAAAGAAACCCCATACGTAACAAACTTCTTACTGTTATTGCTAATGGTCTGTGGATTCGGAATCTGTTTCTTGGATTCCTCCAACTGTTTAGACAATTCATCTATCTTTTTCTGGTACTCTTCGTTTTTGTCTTTTAATTCGCTGATCTCCACCTTGGAGGCCTCTTGTTCTTGCTGACACTTCTCTAAATCTTTAGTGATAATCTGGTTCATTCGTTCATGTGTAGCTACTTCTTGTTCTTTCTGAAAACTTATAAATGATCCATGATTTATAGAAGAAAACAGCAATATATTAGTTTTTAAAACCAAAATATCTTAGATGGCTGACAGAAAGGTCAAAGGGTAAAAATAAATTCAAATACGATCATTTTGTCATATAAAACCATCTACAGACCTCTTCCAATCTCAACTTCAACACCTCAAACATCTCCAATGGCACATGTCCAGCCTTGAACATAGGCTGACTGTCACTCTTGTTAGCTTTGTCTGACCCATTGTGCCATGGTGCATTCCCTTTTGGGCCCAAGTTTTCGTACGCTGCCTGAACGTGCTTCTGAAGAGCAGCTCCAACCTTCTGGGCGTCAGCAAACTTCTGTTTCTCTGTCATTTCGAACTGTTTTCGTTGTTCCAACCTCTTGGTTTCTCGTGCTTCTCGATCCTTTCGTTGTTCATCTGTTTCGCCTTGGCTGTTACATTTGGAACATACTCGAGATTCCACTGAAAATTTCAAAAATTAGCATAATTCGATTTATTTGTTGACCAAAACAAATTAAAGCTTCTTCATGTCTCTAAAGTTCAAAAATATACAAAAAAACTTACGAAGCTTAGTTTTCTGTTTCAGCTCAACCTCGAGATCTTCTACCTTCTCAGCTGCTTGGAAGTAGTTTCTTTCAGCTACACAAGCGGCTTCAATCCTCTCTTTGTGTGAAGCCAACAGAAACCCAATGTCAACATCCACTCTGTTCAGTTGCTCCTGAAAACATCAAGCCATCAGAAAAGATGTAGTACGCAGAACATACGTAAAAAGATGGCCCTAAACTTAAGAATAAACATCATTTGCAAAGTCCTTACCGTCAGTTCGTTAATCCTTTTGTTCTTCTTATGAATAAACGTCTTGACTTCTGCCCATTGCACTTGCATCTTCTCCTTTCTGGCCAAATCAGATTCGATTATCCGTTTCAACGTATTCATCGTGGTTTTGCGCAGAAGCTCAACTTCATCCTTGAGCTCTCCGCTCGTTCTTGCCAATGCCACTCTAAAATATGCAAATTAAGAATCTTCAAGCATATTAATCTAGAAAAAAAGCTTAAATTTATAAAAGAGCAACTGATGTTACCTAAAAATAAGAAATTAAAAAATTTAGTGAACTAACGTACTTGAAGAACTTGATTTCCCTCAAGGATCTGTTCAACATTTGCCCTAGAGCTTGCACTTTCCAACACAATTCTTTGTTCACATCGGTCAATTGGCTGATGGTGAAGATGGCAACTGATAACCGATAGTCGTCCAAGTCGTCATTAGACTCTGGGATTCTTTCCGAAATTCTAAATTCAGTTTTAATTAAAGTTAAAAAATAAAAACTTACTTTGTTATTGTACGAAGGGTTTGAAAAACGTCAGAGTTAAGTTTCACTTCTTGGTCTATTTCCACTTTAGAAGTTGAAGGGATGTCAAAATGCTGTAGTAGGTCTTGAACATCCCAATTTTCTCGGATTTGCCGTTTCATTTTATTGTTTTTGGACCGCTGTTTTCGCGACAACGACAACTGAGACAATTCCTGAGCGACTAATGCATCAATGTCTCCGGAATGAATGTCCAACTTCATATTAAGATCCAATTCCTTCCCATTGTCCATCTAAAACAAGAATAAATCAAGCAAAACACAACCTACAGAATCACAATTTGAAACTTCGATCTTGATATGGCAATCTCCATTTTCTTTTACATCAATAACTTTCAACTCTTCTGTTTCCGCAACATTATCAACCAGCTGTTTTACGATTTCTTTTACAACTTTCATATTAACCTTGCTCATTTTCACAGCTTTTAAATTACATCTATAATCAATGTAAAAACTTATCAAAAAACAATTTGTAAATTAAAGCTTTTTTGTATCAATAAATGCAAGAAATGAGTCGAGTGTTTCTTTCGTGTCAAGACTTACATAAAATAATATTGAAGAGATTCGATGAAGACCACCGCGATGCACCGTCGATAATATACATATTATGTTGGGAAATCTGTTTAAGCTGATTCTAGTAAAAGACAATTTTTAGTATAATTTCAATCCAACTACAACAATAAAAAAGTGTTTTTGTATATATTATGGCTTACAAGAGTTTCTTGTATGGTGTTTTATACTATAAAGTTGATTTCTTGTTAGCTTAATTATTGTTATTCAAGATGCAAACAACAACGCCAAAAGCTCAGCCGACTAATACTATTAGTAGAGCGACGGATGAGGATCCGGTGTAAGTTTTTAGCCTACAGAGGCAGACATATTTTTTGGTTCACAAAAAACATTTGTCGAAAAGAAGCGGTTTAACTAATATCAAAAACATTAAACTTCTCTAAAGTATGCTTAATTTTAGAAGCAGATGTATGTTTTTAAGCCATAACCTATTCAAAAATGTATCATTTAACATGAGTTATACGAAATATTAAATTTTAATCAATTTTATACAGTGAAGTCGAGCAAAGATGAAGAAGATATCAAGGCCAGATATGTGACACAAAGAAGGTTGTTGTTAGCTGCCATTGACAGTGTTGATGCAAAGTCCAAGACCGGTGGCTACATTGTGTATTCGACTTGTTCAGTGTTGGTGGAAGAGAACGAAGCTGTTGTACAATATGCTTTGGAGAAGAGAAACGTCAAACTAGTACCAATGGGACTAGACGTCGGAGTTCAAGGTTTCACAAAGTAAGATTTTTGTGTCAAACATTTTAAGTTTATACACTTTACTCATGATTTTTTGTTAGGTATAAAAATGTGTTTTTAATGTAATTTTTAGATACCGACAATACCGTTTCCATCCTTCAATGTCGGAGACAAGGAGATACTATCCTCACGTTCATAACATTGATGGTTTCTTCGTTTCAAAGCTGAAGAAGTTGTCAAATGACATCAAGAAGCCAAACGAACAGAATGGCGAGGAAGAACACAAGGAACAGAAAACACAGCAACAGAAGAATGGAAAGAAAAATAAAAACAAAAAGGACGGAAGAAGGAACTGATTTTGAAGATTTTTGTTGATTTATTTGTTATTCCTTGTTACAATAAACCTTTACTTGAGGTGCTCGGTGTAGAGTCTTAATGACATCATGATGGAATTAACTCTCCACGACTAAATCAAACATGGCTGGATGTGTAGGACAAAATTCAGCATTCACAATTGCTTTGTTGACGTAAATGAAGACCAATATTCAAAGCTTTCATATATTTTAAGCAATATCACTTATGATTTCTCTATTTTATGTAACAAAATGTTTAAATTAGGTTAATAAGCGTATATTTTGTAAAAAATATATAATATTTTTAAAGCATATTCACTTCTTTCAAATATTAACCTTGTGTTAATTTAGGTAACAAAAAAGTCTTCAGTCGAGAAATATGTCTTTAGCCATTAAAATTTATTGTTTTTCATCATTTACTCTGCACCTAAAAATAAAACGAATAATACAAAATACATACTCAAGGCCAATTAACCTGTTTCTATAACAGGCAACAAGTAACAAAGCGTTTTATGGTTAAAGTCGCAAAATTGACACTTTAGACCCAAAAATAAGTTGATTAATGTTGCCATAAGGTCCAGTCTTTAGCTATTTATTAGAAAATATAGGCCAAAAAGTCTCAAAATCAAGCGAAAAAAGCCGAAAAAAGAAAGACAATTTTTCCCCCTACCTGACCCCACCCCTGACCCTATTAGCCCTACCTGACCCTATTAGCCCTACCCAACCCCACCCCTGACCTTTTTACCCCTACCCAACCCTTCCCCTGACCCTATTAGCCCTACCCAACCCTTCCCCTGACCCTATTAGCCCTACCCAACCCTTCCCCTGACCTTTTTCCCCCTACCTGACCCCACCCCTGACCCTATTACCCCTACCTGACCCCACCCCTGACCTTTTTACCCCTACCCAACCCTTCCCCTGACCTTTTTACCCCTACCTGACCCTATCCCTGACCTTCGTA
Organism: Bursaphelenchus okinawaensis; assembly: GCA_904066225.2. Taxonomy (NCBI): domain Eukaryota; kingdom Metazoa; phylum Nematoda; class Chromadorea; order Rhabditida; family Aphelenchoididae; genus Bursaphelenchus; species Bursaphelenchus okinawaensis. Next base: position 6,933,204 of record CAJFCW020000002.1, on the reverse strand, counting down.
CCCCTACCTGACCCCACCCCTGACCCTATTAGCCCTACCCAACCCCACCCCTGACCTTTTTACCCCTACCCAACCCTTCCCCTGACCCTATTAGCCCTACCCAACCCTTCCCCTGACCCTATTAGCCCTACCCAACCCTTCCCCTGACCCTATTAGCCCTACCCAACCCTTCCCCTGACCCTATTAGCCCTACCCCACTCTTCCCCTGACCTTTTTACCCATACCTGACCCTACCCCTGACCCTTTTGGCCCTACCCAATTCCACCCCTGATCTTTTGGACACTACGTACCCCCCCCCCCCTTTTTTGGCCCTACCCAAGTCCACCCCTGACGCTTTTGGCCTTACCCAACTGTTACCTACTATACTACATCATACTCATCCGACCTAATATACCATACCGTACCGTAACATACCACGCCTTATGTTATTTCTATACTATATCTTACCTTCTTAACTATATTATACTACACCATACCATTACATACAATACCCTAGTCTACGATAACATACCCTACCATACCATATCCTATCCTATGAGTAATGCCCACTTCGCGAGTGGACACTTCGCGAGTAGGCATATAGTCTAAAATAAGTTACTATTACAGTTTATTGTTGTTTAAACTGTCGTATTATAACATAAAAAGTGACAAAAATATTATATTATTTAAGTTTTGTTTATAAAAGCACAAATTTTCTAAATGATTATTAGGTGACAATCAGTAATGACCTTCATTATTAAAAAGATAAGGTAAAATTCTATAGGAAAGTGATTTGGGCTCGTAAAATAGTAATTTTGGTAAAGGTTGACCAATTTGAAAAATCTAAAATGCTATCATATGCAGCTTATTCAAAAAAAGCTAAATTTAAAACGTATTTTGCTTCAACTTTACTGTAAAGGGCTGAAAAACACAATGCCAAGATTTGCCAATTTGGCAAGAATTTAAATTTTTGTTAAACTTTAACTAAAATGTTGTCACTGCTGCTTTTTACAGTGTATCAGTAGTATACATACAAAATTTGGTAAATTTTTATCACCTCATAACAAAGTTACTGCCTGTAAATTCAAAAGATACCACGTTAAAGTTATATAAAAACGTGGTAAATTTAGGAAAACTTTTTAAAAATTTTTAAAAAATGTTTATTTCCTCTTATTGCCAATTCTGGAAAGTTTGAAGTTATTTGGATAAGTAGTTTAAAAGTTACAAATTTTAGGTTCAAAAAATTAAGTAAAATTCTATAGGAAAGTGATTTGGGCTTGGAAAAAAATAGTAATTTTGATAAAAATTGACCAATTTAAAAATTTTGAAATGCTTTCGTATGCATTTTGAATTGAAAACCCTAAATCTAAAATCAGTTTTGTTTTAACTTTTCGTTAAATGACAGAAAAACACCATGCCAAGGTATGCCAATTTGGCGGGAATTCAAATTTTTGACAAAATTTTGGTTACCTGGAATGGCATTGCTTTTTGTATAGTACGAGCACCTTAACTTCAAATTTTGATAAAATACAATTAACTTATAACACAGTTACTGCATTTAAAGCGAAATGATACAAACGCTCTAACACAACTTGTCTAAACTGAAACCTCTCACTTCTCCTTCTACCAGTACGTGGTTCACGCATGTATCTAGCCTATTGTTAACCTACAATGACGTTTATCTTACGTTTTATGGTGAAAAAAATCTAAGTTAATAGAGTTACTTTGGTATCTTTCGACTTTACATGTAGTAAATTTATTATCGGTTGGTAAAATCTTACTAAAGTTTTAAGTCAAAGTACTTATACAACACAAAAAACAATACCATAAAAATTCAAACAAAATTTTGTCAAAAATTTAAATTTCCGCCAAATTGGCAAATCTTGGCATTGCGTTTTTCTATCATTTAGAGTTAAAATCAAAAAAAAACTAATCTTAGATTCGGCGTTTTCAGGTCAAAATGCATATGATAGCATTTTAAAATTTTCAAATTGGTCAATTTTTACCAAATTTACTATTTTTACAAGCCCAATTCACTTTCCTATAGAATTTTACCTCATTTTTTTGAACCTAAAACTTGTAACTTTTTAAACTACTTACCCAAATTACTTCAAACTTTTCAAAATTGTAAAACCTGAAACATAAACGTAAACAAACAACATTTTTTTTTAATTTTACTATAGTTATCATACGTATATACTTAGTTACTGTGGTATCTTTTTACTTTACATGCATTAACTTTGTTATAAGGTGATAAAAATTCACCAAACTTTCTATTTATACTACTGATACACTGTAAACTACAGTAGTGACAACATTTTGGTTAAATTTTAACAAAAATTTGAATTCCCGCCAAATTGGCGATTCTTGGCATTGTGTTTTTCAGCCCTTTACAATAAAGCTAAAACAAAATTAAGTATAAATTTAGCTTGTTTGGACCAAACTGCATATGATAGCATTTTAAAATTTTTAAATTGGTCAACTTTTACCAAAATTACTATTTTTTCAAGCCCAAATCGGTTTCCTTATAGAAGTTGACCTCATTTTTTGAACCTGAAACTTGTAACTTTTAAACTACTTATCCAAATTACTTCAAACTTTGCAGTATTGTAAAACGTGACACATAAACACTAACAGAAATCGTATTTCTGATTTTAACTTTTTTTATCGTGTGTATTTACTGGGTTACTGTGGTATCTTTTGACTTGACATGCAGTAACTTTGTTATCGGTTGGTAAAATTTTATTAAAATTTGGAGTTAAAGTTCTTATACAATACGAAAACCAACACAATTAACATTTAAACAAAATTTCAAAATTTTTTTTGACAAAATTTTGATAAAAAAGTTAAAATCAGAAATACGATTTCTGTTAGTGTTTATGTGTCACGTTTTACAATACTGCAAAGTTTGAAGTAATTTGGATAAGTAGTTTAAAAGTTACAAGTTTCAGGTTCAAAAAATGAGGTCAACTTCTATAAGGAAACCGATTTGGGCTTGAAAAAATAGTAATTTTGGTAAAAGTTGACCAATTTAAAAATTTTAAAATGCTATCATATGCAGTTTGGTCCAAACAAGCTAAATTTATACTTAATTTTGTTTTAGCTTTATTGTAAAGGGCTGAAAAACACAATGCCAAGAATCGCCAATTTGGCGGGAATTCAAATTTTTGTTAAAATTTAACCAAAATGTTGTCACTACTGTAGTTTACAGTGTATCAGTAGTATAAATAGAAAGTTTGGTGAATTTTTATCACCTTATAACAAAGTTAATGCATGTAAAGTAAAAAGATACCACAGTAACTAAGTATATACGTATGATAACTATAGTAAAATTAAAAAAAAATGTTGTTTGTTTACGTTTATGTTTCAGGTTTTACAATTTTGAAAAGTTTGAAGTAATTTGGGTAAGTAGTTTAAAAGTTACAAGTTTTAGGTTCAAAAAATGAGGTAAAATTCTATAGGAAAGTGAATTGGGCTTGTAAAAATAGTAAATTTGGTAAAAATTGACCAATTTGAAAATTTTAAAATGCTATCATATGCATTTTGACCTGAAAACGCCGAATCTAAGATTAGTTTTTTTTGATTTTAACTCTAAATGATAAAAAAACACAATGCCAAGATTTGCCAATTTGGCGGGAATTTAAATTTTTGACAAAATTTTGTTTGAATTTTTATGGTATTGTTTTTTGTGTTGTATAAAATTTTTTTTTTAAGAAAACTGTTTTAAAAATTGCAAATAAACCATATTTTTAGGAGTTTTTAAGCAAAAAGAAAGCAGTTTTAGCGATCCTTGCTTTTTTTAAAAATTGAAAAAATTTTTTTTGCGGACCGGACCGGACCCAAAAATTTTGGGTTTGGACCGGACCCAAAAATTTGAAGTTTGGACCGGACCTAAAAAATCGCCGGACCGGACCGGTGAAAAACACTGGTTATCACCTTGAAATGTTATATATAAACATATTTTAGAGAGAAGAAGCAGGAAAACACTCGGAAAGAAAGCCAAGAAAGCTTTTCTAGAGGATTTGGCCGAGGTGGTGCTACGCCGTGGAACAAGGTCGAAGCTGTGTGGGGTGCTCCAGATGTGTCAAATTTAACCGACAATACAGAGAAGTTAGCTATTCGAACAGAACCAGTGAGTTACTTACATTCTGTTTTATATTAAACTTCTTTAATTTTTGTTTTATGTTACCTTGTTTACTTTCAGGAACTCGATAACACTTCTGAGCAACAAAATATACTAAATTCTTTTGCTCAACAAAGTACAGTAGACCAGTGGTTTTACTTAGATCCCAGTGGAGTTCAACGGGCCTTTTGAGACGAAGGAGATGCAGGCGCGGTTCTCTAGCGGGTACTTCCATCCCGAGCTACAAATCATGAAGCCTGGAGATGCGGCATACACTCCACTAGGTAAGAAAGCTTCTTGGAGAAGTAATTGGTAGTTGGGTTCGCTATTTTTGGTATATTCAAAAAAAGTTGTTTTAAAACTTGTTTCCTGCGTATTTTTATATAATTTAATTACTAAAGTGAGTATAAATTGTTTTTCAGGTGAACTTGTAAAGACAAATGGTGCCCTTACTCCGTCCATCGAAAAGAAGCGATCTCAGAAGCTACCCCAATCTCCCCCAGTCGCAAGTACCCAATCTGCTCGAAATGCTTGGCAATCATCCAGTTCAAGCAAGGAAGATAGTGCACAAGCAAAGCCGGAATTGTCTATAGACCAGCTACGATTAGAAGAAAAGGAGAGAGTCCTACAGGAAGAACAAAGGAGGCTTAAGGAAAGAGAAGAGAACATCAAACGAGAAGAACAGGAACGGCAGGAAAGGGAACGCAAGATCAAGGAGAGGGAAATGGAGCTGTTGAGGAAACAGGTAAGAAGAATGTCAAATTAGAATGTTTCTTTGTATTTTTACGTTTTTTGGGTACTAAATATGCATTTGTTGCACGAAAAGTTAATGTTAAAGTTCTAGGAAGAGTTCCAACAAAAGGAGAAGGAACTCTAAAGGGAACGAATACAGGCTCTTGAGTACGAGCAGCAAAGGCAAGAAGAGTTGAGACAGCTTAAGGAACAGCTGAAGAAGAGTCTTGGGCAAAAACACCAGCCAGGACGTGAAGAACTTCTACAGTATGAAGAAACGTTGAGAAACAAGATGAAGAGTGTGGACATCGACTGGCAGAATCGAGATCTTAGTGAATTTTTTGAGCTAATAGCGTTTGCTCAAGTGGCCACGTTAGGATGAACGGAATGGCTGTGTATTATGGACATTTTTATGTACATGAAGGCGTAAGTTGTGCAGTCCATTTTTTTGTAAACATGTTAGGGTTGGGGGGGGCAGTGGGATACTCTCCCCCCCCCCTCCCTCCCAAACGAAAAATTTGAAAAAGTTGAACGTACTCCTTTCCTGTGGATTTTTGACCCCCGCCCCAGACCAAAAGTGGCGATCCGGCCCTGGTGGTAACTTAATAATAAGATTTGTAATTAATTAACTGGGAAAGTACCCATTCTATCCCGCTCAAAATCAACTCCAAATTTTTTATATTTTCTTGTACCGCCAATAGTATGTACAAATTTTTAGTTTGCGTTTTTGAGTTTTAAATTTGAAATATTTCGATTTTCCGCTAATTGGGTTAATTTGGCAGTGTGTGTCAAGCACTTTTTTTGACTTTAGACAAGCTATAGCTAGCTACGCTTACAATTAAAAAAATGAAGTTTCATTTTAGGCAGGTCGGGTACTTTCCTTGTGAATTTATTTTTCAGCCTTTCGTATGATCTAGATCCAGGCTGCAGAAGCGAATGCATGGAGTTTGCGCTTGGTGTGTTTACCGATTGGGTCACTTCGTTGAGCAAAGAAGAGCTACAAAGCCATTGGGCCAAATATATTAAATAATTTTTATGTAGTTTATTTATATTTTTGGCGTACAGTTAAATAAATATAGCTAACATCTTATTATATTTTATGAATTGTACTAAAATTATAATATTTTTTATAAACCATTTTTCATTGTAGAATTTTATTTCCTCGTAAATCTCTTCGGAAATCACGGATTTTCTTTCTATAAATATTTGAAGTCAATCAAAGCGAAACAGGTTGGGTATTTTCCTTATTAGTTCTTTCAAACGCAGTAATTAATATTTATTCTAAGAAATTATTTATCTTTAAATAAAAATATAATAAAAATAAAGTACTAGTTACGTTCTTACTCGTAAAAATACAGTAGCAATTAAGTTCGTACTGATAATAATGCAGCACCAGCTAAGTTCATACTCGTAAAAACACAGTACCACTTAATATTGTATTCATACCACTATTACTGCTACCAGTATCACTCCCACTCACAAGGAGCCTGCCAATCAGGGTCGAACCTAGCTTCAGCACTCAGGTTCTCGACCTGACATTGAGTGATTGCCTTCATACTCTTTAAGCACGGCTGATACGAGAAGATGCTCTGTAGATCACAAGTGGGCACGTCTCCTTTGCAGAAGCTCATACACTCTTCGGCTACACCCTTGGCCTTACAGCATTCAGTATTATTGTTGTTGTCTGCTGCACAGTAAGCCAACGTGGTCAGTTGAGATACACACTTGACTCCGAGAGAGCTGCCGAGCTGGAATCAGACTTTGAAATTTGAATGAGTAACTTGAAGTTTGAGTTTTTGAAATTTTAAAAATTTATTTTAAAAAGTTGATTTATACTTTCTGTTGAGAATAAGTAGTATACATTAATGCGGTTTCAATTTGATACCTAAAGTCTTTTAATAGTTAATAAAGAATTCTTACCTCTTCTACTGTAGTATTGTACCCACACAACGGCAAACAGAACTTCATTTCAGGCTGCCCCACGGTCTTACAGCAGTTCTGAATCCGCGAATGGAGCACCTCGCTACACGAACAAGGACAGTTCTTGTTCAGCACCTGGGCCTTCAGCGAGTTACCGTAACACTCGCCTTGCGCAGCCTTACTGTAACAAATCTCCTTGTCATTGGGACACGTGGCCCTCAGATTGTCGGCGGTCAGCTGAGCCGAAACCAACGGAATCAGAAGCAGAATCAGGAGTGACGGCATCTGTGTTCGACGCATTCGATGAAACTAACTCTCGACAAGCCAGCCGGCTGTCATGACTTTGAGAGATCGGCGACAAAAAGTGACAAACTAGTTCGAAGATGGCATGACGAGTTATAGACGTTCTACTGCGCTTTTATGTCACGGTAAGTGGGTACACAACATATGTCGTATTGTGTGACATTTTTGACATTATTTGTTATGTCATAATGACTGTTTTTTGGTTTAAAACGTCATTTTTTAAAACAAAAGTACTTTCTTATATTATACTAGGTAATTTTACTTTAAGATATTTTTATGCCACCTTTTACCTTATAGTAAATGACAAAATATTCTTTATATAAAACCCAAAGCTAAAATATTTAAAAAACGATTGCCACATACCTAAAAAAGTTTCGAAAATCGCAAAAAACAAAAAATAATTGTAATTTTGCGCGCTTTAAAGATCACGCCCTGAGGGGAAACACGTGGAAACGGGGGTTTTATTCCGCTCGGATTTGGGAATAAATTATTTTAATAATACAATACGTAAAAGAAGTGCAATACCTATGTGTTTTTTGTTCGTTCCGCCAACTCTCAACCTTTGACGAACAACTTGTTTTAGTTTTTTCAACAGATTATGTTAATATTCCACTTTACAATTGTTTTTTGTTAAAATGCGGTTTCAAATTGTGGTTTTCGTTATGTTTGGAGCCATATTGTGTTTGTTTTACATTTTATCAATAGTTTTTTGTCAGGTTTTTATCTGTAAAGCTTGAAATTAAGAATATTTCGTCTAAAATATTGAATTTTTGTTTAATTTTAAAGGAATTCCAATAAAAACCGCAATAACGCCTAAAAATGTATTAAACTTTGCTTTTCGAATCGTATTTACATTACTTTAATGCTTGTCTTACGTTGCCACGGAATTGTAAAAGTTATCTTTTGACCAAAACAATAATAATATAACTTTTCTTACCATTATTATATTACGTTATATTAGTTTTGACACAATATTAGCTTCAATTTTCAATAATTTATACAAAAACAAACAAGATTTCTCATTAAAAATAACATTTTTTGTTTCAAAAAACACTTTGTTTAAATTTAAAATTATTTTGGCCGTTTTGCCATCACATAGACTGACTAGTTTGGCAGTTAATCATAACATTGAAGGAATGCAATGGGAGTGTGGTGATTCAATTCCACTGCTCCAGGACAAATCTGACTCCACTGACGATCTACAGATGAAGGCACGGACTGGGATCAGCTGGTTGGTGGCAGCCGCCTTTATCGTGGCCGACATGGCCGGAGGAGGTGTTGTTACCATGCCCGTGGCTTTGCTCAAATCTGGTAGGTTGTTTTGCATTGAAAAGCAAAAGATTTAAGTAGTTTTAAGGTTGTTTTGAATCCAAGTTATATTGTAGTAGGTTTAACATTATTCTCTGAGGTTATATTAGATAATACATCGCTTTCTGATTTTTTACCTTCTATAATATAGTAGAATATTATAGTAAAACACTATATAAATTATTCACTTACTGAAAGTATACAGAATCTCGATAACGATATAAATTCAGGTGCTTTTATGGGCAGTGTGGTGATGATATTGGTAGCCACAGCCTTTTGTTACACTGCCCATCTGCTTGGCCAGAACTGGATAATCATGAGGAAGAGATGGTCTCAGTATGCCAATCATTGTCGCAAACCTTTTCCAGAAATGGCATTTAGAGCCATTGGTCCTGAAGCCAGGATCTTCACAGCCGGTACCATTCATGCCATGTTGTTCGGAGTAAGCGTGGTATATCTACTGTTGTCTGCCAAGATAATCAACAGCCTTATCACTTCGCTGATGGAGTTTGACATTGGGGAGTGTAGGATGATGGTACTACTGGCACTGGTACTGTTTCCGGTCACTTTACTCAAGTCTCCACAGGACTTTTGGTATGTTAGTGATGGTTTGAGAATATAATAGTAAATCTTTAAGATATTACATAGTAAATTGATGTACATAGTAAAGGTGGTAAATTAACAAACATGTATACATATAATGTATCAATAAATCAGCATTTGTACCAGTATAAGATACTAACGCACTTCTTACCACTACCATTGCAGGATAGCAGTCGTACTAGCGATGGTAACTACAGTATTTGCAGTAATGCTCATCATAGTAGGCATAGTAAAGGATGACGCCGTATGTGGAAAGGTAGCTAACATACCATCGTTTGACTCTAACGAGTTTGTCATGTCATTAGGTATCTTCATGTTTGCCTTTGGAGGTCATGCTGTCTTCCCCACCATCATTAATGACATGCAACGGCCCAAAGAGTTCACAAGGTCGGCTCTGCTTGGGTTTGCTGGTATGTTTGACTGTATTATTACTGTATCTTCTTACTATTACTACTTGCCAGGCTACTGTAACTATTTATTAGGCTTTCATCTTCTAAATTTTATGATAATCTTTAACTGTTATGCATAACGTTATGACTTTTGATGGTTATGATGGTGTAACTGTCTAAATATAGTCATGTCTTGCTTTTACAGGAGTATGTGCTCTATACCTACCGATCACAATACTCGGATACCAAGTGTACGGTGATTCTTTGACAGATTCTGTGATATCGTCAATTCAATCAAAAGAGATCCGAGAAGCTGCCAATTTCTTCATTGCTGCTCATTGTATATTAACATTGACAATCACTATCAACCCTTTGAATCAGGAGCTCGAGAATGCTTTGAAATTACCGCATGGTTAGTTTAATCTAAATATCTAAGTGTTGTTTTCACTTTTACACTGTATTATTCCACACTGTTTTACTCTACTAAAATATTGATAATTTTAGAATTTGGTACTGGCAGAGTACTAGTCCGAGCGTTCATCCTCTCGGCTGTCACTTTCCTGGCCCTAACTGTACCAAGTTTTGGGCCGCTATTAAATGTTATTGGAGGGACTACAGTAGCCTTAACATCAGCAGTGTTACCGTGCCTGTTCAACATGTATCTGGTGGCTATGGAGAGTGGTACTCAAAAGGAAGAGCATATTAGTTTTCTCAAAGCTGTTAAGCTGACTAGTTGGACCAGGCTTACTGTAAACTGCTTTGTCATTTGTAAGTTTTTCATATTTGGAAGGATAACAGATATCCAATAACGCCATAGATGGATTATTTAAGCAGCAGGGAAGTAGTTTACAGCACCTAAGTTCACAGCCCTAACGTAATATAACTAACTTTCAGTATTTGCCATAATTTTCGGCTCAATAACAACACTGTCAGCTTGGAAAGAGTTGTATGTGTCGGAGATGAGCTACCCATGCTATTCTAGTCGTTACCATGTCACAATTTCACAGAAAAACCATTGTTGCGGGCATTTCAGGAACGTCACATCTGATACTGGTACTTGTAGTGTATATAATTGATTTCGAATAAACTATTTGGGTTTATATGGGTCATAGTAATACAAAGACGTGTTATATTTTAGGAGTAACACATTTCACATCAATAACAAAAATGAAAAGAGTTTAATCAAAAAACCGATTAGTAGTGTCAAATAGTACTTAAAAAACTAAGAAAAATCTAAAATATTGTTCAATTTGGTCCGCGCAAAAGATCAGGATGTCAAAAAACCTAAAATAAGGTCAAATCAAAACTTTTAAAATTTTTTCCTCAATCAATTTAGACTTAAATTTCAAGTGTTATATATCAAAATGTAGCTTTTAATCTCAGCTACAACATAAATACAAATTCAAGGTATCAACCATTTGAATAACACAAGTTTCCGAAGATTTCTGTAAAACAACATGTTTATATCTAAAACAATATAAGAAAACATTCTAATCAACAAACACAAACAAACTAATGATTTCTAAACTTTCACAGGCCTTTTGTCGTTAAGGAGCACTTCTACAGCCATCAATTCTAAACAAATCTTTTCTCTTTCGCCTGGCTTCCAGATCGGCGTTTTGTAGCCAACAAAGCATTTCTTCTTCGCTTCTGTACTTCTTTCTGATGTTTACGAGCTTCTATAAGTCCCAAGTTTCTTTTTGCGTACTTCTCGTCCTCAGAAACGCTGATTTCCGTTGATTTTTTTGCTTTGTCATGTGTAACGTCGCGTGTTGTTGGTTTTTGGTACTTTTTTCCATTTCTCAGTGCCTTTTGATGCTTGTAGTTGTTCCCATTGGCCTTCTTTAGATTGTTCTTTGAAGCAATTGCACTTTTCTTACGTCCTGTCATCCTAAAAGAAGTAAAATATGATAAAGTATACCTATAAATAGCATTTTCACGCATGCCAAAGTTTGTAGCTGAAGAAAAGTTTCGAAAATTGGTGAGCAGGATTGCATTGTCAATAGAAACAATAGCTACCAATCTTTTTTTACAATCAGCTTTCCAAACTATAGATGTAACAAACTAAAAAACACGAAACCCCCTACCTTTGACACGAATTTTCACCCACAAAGCTAAATTTCTAAACAAAAACTAATAATAAGTCTAAAAATAGATAAACATATTTTTAATTTGAATCTAACAAATAGTTATTTGACCTTCGGTAACTGTTAAAAGTTTTAATTTTAATATGCAATGGAATTTCCCTTCAATGCCAAAAATCTTGGCATTCTGTCTGTTATTGCATTTTTGATGTTTACATTTTGCCAAAACACAATTCTATAAAGGTCATGTTTCAGCGTACAACATGACTCATTATTTTCCGAAATTATTTTTTTAAACAATTGTTTCAAAAACATTTCTATCGAATATCTATATAAGTTTACCTTCAATTAACCATGAGAGTCCCCAAAGGTGCCCCATCAGCTGGATTATTGTATTGGCAGCAGAAGTTTCCGTTTCTGAAACAGTTCAAAACACCTCCTTTGGGCACGTTGGCCGTTGTCGGCTGTGTATCCTTCACCGTTCTCGGGATAGGTGTCATGATCCTTCAACCATACATTTACAACGACTACTACAAGGAAGTACAGGCCCAGAAACGAGCTTTAATCACAGCGAGCCGAGAAGAGTTGGCACAAGGAATGAAACCGTGGTCAGATCCCTTCAAACCTGCTAAATAATACTCTTTATCATTGGTTATCTCTTTTACAGACATGATTGTTAGAGTTTGAAGATTTCTCGTGATTGTTACCGTTTACATTGTATTTTTGTATTTATTATAGGAATAAACTTTTAGTGAGGTGAGTTCAGACGAGGAGGTTATCGAACAGAATCAGGAACAAGAAGATGCCGAAGAGACAAAAACCCAAAAGGGAGCAGGATAACGTTAGCAGTTAGATTTGGATCGTATTTGACCGATGAAACGTTTTCCAATTATTAATGTAATTTGTTCGTTTTTTGTTTATTTCGCTTTTAGACATATTGACCAATGGATCGTACCGAAACGTGATGTTCTCTGGGCCTCCAGGAACGGATAAAACAATTTTTGCTAAAGGGTTGGCCAAGCATTCCGGACTGGAAATGGTATGCCACTATGACTGGGAGTGATGTGGCACCAATAAGTAAGGATGGTGCGTGAGCCATCCACAAAGTATTTGATTAGGCCGAGGAATCTCGCAAAGGGTAGGTTTACTGGGTACGATAATTAGATAAAGAAATTAATTTTTAAGTTAAAAGGACTTTTAGTATGCTTAATATTAACTTGATAGATGTTTTTGGTTTCAGTTTAGTGTTATTTTCAGACGAAATTGACGCTTGCCTTCGTAAGAGATCGACCAAACAGATCAATGAAGATGCACGTGTCATGCTGTCTTCTTGTACCGTACTGGTGAACAGAGTCGTCACTTTACATTGATCTTGACCCGTAATCAGCCAGAACAGTTCGATTGGGCCGTCAACAACGTTCGAACTTGACTTGACGTACACAAAATGTTTTGAAGAGATTTGACGAAGTTCAGTTAAACTATCTGTAATTTTATTGTTTATTTTCGTTGCAAATCAAATCTTTGTTAGGAAACTTGTTTATGCTGATTCCGATACAGTTTTTAGTCTGATCTCAAGCAAAATATATCAATAAAAAAGTATTTTTGCATCTATTACGGCTTAAAATTGGAGAGATTTCTATTATTTTTATAAAAAATTAATATATTTTCTTATCGCTCACGTTACTATTTTACTACTAGAAAGAGAAATAGTTGACTCAAATTTTCGAACTGTTGAGTGCTAGAGTTGACTCGGATAAATCGGCTGGTCTCGAGCAGAAAACAATGGGATGTGTGACCATTAATTATTTAGTGTACGATGGGTTTTGCACTGATCTTGATTAACACGAACGATATCTGTGGCTTTTTCAGAATTTCGACGTTCTTATATTGTTCATGAGCACATAAACTTGACATTTTTAACATAAAATTTGTTTCAGATCAATCTTCTTTGACTACAACTATGTCCAACAGCGAAGTAGCGCAAAATAGCTTTAATCCATCATGGTAAGTAGTTCACAAATATTTTTGTGTTGCTTTATATTTTTAGAGTTGGGTTATGATTTATTTTGTATAATTTATGTTATTCAGGATGCAAACAACGGCACCGAAAGCTCCGCGGCCTAATGGTATTAGCAGAGCGGCGGAAGAGGATACTGGTGTAAGCTTTTGTACATTTTTTATTTTGTATTTTATTCGGCTTTTTAGGCTTTTGAGTTGGAAAAAGAGCTAAATTATCAATGATAATATAGAATCGATTTTTTGAACGTTTACCTTTGAGGCATTGATTGATGTTATGATTGATTTTTTAAGTCTTATTCATAATTTAGATATAAATTAACTTATTTTGTTTATATTTTAGGAAATGGTTGAGCCTGTGTTTGCCAAACATCGGTATGGACGTGAAGACATCTTGGCTTTGAAGCCACGTGATTCCAAGCCTCCAGATGGATTGAGCGTCTGCCCCTTCTTCGTGGAGAAGCCTTTGGTTCCGATTATATTGAGCGATTTGAATGAAACTGAACTGGTGGGCATAAAATACCGGAGATAATTTAGTTTTTGACTTTTGCAGCGGTTGCAACAGAACATAAATTCCAGCAAAGCGTTGAGTGCGTTGCCTCGAGCCGAGTGGCCAGGGAAGGAAGGAGAGGCGGCGGGCAGTCCTGCTCACGTATCGTCTAATCCTTGGACTGTTGCTGGTAAGATTTTATATTGTTTTTTAAATTTAGGTATATGAGGTCGAATATTGATATGGTAAACGAAGAAAGTCAATTTCAAATTCAAGAGGTTGCAAAAAACTTACTTTTTATAAAAAAATGTGAAAAATTGGTTTTCAGGTAGTAATAAGAACTCGTCGTTCCGATCTAATAACCGATGGACTACGGTTGGTGGAAATCCAAGTTCGGAACCCCGAGGGTCGAAGTTTCCTTTCTCGAATCGTGCCAATTACGGATCCCCAGCGAATGGAGAAAAGAAGCCTAAGTCAAGTCCATGGAGCGAAACCAAAAGGCAACATCAGACTAGTGGGAGTGATGAAGGTAATGGCACCACGAATGGTGATCCGGACATCTCAGCTGACGTCTGGGGATCTTCTTGGCGATCTGTCGATACGAAAGGGTAATTTTTAAAATTTGTTTTGTACATTTAGTTATGTTTTTAATATTTAAGATTAGAAAGCTAAAAGATATCAGGAAATTTAGTGATTTTATGCTGTTGTCACGTTGAAATGTTATGTAATTGACTAATAATATACATGCTTTAGAGAGAAGAAGCAGGAAAATACTCGAAAAGAAAGCCAAGAAAGCTTTTCTCGAGGATTTGGTCGAGGTGGTGCTACGCCGTGGAACAAGGTCGAAGCTGTATGGGGTGCTCCAGATGTGTCAAATTTAACCGACAATACAGAGAACTTAGCCATTCGAACAGAACCAGTGAGTTATTCTTACTGTTTTATATTAAACTTGCACGTCTTTGATTTTTGTTCTTTTTTGTTTTATGTTACCTTGTTTACTTTCAGGAACTCGATAACAGTTCTGAGCAACAAAATATACTAAATTCTTTTGCTCAACAAAGTACAGTAGACCAGTGGTTTTACTTGGATCCCAGTGGAGTTCAACGAGGGCCTTTTGAGACGAAGGAGATGCAGGCGTGGTTCTCTAGCGGGTACTTCCATCCCGAGCTACAAATCATGAAGCCTGGTGATGCAGCCTACACTCCACTAGGTAAGAATTCTTGGGGACATGATTGGTATTTGGGTTCGCTATTTTAGGTATATTCAAAAAAAAGTTGATTTAAAACGTGTTTACTGCGTATTTTTATATAATTTCTAAAGCGAGTATGAATTGCTTTTCAGGTGAACTTATAAAGACAAATGGTGCCCTCACTCCGTTCATCGAAAAGAAGCGATCTCAGAAGCTACCCCAATCTCCACCAGTCGCAAGTACCCAACCTGCTCGAAATGCTTGGCAGTCAACCAGTTCAAGCAAAGAAGATAGTGCACAAACAAAGCCGGAATTGTCTATAGACCAGCTACGATTAGAAGAAAAGGAGAGAGTCCTACAGGAAGAACAAAGGAGGCTTAAGGAAAGAGAAGAGAACATCAAACGAGAAGAACAGGAACGGCAGGAAAGGGAACGCAAGATCAAGGAGAGGGAAATGGAGCTGTTGAGGAAACAGGTAAGAAAAATGTCAAAATAGAATTTTTCTTCGTATTTTTACGTTTTTCGAGTATGTAAATTTGCATTTCTTGTATGAAAAGATAACTTTGATATTCTAGGAAGAAGTTCAACGATTTGCATTGGAAAAGGAGAAGGAACTCGAAAGGAAACGAATTCAGGTCCTTGAGTACGAGCAACAAAGGCGAGAGGAGTTGAGACAATTTGAAGAACAACGACTACATGTGATCCAAGAAGAACAAGAGAAACGTCGTCAAGCCGAATTGGACTTTGTCCGACAAGAACAAGAACGACAAAGATCTCAAATGGAGCTGGAAAAAGTTCGACGAGAAGAAGAGGAGAAACAGCAAAGAGAAGCCGAGTTTTTGGCCGAAGAACAAAAGCGACGACAAAGAGAGCATGAACTTCAACGGGAACAAGCAGAAAGAATCAGAAGGGAGCACGAAGAGGAACTTCAACGTCAGCAACAACAGGCTAGGGCAGCCGCTTCTGCAGCAGCTAATGCAGCTTCATCTAAAGGTAATGGTCGTATCTTAATTGATTTTAGAATTTTAGGTAATAAGGTTTTGAGAAAAAATGAAATTGTTGCGATAAACGTTAACAGTCTTTTTTTCAGCTCCATGGTTGAATGCGACGAAGAAACAGAAGGTTGTCACTCCAGACGACTTGTCCAACAAAACTTTGCTTGAAATCCAGATGGAAGAAGAGAAAAAGTTGATGAAGAGGCTAGAGGAAGAAGAGAAACAGCGTCAAATTGAGGCTGCTAACAAGAAGCCAGTTTGGAGCAGCCAGTCGACGGGTAGTGCTTGGAGTGTTCCAAAGAACGTTCCTCAACCTGTCCCAATTCCACCAGTAAAAGAAGCTCCTAAACAAGTAAAGGCCGAGAAGAAAAAGGTAAGACGAAAAATAATTCAATCTTCTTTTTCTAGTTATACTGTTTTGTACATGGTTTGGCTATATTACTTTACGATTTGTTTTAGTCGACCCAGAAGAAGGAGCCCTCTGAAAGCAAACACGAAGATTCCTTGACGGCGTGGGTGATACAACGAGTACGTCAATTAAATTCGAGCGTGGAACCAGACATATTTGCCACGTTTTTGTTGAGTATTGAGTCTCCAAATGAGGTCGAGGACTACGTTCTGACTTACTTTGGAGAGAACAAGAACGCCAAAGAGTTTCACCAAGAGTTCTTGGCCAAACGAATAGAGCTCCGACCTCGTCGTCGAGTAGCTGATAAAGATGTAGGTTTTTTGTTAATGTGTTTTTGATTGTAGGTATAAGTTGAAAGTAACAGCTTCATTTAAGTATTGTGCACAAAAAGAAATTTTTGCTTAGATTTTCTTTTTTAATATTACCGTACATTTTGCAGGATCTCTCGGGTCCAGCGGCAGCGGCCACGAATATTGCGGGCAACAACGGCACGCCTGTCGCCGGATCGACTCCCGGAAACAGCGCCAAAGCGAAGAAGAACAAGAAAGGGAAGAAAGTGGTGGACGGACTGATTTTAGGCTTCCGGCCCGCCGGCGATCCCAACCGACTGAACGTCGGCGAAATCGACACAACCCCACCCACACCTCTGAAGCGTCGCTAATTTATATATTGCCTTTGTGTTCCTTGTTTGTTGTTTTGAGGATACCAAATGTTTATATCTACAAGTTATCGCATACAATATTTTAATATTATTGTTTGGTTGTTTTTTTGTAAATTATATTTTGTCGTAGTCATGTGGGAAATCTAAAATCTAGCTTGGGAAGATCAAACTCCTAGTGCATGAACTTGCAATTTTTTTGCTTGAACTTCCATCGTATGAATTTCGTTAGTGAACCATTATAAAAAGTGGGTCGCATGAGAAACGTCCATTATAAAAATTTTTCAAATCTGTGAAGAAAACTAAAAAACAGTTTACCGCCCGGTCCTACTTTTCAGGGCTGGTTCTGATTTGCTAAAATGATTTGGCTAGGTCCCACAACGAAAACGAAATGTGCTAAACATTTGTAGCGTTTCGTCTTTTTTGTAGTTTTGCAAAATTAGTAAAAAATTAGAATTATTTTTGTAGAATATTCATATTATCTCTAGATGGCGGAAGATAAAACCATCACAGTATCGTTTTTTGCCGAAGACGGATCTGCTTTAGGTCCATCTTCTTTGATTCTACCTTTTAAAACCAGCGTAGCAGACCTTCAAGAACTCTGTAATCAGTTTCTGGAGAACGACGACGATCCATTGCCAATTCAGTTTCGATCTGAAGATGGAGCCGAGATTATTGACTCTTTGGCTAGCAGTATTCCTGAAGATGCTATTAATGATGAACAGGTACGGTATTGTTATTACAAGATTTTGAACTTGTTATCTATTAATCGGACTACACAATGTTTAAAGTATTGAAATGACTGTAAGTTTGATTTTTTTAGGGTATTAAACTTATTTACATGCCTCAAGCGCTGTTCAAAGTAAATCCTGTAACTAGATGTACATCAACATTGCCAGGCCACAGCCAGCCAGTCATTTCGGTTCAGTTTTCCCCAGATGGAAAGTAAGTTTTTGCATTTTTATTTATTTTTTGTTTAGAAGCCTTGCCTCAGGATCTGGAGACACAACTGTAAGGTTATGGGATTTAAATACAGAGTTACCATTGAAGACATGCCAAGGACATAAACATTGGGTCTTGTGCATAAGTTTTAGTCCAAATGGCAAGAAGTTGGCTTCAGCTTGCAAGAACGGAGAGGTAAGTTTAAGGAATTGATGCTTTTCTTGTAATAAACATTTATTTATTTTTCTGGACTCAATATGTCTTTCAACCATCGGAATATGCCATAATATATCGGGACTTTTCAGATATTTTTGTGGAACACCGAGACTGGTGCTCAACTTGGCCGAAAGCTAACTGGCCATAAACAGTGGGTGAATTCTTTGGCTTGGCAACCGTTTCATATGGACAGTGAATGTAGGTTGTTGGCTAGTGCTGGAAAAGATACCACAGTGAGGATATGGGATACGATAACTTATCAGACAGTACGAGTTTTGTCAGGACATACAGCGTCAGTGACTTGTTTGAGGTGGGGAGGAGCTGGATACATTTATACTGGGTCGCAGGTAAGTTTGTGCATTATTATATTGTTTTAGGTATTATTTTGTATTTTTAGGTAAGTATAACATTTAAAATGACTTTAATATCTATTTTTTGTATTATTTCAAAAATATGATAAAATTTTACGGAACACAACCAAGTTTACAATTCCAGGACAGAACAGTAAAAGTGTGGAAAGCGGATACAGGCTCACATTACCGTTCCTTGACCGGACACGCCCATTGGATCAACACTTTGGCTTTGAATGTGGACTATGTGTTAAGAACTAAGTCTCTTGATAAAGATAGCGATCAGGCGTCAGTTACAGATGCAGAAAGTGCTTTACAACGATACGTTAAAGTGACAAAAGGTACCACTGAGAAGCTGGTTTCTGGCTCTGATGACTTTACTTTGTTCTTGTGGGATCCCATTAACAACAAACAGTCGATTTCAAGGCTTACTGGGCATCAACAGCTAGTCAATCAGGTAGGTTGGTCTTTTTGAATAACTTTTTCTAATATTCGAGCCAATTTTAAACCCGTGTTGACAGACAAAGTAAATGGCTCAGAAATATCTATACGACATCTTAAAGTTCGCTTATCTGAATAACGTAGTTTTGTAATTTTAGGTAGTATTTTCGCCTGACACCCGGCTAATTGCTTCCGCCAGCTTTGACAAGTCGATTCGAATATGGTGTGGCCAGACCGGTCGATTCTTGAAGACACTGCGAGGCCATGTTCAAGCCGTCTATCAAGTCGCCTGGTCTGCTGACAGTCGACTGTTAGTGTCTGGCTCAGCCGACTCCACTTTGAAGGTTTGGTCGATGAAGAACAAAGGACTAATGATTGATCTACCTGGGCATGGAGCAGACGTCTTTGCCGTAGATTGGAGTCCGGATGGAGAAAGAGTGGTGAGCGGAGGGAAAGATTGTGTTTTGAAATTGTGGAGGCAGTAGTAAGGTTACGCCGGTGCTGTATTGAGTACTATATTCGTATGTTCGGTATATCTTGATAGTGAATTTGTTTTTTGTTATGTTGTCGTTTTGCCTTGTTTTTTGTTACCATAAATTCTTGTTACGTTTATTGTTATTGAAATAAATGCAGTTTTAAACCATTAATCTCTAAAATATACGCATAAATACTTTATTAACTTACAAGAATCACAATATTATTCACAATTGCTTCACATGAGCATCGACATAAGCCTTTATGAACATTAAAGCCGAACAAGAGGCCAATCCCCTGGCCACACTGACATTCCTTCCTGTCCCGAAGAAGACGCTTTGACACTTTTCTTCACCGAGGACGTCCAGAAACACAGTCACTTCGTCTGAAGAAGGTCATTGTCAATATAATTTTACTTATAATTATATTTAGATAGGTACAAGCACACTTATGCCCCATTTCTAACTTTACACTTTAAATTTTTAATATCTTAGTCAAGAAGCTCATAGCTAGCCTTACCTTTCATCATGGGTATCTGCTGAATCTCCCTCTCGAGCTCCGCGATATTATGATTGTGGACCTTGATCTTCTGGTCCCCACGTCCCCGAGTGTCCAAACTGTATTCGTATTTCAGATTGGGCCATATTTTGTGTAATGTCATCTGTTTGTCGTGACGAGCACTCGAGCAAATCTCTTCGAACACCGAGATGGATCCGTCACAGCTATTGTGGGTGATATGCTTGATGTTACCGTATGATTCCAGACGTTTCTTCAAGTAATTTACAAATCCACCTTCTAACACGGCTTCTGGTTTCTTGACTTCTTCCGCTTTGGGACTTGAGGCTTTGGTTTCGATTTCCGGGATTGTCAACTCCACAACTGAAAGATCGCTTATGTAAGTAGATGATTAAGATCTATCTCAACATACCAAGTTAAACTTTTTTAATGTTTCTATGAAATTTTTAACCAAACTCTTCCCTAACCAACCCCGTTCATTTACAAACTGACTAACCTACCACCTTTAATCTCCTCGTTGATCCTGTCGAACATCTTCTTGGCCGCGGCAGCCTTGGCCTTCTTCTTAGATGTCGCTGTCTCTGATACGACAATGTTCTTCAGAGTACAAGTACATTTGAAGAACTTGAGACCTTTGTCTTCTTCTATGGCCTCCATGTCATATTTGGGCTTAGTGTTGATCTTCTTTTGTCCACAGAGCAAATCACACTTGCCCGGCCAGTTGTCGTTGGCCATCTGTTCATCGTTACCTAATTCTGGCTGGAGACTCAGACTAAAAAGATATTGTAGATTGTAATGGCATCAAAACATAATAATTTATACATTACAGTGTTTTTTCCACACCTACCAGTCTTCAACCCTTTACTGTAACATATTTCGTATAAAAGTGTGGCAGCCGCACCTAACTTCTTAAGCCTACGACTCAACACTGAGATCTAGCTAGGCCCGTTTGGCCATAAGTAATTATTCAAAAACAAACTTACATATACTGCTCAGCTTCACCTTGAGTATTCCCTGGAATCGAGAACTCTCTGTATTTGCCGGCCTTCACAATCTTTAAAAGTACATCTCGAGCAGCCAAATGTTGTGCTGTCTTCCTGTTCCTAGACACACAGCTACCTTTGAAGCCGTCGATACTCAATTCAGTCCCGTGTTTACCCTAAAAATGGCGATATTAAAGAAATATAAGATGTTGTATGCTATCTTTTGAGACTATTCGTCCAAAAAACAGTTCAAAGCAAAACGACTAGTTAGATAAAAAGCTTGAAAGATAGGCTTTTTGTAAGCATTGTTAACACAAAAGTTCGGTATGTGACTCCCATACAAAAACCCGACGATCAAAAGATACTATCTCATGCTACAATAAACATAAAATAACTTACATCAGCTGTTTCAAAGTTGTTTTTCTGAGGCTGACAGTTCCTGTACTTCCTACAGCCCTCTTCCAACAACGCTGCTAAGGTTTGACCTGGTTTTTGGGTCATACCTTTAAAAAAAAAGATTATATGTTAATTAAAAAATTCTGTGCCCCTACTCCCAACAATTTGCTTTGCGAGAAGGCACAAGACTATCTGAGCAACCCAATATTAACCATGCCTGATACAACGGCATTAACCCCAGCCAAAGCCACTTCAAAGTTACTGTAATACGATAAAATAAGTTTCACAATAACTACAATGTCAGATAAACATAATTAAAACAACTTTAAACAAGAATGTAATGCAAGGAACTACCAGTAAATACAAGTTAGCACCGACATCCTATACACAGTTTATTCACTTTTGCTTAGTGTTTTGGGCAAGTCTGTTTCTAATCAGTTTTCCATATTGACCGAACAAGAAGAACATTATTGCGAAAGCGATGAGAAGTTCGATGATCTTCCTAGTTGACATCCCTTCCACTATAGAGACTGTCATTCTATCTTGAGGTCTAACTCCAAGGGAGTCTTCGACTCTCCTGACGTCGGCTTCAAACTTGTTTGGCTCTCCACTGTTGTCCACGTACTTCACAAGAACTTGGTGACCTGGCCACTAAATTTTAGAAAAATAATATAAGTTCGATGATCTTCCTAGTTGACATCCCTTCCAGTATCAATAACTTAAATTTAGGAAACAAAGTTGACGTCTTTAAATTAACTTATGATAAAAGTTTTTTCTGTTAGTCTACATATTTTCAAAAAAACCTAAGAATTTAAATTTAATAGTCTAAAACTTACAGGTTTACCATCAATTATAGCTCCATCATGAAGGTTAGCTAGTGCAACATTTGAAGACTTGTTGTACAAGATGTAGCGAACCTGAAATGCAATTTCAAATTCACTGTTTTTAAGTTTTTAATCAGAAAAAATTGTTTTAATAACTTTACAATTCTTGACACGAAATCAATAGTAAAGTTAACATTCCTAGCTTAACCTTCAATCTTGTTTTACTTACTTCTCCAGTCTTAATAAACTTTTCGACAAATTCCTCAAAAGATATAGGATCTCCTAGACCACGCGTAACATCAGACGCATTTTGAAACATGAAATAGGTTAGCACTGCAGATCCCATGAAAGAAACAAAGCCCAGGATCCGAATCTTGCGTACTAAAGTGTTGTTATCAATAAAATCGTCCTTCGACAAACAGTTAAATCTACGTTAAAATCAACTTATCAACATGTTTTGTGAAATGAAACGCAATTAAGCTCAAGCTCTGTGAAACAGATCCTTTATATAATATACGTTTACATACTCATTTCAGGTGGTATCTTCATTTTTTCCTTGATCTTTTCTTCTTCTTCAGATGTTTTTTGTTCATCTTTTGATTTCTTTTCATTATCCTTTACATTCTCGTGCTCTTTTCCATTCGTTTTGGATCCATTATGATCGCCGGATGCTTTGAAACGGACATTTCTTTGTTCTAAACACTAAATCAACAATAACATAACGAAACTTACGAATAAGAGGAAGAAGAGAACGTAGAGTAAATTTAGAAAAGGATTGACATATTATCCGTCTTGCCAGCATTATCCACTTATTCTTTATTTACCGCATTCCAAAATAAAATATTTTTATTTATCGTATGCCAAAATATTTTGATAAAGTTTTCCGGCCGAAACCTTTTATTTAACGTAAGGTGGTACTAACATAACAAAGTCCAAAAACAATAATTTATTACAAATAATTTATTGTGAACATGAGTATCAGTTATGAAATAATTACAAACCAAATAAGTTAAGGTTGACTTTCCGAATTTTGTGAGTTTTC
The DNA here is from genome assembly GCA_904066225.2 of Bursaphelenchus okinawaensis. NCBI lineage: Eukaryota > Metazoa > Nematoda > Chromadorea > Rhabditida > Aphelenchoididae > Bursaphelenchus > Bursaphelenchus okinawaensis. Next base: position 6,909,822 of record CAJFCW020000002.1, on the reverse strand, counting down.
GTCACCACTCTTTTCTTGAGAATCTTCAGAATTCTGCTCACATTCTTCTTCTTTTGGTTCTTCGGTCTTCTTTTCCTCCTCTTCTTTAGCCTTTTCTTCATCTACTTCCATCTTCTCTGTTTCCTCTGATCCCTCTGTCTTCTGTTTCTTGAACTCTTCGAGATAATACTCTGTCCACAAGCCAACGTACTCTCGATACTTTTGTTCGTTGAACTCGGGTTTGTCGTTTTTGATCTTCTTCATCTCTTCGTTGAACTTTTGGCTATGCTCTTCTAAGCTCTTTTTGCGGCTTTGGAATGCTTCTTCAAGTTTTGCTAGCTCGTCATTCAGTTTGTTCTGCAATAAACGTACCTTAATAAGAGAAGATTTAAGGCAGAAGAAATAGACAAAGACAACAATATTGAGTAATGTTAACTTATACAAAATACATATCTCATCCAGCACATATCAAATTTGCTTCTTACCTGATGTGCAGACAAAGAACCAGCTTGTCTCTTTAGCTGGTCGATTCTGGATTGAGCGACCAGCGTTCGAGTATCAGGCAGCGCTGCTGATGAGAACACTTCACTCATCAACCGGTTGTCCCTATCGTATCGTATTCCAGCTACTCGCTTCCTCGTCATTTCAAATGGATCTTCATCATCGACCGGTTGAATGGCTGCTGCACTGTTGTTTGTGAATCCAGCAACTCGACTTCGTGATGCAGCTACATGCTGGTTAGTCATTGCTTGCTGGTAGCTCTTGAGTTGACGTTCGTACTCAATCTTGTCCATCTCGTACTCTTGTTGGAACTGGGCCTTCTCCGAGTCTGGAGCTTCCCTCCACATCTGGCCAATAATCTTACCAATGTCAAGTAATTGCACTTCTGGGTTCTCGGCCTTGACTTTGGACCACATCTTTCTACTGAACCTCATGTACGGGACCAATGGTCTTTCTGGTGGCTTTATTGGTCTTGAATGCATGTCCTAAACGATGTCAATGTAATATGTTTTCTGTTAAAAACTTTACAGAAATTTAATTTACATGAAGAGTTGTGGGTTCTTCTAGCTTCTTTTCTATTGAACTTATAAAGTGTAATTCCTAAACAATAACACAACAATTTAATATAACTTACTCTGGTTGACCTGCTGGAGACAGGATTCTGTTGCCTTGACGTACGATGCATTTTTGTAGAATAAGATCACAAGATGATTCAAACACACAACGTTATACTGGACAAAATGTAAAATCTATTTTTACCGAGTTTTTTCCGCATAAAAAAGAAAAAAAGCGCTGGCGTTCTGCATGATTTCGCGACGAAGAGAGAATTTGGCGGGAATTCAAAAAGCGAGTGGACTTTTTTTTAAAGGGATCTTTAAGAAGGCAGATAGATGAGCCAAAGAATGGCCTGTTCAATTTAATTTTCAATTTTTAAGTCAATGTTGCGATGAAAACTTGTTTTTACAGAGGTGTAGAGCTTCTGTAGCTACTACACTATTCCAATGATTTCTGAGCTTTAAAGCTTTGTGTACTGCGTAAAATGAGTTTTTCGTAAGCAGTGGAATGCCCCTTTGTTTGTTTGTAAACAAAACAACCTAGGAGCCATTTCGAAATTGGTGGTTTAGGCAAGATTTATCATCTACATGAGATCTAATCGTTCTGGATTCATTGTCTTCTGCCATTTTATGGTAAAACAATTTAAATTTGGTGGACATGTCAAAAAAGACATTGTTGTCCCCATTTGTGTTTATATTGTCCTGCTGAAATAAAAAATAAACACGCACGGAGATTTCGAAACGTCACGGTGGCCAGTTTTGAGGGAAGAACGTGCTTTTCGACGGCCTACTCTCGAATCTCGAGTTCGTATTATGTGAATATTTGTTTACCGAATTTCGAGAATTACACGCGTGATCATTCAGAGGTCAGGACATAAGGGGTATGTGTGTTTGCACTTACTTTGGGTTGCAATTCCTTTTGGAATTTACTTTGTATTTTGATGGATCACCGAGGTGACAGTCTGAAACATTACTCTGTTATTGTTGTCAATAAAACGGGCTGAGAATGGCTTTCAATAGGTCAGGATTATCAGGGTTTTATTGAAATGTTATTAAAAATAAAATCTTGATTTTATTACCGTTTGATAAGTTATGGCATTGTTTTCTACCGTGCAGTCATTTGAACTCTAATCGTTTGCACTGTGCAGACTCCCTGAACTGTCCTGAGGCTTAAAGACTTTTGAGAATGTTTTTAACAAGAAACGTTTAAAATCATAGTAAGATTGACGTATTTTGCCTCTTTTTACTATGATGTAACAAAGTGGACTATTTCGTTCAAAAGTTATGGCCAACTTGATGTTGTAGCCCCAATTAATATTAGGTTGTTCAATTAATTGTGAGTCCCCTCTCGAAGCAAATTTTTAGCGTTACGAGGCACAGAATTATTTGAACAACCTAATATAAAGTTAGGCGACAGTACTAATGTAATATTGCTGATAAGGTTGTTGAAGGTCAATTCTTCTGAATCCTAGTTTTTGCGACACTGCAACCTAATAGTACTGCTATGTCTGCTAAGGCTGTTTAGTCATAAAGTTGCAAGACCTATAAATAAATCACTAAGCTATGTTGATATTTCATAGATTTGGCTATAAACAATGATAAGAGCAAAATGATGTTGTAAAACAGTCTTCAGAACATGTCATTCACTGGCCTTGAATGTTTATGTTGATAAGTGTTTTTCAAAAACTTTGCTAATGCTTGTTATCACTCTATTTGCACCTCCATGGGAGTTTAACGCATCTTAGTTTTGTCAACTTATTTCCGAGAAATTTGATTGCAATGAATGGTGTTTAAGATAGGTCCAGCGTGTTATTTTAGAATACTTTTGGGTATAGAGAGGCTCGGCACGGGGAGGGGTAAGGGTAGTATTTATGGTTTAACTGTGGTAAGATAAAGGCGTACAGTGTAAAACTACTTATCATTACATTACCTTCGCAAAAGTTAAGAAAAATATTGCTAGTCTAGACTGTTTTAACATACATCTTTGTTAAATTATTTTAAAACGGTTTATTTTTGTTGATTTTTGACAAGATATGTTCCTCGTGGCCGTGACGTCTGCCTTTTGACGATTATAGTTGCATAGGCGGGCTTATCACTTCCGGAGGCCGAAGGGAAAGGTCTGGGCTTGAAGAAAGAGAAGCGAAGATATATGTGATCTATAAGTTCAAGTGGTTTGTCTCGCTTTTAATCGTTTTGTAGTTTGAATTCTTTGAAATTTGTTTTGTCATTTCTATATCTACATGTATATATGACAGTTTATATATATATGACCCCAACTTCATACAGCTCATGACCCCATGTTCATATCGCTGTATAAAGTTCGATCGCCGCCAAAGTAACGTCCTTTCCACCGCAATGGTTACTTTGTATAATTGCCCATAATGGGCGCGGATCGAAGGCCATCACTTATATTACTCTCGAGTTCACTTTCAGGACGATGACTGACGTCGAAGGGGGTAAGTTGCCCTCGCCTCAGGCAGAACAAGAGCAAAAGTTGTTGGACGACAAGGAAACCGCCAGGAGCTTGAATCCGTCCGTGGATCCGGCTAAACTTGAGGTAATGATTTGTTTAAGTGAAGTTAGGGCTGGAGACTATTTAAGGTCAGGCTAGAAATTTAAGGCTAGAATTGTTTCTTTTTCGTTTCAAAGGCTGTCATCATGACAGAATTAATGGACTGAAAAAAGACACCAAAAATTAGCAAAAAAGCTCTTGAACTGACCACAACTTGCTATTCTTTATGTAACCTTATGTCAAAAGTCCTTCTCATATCACCTCAATCACTTAATTGATAACAACAACATCCCCACTCCGTTTACCCCACCCTATCTTGATAAGAGATAGCGATATTGTTGTTCGTAAACAAGAAGTGTCATTTGTTCGGCCTTTGACCTTTTTTCTTTTTAATCCCACGTGTTTTGGAGAACGTGGAGGTTTAAAACAAAGGAATCTGAATGGCCGACGAGATCCGCCAGCGAAGTCGCGTCTCGTCCGCGACCGAACGGAGTCCACTGATAGCGACAAAGGAACCAGAAAACGTGGGAACCCTTTGACATTGTCTTGAGTTAGCGTTAGAGCATAGATAAGGCTGTAGCTAGAGCGTTAGAGCATAGATAGAGCTGTTTTGCAAGATACTTCTATCGATTCGAACACGTTTCATAACAAAAACATGTTTACGGAGCGAAAATAGATATGATTTTACTACAATATAGGCATACATAACGTTATACTATAAAATTGTAAATAAATTTAAGTATTTTTTCAAATAGAATCTTTTAAAAATACTATAATTTTGCAAAATACGACCAAAGATGTCAAAAATTGTTACAAAAAGTTCATTTCAAAAAATTATGCCATTTTATTTAGGGAAAGCTAACCAAATCATTACTGTTCGCTGTGATCGCAGTAACCGTTGGATCCTCCTTCCAATTTGGATATCACATTGGATGTGTTAATGCCCCAGGAAAGGTAAGACAACAAAAAAGATGAGTGCAATCTACATTTCTTAAAACTTCAAACAAGTTTTAGACTTCTATTGAAGCTAATTTATCCTTCTCAGCCTTACTCAAACCTATCTTTTCTTACCTGATATTTTAAATAAAATTACCATGCTTTTTGGTCCTTCACGCTTGAAGGTCTTGAATTCAAGTTATAAGTCCTTTACTGTTCATCCTCCACTCAAAGTTTCAGTTGATCACAGAATGGTTCAAAGTGTCCCACAAACACTTGTACAACGAGACTCTGACCGCCGAAGCGGCCGACTTCCAATGGTCGATTGCGGTCGGCATCTTCGCGGTCGGTGGAATGGTCGGTGGCCTGTTGTCAGGCTGGTTGGCTGACAAGATGGGCAGGAAAGGAGCACTCTTGTTCAACAACATCTTCGCCTTGCTGGCCGCTGCTTTGATGGCCTTGGCCAAGTACGTGGACGTGTACTACCTTTTGACAGTCGGTCGGTTAGTGATCGGCTTCAACTGTGGACTGAGTTCTGGTCTTGTGCCAATGTACTTGACTGAAGTGTCACCCATCAACTTGAGGGGTGCTTTGGGAAGTGTTCATCAGCTTTTGGTCACCATTTCTATTCTGGTTTCACAGATTTTGGGCTTGCCGTTTTTGCTCGGAACGGCCGAGCGATGGCCGTACATTTTTGGTAAGATACCTACTATGATATAGCGAAAATATATCTACTGCAATATAAAATAAAAATATGTTAAAAAAGGATCCGTCTAAAAAAGCAAAATCCTTACATTATTATTGATATTTCTTCTATTCGATCACGTTGTAGCCTTCACCGTGGTCCCCTGCATCTTCCAACTTATCACCCTTCCGTTGTGCCCAGAATCCCCCAAACACAACCTTATCAACAAGGGTAACACCGAACAGGCCGAGAACGACCTCAAGAAGCTCCGTGACTCCACCGACGTCCATGTTGAACTTGATCTGGTCAAGGAAGAGGCTGCTGCCGCTCGTAACCAATCCAAGGTCACGATCTCCCAACTGTTCGTGGGCGTTCTGAAGTGGCCTCTGTTCATCGCCATCATGATGATGTTCTCCCAACAGTTCTCCGGTATCAACGTCGCCATGTTCTACTCAACCAAGGTGTTCCGTGACGCTGGTCTACAAGGAAATGGTCCCATCTACGCGACAATCGCCATGGGAGCAATCAATGTGGCTCAGACCGTGGTCTCGTTGTGGTTGGTCGACCATCCCAAGTTCGGCCGACGATCTCTGCATCTGGCTGGTCTGATTGGAATGCTGATTTCCTCTCTTCTGATCGTTGCTTCTCTGACCATTGCTGGTACCAATGCTCGTGGAGAACCAGAGAACCAATGGGCTTCGTATGCTTCCATCATCTTTGTGCTTCTGTTTGTCGTAGCGTTTGCTACTGGTCCAGGTAAGGGTTTGATAATACTTTAAAGTTTCCTATTGATATGAAAAAGCGACAGCCAACATTTTTGTAGCCTATCTAAGAAAAAAATTAACATAAATTGATAAAACCAAGAAAAATATGCTTTGATAAACTATTTAAAAAAACTATATTATACTAGACAATGTACGTCTGTTGTAAAATTATCAAATTACTGCTTAAGGTTCGATTCCATGGTTCTTCGTAAGTGAAATCTTCCCATCATCAGCTCGAGGAGCTGCCGCTTCTGTCGCCACTCTGGCCAACTGGTTAGCCAATTTCCTGGTTGGAGTTTCCTTCTTGCCACTGAACGTAAGTTATCTATCTAAATCAACAGAAATTAGCTGTTTCTGGACTCAACACAACAAAATAATGGCAAAAACAATGTTAATGTTTAAAAAACCTTGATATAATCACGTTTTGTGACATAGTTCATACTTAAAGATTTGTATAACTCAATATTTCGCCAAAATATCCTTTAAAGCTTCGCAAAATTCAAAAAAATCAGCGACAAACTACACCAAAATCTACCGATTTTGCTCTTAAAATATACGAACCCATTAATATTATCCTATAAACCTCCCTCCCATTCCAGAACATACTGAGACAGTACTCGTTCTTGGTGTTCTCCTTCCTCCTGGGCATCTTCATCGTGTTCACCTACAAGTTCGTGCCCGAGACCAAGGGCAAGACTCTCGACGAAATCAACAAACAAATGAAAAAAGGCAGTCAATAACCGTACTCTCATCCTACTGTAACTTCTCAGCCGTTTATTTATCACTAGTCCAGCATATTATAATGGATTTTCACAATTTTAAATTGTTACCAAACTGCCTCAGGCTTATTTAATCCACTAATAAAAGTATTAAAGCTTAGGTACAGTAATCCTTTGGAATCAGTCATATTTTAGTATTAAATACGGTTTTTTAGGTTTAAAACCAAATTTGCATAATTCAAAAGGTTTTGGTAACGGTAATGTTTAATGTACAAAAGTATATTACATTGTGATACAAAACATACAATTTCAAACTGTTATCATCTTTTGTAAAATTACAGTAATTAATTCAGTAATAGACCTGATTTAACTACCATAACCTTCAAAGCCTGATGACTAACAAGGAAAGTACCGTACCTGCCCCGCTCAGAATCAGCTCAAAATTTTTATATGAATACTTTGTACCCCAATAGTACCCATTAAAAATTTTAGCTCGCGCTTCTGAGTTTTAAATTTAAATTATTTGAGTTTCCCGCCAATTTGGCAACTTTGGCATTGTGTTTCAAGCACTTTTTTCGGCTTTCCAGACAAGATACGCTTACAAATTAAAAAATGTAAATTCATTTCAAGGTTTTCTACTAGTATATCAAAGAAAAATTATAAAAAGTCAAAAAATGACGAAGTTATAAGCTTAAAACACAATGCCAAGTTGGCGGGAAATTCAAAATGTCATTTTTTGATCTCGATTTTCTCGAGATTTCCTGGGAAGCGCGATTTAGTACTTTGCTATAGACCTTATATTTACATGATCTTCCTATATAAAAAGTTTGGAGTCAATCAGAGCGGGGCAGGTCGGGCACTTTCCTTGTAAATAACAGTTGACTACGGTAACAAGAAAATAAAACGTTTAACTTAATTCGAAACCAGTTTCCGCGTGAATGGCATACCGTAACTTCTCCAACAACACCGACTTTTTACTGTAATTTGGGAGTTTGAGAAGATTGAAACAAGTCGAAGCAGTTGGCAGTCGATTCGGATTTTTGCGTTTTATGGCCAAAAAGCCTCGGATCACTGAGCCCAGGGTGTCGCCTTGGTCCTGAAAAACAATATTATAAATCGTTTTCATAAAACCTCAAATTTTATACTCCTGCTATCATAATATGTTGTCCAAATATGAATGGACCAGTTTTATTTTAAAAAAATCAAAATTGCCATTTAAAGGCTCATTCATATTTGGACGACCTAATATAACACATCATTAACAATCAATTTGAGTCAATTCTTCTTTTATTCACTGTTAACTTCAGATTAACCCTTGTTACAACATGTCATACTTACATTGTCATCAGAAGTCTCAACGCAACGAATCGAGAACGGTGGTTCGAGATAAGCAAAGCCAAGTAATGGAGGTCGGGAGCAACTTGTTCCGAACTAAAAACATTCTGATATCCTCTCTAGTTAGCATACATACACTAAGATTTCAAACACGACAACATACCTTAAGGAACAGATGTCTTTCCTCTGAGGTGAATTCCTTTTCCATAATTTCCCACAGCCATCGTATGACACGATGATTACTGTGAAAGCCTCCAAAGTACTGTGTGTGCTTCTTTAGATCTTCCAAGTCAAAATCACTAAAAACGGATAATGTAAACCTTTATACAGGGTGTGCCAAAAGTCCCTGAACTCATTTTTTTAGTCATATATTTATTAAAACAATCAATCTACTTAAAACAACAACTAACAATAGTAACATATAGTACTAGTTATAACATAGTCAAGCGGTTTCGAAGTGGCTCCTCTTTGCCGCCGCGCAGAGGCGTAAACGCCTCACAAAGTTTTCAGCGATGGGCCGCAGGTCCTGATGCGTAAGTTTGTCCCATTCGGATGAGAAGATATTCATGTTGGAACAGGCACATAACCCCTCAAAATGACAGACATTACTCTACAGAGCCTCCTAGAGACTTGGCCATCGTCGAACACCGTCAACACCCTCGGGGCATTATGGTTTGGGCAGGAGTATGCGCCTCGGGCAAAAATCCTTTGATTTTGTTGAAGAAGGAGTAAAAATCAATAAAGAAGTGTACCAAAAAGACATTCTGGAAGTCGTAGTACTGCCTTGGTTCCTAAAACACTTCAGGAACACCAAATGGACGTTTCAAAAGGACTCTGCGCCAGCCCATAAAGCCAAAACAACACAGGAGTGGTGTCGGACCCATTTTCCGGACTTTATCACCTCAGCTGAAAGGCCTCCGTACTGCCCCGATCTCAACTTGATGGATTAAAGTATTTGGTCGATATTGTAGGCAAGGGTGTGTTGTAGAAGACACCAAACTTTGGAGTCTTTGAAACAAGCATTGATCGAAGAGTGGGACTCAGGACCTGCGGCCCATCGCCTAAAACTTTGTGAAGCGTTTACGCCTCTGCATGGCGGCAAAGAAGGGCCACTTCGAAACCGCTTGACTATGTTATAACTAGTGCTATATGTTATTATTGTTAGTTGTTGTTTTAAGTATATTGATTGTTTTAATAAATATATGTCTAAAATAATGAGTTCAGGGACTTTTGGCACACCCTGTAAAACAAATTGAAGACCTTAACGATTTTTTGAAACTTACTCATTCTGTCCAGATACCAAGTACTGTAGCTCCAACGAAGTGAATAGACACAACCATTGTGGTGATATTAAAGTCCTGAAGCCTTGAACAAACCTTTGACATTGTTCTTGAGTCTGATGAACTACTCGAAACAATGCCATCCGGTGAATGTATGAGATTCTGAAAAAGGAACATAAACAATAAATACAAAATAAGTTTAATGTACGACATCATAGAGAGATATATGCTTACTTGTTGATATTGTTGACTGAAATGTTACTGCCTCCAGCAATCAGTTCATGAGTTTCTACCTAAAATACATTAAAAATATTGGTAATGCCAAAAAAAAACAAAAAACATTCTCAAAAACTGTTTTTCATCAAAGCTAATTACCTATTTTAATAAAAAAAACCAAAACCCTATATTATCCTTGCCAAACCATTTACCTTCCCCAAAACCTCTTCAGTCAAGGCAAAAGTAAGCCCCAGGTCCTCCACATCTCCGTCGTAGTGCTTCACAAATGTCAGATTCTTGTACAATTCCGGATCCAGACTTGATAACTCATCAAACGCCCACAACTTCTTCTTCAGGACAGCTGCCAAAAGTACTGGAGCTAGGTGTAGGTCAATGCAGATCCCTTCATAAACCGCTTTTCCCAACATTTTGCCAACGAATTCGAACAGATTCAGATGATTATCATGAATGTACGACGTGGAAGATGGGTATAGTACATTGTTGGCCGTGTTCTTGAACAGATTCAGCCCTGGATCAAACACCTTCTTCAAGGTCAACTCGAGGAACTCCTTGAAGACACCGTCCTGGTCGATTCCCACTTCTGGCAGACCTTGTTGGTTCACGAACTTGACTCTAATCACTCCTTTCAATGCTTTTGAACTCAGGTCCGACAGTTGAACAAAGCCGTCTTCCAGTAGCCGGTCACGGTGAATCTCGATTATGTGGGTTTCGTGCTTTGAGAGCTTGTCCTTTTGTACCAGCTTTCGGAATAGTACTATACGCTGTTTGAGTGGTACTGAGTGAGGTAGCATGTTCATCAGTTTCAGTGCTCTTTGTGTGCCTTTTTCGAATTCGGCTACAATTTGTGATGCTTTTACTTCTCTGGAAGTAAAAAGATATTATGAATGTTATTATAAGCAAATTTAAATATAGAAGATAGTAAAATTAGTTATTTTAGTTAATCCTACTATAAAATATAAAAACTTTAAAATAAAGAGCTGTCCAAACTTTAAAATGCTTACTTTACAATCCAAAAGTCTTTAAAATTGACAAAAGACTTTCTACTGTCTCTCATCAATAGCAGCGAGTTCAGTTGGTACACACTCCCAAAGAGCACATCGACTGGTCGTTCCTGGTAATCTTAAAATAAAAACGTTTTGTAAATACCACATCCAGTTCAGAAAGAGCAAAAAATCCACAAAAACCTAAAACTTACGTAATAACTCTTCCCAGATGCATCTGAAGCAGAAAGTGTTGCAAAAAGAAGCAATTTCACAAAGCTGCTTCAACGTGAACGGCTTCTGATTCTCGTACAATTCTTTTTCGTCCAGAATCCTATAATTAATACAGTTTTCAATTATTAAATTAACTTAAAAAAGCTTATTCCTTTTTCAACGCACGATATACTAGAAGATATTAAATGCAATTTTATGTTGAAAAATAGGTAATAAACATTCAAAGATTCGATTATAAAATCATAAAAGTATCTTTAAACACATACGATATCAACGAATGCGCAGCTTCAGCAAACAGTTCCAAGGAAGACGAGTACGGTAGTTTAATATCGGGATCCAGGGTCAACAACTTCCAGTAACTTTCAATTCCTCCATCGTTTATGAACTCCCAAAGCCCTACCAAGATCTTCTCGTTTCGACACAAACCTAAAACAATGACTAAAGTTGTTCAAATAATTCTGTGCCCCTCTCAAAGCAAATTTTCTTATCAAACAAGAATATCTTTGAATATAAATAATTAGGCGTACTGTATAAGGAACCCATAAATAATAAAGTGTACCGTATAAAGTACCCACAACCAATAAGATGTACTGTTTACAGCACCCAAATGTCTAAAAAAAAGAAAAACTACAAATCATACCACTTAAAACGTCCGGCTTCTTCGCTCTGAATGTGGTCACCAAAGTCTGGTACAACTTGCACACTTCAGCTATCTGGTTGTTACTCGGTAAGTCGACAGTTGCTGACAAACCTTTCGTTGACAATATTTTAATCACTTCTGAAACAGAACGTCATGCTAGTATTAATAAAATTGTCTGCCCCAAGATCAGTAAACATACTGAAGCACTGTTTTAGTAACCAAAAACAGTGTTTCGGCCTTAAAACTGTATTAAAATTGTAATAAAAGCAGTTTACATTAACGCAATGTGTTACTACAGACACCCTGATAGTAATTACCCAAAAGTAAATAAACATGCTGAAAGAATAATTGCCAATACACAAAACTTACTCTGAACAAAATCGAATCCAGTAATCTCCTTCTGTGCCAACTTGACCGTTTTTCTGCCATCTTTTTTGTTGTCCACCTTTAATATCAGTCCAAATAGCTGGTCTAACATCCCTTTTGACCACAGCAACTCAACTTGGTATTGTACTCTGTTCGAAGCTGCTTGAGATCTAAAACAACATTCATTTTCATTCATAAACCAAGGGTAATAACACAAAACAAAGGCCCATCGTATAATATGTTATATAGAATCAAGTACAAAAGTTCATTGCGCGCCTTGTTACTCAAGTACAAAAGTTCCCGTCAGATCTCTAGTTACACTGTCACACCCTAAAACCAAAAAACTACAATAACCTTACCCTTCATCCAACCGTTGACTAGTCCAACCCAAAACCGAATGAAAGTACTTTTTGTTGACAACCTTCTCCTTGCAATGCTCTAGAATGTAGTTAATGGCCAATGTCCATGCCTCAACATTCATATCGAACAGAGCCTTCACTGACATTGTCAGTTGAACAAAGTTACCCAAGAAGTTGACAGAAGAAACAACATTTTTCAATTGCAGTTTATCTTCTGAAGCACGACGCAACACTCTTTCGAATACTGTGTCTGCTTCAAATTCCGATAAGGTCTAAAGCAATTGGTTATTATAATATAAAGTTGCTAATATCACTTCAGTGACTTTACATTATCAGTGTTGATTTGACAAAATCAACATTTCTGAAGTACGGTAAGTTTACGGCAGTAAATTAAAAAATATTCACTTACATCAGAAGTCAGTACAGCGTAAAATGCTGGACATACAAAGATACCATCCAAGAAATTGTCAATAATGTCCATAGTCCATCCGCCAGCTTTCATTACTCTGTAAAACTCCGTAGATTAAACTTTACAATGTTTTACTGTACATCTAGCTCTCATACTCAACATAGTACTAAAGACATTTAGTTCTCATATCTTTATAATAACCTACCTGAAGGTAAAGACAGCCAGTTGGTTCAAAGATCTAGATGGCAACGCTGTTTTTGTGCCTTTAAGACCATTAGAAATCGACGTCTAAACTCAATGTTATCATTGAGATAGAAACAAACTTACGGTCAGCTTATCAAATTGAGCAGAATCAGTCATTCCCAGTAACATCTTCGTACACAAACTTTGCATAACCTTAACCAAAGCCGGTTCTTTTACTATTCCCCACATAGTTGGATTGCTGTAAACTTCCAAGAACTCCACCAGCACTACCACCATTTTTAATTGGGTAATGTGCTCTACCTAAAGAAATATTTTAGATTATAACTTAAATTAACTGCAGACATGCTTTCTTTTTAGTAGCTACTGTTGCTACTTCCAATAGCAACTAGTGTTAACGTAAATATAAACTTAACATTCCATATGACCTTTCATCTATAGTAATGTAACTTACGTCTGCTTTAGAGACGAAATCAGTAACATGAGCAAACATGTTTTGAATGTGTTGAGAAGCGGGCTTGATGTATTGTACAGACAAGAATAATGTGGCAAAAGAGCATGACTTATTCGTACTTGTAATTGATTTTATCAACGTCCTAGTATAACAGACCAACAACTGCAAATACTTTTACTATTTTGAGTCTGTAAACGACATTTAAAAGTTTCTGTACTTTACAATATTTAAATACTAACGTCTTCAAAGCTTTACAAATCGTACTGCAAAGCTTTAAAGATGTTTGCAATAGAAAGAAGTACATCATCCAAACGTTTTTTCAGAATGTTCTTCTGATTTAACCTTTTTAATTTTAATATGTGAGCTTACATCCTTGTTAAAGTCATTTTTGCATAATTGTCCCAAAAGCAACCTTCCATAGGTTAACAACTTTGTGTTGGCATTCAGCTTGAGTCCATCTTCTCCAAAATATTCGTGAAACTCTTTCCTAAACACTCAGTAACATAAAATCAATATTCCCTTACTGTATTTGATCCTTCAACCTCTTCCGAGTCAGATATCCTTTAATATAAGCCCCGAGATCAGTAAACAACTTCTCGGTAGCTCTTTGTTGTTCTCTCTCACGTCGTTCTTGTTGTGATCGTTCCAGAAAACGCTCTGAATCCAAGTTTAACAACGCCATTGGCACTGTTAATTAGTCATTACTCAGAGACTTAAGCCATTACACCGGTCGATACATTGGTTACGCTCTTTTGCTTCATAAAGTAACTTACCACAATTTTCCGTTATTTCCGTTTATTAATTGTTTTTGCGCTAGCTGCGTCCAGAATTCTCAATACTGCGCTAAAACAACTAAAGTTTTCGAAGTGCGCGCGCGATTTGCAGCTGTTATCAATCTGTTGGCCTTCCGATATTGTCCTAGTTTTTTATTTTTTCTCGAATAACCGGAATTCTGGATGAATAGATTGTTTTCTTTTATTACATCACAGTTGTATACTAGGTTCTCGGACTTTTAAAAATATATTGTTTAGCCATGGTTGATGTCGACGAAACTATCAAACGGATCCAGTCACAGAAGGGAGTTCTGGGTGTTTTGATTATGGATGTTTGTGGTGAGTGTTTATTGATGTTTTTATTGTACTTTAGGTTGAGCACTTAACAGAATTTTGCGGTTTATGTATTATGTAAATTATGTATAGCTTAACATCGTTTAGGTCGTCCAATCCGATCAACGTTTGACGACGAATCAACAGCACAGTACGCTGACCGTTTGCACGAACTGTGTGAAAAGTCGAGGAACGTTGTGAAAGACCTCGACCAGACTAATGATTTGTCTTTCTTGAGGATGAGGACTAAAAACAACGAGATTATCATAGCGCCGGACAGGGATTATCTGATAGCAGTTGTGTCCAACAAGTCAACCTGATGCTCTCACGGCTTTAAAATTGTAAATTATACTGTAATTACTGCGTTATTGTAAAATAAACGAATGACATACATATAATAGATATTAATGATTGTGTTGTGTGCACTTTGTTATTTCTAATGGTTTTTTGGTTATGTATTTGAGTGTTTTGCTAGGTTTGTATTACTTATATTACCTTTCGCAGATGTCGTGGTTATTTGGAGTTAAGCCTCAGGCCGCGGTGCCGCCACAACAGCCAGAAGGAGCAGGTACGTTCACTGTAATCGTTTACAATATTATCGTAAATATTTTTTTGTTTTACTTTTTATACAGAAAAATAATGTTGTTAATAAAGTTTTTAATTTGTTTATAGCTCCATCAGGGCCACCACAGCCTCAAGGTGGAGCAGCGAAAGGAGATGGTTCTCAGTTTAACTACTCCTTCGATTCTACTGCTTTGGAAAGAGCTGCCCGTGCCGCCAAGGAACTGGAAAGCTCCTCAAATGCTAAACAAGCATTGGAATTGTCAAGACTTCAAGAAATCACAAAACAGAAGGAAATCGAAGTTCACCAAAAGGTAAGTTATCCAAAACATATTAACCTTGCAATTGTTACAAAAATCTGTAAAAATAGTTATTACGTCATTTTTAAGGATATCAAAAAGCAGCATGTTATTTATAAACATTAGTTTTTGACTAATCATTTATGGTTTTTTCTGAAATATAAGTAATATATGTTAATACTTCAGCAAATCGAGGCTCAAATTGCTTCTATGAAAGCTGAAGGAGCACGATTAGCTGAAGAAGAACGACGAAAGACGTTACAGAAGGAAACAGAGCACGCCAATTCTGTAAGTTAACTATTACTTTTGTTTTCATATTTAGATAGAACAGTCACACAGATAAGTTACTTTGAATATACATTTTCAGAGGGCACAATACCAAGATCAGCTGGCGAGAAAGCGGTCGGAAGATGAGCTCAAGTTGAAAGCTGCGATGCAGGAAGAACAACTGAGAAAGCAAGAAGAATCCGTGAAGAAGCAGGAATCTCTGAGGAAGCAGACCATAGAACATGAACTTCAACTCCGTCACAAACTCGATCTGGAGAGGATTCAAGCTGAAGTCAAGGCAAAAGCGAAGGCTGCCAGAGAGAATAGAGATGTCAACTTGGAGATGATGAAGGCTAGTGAAGAAGAACATCGTAAAACAATTGTGGAGCAAATCAAGTATGTTGTTGTATTATAAATTATGTTTTTGAATATATGTTTTTATAGGTTTCTCTATCTCAATTTTATATAGTTACATGAAGTAAAGCACGTGCAAAATACGGAATATAAAACAGGTTGCTAAAGTTGACTTTTCAGAACAAGTGGAGCGGTTATTGGTGCCGGCCTTCAAGAGTTTGTGAATGATAAGACCAAAGTTGTTACAGCTGTGGGGGGATTAACAGCCTTGGCTGTGGGATGGTATACGGCTAAAAGAGGAACTGGAGTAGTCGCTAAATACGTCGATGGCAGATTAGGAAAACCATCCTTGGTCAGAGAAACGTCTAGAGTAACACCATTTGAATTGGCCAAACATCCAATCAAAACGGCCAAAACCTTTTTGAAGAGATCTGCCGATCCATTGGAAGGCGTGGTACTTAATGTAGGTTATATTTCTATTACCATTTGTATACTTGGGTGTATATGTAGCTGTTTCTATTACATTTCATGTTATTTAGCCTTCACTGGAGTCTCGTCTTCGTGATGTAGCCATAACCACGATGCACACCAAATCGAACAATGGATTGTTTCGAAACGTGCTTTTCTATGGACCTCCAGGAACGGGTAAAACAATGTTTGCTAAAGGGTTGGCCAAGCATTCCGGACTGGACTATGCCATTATGACTGGTGGTGATGTGGCACCAATGGGTAAGGATGGTGTGTCAGCTATCCACAAAGTATTCGATTGGGCAGAGGGATCTCGTAAAGGGTAAGTTAACTTGTTTGAATGATTAGATAAAGAAAGTAATTGTTACGTTAAAAGGACGTTTAGTACTTTAAACCTTATAAAAATAGATTTAATATTAACTATAGGTTTTGATGGTTTCAGTTTGGTGTTATTTGTGGACGAAGCCGACGCTTTCCTTCGCAAAAGATCGACTGAGCAGATCAGTGAAGACGTCCGTGCCATGCTGAACGCCTTCTTGTACCGTACTGGTGAACAGAGTCGTCACTTTATGTTAATCTTGGCCAGTAATCAGCCAGAACAGTTCGATTGGGCCGTCAACGACCGTTTGGATGAACTGGTCGAATTTGGTCTACCTGGCCAACCTGAGAGAGAACGAATCCTACTTGAATATTTTAATGAATTCATCTCCAAACCGGCTACTGAAGGCTCACGGAAACAACGCCTGAAGATTGCCCAATTTGATTGGGTGAAGAAGATGGAGGAGATATCTCACTCGACCGAAGGAATGTCTGGTCGTGAACTGTCAAAGTTGGTGTTGGGATGGCAAGCAAGTGCTTATGCCTCCAAAGATGGGTTCTTGACTGAAGAAATCATCGACAGAAACACGAAGGAGGCCATCAAACAACACGGCAGGAAGATGGAATGGCTGGCTGTCAAGGGAAACGAAATCGGAGCCAAATCATTGGTAAGTTAACATAATTTCTATAATGTAGTTAGAAGAAACGAGCTTAACGATGTTATATATGTTGAAAAATATAGGGAACACTATGGTATAATGTAATATTGTCGAATAATGACTGATTTCAGACTCCACCCTCACTTAAACACGAACCGATCGAAGCTCGACTCAAGAAGGAAACCGCCGTCTGAACACATTCATACTCGTTTATTTAGGATGTTATAGTTTTGTTGCGTTGCTTGTTGAAATAAAATTGTTAAAAATATGACAATCGTACGTTATCGAACAATCACGATTGGTCAAACAACATCAGACAAAATTTTGTTTGAGCGACATCTAAAATTCGAAAAATTTTCTAAAATTCGTATTCTCAGTTCAAAAATTTGCATAAATGAGAGAAACATGGAAAACGCAGAATCGACCGCATTCTTCAAATTGTACATCTCAGAGGCGGTCGAATTGCGGAACGTTGATATCGTGGATCGGATTCTAGGAACTATACGCTGATACTGAAAACAGAACGGAAGCGATATGGAGTCGAAGCGAAGTAAAATCTCCGATCCGTGAGTTGTTCCTACTATTTTAAAGTTTTTAAGGATGATTACCATGAAAAGCAGTACCTATATATAGGCATACTAACTGTCTTCATAGATACATTGAAAACTTCAAAAGTTAGGCTTGTTTTATCACTGAAGATGTAATCATTATCTCCTTCAGTAAGCCAAAACCAAAGAAAAAGAAGGAGAAAGGCAAAGACAAGGAGAAGGACAAAGATCAGGTATCCAACATGACTCCAACTGCCGTATCTCCCGGCCCGGGTGGGAAAAAGAAGAAGCCCAAGCTGCTCCAGAAGGCCAACAACGCCGAGGAGGTTCGTGGCCAATGGGTGAGTGGCCTGATTGACAAAGGTACCAGAAAACTAGTACAAGAGTTCAATGAACTGCACCACAATGGAGCCGTCGACTGTGCCACCTTCTTAGCACCCGAGAACGTAGACAAGAACAAGTATCCGGACATTTACTGCCTCGAGGCGACCAGAGTACGACTCCCGAACGACGAGTACTACCATGCTAACTACGTGGCCACGGCTCAAAGCTCCACTCGATTCATCTGCGCTCAGGTAAGTGTGATGGGCTTCGGAATACGGTAGGGTTACTGTGACTTTCATTTTTATATCCAGACCAAAAGAACCGAAATTTTGCGTCCACTATATAGAGAGACCACTATAGACAGTATCTTAACTATATTGTACATTGGTCATAATGATGTGCGTTTTCAGTCGCCGAAAGAGAACACAGCAGAAACCTTTTGGAGTATGATCATCAACGAGAAGGTAGAAGCCATCATCATGATGTCCAAGTTCAGCGAGAAGAACCAGACCTGTTTCCCGTATTTTAGCCAAGAAGCTGGCGCGGCTGTGATTTGTGGTAATTGGAAAGTATTCACACATGAGGTAACTTACAAAGGTGGCATGTTTTACTATGAGACTTTTAAAATTTTGGACAAAATTGACTACTATAACCTATTTTAAATTTAAATTCGTATTTTGAGCTAAAAAATTTTAGAAGACGAACATGAAAGAGTTTGAAGCCATTTACCGCTTCACGGTCTCCATTAAAAACCAGAAGAATCCAAAAGCACCACGCCCACGAGTCATAATCCACCAATGGACAGACTGGCCAGCATACGGAATGCCTGAGGCATCTTTGTCACTGATGAACATTCTCCAGAGTGTTCGTGGCTCCAAGAATCCCATCGTCGTGCACTGTGACGATGGAGTCGGCCGGAGCGGAGTCTTTGTGATGGTTGAACAGTTCTACGAACTGTTGATGGCAGGTCATAACGCGAGTGACACACTTCAGATGCTAAAGGAACTACGGGCTCAGCGGTGGGGGTGCATCGTTCATGAAATTGTATGTTTTCATGTGGTTCCTTCCCCAGAACTTCAGTAACCTGTCAGTGGTATTGGTTGTCTTAAAACTTCTTACATCTTAAATTAAAGTATTTTGACATAGTATATTATATTGGTGAACGTGTTGCTTTCAGCAGTACCTTTATGTGTTCCGCATATTGTTCTTCTTCTTTATGGCACGGAAGTGCGTTGATTTGTCACAAGTGCTCCTGGAGTTCATTGATGATTATGATGCGGCGCACAAAAAATTCGTCCAAGTAAGTTTTTTCACTATGTAAGCCTAAAAATAGTATTACCAGAAATATATTTCGTATTTTATCAGTCTTTTGAACCGATACAAACCATGTCTAAGCCGCAAATTTAGGCTGAGAAAGATCGTGGCGGTGGTCGGCCACAATTGGTCGTCGACGGCAAACCCCTCCCACCACCTGCACCAAGTCCCAAGCAACCAACGCCTCGGGCCGTTTCCCCGGCTGTCACTGCAGCGGCTCCACCAGCCGAGCCACCTCCGCCAGTCTCGATGATCATCATCCCGGGCATGAACAATATCCAATGCGTGAACCAGCCCGCTCCACGTCCTGTTCAACAACAGCAACAACCACAGCCCGTTCAACAACAGCAACAACAACCACCACAGCAGCAGCAACAACAACAGCTAGGCGGTTTGCCTCCGCCCGAGAATAACGCTCCCGTGTCCATGTTCTTGCCATTTAAATAAATTGAACCGAGAGCTTTATCATCTATCAGTATTAATAATATAGTTGTCTTTGACAAAACTGAAATATCAGGTGCCGGCAAAAATGGATTCTCCGAATTCAAATTTATGAAGCCGGAGGGCAGAAGAGCCTAAGGTGATCGATCAAAAACTCCTCAAAATGGTTTTTCCAATCGATCTGGATGTTAGGATAACATTTTTGACTAGGCTATTGGTGCTTTTTGTACACATCGGTTCATTTTGCGGTTAAAACATTTTTGTGGTTTTAGGCGCCAAAAAGAATTCCTCCAATTTTTTATTAAAATTTAATATTTAAAAAACGACAACAACTAATTAACAAATATATGTATCAAACAAAGAAAATTAACAAGTATATATACCATTATTACCAACAACCTCTTGCCATCTCTTCGGCAGCATTTGAACTCCACTTCTGTAGAAACCTGGAGCTTTAAAATTGAAAAAGTCTAGCTGGAGCGTTTGAGCTTGTATTGGGAGTGATCGTAGTTCCATTTGATACCATTTCCCAGTATACAACACCTGTTGAGTCCTACCTAACGCTGATCATCTTTTGTTCAGGTGGTCGCTGTTTAACTTATGTCGAACCCATTGACCATTTTTCCATGATTTTCCAAGAGCGTGAAGTCCACGTGTTACGGTAGAAGGGTCACACTGAAGCTCCACAGCCAACTCAGTAATGGTTCGTCTCGGGTCTTCTTCGATCAGCTTCAGAAGACGGGTTTTCTCCAACACTGACGGTCTACCAGATCTCGGTTTCTCGGACATGTCAAAGTCACCGTTTTTGAACTTGAGGAACCAAACTTTTACCGTGTCATAGGAGACAACTGAAGGCCCTATAGCACTGCATATTTCCTTCGTCGCTCTTGCTGCGTTGCCGTGTTCACAAAACTTGAGAAGCAACATTGCCCGAACTTGATCACGGTTTAGCTTGACTTCTTCATCCATCGTAAACACTAGAGATCTTGGACATACGTTTCTAGTCCTTGGACTACTCTTTATATAGGTTATCAATAGAAAGTTCTAGAACCGTCTCGAATTTTTTAGCCAATTCCAGAAAAATTGGCGAAAATTTTTTCCCGACACCTAGTATATTAATAATTTGTTCCACAATGTATTATTGTAAATAAATAGTTATAACTTTAAAATTTTAATTTTCTCCCAAAAAATAAGAGAAACAGAACACCAATATCAATATGGTTCCCGGCGCGAAATGTCAACTTTACTGTGAAGCTTTTTTCGCCAAAAAGATTTTATTTTATTTACATTTTTAAATATACGGACATGGAATGAGTTTAGCCATGGATAAAGCCAGAAGGTCACCTTCTCCACAACTAGAATCTTTTCAATTTGAGGAAGATGAAGATGGTGAGGAGCTGGAGTCTGGCAGCAACGAGCGGTTAGAGGGAGAAGAAGACTATGATGCTATCAACGACGAAACGTTCGGTCGTTGTGAACCCATAGACAACGCAGATTTGGAAACGTTGGCAGCTAGAGTATGTTTTTGATTGTTTTATATTGTTTTAGATTCTGTTATTAGTTCTTGCTTTTTTTCAACGATTTTGTGAACAGCTTTTTACTGGCTGTTTCAGAACAAAAAAAAATATTTAATATATTTCTATTTTTAGGCAAAATTATTGGACTTTGGAGACGAACCTGATCCTGTGGCATGGCCAGATCCGAGTTCAATTCCTCTGCCGACGAATCTCTCAAGTTCTATGTTCGATAACAGCATCTGGGGATACAATAAGCCATCAACTTCTAAGAGAGATTCTAGCGATGACTTCTTTTCGTTTATTACTAGTGCAACTCTACCTCGTGAGTTATTTTATTATTTTTATCTTACGTTTAGAGAAACATACTTATCCATCGTAATTTCTCTATTTAGAGTCTTTTGATGCTACTGGGCAAAAACCACCTAAACCAGAATATCAGAAGGGCAGGATAGAAGCGCAAGGTTGTGCAGTTGACATACCCAAAGTTCAGTATTTGACTGAAGAAGACATCTTGAGGAAGGCTCGGGAAGAGGAAAGACCAAACTTGTTGTCGCAGTTGTTTGAATCGGCAAAAAGTAGGTCTTGGGTAATTCTTATGTTAGACAAATTAGACAATACTTTACTCTGAAATTTGTTTATTCTAGTGTTTGGAGTCAGATTTTTACGATTGTATGAAGTGTTAAAATTTAGGTATTAAAGTTTACTTTTTTAGGTGGAAATGGTAATCAAAAGATGCCTTTACGAGAGAGTGAAAGCACAAACAGTTTGAATGTGATGAGTTTGTTAGAAGTTGCTCAAAAATCTGAGCAAGCCAATAAACCACCCACGCCCCAAGCTCAACCCAAGATAGACAACTCGATATTACCCGGATATAACAATCCACCTCCAGGAAACAAGATGCCATATGAGATGCCAATGGTGCCTCCAGGCTTTCCTCCACCGAAACCTCCAATGCCACTTTTTAATGGACAGATGCACCCGATGTTACAAGCCATTATGATGGGTAAGATACCACCACCTGTACCACTACCACCTGGTATGACACCTCAGCATTGGGCCCAAATGGCAGCGAATATGTTTCCTCCCCTACCCCCGCCAGGAATGCCCCCACCTATGCCCTCGCCTTTTATGAATGCACCTATGCCTCCACAGCAGCAACACCATCCTGCGTATCATCCGTATTCTCAAAACAGACCTTACAAGGAGTATCGGGAACGAAAACCTAATCTACCTTCAACTAAAACAATATCAGACTTTGCATTTGATCCGTACGCTGGGCTGATGTCGAAGAAGGAAAGAGAATGGCTGATCAAGATTCAGTTAATACAGTGTATGGGGACTGGAGATCCGTGGGATGACGATTACTACTATGCTGTAAGTTGGGATTGAAGTAATATTTTAAAATACTGAAATGTTTTTCTATAACAATTTTGTTATTATTTTTAGTTGTGGAAAGATCAGAACGTGTTAGCAAAAGCACGAGAAGAATGGGCAGTTGATATCAAGCCCAAGTACTACACTTTTCATGACACGTATCCATCAGACAAGTATGTTCCTCCAGTATTTAATGGCAGTTTGGGACGACCAACTCACGTTTCGACCGCGTTTCCACGACAGATCATCGACCTACATAACGAGAACGGTGATGAAGATGACAGTCAGATTGGAAAGGTGAACAACCAGAAGAAGTTGAGGACAGTCTTGTTGAGGATTGAAAATGCATCGCTGGCTTTGTTGGAATGTAGAGATGTTAACTACAAACAACACAAGACGGAGCCTACTGATGTGTAAGTGTAATAATATTGTTTTAATTTACTTTTGTCTTTGTCTTCATAGTTTTAAAAGACGCTTTTTATATTAATATTACGGTCTTATCGGTCTTATTTTTTAGTGACATGTTGGATGTGCGTAGCAAGGTTAGCGCGATCGTACAGTCGATTGTGACGCCAGACAAACTACCTACAATCATGTTGATTCAGAAAGGACGACTACTTGTCGCTCAATTACTGGCCGAATGCAATGAGCGATTGGATTCCCAAAGTAAATGTTTGATTATCACCACATTGGTGGAAACATTGCCATTGTATTCTCGCAAGGTCCCAGCTGATGCCAATGTTCAACCTCTCCAAAGGGCTATTGTCAACGGGTTATGGTCTATGGATTTGTTGGGCTTCAAACAGTTCAGAGAGTCTTTCCCTATTAAGATCTTGTTCGCCGTATCTAGTAAAGTAAGTTCTTATTGTTTTTAATTAAGTTTTAGGTAACAAAAGAAACCGTAAACAGTAATTTTTATCATTTTCTGCCAAGTCATGTAATAGAAAAAAGCTGTTTTCAGTATATTTTGTATTAGAAGTTGCAATGAAACAACATAATCCTCATTCTTTCAGTTTTCTCAGCAGTTGTGTCTTTCATTATTGATCGGATTCGTCGGCCGAGGTGAGCTTAATCGAGAAGAACAAGTTTTTGGCACCATTGGAAGGTGGCTATCTTCAGAATCCCAAGAAGATCTTCGATTGTTGTATCCCGTGTTGAATCTCGAAGCCGTGGAGTTGGATCTTCTCAAGTTGTTCGAGGGTCTGTCATTGTTTCCTCAAAATTCGATCGGATACCAGTTATCAGATGTTCTGAAACTCCGAATCAAGCATCGACCTTCATGAGGAACTTTTTTAATTTTCCACTCAGCATTTTGACTTATTTAACTTTTGCTAGACTTAATTGTTATGAACATGTGATTTTTGTACGTAATGCAACTGTTGTTCAGAGCTGTAGTATTGTTTTGTTTGAAGAACTGGGTAGTTCTTCATATTTCTAACTCAAATTTTCACGTTTAACGTTAACATTATACATAATTAATAATAAATCCATAAAATCATATTAGTATTTGTGGCTACAAGTTGTGAGGACTTTGTTATATCTACTTTATCCTTCAAGAAGATATATATTACTTAAAATGATTTCTTATTAATCTTATAACTGAATAAGTTTAGGTAAAAATGGCCGACGCTTTCCGCGGAGTTTTACAATCATACAGACAATTCAAGAACGTTTACTTCAACTCTCATGAACACTTTGGTATGTCATTACTTTCCAGTAGTGCGCTTTGATGGCGCAAACAATACATTTTCAGGAACTTTTAAAGCTTTCATGTATGATTGATAAATTGTCAATTTATAGGTCGCAAGAACATCTGCGGAGCCGCATTCATGACCTACATTGGTATCTACCTCGCCTTCAAATGGAACGGCGCCCGCAAGGCCAAGAAGTTGGAAGCCGAGAAACACCGCGAAAAGCAAAACGTTCTCAACGACGCTCTGGCTCGAGCTGGTATAATCTAGGATAATGTCAACTTTGTGTATTCGAAGAATTAGATCATAAACAGTTTATATCATATTTACGGAGTTTTGAATTTTATACATAGCAGCGAGTCTTGAGTGGAGTAACGCTTTCAAATAGTATATGTCACCTAAATGTTGATATTTTGGTATCAAGTACTTTGTCTTTAGAGTCAACTGTAATACTATCGTTAATTTTTAATAAAAGGCTTTAAATCGCAGTTAAAAACAGTACGTTACAATAAAGTCCAGCTAGGACTTTGTGACGCATTAGGCCCCTAGGGAATAATTGGCAATGTGAAAAACGGATGCGAATCGTCGTTCCGTTCTCGGCCGTGCTTTATGGACGTATTCCACGATTCGATTTACAATTGGACCCAGGTAATCTTCAAGTTTTTAAAAGAAAAACGATAAATTCGTTTAAATTTCAAGCGCCTCGTCCTAAACCTTACCTTCCATTAGGAACTAACCATAGCCGTCTTGGTAATACAATATAATCGGTAGTTGTAGAACTTGTACTTCGTATCGCTGTTCTGCGTACTCGGACTCATATGTGCATTGGGTTGTGTGCTATGTGTATGTTTGGGATCGTTTCACCTGAACACATGTGTCACTTATTTATGGAGTTCTACGGAAACTGAAGACGTCTGACATTATCAATAATTCTTACCAGAAACTCGACAAAACGTGCTTAAACAACTAGAAACAAAACAGTTGACGAAACTTTATTCCATTTTAACTTACAACATAAAGTAATACCTTAAGCATTGTGCGTTTCTAATTATGTAAACCATGTGTAACATGTTTCTGAACTAACTAGATCTTGAATTTCGATATAACCATTAAAGTTAACGTTTTTTAAGTGTTACAACTCGAGATTAACCCTTTTTACAAGCAATAGCGTCGATCTGTGTCAATTGTGGCAGTGTCAACATCATCTTTCGTCTGTAAGCGGTCGTATCTTCGTGGTATAATGGGTTCCTCTCCAAATATAAAGTCCTCAAGGTTTTCACTTTCTCCAACTTCTGAATTTCCTTCCAGCTGCTCACTTTGTTGTCATTCAGCCACAAATCTTCCAGAGATTCCAGCCTTGAGAGATCTGGGATGGTAGAGATCTTATTTTCACCTGCATCCAGAATGTTCAATTTCACCTGAAAGTTAAGTTATGACATAGACATACCTACACGTAAAGTACAAACATATTAATACGTAAGCGTACTTACCAGCCCGGCAATTCCG
Organism: Bursaphelenchus okinawaensis; assembly: GCA_904066225.2. Lineage (NCBI taxonomy): Eukaryota > Metazoa > Nematoda > Chromadorea > Rhabditida > Aphelenchoididae > Bursaphelenchus > Bursaphelenchus okinawaensis. The sequence goes on along the minus strand of CAJFCW020000002.1, from coordinate 6,883,930 downwards.
GAAATGTCGTCGATACCTTGAGAACTGATATGAAGTTCTTCGAGTTCAGACAGGTAAGAGATGTCGCCGATAGAAGTCAGTCTGTTTCCCTGAACAAATAGTTGTCAAAAACTGACAAAAATTAATAAATTTTTATAAATGTTAAAACATCAAAATAACCCACAGGTACACTTAAAACTCTCAATTGCTTCAGATTCTCCAGGTTCTCCAGCTTCGTGATCTTGTTCTTGCCCATATAAAGTTCAGCGAGCTTGTCCAAGTGTCCGATGTTCTCAATGACTTTGATCTTATTGTCGCCAACTTCCAGAAGCTCAAGATTGAGTAGATTATCCAAACCCGACAAAGCGGAGATCTTATTACAGACCAAGAACAACTTCTTCAACTTGGTCAGAGATTCTAGACCTGAAAATGAAAGTTACAATTAAAATAACACCATTCAAACGTAATTAAATGCAAGTAAAACCCCAATTAGATAAAAAAAAAGATTTAAAAACTTCAAATTTTAAATATTCAACTTTAACTAACATTGTTACCTAAAACACTTACCCTCTATCGTTCTGATCCTATTGTGGCTCAAATCTAAGATTTCCAAATTAACAAGACCTTCCAAGTTCTGAATCTTCTCAATTTGGTTGTCATACAGATCAATTTCCGTCAACTGAGCAATGTTAATGTTGGCATTGATCTCTTTGATCAGATTCGTTCTCAAACTCAACGTCTAAACGCGGAATAATCAAAAACCAATCAACTTACATTAATATTTGGAAACCGGCTGAGCTCAGGAATGTTGTCTGCGACTGTGTGTGTCAAATCTATCACCTGAAAGCAAGTTAATTTAATTCGGCTGACTGCATATATGATAAAACATGGTAAGTAAAGGCGTATGAACAAATTTAAAAAAACCAAAATAACAATTTTACCGTTTCATCGGTTGGAATAACATTCAAATCGAACTGATTATACTCTCTTTTAGGCTTCTTCTCTTCAGCATCTTCTTGTTCCTGATTCTGTTCGATAACCTCCTCGTCTGAACTCATCTTTCGGAAAGTTTATTCCTGTAAAAAGATAAATATAAAAATACAATGCGAGCGCTAACAATAACAATAATTCTTCAAAATGATCGTTCAATGTTAATTGGAAGTAAATTTATATTGTATTCAAAATGAAATGAAATGAAATAATTTTTCTAGAAAGAACATATTGTTAGAAAATATAAAAGTATGTTATACGATCAAACATGTCCCATAATGTTTTTTCTTGTAAGAAAAATTTTCAAACTATCAAATAATGTTAAAAACATAATGTTTTCAAATATACATCAATACACAATAAGAGCCCAAAAAATCATTTAAAATTTTTACTTTATTTTACAGTAATCTTATAAATGCTTAGAAAGGAAAGTTTTGTTCCAACAGCTTATAATGCTTTTCTGATCTACAGTCTTCAGCCAATCCAGAAACACAGAAAAGCAATATAGAACATGTGAAACGTCTACATCTCCTGCGATTTCTTTTGTTGCTCTAAAAAATAAATTAATAACATATTATGTTGAAATCTAAAACTCATTTTATCTGACTCTACCGTAGTCAGCACCCTCTTTTACGCCCTACTCTTATCTTTCCTTACCGACATAAGTTACTAAACCATACCCAGCGCAAGCTAGGTTCTTATTCTATAACATTATATCATTCTATGCCGTACCTTTACCATTAATGTAAAAGTACTGTAATTTTAGGAATTAAACTACAATTTTTAACACAGATGTTGTAAATGACATGCTCTTGAATAATTATAGAGAACTTTTTAATTCTAACTTCAAAAAAATTTACAGTATGTCAAAAAAATATTCTAATGCAGAAAATTTTTCATTAGTGTATATCTTGACCAAAAAATCATTACTTTAACGCTGACTTTAGCTTTACTCATACCTGCTCCAGGGTGTCGCTCAACTCTTTTATAAGCAACAGAAAAAATATTAAGGGTCGAAAGCTTCTTTACGGCAACATAGCAAAAGGACAACTCTATACAATAATCAGAATAATGCGGTCCTTAATTAGGTTTGGAAGACCACAGCATAATCCGTAAAATATATACGACTTTAACTATATTTATTAAACTGTACTTTCAAAAATTAAACAACTCTTACTACACAAAAATTATTTAATATGTTCTGACCAATAGTTTTGTACCTCTTCTTTGCTCAGCGAATTAACCCAATCAGTAAACATACCAAGCGCTAATTCCATAGATTCCGTTCTGCAGCCTGGTTCTATATCTTGCGAAACGCTGAAAAATACACGTAATGAACTAAAAACCTTATTATTAAGCTACCACATAACCCTAAAAAAATGTTGCATGAAAAAATGAATTGCGCAACTTACCATCTCATGTCTAAAATGGTGTCCATAATACCCATCCATTCAATCAATCCCAATGTATCTTTTTGAGAATAGGCTATACGCTCAAAGAACTTGCTTAAATTTCGTTTCCCCCATTGAATTCCCACATCCTTCATCTTGTTTCTCATGGTTTCTTTATATTGTACCAAAAATTCTTCACGTTCTGGCCGGTGTTGTTGCCCAAGACTCTCCTTCAGCTGTTCCTCAAGCTGTCTCAACTCCTCTCGTCTTTGCTGCTCGTACTCAAGGACCTGTACTCGTTCCCTCTCGAGTTCCTTCTCCTTTTCCATTAAAAATCTTTGAACTTCTTCCTAGAATAACAAGGTTATATTTTCATAAAAACATTCTATTTTTCTTACCTGTTTCCTCAACAGCTCCATTTCCCTCTCCTTGATCTTACGTTCCCTTTCCTGCTGTTCGTGTTCTTCTCGTTTGAGGTTCTCTTCTCTTTCTTCTAGACTTCTTTGTTCTTCCTTTAGAACTCTCTTCTCTTCCTCTAGTCGTAGCTGATCAAGAGATAACCCCTGCTTTGCTTGTGCGCCATCTTCCTTGTTTGAACTGGATGCTTGACAAGCATTTAGAGATGGTTGAGACTGAAAGTTTGCGGCTGCTTGAGATTGGGGTAACTGCTGTGATCGTTTCTTTTCGACAAATGGAGTAAGAACATCATTCGCCTTCATCTGTTGGACTAAAAAATGTTTTTAGAAATTACTGTAGCTAAAAATTTACTTTAAACCGCGGAAAAATATAACTATGCGTGTCAATAATATTACTTTTTACAGTCAACCTTCTTTAGTATGATACCCAAGGAACTTTCTAAACCTGTCTTTATAACCAGGATGTCACACTGTGCGTTTTGTTAGGGGTTACCAAGGGCAGTCAGGAAGGTGTCATTATAAAGAGATTTACATACTATCGAGTCATATTAAAGAGGTTTCACAGTATCAATAAATATTTTTCAAATAGTTGGCCAATTTGTACAACCCTTTTGTTTGACAAATACCTTTTTGTTTAAGGATTTAACGCCTAGTCGTCTTATTTTATAATGAGCAGAAGAAGAAAATACGACGATATGAAATTATTATAGAAGCTAACAGGGTAATGCTAAAATAGTTGTAACTCCCTATACATAATAAAATTCAAAAAATAAATTACCAGCGAAGTGCACATAGATCGATCGCACTGCACCCGAAAACGTATAAACCTCTTTTTAGTGGTTCGTTATCGATCGGTTTTCCAATAATTGTTTCATTTCGTTGTCTTTCTTTTTTTCGGCTTTTTTTCGCTTGATTTTGAGACTTTTTGGCCTATATTTTCTAATAAATAGCTAAAGACTGGACCTTATGGCAACATTAATCAACTTATTTTTGGGTCTAAAGTGTCAATTTTGCGACTTTAACCATAAAACGCTTTGTTACTTGTTGCCTGTTATAGAAACAGGTTAATTGGCCTTGAGTATGTATTTTGTATTATTCGTTTTATTTTTAGGTGCAGAGTAAATGATGAAAAACAATAAATTTTAATGGCTAAAGACATATTTCTCGACTGAAGACTTTTTTGTTACCTAAATTAACACAAGGTTAATATTTGAAAGAAGTGAATATGCTTTAAAAATATTATATATTTTTTACAAAATATACGCTTATTAACCTAATTTAAACATTTTGTTACATAAAATAGAGAAATCATAAGTGATATTGCTTAAAATATATGAAAGCTTTGAATATTGGTCTTCATTTACGTCAACAAAGCAATTGTGAATGCTGAATTTTGTCCTACACATCCAGCCATGTTTGATTTAGTCGTGGAGAGTTAATTCCATCATGATGTCATTAAGACTCTACACCGAGCACCTCAAGTAAAGGTTTATTGTAACAAGGAATAACAAATAAATCAACAAAAATCTTCAAAATCAGTTCCTTCTTCCGTCCTTTTTGTTTTTATTTTTCTTTCCATTCTTCTGTTGCTGTGTTTTCTGTTCCTTGTGTTCTTCCTCGCCATTCTGTTCGTTTGGCTTCTTGATGTCATTTGACAACTTCTTCAGCTTTGAAACGAAGAAACCATCAATGTTATGAACGTGAGGATAGTATCTCCTTGTCTCCGACATTGAAGGATGGAAACGGTATTGTCGGTATCTAAAAATTACATTAAAAACACATTTTTATACCTAACAAAAAATCATGAGTAAAGTGTATAAACTTAAAATGTTTGACACAAAAATCTTACTTTGTGAAACCTTGAACTCCGACGTCTAGTCCCATTGGTACTAGTTTGACGTTTCTCTTCTCCAAAGCATATTGTACAACAGCTTCGTTCTCTTCCACCAACACTGAACAAGTCGAATACACAATATAGCCACCGGTCTTGGACTTTGCATCAACACTGTCAATGGCAGCCAACAACAACCGTCTTTGTGTCACATATCTGGCCTTGATATCTTCTTCATCTTTGCTCGACTTCACTGAATGATCCTTCCAGATAACACCAGTACCACTGCAAGGGGCATCGAGAAGAACGCGGTCGAAAGATTGCTTCTGAATCTTTGCGTATTCAGCACCATCCAAGTTGGAGACGATTGAGTTGTTCACTCCCATACGATGAAGATTGCCTACTACGGCTTTTAAACGGTCAGCCTAAAAGAATATTGTGTAAAGTACAGAACAGTAAACATAACTTACAACATAAACAGTGAATAATATCTCTTTAAGTCAAAACTTTGCAGTAACTTTTTATAAACTTACATTAAAATCGTTGGCAAACAATATACCGGTATTTTTCATTAACGAAGCAATATGACTTGTTTTACCACCAGGAGCGGCACACATATCCAGTACTCGTTCGTCTGGCTGTGGAGCCAGCGCCATTACTGGTAAGAAGGAACATAGACCTTGGATAGTGTAATGCCCTGACAGATATTCTGGTGTAGCACCAACTGGTACCTGTGAATCGTATACCACCAATCCCACTTTGGTCCATTTGGCAGCTGGATCCACGTTCATGCCTCGAGAAATCAAAGATCTGGCCAAATCTCCTCTGCGTGTCTTCAGAGGATTAGCTCTGATTGTTACGGGTCTGGGCTGGTCACTCGCGTCAATAAACTCCATGAGCTAAATTTCAAATTAATCATTCTGTATAAAATTCATTAAAATTTAATATTTCGTATAATTCATGTTAAATGATACATTTTTGAATAGGTTATGGCTTAAAAACATACATCTGCTTCTAAAATTAAGCATACTTTAGAGAAGTTTAATGTTTTTGATATTAGTTATTACTAAATTAAAGCATAATATTTTACAGATTTCATCCTCAAACTAACCTCAGTAGGACTCGGGAACAATTCCATAAACTTTTCCATCAAAAAGTCGTTGTAGTCACTGTAGTATGACAACAAGTTCATCTTTAATATCTTGAGGTAGTCAGCTCGACTTCTGCCTTCTACTCTTCTGTTGTTAAAGTCTCCGAGAACCTCCACAATCTCTTGAATCCGTTCTTTAACCATCTGCAAGTCCATTACTGATTTCAACTCTTGTTCTGCTTCTTCAACTGTTGGAAGATCGTACTTGGCTGTGTTGGCAACATTAAGTTGTAGTTCATCTTCATTTAGCTTGCTAAAAGATTAAAAATAATAAACTGTGAATTTAGGTATGAACAAGGTAATTAAAATCGAAAACTTTATAACAATTATAATATCAAGATTAGACGGTTACTGCTTATTGTAGATTTTAATAAGAGAGTAACTTACTCCATCTTCTTTTGTTTAGCTCTCAGCTTTTTTGATTTCTTCTCAATCTCAAGTTCTTCATCGTCGCCTTCAGAAACATCAGAATCCGAGTCTCCTCCGTCCAGTCGTTCCGCCTCACTGTCTCCATCAAAGTCATCTTGCAAATCATCAGAATCGTCCTAAATTTCGATATAAAACATAAAATAATATATTACCTCTTCGAACAACTTCATTTTCTTGGCTGATACAACTTCATCCTCGATCTCCTCTTCTTCCACAGGCTTACTGACTTTCTGTCGTTTTACCACTTTCTTAGTCTGAACTGTTTTCTTTACCACCTTTTTAACTGTGCCATTTTTAGCAACAGTCTTCTTGACGGCTACAGTCTTTTTCTTAATCATAGCCTAAAAACAGGTAATTATAATTATAATATAAATCTGTAAAAAAATATTATGGTAAATAACTTTTCAATACGAATTCGGTCCCGAAAATACACATTAGACACAAATAAATTAACAGTAACAAATCCTAAAGAGCTTTTTGCAAACACAAAAGCAACAAAAACAACTGTAATTGCAGATGATACCGTCTTAAAAGCTCTGTCTGACCTCCCACTTGCTTTTTTGTTATAAATATTAGCGAAAGATTGATGTTTACATTAAGCTGCCGAAAGGAATATAATATATTGTTGTTAGTTACTAAACCTATATAAATCTAAAAGCAAATTAGTACAAAAATCTTTAGTAAATGTCCAATATTTAGCTAAAATCTGTCAATTTGATAAATTTTTCGACAAAAATATTTTGTGAACCCTTTTTTTATTTTACGGCTTGTTTTCGTGGCGGGACCCATATGCGTGATTCGTGAATTACAGATGAGTAGCCGGCCGATGACATCAGCTATCACAGCAATTGTCTTTTATATGTAGTAATATTTGTGTTTCTATTGATAATTTTTAATTTATTTTATCAGCATCTAGTTTATTTTAGCTTTGATGGTCTATTTTGACTATTATATTTTAAATTGAAACAGCGACATTATTTGTTTTAATTGGATTACTGTAGAGGACGGAAGGATGTTTGCCTGTGTGGTGGTTTAGATTATCAAATAAACCGGGAAAGGCGAGCGTAATCTTCCGCTTTTCATGAACAGATTACGTCTTTCATAGAAATTTGATTCCTTAAACGAGGTTTTCCTGTCTAGGGTTCATCAGATGGAGGTTGAAGTGGTTCGTTGGACGGGCGGGTTCTTTAAACCATGTGTGGTGGGATTGGTCTAGGAATCTGGATTTAGGTTTGGCATACTTTGAGGACTCTTTAAGTGTCAATTTTTTGGTTTAGGCAGGTTAATTTATCTGAATTTGGCTACAAAGTCGAACTTTTAACTTGTTGAACTGGACATTAGTTTGTTTTCAAAGTTTTTTAGTTTTGCATGAGGTATTTTTCCAAATTCTAATGTTTAAAGTGTTGAGAAGATAGCAAGGGTTTAATTTTGATGTATTATCTCTTATATATTTATCTAAATTTAGGTAAAACATCATAATCCACTAAAATGTTGCTTGTTTTGACGTTTTGAACCCTTTTTGTCCATTGCTCACAACTCAATTCCTCTAAACCTTCCGAATTCGGCCTTCTCAACCTCCGGAGTTCAGTCTTCTTAAACCCTGACACCTTTTCTCGGGGCCAGATGACATTCCTGACGTGCATCTTCTCAAGGGACATCAGATACATGGACGCTGTTTTCCCACATTGTTTTGAGGAAGGAACCGCCATCTTTCGGGTTTGTAATGGAACGTGTTTTATTTAACCGCTCTTGGCGTTCTCGACGGGGCGTGCCCTCTCATTACCGTATCGATGGCGATTTAATCTTTACTTAAACCTTTGTACGGAGCTGCACGTGTTGTCGTATCTTGTAATTGACTTGAACTTCACGCTCGGAGCGCCGTTTTTTGTTTACCCGGGGGGCACGGGTTTTATTATGTACATCAGTCATGATGACTCTTTACCTGTAGGAATTACAAGGTTGTTTTTGTAGCTAAAATTACAAGATTGTTGTTTGGGATTGCAATATTGTTCTTGGAAATGTCACGGTTTTCTTGGGCTTTAAGAATAAGTTAAGAGCTTTATTAATTGTAATTTTGGTCTGATGCAAAACTATGAGACTAGAAGTTACCTTTTTAGGTTTAATAATAAGGTCAAAAAGTTCAGAGAAATATTATAATTGTCGCTGAAGATTTGTTTTGAAATTTGTTATAAATAAGGTGAAATTTGAATCTGTCTAAAGCTTGAGTGTTTCTCCTTGTTATATGTATATTTTGACCAAGTTTGTCACTTTACAATACTCTAAACCGCTTTATAAAAAACCCAAATTATTGTTGATATTACCTAAATTTCTATGTAACTCCTCTTGTCACCACATCCTCGTTAATTGTGGCCTCAACGTAACATGACAATTATCTGGCCGAGTCGTGGTTAAAACTACTCAGTAAGATGACTACTTTTCTGAAGAAGGCTTGTACATCTCCGTACGAGAGTACAACGAATCCGGTTTCCACGAAGGCTTATGAATAATTAGAAGAGATATGAGACAGGTGCCGGCTATGACAGGTGTACTTTTTATACTTGTAGTCTGTCATCGTATGTTGTGTACATTGTCGACGGTACTTAAAGAAGCGCATTCCGTACTTTTTTAGAGTTTTGGTTTTTGTGATGAGGAGTTTGGTTTTTTTTAAAAAAAATTTTTTTAATTTTAAATTATGTTTAATATAAAAACTTTGGTTTTAATAACATTACCTTGACTATAAAAAATGTGTAAAAACAGCAGTATATCTTGTAAAATAATAACCAAGTCTTAGCTTTACATCTGGTTAATGACTATCTTTCCTTCCCTAAGCCGGCTGCCTCTAAGTCTGTTTGTAAAACAATGTCAAAGCGGATCACAAATATTTTGGTTACATTGTTGTTGGATTACAATTGTAACTCCACGTCATTTTACATTTCAGTTTTTACATTTGAGTTTTCATGTTTTGGCGTTACTTTGTAGATGACCTTCCCTTTGTTGTTTGTTTTGTTTTACACTGTTCCTCTGATGAATCTACTCTTTTCTTCAAATTGTTATGACTTTGTCTAAAATCTTTTTTGTCTATTTACAGTAGGGTTCAAAGTATTATTTACTACAGTACAATTAAGTTTTTTATATCTATGTTTGTAAGATACCTTTAACTTTGATTAAGCCTTTCCTTTTCTTTGTACCTGACTTGGCTAGTTTACAGACTTTATTTTTATGGTACAACCGGAAGCTAGATCAACCTCCTACCCTCACTTTTTTTACCTTACCACCCCCTTACCTCTGTCGAAGCTGGATATTACTAGAGCTAAAACGACAAAAATTATGTTTTTTATGGCAAAGAATGCTCTTTTAACCCATTTCCTTACAGTAAACTGTTTTTTAAGTTTTTTGTCCATCTCAAGTTGGGCATGCAAATGTTTTTTGTGGGACTGTTTACTCGAGGTTCATTTAAATCTGGAAATAATTACGTCACGGATGTTTGTTTGTATTCCGTTACAACGAACGGCTCTAATTAACAGTTACAGGGCTTTGGGACAACATAACACAACACACACAATGGTGGCATTGTCGGTCGTCGTGCTACAGCTGATTACCGCGCTTCTACTGGTTGTTGACGGGTAAGTGGGGATGGTAATTTATGGTATAACGAGGCTGTATTTGGTTATTCTGGAAGTTTAGCTTTACGAAAGTATAAGGGGATATCTTATAGTGTTTGAAGCTTATTACTGTAGTTAATAATAAATACTTTGGTATGTTATGAATCAAAAACTGACTGATACGATTTTATATCATCATGTATATCTTTTAAGTAACTTTTTTACTACGTAAATGTTAGTAAATCTGTTATTCATTACTCTGTAAAATCATTATTTATTTTGTAATTCTGAATAACAATACCATGAATCGTGGTATGTTTCTACATACAATCATCTCTGATACGTGGATTAACATGTACATGTACAACGTACAATTACGTATCCTGTTTGTTTACATCTGGTCGTTCTTCGAACACATTTCCTGTAGCGTTATCTGTAGTGTTTTGACCCAATTTCGGTTTAATTATAGTATCTTCTCCTTTTCGGCCCGAGGCTATTTTAATTTCGAAGGATTAGCAAGTTGAGCACTTTGTGCAACTCTCAAAAGTAATTACAACGAGAGTCTTAAGCAGTAAATTCGAGTTGTCTTGAGTTATGACCAAGTTTATGACCAAACTTAGAGGCGTCATTATGACTTTCAAAAGCCGTCATTATGACATATAAAAGCTGGCATCATGTCAGAATTTAAGTTTCCTTAAATTATGGACAATTTTTTTTTTAAATTAGAGGCGTCATTACCTTTAAAACCCGTCATCATGACGTTTAAAAGCTGTCATCATAACACTGTTTTTATTAACATTTAAAGCCAAATTCTTATCAAATTATAAAAATTTAAGTTACCCAAAATCTAAAATATTATTTTTCAAAAATTAAATTTATTTTTCAAAATTCTGCCGGAAATAATATAAAATTTTTTTTTCAAAAAAATGTCAAATTTATGAGTCTGAAGCGTTGGCGGAAACCATTCTTTTTTGGAGTTAATCAACTGTGAGTAGATTTGTTGTCATACACTTCCAAATTATTGTTTGTAAACAAAGTTTTAACCAGAAATATTCGAAACTCTTGGAAAACAAGTTTTTGTAATTTTACGGTCAATTTTTAATTTAAATTTTGAAATTTTTAGAGTTTAAATTAAGTTTCTAAGGATTTATTATATTTCTTATTGAGTTTCACAACTTTAAACTCCAGGTGGACATCTGGACTTCAAAGACACAGCTCACTGATATCTCTTGATAATAAGCTGTGGATTTCTTAAAAGTTTAAAACTTTAAACTCACAAAAACCTAAAACAATGCGTTCGAACGTGAGAGCAAAGAGTATTAGCATTGCAATCTTGATCGAAGTGTACTTTTAAAGTGTTGTTATCTCTTTTCTGTTACAAAAAGTTGTTTTTTACAGTCTGAGCGGCGATTCAAAGAACAAAGCCGAGAACAGGTGTAACTCCTAATTAATTTTTTTGGGCTAGAGGTGGGGGAAGGGGGAAGGGGTTGACATCACAAATTATGTGCACAAAATGGAAAATGAGGGTGGATTGCCGTGACAAAAATAGACATATTATAGTAGGATTCAAAGGTATAATAACAGGATTCTGGGGACTTCTGGACCACACTGGATGCATTTCAGGTGGCTAGGTGATATAGGTGTAAGAAGATATGTATGGACATAGTAATTAGAAAAGCAAAACCGGTTTTTACTTTTGGGTATAAATACTTATTCGTCTTTCTAATAACATACTGTACACTAAGGTGTGAATAACATACTTTACATTAATGTATGTACCATATCATCAAGTACAGCTTTTTCATTTTGTATTTACTTACCTACTTCTTATACTCGTCTTATACTTTCAAGCGACCCTTGTAACACTTACATTAACTTGAGATAGCCTTGACATATAATATTTACAAAAACAAAATTTCAAAAACATCATTACTACAACAGTATAGTATAAAAACTACAGTACAACAATATTTTTTGAAATTTAAAAATTGATTTTATAAAAACGAATGTTATAGTACAATATAAAAAAATATAGTAATGTATGTATAAATATCATATCATTTTAGGTACATAATAGACAGATGGTCGACGCTAGAAGACCCCTCCCGGCTATACCCACTGTCAGACACAGACTACATCAGGTTTCCAGTACGGCGGAGTGTGGATGAGAGCTACAGTAGTCAGGGCTATGCCAAAAAGTCGCAGAATCTGAGCTACAAAGCGCTGAAGAAGTTCACCGGAGCTGGCTCCAGGAACTGCTTCTTCACGCCGATTCAGTGCATGATTCAGCACGATATGAGCAAGTACAAGAAGCTGGTGGACGGGAACAAGGTCATGCAGAACTAGGAAGATTCTACGGTATTATACAGTAGCTGACATGTGTTGTTTTACCATAACATCTTATCGTAACATTGTTGTGATACCATAAAATCTCACTATGTACCGTACTGATGCTATAATGACTCGTACTGACACCATAGTGACTCATATTGTTACCTTAAAATCTCACTGTATGATAGCATCGGTATACTGTAACGTAACAATTTTTTGCATACAGTATATGTTTTTCATATATTTTGTTGTACCATGCCATATGTTGTCATAAAGAAACATTTATTTGTATACTGTAACTTGAACTTAGTTATTATACCGTATTTTAGTACCTTTTAGTATACTGTACTTCAACCACCTTTTAGTTTACTGTATTTTACCATCTTTTCATATGCTAAACCATAAACTATGGGGCTATACCATAGAGTAATTTAGTATAAAAACCACAGTATATTAGAGCGAGTTTTACCACCATAACGTACTGTAGTATATTGTATTTTAATTTATTATCCGTACCATCTCCTGTTCTACCGTAGCATCTCTTCACTAGGCAATTGGTGTATTTACTGTCTTCTTTCACTTTACTTTACTATGTGGCCTCACCCCTATTATCTATAGTTATGCCTTGATTATATGTCACGCCATAATCGCTACATTGCTTCTGTCAACCTACTATGTCCAAATGGTATTTTTTACAATTTTTCGTCATATTTTTACATTTCGTCACATTTTACAGTAATTCATGGTAAATGTGGCATTATTGTTTGACCTATAAAATTAAAAAATTACTTCGCTGTAATATCAATTACTGCACTGTAGTATTACCGTTAATTCACGGTACTATTACAATTACTGCACTGTAATATCAATTATTTCAGTGTAATATCCCCAGATTGCCACGATAACAAGATGCGTATCATTTTGTGTTACGTCCGTTTCGGAAACATCCCTTTCGACTATGAGTAATTCAGGGAACAGCAATATGTTTGTGCAGTTACGAAAGTAATCACACTGATGTTTGGCCCTATACACTACCTTCGGTATGAATAAATATCATTTTGTAACAGATTGTATTACCAATTGGTGATACAAAGTACCACTTTCTCTTTAAAGATAAGACTTGCTATTACAATGTACCACTTGAGCGATGTAAAGATGCTACTTGGTTTTCTAATACACAAAACTCGGTCCGAAAAAAACATGAGTAATTTTGAAATTGTAATTAATAACAATGTTGTTGAACAAGACTAGCTCTCTAGTTATTAATAATGTTAATTGTCATAACTTTCGTGTTATATACGTCAGTAGGGATATAAACCGTGTAAAACAAGGCTGGTTCGTGTGGTAATTGGAAAAATATACCTGTTAAGCTGTTCAGCTAATTCTGTGCCTCTTTTCAAAACAAACTTTCAGTGTTAGAAAGCACAGAAAAAAGCACAAAATATTTATCAGAACAATATATTAAATAGTATGCTAATTATAATATTAATAGTCCCTTATAACTCAATTCAGTAGAACACCATTTCATTGTAAGATACTGCCATATCAAATTACTATAATGTGCCCAAAGAATAACATATTGTAGTAGATATGTGCCAAAAAACACCTCAAAGTCCAGAAACCATCACATGGCAATAATAATATAGAAGAACAAATGAACAGACTTACAATTTAATAACACAACACAACTTTGAAAAACATCTATATCACAGAAAAAAGAGCTACATAGTCATTATTTTTACATTACCACTGTCTCTCATACATTATTATGACTTATTACATCAAAAACCATTTGATCGGCCGGTCAATTTTGTAAATTTTATGTAAAAACTGTCAGTAATCATAAAGCAGCAAACAATATACTATTACAGCCAAACCTCTTTAGTATAAAACTCAAGGGTCTGAACCAAAGTGTCATTATAACCGGGCAATCGCACTATCCAGGTACTTTTTGTTAAAAGTTCCATTACAAAAGACGGTCAGAAATTCGTCATTATAAAAAAAGTGTCATACTAAAAAAGGTTTCACCGTGCCAATAAACATCTTTACCTAAGTTTTACTGTTACGTATATATCAAACAATATAAACAGAAAACAACCTCTATCTAATTGACAATGCCATCAACACTTCAACTGACTATTGTTTCTTTAAATCAGAATTTCAACAAATTTTTGATAACACAAAAGACAAAGAATAGTAATAAGTGAACAAACTCAAACACCATCTTTGGAGCAAACACACTCCAAACAAACAAATGATTCCTCTGCCAGAACACCATCATCGTACTCATCAGTGCACATGCTAGCCTCGAGAATGTCATTAACGAAATAAACAATGATCTTTGAGCTGCTGAGCTAAAATTTTATATTTGAGAAAATGAATAGCACACCAAATAACTTTTGTAGAATAGTAAAATGTAAGGAAGATGAATATTATTTGCAATATATAGTAAAATATGTAGTAATCGTGTTCAAATAGCAACACTTACCTCCCCATAACAATATTGATAGGACCCAAGTAGAGCTTCAGGAAGATCTGGAAGCCTACTATCAACATACTGTAGTCTTTGAGACCAGCATAGCCAACATTAATATCCACTGAGCTCAAACTTTCACTGTTACCCTGAATATTAAAATTATATAAACTATATGTGATTAGATAACACTAAGAATCAAGTACGGCATTCAGGTTTAGCTACTAAAAACAAATCTAAACTACTTTAGTCAATCTTAAGTCCAATATTCAAAGTCTGAAATTTAATTTTTTTTTAAATTAAAAGCCTTACCGTATAAAAGAAAGACGCCATAATGATCAACACATACAATGACTCCAGTTTTCTCTTCATGTCACTAATGCAACTACCCAGCAGTTGACATATAACCACTACTACGCTATCTTGAGGTCCACATATAAAGAGATACCACATAGTTAACCCGCATCGAATGTCTGATAAGTAGAACATGACAATGATTAATATTTGAGGATACCCAAATGTACTGCAAATTAATTTGTTATCAAGCATATAATAAATTTAGAAATACCAACTTTAAACAAAAAGTAAAAGATGAATAACATGGCAATAGCTATAATAATAGTATAAATAAACTTCAAATTACTACAATATATACAGCAACACTTACTTTAAAACTCCATGCTTGATTAGTCCAAGATACAATAAAATACCCGTACATTTAGCTGATTTAATATTCACAAAGTTTCGCAAACGCATTTTTGTATTTTTAACTACTAACACCATCAATAACGGCACTAAAATGGCATAGTACCTGAAAAGGCAGTTTAAACACAAGAAAAAACGAGTGTTGTTACAGGAATAATCACTGTGCTGCCACAGTAACTGTACTTAAGATCAAATATCAAGTTGACCAAATATAAATGAGCCATTCAAAGCGTCCAACTTTGAAAATTTTGGATCATCCATATTCGGACATGACAAAATATAAAACATACACCACAATCTTAAAAAAACATACCAGTTACCCCAACTGTCCAAACCTTCTACCTTTTCCATTAACCATCTTCGTCTTTTATGTTCGAATGGTAATCGCACGACTCTTTGTAGCACCATTATAACAAAACTGTACATACTGTCAGTTTTATTGAGATACCAACTCAGCATTACTACGGTTGGAACAATGTAATTCCTGAATCATTATTAAGTTAAAACAGAGGAACTAAAAGTTGTTATCACGTTAAATTATTAGGTCGTTCAAATAATTCTGTGCCACCGATCAAACCAAATTTTACGGGTTAAGAGGCCCAGAATAATGTGAACAATCTAATAGCAATTAAGCAAATATTAATTTATTACGTGGCAGCAATTAGACCCAAGCCAGAAAGTTGGCCTAGCCTAGTAGCTATGTCACAATAAAACATAAAAGTATAAAAATAAGATAGGGTAAACTAGAGATTTATTACTTACAGTACATCATGCTCTTCTTCGATAAAACTCGAAGATGTCCATAATACACATGGTAGACCAGCGAAGACCAAGTTTATTAGTGCACCTTGGTTGGATTTAGCTTCATATTCATATAAACACATTAAGAAAAGCTGTAAAAGTACATTTAAAACCATTCAATTTTTAATTATCATAAGTAAAATACGTTTCAAACAAAAAATTAATTATTTTAAGTAAATCATAAAAAACTAGTTTTTAACAATTTAAATAAAAGTTGGTAAATTAAAAATACTTACAAAAGCCAATAACCCCAAAGAAAAGAAGATACGATTATAGTTGATATGTTGAAGAGAACTCAAAGCATCGAATTGCATATTCTTGAGCAAGACATTACACTTTTCAAAGCTTTCATTTGCTGTACAGTAAATGTCCAAATCTGCAAACCAGAATGTCATATGTAGGTTTAAACACAACCTCTTTAAGTTAAAACCAGTCGTACTATCAACCTGTACAAGATATACAACATAACATCAACTTGTTACAATATATCACATAATTCATAGACAAAAAACTTACTTTCAACTTCTTTATTTTCAGAAAACAAAGTTTTAAATTGTAAAATGTTGTCTTTCATCATCGTAATACTACTTTGACCGACTTCCTTAAACGACAAAGTAAAAGATATTCCCAAGTTGTTCACCGGAATGCAAAGGTTAAGATAACTTGCAATAGTAGGTACAATATCAACTTGTTCTACCAACTTTCCTAAAAGTGTGATAAGTAAGCCCATTTGTTTTATTTTTTAAGTTAAACTCTAGTTAAATTCAAAACCTCTCCAATAACAACGTAACCTTACCCTTTTTATCCATAACATTCGTGTCAATGTCATTCCCTTTGACAAAAATGGCAACATTACTCTCTCTCGGATCTCCTCCACCGTGTCCACCAGTCTCTGTCATACCATGATCACCCATCACCACCAAATTAAAGTCACCATGACCTTCCAAACTCCTGTAGATCCGTTCCACAACACCATCCATTTCTCTCAACTTCTCCTTGACTTTATCAGCTCTTCCTCCCAACGAATGCCCAATGTGGTCCAATCCAAGATAATGCAATACCAAGATATCCCATTTGTCAAGGTTGTTCAATTCATAGTCAAGATGTCTGGTGACATTGTTGTCAACTTCGGTGTAATCAGTTACGTAGAATGATACTGTACCTTCAGATCGTTCGAAGACGTTTGGAAACATCTTTAGCCACGTATCATCGCCGTAGAAGACAGTTCTGCAAAATAATTTAATTATAGACAAGCTATATATGATATTTCGCAGTTATTTCTAATATTGCAACCAATATCTTGTCCATAAACAATAAAAGCTGAAGATATTACCTATACCCACTGTCTTTTCCTCTTTTAACCCAATTATCTTCTGCGAATTCCAATGTCGCATAGTTAAAAATTACGTCAAGATACGTTGGAACTGTCCCTGACACTATTGCCTAAAACAAAAGCATGAATCTTCAATATATCTTCCATTTATCACTGACGGTCTCCTCCAAAAACATTGAATACTTTACTTTTATTGTTAAAATAACAATAAAGCCTGCTTTATCACTCAAAAACACATTTACAGGGTGCGTTCCACGATGGCTTCAGCTTTAGGAGGGTCTGTTGAGTACCATCTGTCATTTTGGGGATTGTAGGCCTGTTCCAATGTAAATATTTTCTCATCCGTGAAAAGAATTCATTCCCATTTTTGACCAGCGGCCCGCTGCTGGAGCAGTTTACATCTTTTGAAGCGTACCGCTTTGTTTTCCTCAGTTAGCTTCTGAACTTTTTTGAGTTTGTACGGCTTCATCATAAGTTTCTTTCTCACTATGTACCTCAAAGTACTTTCTTTGATTCCTGTCTCCCGGGCCATTTTTCGTACTGGGGTCCGTGGATTTCGCTTGAAGCGCTTCTTGATCATCTGACGATTGGCCACGGTGTTAACATATGCGGGACGCCCAGTTCTAGGTCTGTCACGGTCATGTCCAAGCTCTTCGAAACGTTTTACGGATCTGTAGACTGTCATTCTTGAAATATTCAGCAATTTCGCGATTTCGGGGTTACTTTTTCCTTCATTATGTAATTTGATGACGGTGGCCCTCATGTTTGACATCTAAATACAGACAGACATTAGACAATTAAGACTTAACTTTTATGATTATACAATAAAAAAACAACCGAGAATAAGACAAAATAAAAATTTTTAAATAATTTAACCGCAAGAGAGAGAAAACGACCGGTAAAGTTTGGTAACACCACTTTTTACGCACCCTGTAAAATCTTTAAATTAACTTTTAGAATAATCTTACACACAATCGGTCTTACTTTAACTCTGGGCAACGTCACTGTAGGCGCTTGAACATGTCCTTTGACCAAGATCCCTTTCCCATTCATCAAAAACTTGAGCTCTTCTGGATGTTCGTCGACAAACTCATACGCAAACGCATCAATTACCACCAATACCAGTCGTTTCCTATCTTCCACTCTTATGTTTCGGTTATGACAATGTCCATCTTCAGGCGTTAGAGACTTCTTTTGTTGGAAAAAGCTTATACCGAAGAGTGCCATAGATAATATCGCCAAAGATAAACACAAAAGAACCACGTTGATATGCATACAACGGTGAGTACTGTGCAGGATTATACTGTATTTCAACAGTGCCCAACTTCATTTTATAATTTTACAAAAAAATGTTTTACGTTTGAAACGAAACGCCACAAATTGTTGCGAAGTGTCACAGCCATTCCGTTTTTTCGATTTTATTCCCGTATTTTTGGCCTATGAATAACAATCCTGCTTTTTCTTACTTTTTTTACAAAATGAAATGAGTCCTTTTGTTGTGTTACTCATCAACCTTGTTTTATTACACCAAATTGTTCTTCTTTGACAGCTATTGTTGATACGAGAAACAAAACTATGTTGATGATGATTGTTTTTTATTAAACAACAGCAATCTCCCTTCTCTCAATTTGAAAACTAACAAATGATCTCATCTTTGAAAACAAAAAAACTAAAAAAAAAATAACATCAACTTGTGCACTTTTATATAACACTTGTCAAAGGGAAAGGTTGTTAACATAAGGTTGTTTAACATAGCTAATAAGTGCTACAACATGGTGTCAAGGACAACAGCGGTCAAAAAATTTGTAGAATTGATTTTTAAAAATCTTTGGTCTTTACATTTGTCTTTTCAAACTTTTACTTTACAACCAAAATGAAGTCTCTACTACACATTATGGTTGATTACGTGCCTTAAAATGATGAGGAATACCAGAACAATGTCTCCAAGTCTAACATATCTTATTTATTTATAAAAGTCGGCAGAATGTGTGAATTTAAATAATCGAAAGTAATGAAAATTTGAAAAAATGGAAGAAGCTGAAGATTCGGCGTTCCTGGTCGTTCTCGAATGTTCTTTTTAGTGGATTTGGATTCCGGTGATCTCGACGTCGCCTTGAATCTGGAGGCCGGCAATGTCGCTGGGCTCGGATCGGTGGGCGAACGAGGTGAAGGGCTGGTCGTTGACGAACACCTGGAAGTGGGTGGGCTCGTTGACGACGACAAGGTCGAAGCCGACTCCCTTCTCGAATGGGATCTTGCCTTCGCGCTCTTCGTTGCCCCATTCGTTGGCCTGGAGGGCATTTCGGATCACGTGCTTTTCGTCGAAGCGAGGGTTGAAGTGGAAGGCGATGTCGCCGTTCTTTCTCAACAAGTTGATGTTGAAGCGTCTGGCCTTCTTCTCTGGGGTTCCGTAGACGACCAACTTCTTGCCGATTGGGAATCCGCTGGCGATTCCGCTTTCGTATGGGACAGGCTGAAATGTCATGGTTATTACGAATAATTTTACTATATTGTTTCTCTTTTTTATCGTTATAGCACAATATTGTCCATATTACTTTACTATATTACACTTTTTCTAAATTTCATTTCCTTGCTATGTTTTTTGCTTTTATATTACGCTACTTCTTGCTTTCTTACTATGTTCCCCGTCTTATTTATTGCTTTTTCGAAAAGGACTAGGGAATATAACGTAAACAAAGTTGTTTACAACGACTCCTCCGCCAACCAAATGATAACAAATAATATACAGCATTGTATATTGTAATAAACACTGATTTCTACATAAAATATTATAAATCCTCATGTTTCTTAATAACATGTTACATGTTGCTGCCTACACAATTTTTAATCTAATATATAATGAAATAGAAGCTTCATGCTACGACACTGAGGCTGCATGCTACGAACTTACGTAGTATTTGCCTCCCCATGAGACGGTGTTCAAGTACAAGTCTCCATCGACACTGAAGTGGGTGATGCTGCTCAATGGAAGACGGTGCTCGTACTCCTTGAATTCCTTCTGGTCCACGATGATCTGGAATTTGTCATCGTGAGCTCTGACTCTGATATCGAAGGGTTCGCCCCTCTTGATCGGGTTGCTCTTGCGCTCTTCTTTGCCCCATTCACCGTTGGAGAAGGAGTTGAGGACAATCTGAAAGTAAACATTGTAATACTGGTGTAACTTTTCAAACTTGGTTTGTCAAACACAAAGACGGATCAGACGTAGTAGGAAACACCAATAGACAATAATATTGTATCAAAAACCATTATAAACAATTTTAAGTTACAAAACTTAATCTACCGCAACATTTTTGCTTTACAATATTCAAAAATACCCACCTTTCCTTCGTCGAATCTGACGGAGATGTGGAGAGGAACATCGTTGCCAGAGAAGTCGGCCGACTTGCTGTGGAAGTTGACGGTGAAGCGTTGTGACTCATCGATGGTCGATCCCTTCACGATCAAGGTTTGTCCGGGCTCGAACTTCTCCTGGAGCTGGGAACGGTAGGGGATGGTGTAAGTCTTCTTTTCCTCGGTCATGACTCTACAAAACAAAAATTAAATTTGGTTCTGATTTCAGCCACAGGCAACATACCAAGCCGCGGATGAGTCACACGTAAGTATGAAGAATGGAAATTCTGCCCTCTCTCCACCTTCAGCCTCGCCCCTCTTTGAAACCCCATTCCGAGAGGGTCCCGGATAGACAGATGGGAGAAAACAAAAACAACAACCCATATCAAAACAATTACAACTTGTCAGCACAGATCGCGAAAACCCAAATGTCATAGCGGGACGAGCGGGGCCCGGGCCCAAGGTTGGGGAATGTAAAAGTAAAAGCATCAGGTAAACAGAGTCAGTTCCCGCAATTTAAAGGAGAAAGGAACAAACAAAGAGGAAGGGCGTAAACAACAAGTATAAGATGAAAGTAAAGGGCGCACAACCGCCTGCCATGTGTACAAATTATCCCTGTTTACAGACAGTAAAGGGCGGTGAGTCAGCGTGAATTCAAAAGTGGCATAGAGATTAGAAACGTTTGCCGAGATGGATGGCTCAAACGAACGCACACTACTCTCGAGAGATGCCCCGGCCCTTCGTCCTCCGCTTTCGCCTGAGGGGCCGAGCAAACAACCCCGCTTTGCTTCCCCCATAAACAACTGAAAGTGGACTCGCAAAGCATGAACATGTATGAAAATCAGCCGCCTTTTCTGTTTTTATTTCTCTAGCTGCGGGCCCAGGTTTTGTAGGCGAGCACTATAGTTACCTTTGAGGCTGTTTTCAAAGATGGAGGTTGACAATTTATTTTAAAATAATTAGACCGGTCTCCTCTTTTTAATTTAAACCACCGTATTCACGCTTTACCTGAGCAAAAACCGTTAAAACTCTCCCTTTCCGAAAGATTTAAGTTTCCTCGCAGGTATTCAAATTTTAAACCCGACTGAAATGCAATGAAACGGGCGGCGAAGTTTAGGTTGCGCATTTTGTTTCTATCCCCGTCTTTTTTCCATTTATTCGCTCGACTGCCAGTTTTACGATTCAAACATTCCTAAAGACCAAACTGTTGGTCTGAAACGAGAATCATCCTTCCTCTCGCGTGTCAAACCGTTTCGGGTGTTATTTACGGTAACACGCTTGAAAAAAAGTTTTATATTTAAATCTGGAAGAGAAAAGAACAACAGATGCCCGCTTTAAAACACCACAACAACTGTTCCTGATGGGCACAATCTGGCCCTTTAGAATGGCCAAAAAATGAGTAAACATTAAGTCGTTAAGGAGGAAACGGTTTGGCCAGACGTTTATCGATGTAAAACCAAGAGAAAAGGGCAAGAATCAAAGTAAAAAGTAAAATTGATCTACAACAATATCAGCAACTATATCTTGATAGAACTGTACATATATTTAATAGCCAGCATACAGTAGGCAACCGTATTTTAAAGCTGAACAATTTGAAGTAAACAGATGGAAGCAGAATGAATTTCAAAGAATAAGTTGGCGGAAATAGGCTGAACAGAGATCAACAACATATTATCGTTTATTTTGTTTATGTCCTTTAATGTGTAAACAACCTTTTCACACAGTTGTTTATTTTTTTATCGATCTTCTAATTGTACGATTTTGTACCTGTTTTCATAATGGCAGTTTATAAAGGAGCCAAAAATATTATTCTAAACTTTCTATATGCAAATTGGCAGCTATACGGTTGGTAGTGGTTGTAATTAAATAATTACACACCTTTTTTACCGTGTGAGCAGTATTTATAGGAAACAAAGTGATGAAGCTATTCCAATTATTTGAATTCGTTATTTATCCACGCTTTGGAGTAATGCTTCGAACAGTTTTCACCTAATTAATGATGTTATCATACCTTTTCACAGATATTTTTGAAATAGTTCAAAACGGAAAGGTATTACCTAAACAAGCGCGATGTCCTGTAAACAGCGCAAAATCAAAGTTTGGAAACGCCATCAACCATGTTTTCTGTAAAAATTGTTTTTGCATTTTTAAAAATAGTATTTACTACCTTATTTTTAATTAATATTGTTCAGAAGCTAAATTCTGAAGGCTTTATGAAGAGGCACATTTTATTAAAACCGTATTTTTTCTCCAAATGCGCCTTCAAAAAAATTATAATAACAAAAGTGTCCAAAATAGTTCAATACTATTTACTTATACCTTTTACAATACCTAAAATATCTAAACAAGGCGCCAGATATTGCTTTTTTCTTCAGTTTTCGATTTTTCTTTGTTTATATTTTGTTTTCGTCGGTTTTATACAACGAAAAGAAACGTTTGAATTTGGCGGGAAAGGAACATTCGAGAAGGGACGAGTTTGAGGCCAGGGAAGGCGGACCTTCTTTTCCGAACAGAACGCCGAGTCTTTCTCTGACCCCTCCATTTTTGCGGGTTTCCTCGTGGGGGTTGTTATTTACCTGGCTGACCCTTCTTTTTCAAAGGTTTAGGCTACTTTCGAAAATTGTGCGTCTCTGTTTAGTCCTCATTTTGCGAAAACTTTGTGATTGGACTAAACAGGGACGGTTTTGTCGTGTTCGCGTTATCGTATTATTGTTAGTGTCATTGTTTTTTGTAGGGTCTGAAGTTTATAAAATGCAGTTCTCATCTTTATATCGTTTTGCAGCCAAAGTTGTTGACATGTCCCGACCAAAGGTTTTCTTCGACGTCACCGTAGGTGGACAATCTGCTGGCCGCATTGTCTTCGAGCTCTACAACGATATCGTTCCAAAGACCGCCGAGAACTTCCGCGCCCTCTGCACTGGTGAGAAGGGAACTGGACGCTCTGGAAAGCCCCTCCACTACAAGGGAAGCACCTTCCATCGTATCATCCCCAACTTCATGCTTCAGGTTAGTTTTTGCATGTTTTATTTGAATTTTAGGTTTATTTTTGAGGATTATGCGTATAGTTTGGCTTGATAGAGGTTTTTGAACGTAATTTTGGTGTTTTAGGTATTTCTTTGTATGATAAACATGTTATTTTATTGTTTTTAGGGAGGTGACTTCACCCGCGGCAACGGAACCGGTGGTGAATCCATCTACGGCGAGAAGTTTCCCGACGAGAACTTCCAAGAGAAGCACACCGGCCCATACCTCTTGTCTATGGCCAACGCCGGTCCCAACACCAACGGATCCCAATTCTTCATTACCACCGTCAAGACCGAGTGGCTCGATGGCAAGCACGTTGTCTTCGGCAAGGTTCTGGAAGGCCAAGACGTCGTCAAGAAGCTCGAAACCCACGGATCTCAATCCGGCAAGACCAGCAAGCCATGCGCCATTGCTGACTGCGGCCAATTGTAAACGGCCTTACTGTGTCTGCTTCTCTGTGTTGTAGATGGTTTGAAGGTTTTTAATCTGTATTCTTGTTTTAATTTATCAATCTATGAAAATAATTGGTTGTTTGAATAAAATTTAAATCTACAAAATGTTTGCGCGATTCATTGAAAGACATTGTTCGTTATAGTTGGTTATATATTTTTTGAAGCGTAATTTGATAAGTAAAACCTTTTATATTGAGGTTTTTGAGTTTATTGGTTTGTGAAAATACTGAACTAGTTAAAGGTATAACTCGATTCCCTTAAAAACAGTAGAACGTTGTTTGTAAAATTAAACGAAGTTTCGTAATCTTTGGAGTTGTTCTTTAATTCATTAGGTGATAAACTCTGAGCCGTTATATGCGTTAAAGCAGTTACTATTATTAACTTTAAAGCAGAACTATTATTATCGATTACAAAAACGAACAAGTAAAGTTTTGAACTTGTAATACCCGTTATTAAACTTGGCTTTATGTTTATAACTGCTTCAAATAAGGTTACTTTATTAACTACTTCAAATAAGCTATACTTTTTTCTATTTTCTTATTGACCAACTAAATTGATCAATTATGGAAGGCAATGTAACTGTGTTAAAAACGACTTCAAAGTGCGTTTATGATGTAAAAAGATCAAAACTGATGGTTTTTAACGTTGCCACAATACATAATGTGCGATAAGTTACTGGTTTTTTCTATCGTTGGTACTGTTTTTGCCTCGAGGGGTGACAATTCCGGATCCACGACAATTCCGTAACGCAAAATATTAAAAATAATTGTACCCGACCTTACCCCTGACCTTTTTCGCCCAATTCAAGTCCACCCCTGATCTTTTTGGCCCTACTCGACCTTAACCCTAACCTTCTTAGCCCTACCCGACCCTACCCCTGACTTTTCTGGCCCAATTTAAGTCTACCCTTGACCTTTTTGGCTCTACCCAACCCCACCCCTGACTTTTGTGGCCTACCCGACGCTACCCCTGACTTTTTTGGCCCAATCCAGGTCCATCCTTGACCTTTTTGGCTCTACCCAACCCCAATTTCGATGACAAATTAGTTTTCTTATAGTTTATTGTTTTGTATATAAAAATAGAGCCAAGTTCGTTTCTACTTTTAAACTTGTTATCTGTCCATTAATCTTCTGAGCGCCAAACTTAACATCACAGAGATTAGATGACATCAGATGCACAGGAATAAAGTTTGAAAACAAAACAAGTGTTAATTATAAGATTTCATGTTTATTCTAGTGCGATCAAGCCTTGGGCATGGCCAACTCTTCGTGGGCTGAAGATTTATGGCCCAAGGGGCGCGTGATCCGATTGTTTTTCGCTTTCGTTTATTTGTGGGGCGGGGCTGGGCCAATATTAATTCGGCGTGATATCAATCCAAATCAGTTGGGCCGAAGCTTTTCAACAAGAACGGACCATGCGATGTGAGTTTGGGGTCTTTCTGTCGATTAGTATATGTTTACAATAGTGATATGTCATTTCCATATGGCGATGTGTTTACAATAGTTGTATGTCACTTCAATTTGGTGATATGTTTACGAAGTATAGTTATGTGTCTCTTTGTAGATGTGTTTATCATATGTAGCTATATAGTCCCTTGATATAGTTTTGTGTTTATTTTAACATGAAGAACACTATTTCACGTACGATTTTAGTGACCGTGCTGACTCTCGCATTGATTGCGAGTTATGTGTATTGTGAAGAACTGGGTACTCAGACCTTGAATGTCAACAAGACCGAAGATGCCAAGGAAAAGAGCTACCGTCTGTATGTAGGAGAACAAGAATACGTAGGTTTTATTATTAGGGTATTCATCATAGTAGTATGTTCATGTCGTAAGGCTTTCTGCTTTTTACTACATTGTTTTTCAATTTACGTAAAAATTATTACTGTAATAAGCTTTACAAACTTTTTTAAATTTATTTTTAAATTGATCAATAAATCATGTTGCTTTCAGTCATTATTTCTTTCGTATTTTAGCGTCTTCCATTCAAAACCAGAATCAGTGAACCATTCAAGGAAGGCCAGACCATCCACGCTGTTGGCAGAATCTCAAAAGACCCTCAAAGGTAATACTGCCATTATTTTTTTATACAAGTAGGACAAAGTAAATTAGGGTAGGAAAGGGTGAAGTTAAGTCAGAGTACAAGGTATGGTAGGGTGTGTAAAATAGAAGACGAAGTGAGATTTTTATAGAGTCCTTTTTTTTAGGAGGGGGGGGAGACCTATTCACTCATAACCTAGTCTTACTGACCGTGGTCAATTTGAAAACTCAAATAGAGTTTCCTTTTTCGCATTACAATATAATAATCCTAACTTTTCAGAATCGACTTCAACTTTCACAAGGGAGGAGCTAAAGACGCTGACGAACCATTACACTTGAGCATCCGATTTGACGAAGGTATCTTCTCAGGCAAGATTGTCTACAACACCTTCAAGGATGGCAACTGGAGCGAGAAGGAGGAGAGAATCTCGTCGCCATACAAGGCTGAAGAAGTCTTCGACATCCGTGTTCGAATCGTCGGTGGAAAGTACAAGGTGTACGGTAACAGAAAAGAGATTGGCACTTTCGACCAAAGAGAGTCGTTGGAAGGTGTAGATCATGTATCCATCAACGGTGACTTGGACTCACTCAGAGTTTTCCATTGTAAGTGTGTTGATGTATATTGTAAAGAAATTGTCGGTATATAAGGTTTGTTTTGGTCTAGAACATCATAGAAAGACTTAAGTTTCCCATTGTTTAAAAGTACAATATTTTAAACTTAGAAATGGCATTAAAAGTAAAATTTTAGACGGAGGTACCATCTTCCCAAACCCCTACACAGCCATCGCCAAGTTGATCGTCGGCAAGCGATTGGACATTTCCGGAATCCCAAACGGCAAGAAGTTCAACATCAACCTGTACCGTGGCAACATGGAATACGCTTTGCAGTTGTCGATTCGATACAATGAAGGAGCCATTGTGAGAAATGCTATGGTCAACAACGAATGGGGAAAGGAAGAGAGAGAGGGCGAGTTCCCACTCAACAAAAACGAAATGTAAGTTTGGTTTTTGAGGCAAAAGAGGAAGATTTACTTCCAGAAAACTTTTCTTTGAAGCCTTTAATAACAAAAACAAAATAAGAGATCTAAAATTACGGAAAATTGTGAAAAAGTCCTTTTTAATAGCTTAAAATTACACTAAAAACATATAATTGTTTGAAAAAACTACAACAATATAAAAACAATCTTCAGCTTCGACGTCACCGTGATCAACGAGAGCTACAGCTTCCAAATCTTCATCAACGGCAAACGCTTCACCACCTTTGCTCATCGTGGAAGTGCCAACGACGTCGAGACTCTCGAGATCGAAGGCAATGTCGAAGTCCAAACCGTCACGATAAACGACGCCGTTCCCAAGTAAACTTTTAGTTCAAAACAACTCAACGTACAGTTTTTATTTTAACAAAATAAATTGATATATAAGTTGACAACGTATTCACAAAGTTACAAAAAGGTAGTATTGTGGTCGGAAAGTGAGTAGATTCTACAAACTTTTTGACCAAAAATGTAATGACAACATTAATAGCGCCAAATTTGAAATATTAGGTTGTTCAAATAATTCTGTGCCCTCTTTTAAAGCCAATTGTGGGGGGTTAAGGGCACAGAATTAATTGAACAGCCTTACATTACAAAAAGTCCGTTAATTCAATTTAAAAAATAGGAATAAAAGAATTGAAAGTTTTAAAATAGTATTAGTCAAAAAGTGGGTAGAAAAGATTAAAGTTCGCTACATCAAAAATTAAAAAGAAAAACTTAAAACAACCCAAATACGTGTTTCAAACCCTATTCTACCAACTTTTCGACCAGCAAAGAAGGTGATAACAACTTTGCAGACCTTTAAAAACACAAGAGATTAGTCAATAAGTTGCCGGTAGTTGTCCTGCAACTCTTCGAAATGAAAACCCATTTGGTAGATAAGCCTAAACGGCCTTAACAAAGCCTTCAAGTCGCCGGTCACACCCGCTGCCACAATAACTGGTACTGTCAGGTACATGTGCACTGTAAACAGGACCAATGTTGTATTCATACACTTGGGTAATCGTCGTATCTTCCCGAAGATGATACGAGAAAAACGAATCCAGATACTCAAATGAACTTCTTTTTTGAAAATACTCTTTCGACGTCGAGTGGAGCTACTGGAGGATGTGGTACCACTGGTACTGTCTGCCATTCTTAGATTATACAATCTGAAAAAATATGAGTTTAGTTGCTGAGAGCGGTAGTTATTGGGTAATATAGTGTTACTGAAGGAAGGGTTTGAGCTAGTTTGTCAAAAAAGTATTTTAGATCATCTATTAGGTTGTTCAAATAATTCTAAGCCTCTTTTCAAATCAAATTTTTGGGGTTAGGAGGCTCAGAATTATTTGAACGTCTCAATATTTAACTTTTTCAAAAACTATTTAAAAACAATTTAATCAGCTCATACATATAAATATAATAACCACATCATACTTATATAATATTACCGTGTCTTCACACCTCGGGCATCAAAATAAGACGACAAAACAAAAGCAACTGCCAATACTCGAGACTTACTTATCATAAACCTTTTATTAGTCATTCCTCAAGCTTAATCGGCTGGTTTATCTTTATTTATCTGAAAAAACGTCTTTTATTTATCTTATAGTTAAAAAACAAGTCGGGAAACGCCAAAAATTCATTACTGTTGAGTACGCATACATTAACGAGTGAGTCGCATATTTAATATTTTATAAATTAACCAATGTTTACATACGAAAACCTACTACAATATTACATAAGATCAGTCAATAAGGTCATTCTACATCAAATTACTTAAACAAAACCTGTTTATAAAGTAAAAACGACTGTCCGCCCAAGGGCATTACAGTTTTAACGAGGTTTGTCCAAACTCCGCGGCCAAAACTTAAAGAAAGGCCGCAAGACTTTTGTTGATGGGACCATCGTTCTCACGCTGCGAATAGAAAAGAGATTAAAGTGGGCATGGACTGACTAATCAACAGTCAACAATTAAGTCCACAAGACGACTTCTGGTGATTACACACAACTTTCCAAAGACTTTTGGGCTTTAATTGCATTCGAGACAATGAAAATGCGATCCATTGCCAGTACAATGTCTTTATAAACAAACAGTCGTATACACAACCACATACTCAACAGGTCTTCTGCACAAGCTTGTGCTGGTATTATACAAAAACAGCGAGGATTAAGGTTTTTAAAATAAAGTTTTGAGAATAACTAACATAAGAACGTTGTTTAGAAGGAAGGAATTTAGGTAAAGAAGAAGGACTTTAAAATGATTTTCAAAATTCTAAGCCTAATGTTGTAGTTTATTTGATAAAAAAAATATTTTAAGCTCTCATTCACTAAAATCCTTAGAAGTGATAAACAAGCGCCCGGCCCAGCCCAACCCTTACGATCGAGTTAGATAGGTTGGGCTACGGCCCGGACCGGGCTTCAAGAGTTTGCCCACCCCGTGTCTAACCTCTATATGTAAATCCTTGCCGACCTTTATAGCCCAACTGAACTTTCATGTCATTGTATATTCAAGTACTTCAAATGCAATTTATGTTTTGAATGCATACATAATATTTTCGAAAAGTACGTGAACTATAAATAATGGCATTTTACGTAGAAATCAAAAATATAATGTTAACTTCATTTTAGAGTCTTAACTATAATACTGAACTTACGCCAACATTCATCTTAATAGGCAAAGCAAACCTTGTATATTACCCCAGGCGTAAAACTGAAATCTAAAACTGGCATTTTATATGTATTACATAGCTAACAAAAGCCTATATAAACTATTACAAAACTATTCAAAATCATATTAGAAAATTCCCTCCAAATGTCCAGATCCCGAAGCTTAACGGCACCTGACGTTCCTTGACGTGCTTCCTAATTCCGTGCCCATTCCCGGCGACGAAACATTTTAAAATCCAATTTGGAAATCTTTTCTTGCCGCGAAGAATAGAATAATTCTATTGTTTAGGCTGCTTCAACGCGCGCCTCCGAAGCAAATCCCTTAAATCAACCAAAACTTATAAGCCCTGAGGGCATTAGGCACAAAAGCGACGTTCCTCACCGCTCTTCCGGTGTTTTCAATGAACCTCGAGCCAAAACCAATTCCGACATGGCTTTGCAGTCGTGGAAATCTCAACAAGTTTACCCAAAAACTAATTAACTGTAGAATGACATTCGTCTGCTTGAAGTGACAGGTTGAAAAATGGCATTTGGAAACAAGAAGGACTATCACAAGTAGCACGAAGGCATAAGCATTTCATTTCAATAAAAAACCAGAAATTTACACTTAGTTTTAAAAATTTTAAAATAAATATTTTGTATTGCACAATACAGGGTGCGCGCAATGTTCTGTTACAAAACTTTACCGGTCGTTTTCTCAACGTTGCGGTTAAATTATTTAAAATTGTTTATTTTGTCTTATTCTCCGTGTTTTTCTAATTGTATAATCATAAAAGTTAAGTCTTCATTGTCTACTGTCTGTCTGTTTTTAGATTTCAAACATGAGGGCTGCCGTCATCAAATTACATAATGAACGAAAAAGTAACCCCAAAATCGCAAAATTGTTGAATATTTCAAGAATGACAGTCCACAGAGCCGTAAAACGTTTCGAAGAGCTTAGACATGACTGTGACAGACCTAGAAGTGGTCGTCCAGCATCTGTTAAGACCGTGGCCAGTCGTCAGATGATCATGAAGCGCTTCAAGCGAAATCCACGGACCCCAGTACGAAAAATGGCCCGGGAGGCGGGAATCAAAGAACCTACTTTGAGGCGCATAGTGGAAAAGAAAATTAAGATGAAGCCGTACAAACTCAAAAAAGTTCAGAAGCTAACTGAAGAAAACAAGGCGGTACGTTTCAAAAGACGTAAACTGCTTCAGCAGCGGGCCGCTGGTCAAAAATGTGAACGAATCCTTTTCACAGATGAGAGGATATTTACATTTTACAGAGGCCTACAATCCCCAAAATGACAAATATTACTCAACAGAGCCTCCTAAAGCTCAACCCATCGTGGCAGGTCGTCAACACCCTCGGGGCATTATGGTTTAAGCCAGTATCTGTGCTTCAGGCAAGATTTCTTTGATTTTTGTCGATGAAGGCGTAAAGATCAACAAAGAAGTGTACCAAAGGGACATTTTGGAAGCTGTGGTACTCCCTTGGTCCCGAGAACACTTCAAGAACACCAAATGGACGTTTCAACAGGACTCTGCCCCAGCCCATAAAGCCAAACCAACACAGGAGTGGTGTCGGGCCCATTTTCCGGACTATATCACCTCAGCTGAATGGCCTCCGTACTCCCCCGATCTCAACCCGATGGATTACAGTATTTGGTCGATATTGGAGGCAAGGGTGTGTTGTAGAAGACACCAAACTTTGGAGTCTTTGAAACAAGCATTGATCGAAGAGTGGGACAAACTTTCGCCTCAGGACCTGCGGTCCATCGCTGAAAACTTTGTGAAGCGTTTACGCCTCTGCGTAGCGGCAAAGGGGGGCCACTTCGAAACCGCTTGACTATGTTATAACTAGTACTATATGTTACTATTATTAGTTGTTGTTTTAGTTATATTTGTTGTTAAAATAAATATTTGATTAAAAAACCGTGTAACAGAACATTGCGCGCACCCTGTATTGAGATTTCGTGGCGGTTTCAAGTGAAGTATTTTTGACAAGAAACACAGAATGGAGATTGCACTATACCTTTAGTTTTTTTTTGATTTGTTAACGCTAAACCAGCTGGAAAAAAGATTGCGCCGTGCAAATACTTTATTTTTTTTAAAAATACTGATAAATACAAAATAAATTATATAAATTCTTAGCAGGTATCACAAGGTCTTTCGTATAACTTTGCGCGCTAAAACAACAAAATAGGACGCATTTCGCTAAAATAAATACTTTCTTGAAAAAATATATTTTACAGATTTGCTAAATGAGAAATAAATGTAAAATATCGTTCAATATATTCGTATTTCATATCTTTGATTTGTCACTTTACATAGTGACAAATTTATTTTAATATTTATTTTTAGCAAAATGAATCCAGAACCTCGTAACAGCAGCTCCGTCTTTAGATGGCAGGTTTTCTTGGACATAACAATCAATGGAAATCCGGCTGGTAGAATTGTGATTGGTGTAAGTGTAATACTTTAACATCATTTTATATTTTTCTTGTTTTTGATTTTTTATATATTTTTTCTTATTTTTGATGTTTATATAGGAATTGTTACCTCATTTTTTAATTCTTTGTTTCAGCTTCGACCTGATGTGGTACCTAAAACAGCCGAGAACTTCAGAGCTTTGTGCACAGGAGAGAAAGGACTATCTAAATCAGGGAAGAAACTTCATTTTAAAGGATCTGTGTTTCATCGAGTAATTCCTGGCTTTATGTTACAGGTATGTTTTTTTCTTCATTGACATGAGCTGTATTATTCAAGCTTTTGTTATATAAATATTGGGGGCTACTCTATTTAAGCCACCCACATTAATAGACACACCCACTACCTATTATGACCACCCATTTATTCAAATTTGAGTTTTTACAAATAAAATTGTAAAAACATTTCAAATAATGGAAGCGGTCGTTTTGTCGGGATACGGCTTCGTCCAAGTTGAATTGCATCAGGTTTTCGTGGTCTTCTTTTGGGATGTTTAGTGCCGGTTCATACGTCGATTCTAAAATTACGTACTGAACTATATAGTGCTTCTGATAATGGGTGTGCTAACTAAGAAATGGGTGTGCTAACTAAGAAATGGGTGTGCTAACTAAAAAGTGGGTGGGCTAACTAAGAACTGATACAGGACCGTCAACAATAATAAGTTAAAAGTAATGTAACTTACATAAAATCTATCGCCAAACACCTTCCGTTTACCCAGTTTCATCGGCGATCAACAATTGGCACAAGCAGTTGACATCTCGCGTAGACCATGGTGTTGAAGATACATACGAGCTAGGTTCTGCGCTTAAACTCGTCCATATTTTGAAGATAAAATCTCCGGAGATATTCCAACGACCACTCGGTAGCACAAAAAATTTTCAAAATGAAAGAAGCAGAACCGTGCTGGAAACCCGATAAAATATTCAAATTTGGGTGTGTCTAATAAGGCCGAAATTTGGGTGTCTTTAACAGGTGGTGTGGGTGGCTTAAATAGAAATATTGTTTAACTGTAAACAATTGATACAACTTTTATATTATGATATATATTTAGTAATGATGTATATAATGATACTTCTTTTATACTGTTGCTTGATTTTAGGGTGGTGACTTCACTCGAGGCAATGGTACTGGTGGAGAGAGTATTTATGGAGAGAAGGTAACATAAGCTTGTCTCATTTGTCTTGCATTTTGGCTACTTTAAGCCTACCAATGGGCGTTGAATTTCATTTTTTAAATTTTAAAAATTAAAGTTTTAAATTAATTTTTAAAATATCAAGCATTTTAGTTCGAAGATGAAAATTTTAATCTGGTACATACTGGTCCAGGAATCGTATCCATGGCCAATGCTGGTCCCAACACAAATGGATCACAATTCTTCGTTTGCTGTGCTAAGACCGACTGGTTAGACAAGAAACATGTTGTCTTTGGTGAGGTTATCGAAGGAATGGAGGTTGTCAGAGAGGTCGAAAAGAAGGTAGGTTTTGATGTTACAGTATTTGTCATATAAAACTTTTTTTCGAGCTATTAGATTGTTCAAATAATTCTGTGCTTCCTAATTAAGACTCTAACTCTGAGAAATTGCTCTGAGAGGGGCACATAATTATTTTAACAATAATTTGACTTATCTGCACTAAAATACTGTCGAAGCGCCGATAGCTAGTTGATGATTTTAATAAGAAATCTAGTTGATTATCAGTTGAAATTCATATTCTTGTTTTAGGGCTCTCAAGCTGGTAAACCGAGCGGAGTGATAGCTATAGCTGATTGTGGACAACTAGTATGATGGATTTTGGTTGTTGTAAGTATTGATAACTATGCCTTATGTCATTTCTTTCATTTATATCAATTTTATTAGTAATAAACATGTTATTTTAAAGAATGATGATGAATTTTCGTGTATTTTTATGTTTTCGAACATTATACTTAACATTTTGACGTTTGTTTTGCTTGGATATGATATTCGTCGGCTTTTAGGCTTGTTTTAAACCCTTTTTATCGTGGTACTTTTTAGTTTTTTTTGGTGCTTTTAAGTTAAGAATACATTTTATACTTTAAAACGATACTTTCTTGTTCGTGGATATAAACATTTTATGACATTTTTTGTTTTTATGACACTATTAAGCAAGTGCGTGTCCCATCTTTGTTGCCAAATGCTTTCGAGAGTACATTACGAGTCGTTACCCATTTTATGACGATATTAATAACGAATTTATTCAAAACAAAACGTTTTTACATGACAAAAGTGACTAGAAATCTTTGCTAACCGAGTGGAATTTACAGAGTAAAGGTCGTTGATAAGAAAGCTACATACGATGCCTATACATAAAGGTATGTATCGTATAGAGATGTTTTTAATGTTACCTAAAACTTTAAAATTACCGTGATACCTAGAAAAGTTACTGTGATACCTATATAAAGACTTATTTAATACCTAAACTCATTAATGTGATAAGAAACGTTACCTAAACATACGATTTACGTGATACCTGATTACAACGAGGCCAAGAGAAGGAGGTCAAGAGCGGCCGAGAAAGGGGAATGGTCCTAATTACAGTTAGGCTACACAAGAAGTGATATGTGCAGTTGGAAGTATTTACAGTAACACACTGTCTTATAGTCGTACGAATGCGAGGAGTAGCGATGTTATCACAATCATGGGGCTCATCACGGCTGAGGGTATGGCTTTTGAGATCAGTGGGATTACTGTAAAATGTTTTGATTATTTGGGTCTTGAGCTGTATATTGGGTTTAAGCTGTATATTATGTGTCATTTTGGATGAGTGTTTTACAGTAACATTGTGATATACCGTCTTGAAACTGCGCTAGTGTCTTGAGGTTTAATATTGCACTGTGCAACAAAATGGATTTTTGCCGATTTTCACATTTTTTACGAAATTCCGCGACAACTTACAGTATTTGTGATAGGACAGCTCCCGCTCCGCCCTCCACAACTTGCACTCTCGCTCTTTCGAGGCGGGTATGGGCCTGATGTGAGATCCACCCTTGAGATGCATCCATCTCTTGTTGTTAATCGGGTTGTAGCGCGGCCATTCTTCCGTTTCTTTGTTCGTTCGCAGCGTCGGAACTCTGAAGTCAGGACAGGATAATATAATCTCGGAGCTTGATGTAATAACATACATTCGCCGAATAGGGTTATTAGGCATGAAATGGGGAGAGTAGAAAGTTCATGGAAAGCATAATATCAGAATTATTCATCAAGGATTCGGGAAGTGTGATAGAGTTAGGGGTGTACTTTGACTTTGTCAATGTTATGGTAATGTTTTCGAGGATAATTGAAAGTGTGATCAAGGGGAAAACTCGATATAAAGGATGAAAGGAAGACAAAACATACTCCGAACATATTAATATTGAGGATCCTCATATCAAAGCTTCATATACTTTTGATATGGGAG
Source organism: Bursaphelenchus okinawaensis (assembly GCA_904066225.2). Taxonomy (NCBI): domain Eukaryota; kingdom Metazoa; phylum Nematoda; class Chromadorea; order Rhabditida; family Aphelenchoididae; genus Bursaphelenchus; species Bursaphelenchus okinawaensis. Next base: position 6,848,064 of record CAJFCW020000002.1, on the reverse strand, counting down.
CCTTTACTCAATGATATTAACATTCTACTCAGTAATATAAAGATATAAACCTACTATAATATAATAGAAAGAAAGCTTTCTTAGCCAAATAATATGAAGTTAGACACTTACCCGGTCTGAGCAAAAGATGTCCAGAACTGTATCATCTTCTGACTCAATATCCGTTCTCGGTTAGTGTAGCCGGCGGTCGTATTGTAAATAGGTACTCCGAAGACGTATTCTATCTCATATCCATGCATCACGCCAGTCCATGATGGCCAGGGGTTAGCACTAAAGAGTTTTGATGATTTTAAGTTGTCTTAACTGTTTCAAGCTATAGTACTATTTAAACATATAGCACTATTAACAATAAGTAGTATTTTTCTATTTACATTACAAAACTCAAATATTAAAGAAAACAAGCTGAACGTACCTGGAATGTTGATCAAAGTAGTAGATGTACACATTTCCCGGCCCCATCGACAACTGATCAGCCAGCCATATACTATCACAAGTGAAGAAGTAGTCCCCGACCATTTGATTCACCTGTTCTGCCAGAAACTTGTGTCTTCCTGTCTGATATTCACATCGATTGTCACCGAGATAAGCATATGTCACCGCATCCCTCACCACATCAGGTAGGCTCTTGAAGGCGGTCTGGACTGATTCCTGGAACTCGTTCACCGTCAGCTGAGGCTGCTCCTGGACGTCGAAGAACTTGGCCAGATTGTAGATGTTCCAGTAGTTGCCCTCATCGTGGTTGATGCCTATCATCAGGTTCACGTCCTGACGGTAGTCCTTTTTGTGTAGCGCGATCAGCGCGTCTTTTTCACGGAAAAAGTTACGATCTCGCGACACGATGACGAACGGGAACTCCAGGAACTTGAGGTCTAGGTTCCACATCTGAGCGACCAAATCGTTGAAGGCCTTGGCTTTGAGACAGTCCAGGACGTGGCGAGTGGTTGGACCGGCACATCCGACCAGTTTGGCTAGTTGGATACTCTTGTTGAGGGCTCGCTCTGGTGTGTCTACACTCCAGGAGTTGTCCAGAGACCCGGATTGAAGGATGCCATTGTTGAATATGTATTGAGAGCCTGGGGCGATCAAGTGTGCGACGATGGAAGAGGCACCAGCACTCTCGCCGAACAGACAAATGGCGTTGGGGTTACCTCCAAAGTGGTGGATGTTCTCCTTGATCCAATGCAGCGCCATTTGCTGAAAACAATGTGGATTTAGGGTTGGAATGTTTAAAGTTTTGGACTTTAATGTTTTTGGCAATGCTGGGTTAGGCGTTATGTAAATATGGACAAAATTTGGTCACTACATAGATATATTATCATAGAGTACTGAGATTGCCTGGAATATTTCTCTCAGAATCTTTGATCACAATATTTCACTAGCTAGTTAATGATTTAGTGACACTTACCTGGTCAAGCATACCCATATTACCCGGGGCGTCATCGTCGTCCAGATACAAGTATCCGAAAGGCCCTACACGGTAGTTCAAATTGACTACGATGACGTTTGCTGTTAGAGCGAGTGCTTTTCCATCGTATAATATCAGCGAAGGACTTCCAGAATAGAAGCCGCCTCCGAACAGCCACACCATCACTGTCAGGTTGCTGAAAATAGCAGGATATTGAAATAGACTAGGTACGTCATCAACTTTTACTGGCACTATTTAAGTTAGGCATTTAATAAAAATTGATGAAAGATATAGATTCTATGACTATATTAAGTGTAGGAGAATTTTACCTTACACTAGAAAGTAATACTATGTATATATACGAAGCCTTGAAACTTACTGTGCAGATTCAGCTGGCAGCCATATGTTCATGTATAAACAGTCCTCCTGGATCGGCGTGTTGGCGTTCCACATCTCCGAGCCCCAGAAGGTCTCGTTGTAGGTATCCCGTCCTTGTGCACATGCCGGCGACAGTATGTTCGCCTTCCTGGTCTCATTCCACGGCTTTTTGTGGCGTGGCGGCTTGAAGCGCAGATCTCCCACCGGCGGTTCGGCGAACGGCACGCTGAGGAAAGAGCGAACCCGTCGATGCAGGAAGATCGACTCGTAGCCCAGCAGGCGGCCTTGATTCGTGTTGATCTCGACGGGAATGTTCTCGCGATGGTTTATTCCGGACGCCAAATCCTGGAGCAGAAGCCAGACGAGCAGAAGCCAAACGAGGCCGCTCATCCCGCCTTCCTGTAAACATTTTGTTGACTTTGTCGACGATACATTCGTCACGTGCAAGTAGAGTTTATGTATCGGCAGTAAAAGTAATTGGGAAGGAAGCCAGATGTTATCTTATTTTGAACGTTTTTCGAATCAAGGTGATAAGGAGTGATAAGGATTGTGTTCTTGAGGTTTTTGAGGAAAACAAGGTCAAAAAGTAAAAAGAAAGTTCAAAAATGGAGAGAGATCTCGTTAAAATGGCATAAGATGGAGATTCTAGGCATTTTTTGACCGATTAAAGATGTAAGAATTGTAAAAACTTAAATCTTGTTATTAAAACTTTAAAGTCTATATTATACTTCATATACATGGCTCTATGTTCACAATTCGTGATGTTAGCAATGTTTTTTAACCCAACATTGACCACACCACATCTACATCATCCAAAGCAACATACGACACCTGTTGCCATGCAAAAAGCGATAAATTATGAACAAACGTGTGACGTAACCACCTCCACCATCCCCACCACCCTTTACAACATAACCTATTACATAGTGAGCCCAGCGTATAAGTACTTTATACTGATATCGCGGCGAGATAAGGCGCGAATAGACCCGGGGCCGCTGATGTATGGCCGTGAATGACCCGGAGTGGACATGTCCTTTGCTTAATAAATCACGTTCCGCCTTGTGTTAAGCGAAAGAAAACGAAAAAGATAATAAAACAAATTGGAAAGCAGATCAAACGCCCTCCGGCCCTTTTATAAACATTGGTGGCATCGCGGTGAGCAGGAAATCCGATAGCACGACATGCATAGAATAACATTCCAAACCGTTTTCCGCATCGGACAATAAGCGGCGTTAATAGAAGGGGCATATAAGGTCAATAAACAATTCTATCTAGTGGTGGGGAGGGTTTACACGTTGGGAAAAGTGTCACAATGAAAGAAAGGATGGTATGATATTATAGTAGAAGATGGTACTATAATATAATGCTATAAAATGTTCTCGCTATTGGGCAGGGTAAATCCTTATCAAAGGTTTCTCTTCCAGATATTAGTTTGTTCAAATAATTCTGTGCCATCTCTGGAAACAAATTTGCTGGGTTGGGGGGCACAGAATTATTTGAACAAGCTAATAATTTTCTAAACTAAAAAAATATAAATTCAACCAACGTTAGTTTCATGTTGTAGTAGCAAAACAAAAACAGCACTAAAACATTATAAATCAACTCTCAAGGGCCACTTATTACGGTCGACTAATATTTGCAAAAAGACCCTGAAATACCATAAATGACGACAAATTTGCATAAAAAACCCAAATGATGACAACTTTCATAAGACCTCCAAACGATGACAAACTGTCTGCCACAAACCCCACCCCACCTTGCCTGATATCATAAAGTGCAGTACTATTCATGGGGCCCTGAATCCCACGCTAACGAGTTTATTGTTGAGGTAAGTCAAGAGATTAACGTCGATTCCGGGCCTAGCCAAGCGGATTCAAATTTTTCCAGTCATAACTCGGTTCGTGGCCTGAGGGTGTGAGGCAGAAAACAAAACGCAAAAAAAACCGCGTTGGCCCCTCCCATTAAGCGCCCGATAAAGAGTTATGCAGACCTAATCAACTATAAAACCGACTAGTTTGGCCACAACTTATCAAACGTCGAGGTCGAGCGCCAAATTGCCTCAAATCGATTCCCTTATCAAGGGTCTCTCGACACGTCCAAAACAACTTGACGACTCGAATAATATCATCGAGGCGAAAGTATTTACATCGAAATGGCAATATTTACATCCGGAAAGATGAAATACGAAGTTCAGAAAGTAGAAATACGAAAATGACAAGGTTTACATCAACGTCAACGAATGTACATTAAAGTAGATGTGTCTCCACCGAGATTACAGCAAGGTAAAGGAACTTATATCCAAGTGAAAGTACATAAAAGTTAAACTATAGCAATTAACATCAAAGTAAATCTTCAAAACAGTAACTACATCAAGATGGAATTTTTCAAAACAAAGTAAAAGAATTTACATTTAATGCTAAATCAAGACCACATTCCATAGCATCACTTGCTATAATACTTGGCCCCATAAAATTGTAAAATTTGACGCAAATTCCAAATTTAAAAAGATTTGGAGAAGACTTTCCTTGTAGTATATAGTGTTAAATCGTAGTAAAAGGGCTACCAAATAGTAAGTTTACAACACAAACTATATATTTTACAATAACGTTTCAAAGGAAAGAAGATAAAGAGGAAAAAACTTGAAAAAATTAAAAAAAAGTTAAAATAGAAAAAACTGTTGAAATTTTTCAAAAAATAAAAATTTTTTAGTCAATATCACTTAAAAATCAAATAGGATAGGATAAAAAGCACAACTATCTACTTCTTTCTTAAATAACAAATTATACCTAAACTAACAAATCCCATAACCACTTTTTACACCCAAATGTTTGTCAATATTGTGATAGCCAAACCGAGACGAAAAACATTTTCAAAAAACGCCTTAAGAGGATTACGGTAGGCGCGGTGGAAATATGACAAGATAATCGACTGTTTGAAACTCGCGGCGCCCTGAGGCTAAGTGAATGGCCCCGAATCCCCACCAATTACAATCAGTGCGTGAAAAGCTGTCAAAAGCAGGCGAGTGAAGTGGGGATTCCCGCACATCCCACGATAACGCTGGAGGTAGGGGTTGACCTTTCGCTGCGAGGCTGAGCCGAGGACTCCCAATCCAATCAGGAAATCCCCCCACTCGACTCCATTGTTTTGGCCACAAAAAACGCCGCTCCCGATGCCGCCGGGCCTGAAAAAAGTCTGCGAACTTGGCCATGGAAGAAGAGCGAAATCTCTTCTGGCCCGATGATTACTGCGCGTCTTTAAACGGGCAGGAGGAGCAGAAGATTCGCCGAATATTTAACCGTGTGAAAAGCCGTACATGTTAGACATCGTGCAAGTCCGGAATGGAACCCAAGCCCCACCACCGACCGTTCTCACGGTGATGGCGGGGTCGTGAGAGTCCTCGCGAATGTCTTCGGATCCATTAAGTTTATTTAACTCCTGTAATTTCATCTTCTCGGCCGTGATTGCGGCCAATCCTGCACAGACTTGTATGGATTCTGAAGGGCAAAGTTGTATAGCATCTGGAGGACAATTAGGCAGATTCTAGAAGATAAAGTTTATTAAAAAAAGTAGTTCTTCCCATAAAAGTTACTTGCACGTAAGACTCAAAAATTTAGGTAACTTCTCAAAACAAAGTTCAAACGTTTATAGATACACAAGCCAAAAAACGTTTTCAATATTAAAATGCTGTAAAAGGTACTGTACCTGTTCGAAATATACCTAAACATGCTCAGTTTTATTACACTAGGTGTTTACACTACCTATGCTTAAACAAACAATAAAAATTCAACTTCCTCACTATATTACTGCAACTAGAACACCAGTATGACGTAAGTTTTGAAGGTCAGTAAAAGATTTGGACTTTTTGTGACTATGTGCTTTAGAGTTAAATATGGTCAGTTCAACAATAAACAAGAAAGCAACTTGTTATAGTAGCAATAGTCACATTAATCAACACGTTTGTTGTCCAAAATACTGAGCAACAATTTTATATCAATATATAAATAGCAATGCAAAGCTAAATAAAATTTAATAAATTTCAAATATTTATGTTACAAATCATCGTGCAATCTCATTTTGGGCCTAATGAAACTGCTCAATGCAAGAGCGTCAGAATTATCCAGCAATTCTTGTAGCGTGAGGTATTTGTCGTCGTTGTGGTCAGCCGTAACAAAGATGTCCTTCACTTCCTCTGACAGCCTAGCATCACTCAATGGGTTTAGGTACTCGACCAGTTCGAACTTCATCACTTTACCGTCTTTGTCCTGATCAATGACGTCTTGGAATTCCTTTCGTCGTTCGGTTTTGTAGTCACCGTCAGTGTTTTCACCTTCTACAGCACCTGGAGGAACTTGAGCAAACTCTTCGATTGTCAGGTAGCCGTTCTTGTCACTGTCTGTAAAGATTATTAGGAGTCAAAGGGAATAAAATTTCGTCATGTTATATAATAAAATTTTATAAAAAGTCATAGACAATATGAAACATACCCAAGGAATTGAGAATATTTTGAGCAAGTTCATTCAATTGCAACTTTGAGTTTTCAGGATGCTGATACGACAACCATTCAATCTCATCTAACCCATCTTGATTGGCATCAGCTTGATTAAACGAATACTTTTCTTGATCCAACACAAATCTAGCTGAAACAACTTTACTTATTATTTGTAAAACAATATTAAAATAATGTTTTACATTTTTATACACGCTAATATTATTATACTCAATCTTTTTAACCATAAATCATACTTTAAGAAATATAAAATAATTAAGTAACCATTAATTCCGTATTTTATCCTTGGGAATCACTTATGCGTTATAGGTGCACTTACAATCAGAATCCAGATGATTGTCGTGATCCTTATGATCTTCAACATGATCTTTCGATGCAATGTTTTGTTTCACCATGAAATGGTCCTTGTACTCGTCCCATTGAATGATCCCGTCAGCATTCTTATCAACCTGTTGGAACAACTTGTTTGCTTCTCTTTTCCCTTCGTCCAAGTGATATCTGATGTTCTTCTTCACCTTCTTGAATAGTTCATCATGGCTCAAGCGGCCATCTTTGTCTGTATCTGCTCTGAAACATAAATAAGACTATAAGGCAAATTCGTTTGTTACTTAAAAATCAACGATTTAATAGCTGACAAAAAGAAACAGACGAGTAAACACCTTTTGATACCTAAAACATCAATAAAGCCAATAGATGAAACTTACAAACGAAACATAATCTCAATCAAGTCTTTTGTCGACATGTTATCGTTGTGGTCTTCTCCTTCCTTCAGAAACATCTCTTTCCTAATGTCCTTGTTCAAGTCCCCATCTCTTTCTAATGGAACACCTTTCAGGTGCTCTGGTCTGTTAGATTTTACTGAATCATTGCCCTAAAATACGTTTTAAATTAAATCTGTCATATCTATTCGAGTTTCCAACACAAAAAATCTGGCCTTACACTCATAGTTCTATTACTCATGGTGTAATGCAACGTTAACTTACTTCATTCGGTATCAAAGGCCCAGAAATTGTTAAAGAAATAGTTAAACTAAGTAGGAAATATTGTAAAACAACCATTATTTACATAAAAAAGAATATATAAATGCACATTCACCAAAAACCCCAAAAACAGCTGTGAATTTTATGTAAAATAATATTCAAGAAATTGGGTCAAGTTTATCTGTTTATGTAAAAAAAATAAATTTACAATTGGGTCAAGTGTCATTATGTATAATTTATAGAAATAAACTCTAAAACACTTACACTTAAATTATTAAACTATCGAATCTTACATGCCGTTTTACGGCGCATAGCATTTCTTTCAATAAAGTGTAAATTCTTTGCTAATTACGATATGACCTTGAGAGCCAGACATGACACATTATAAAAAATATTTTTTGTTCGTGGATCAGATGAACAGCAAGATAATATCAATATTAAAATTATGGTTTTCAACTGTTTTTTCGTATCTTGAAAAATTTTGTTTGTTTTTATAATTTTTATTCATTATATTACAAAGTTTCGGGCTGTTAACTCAGTATGAATCATATTTTTGATTTGTTTATAACTCTCTTCAACTTTAACCGTAGTTTATTATAGGTTATTCCTGACGTTCTACAATGGAGACCGAGCAGGAGGTAGCCTTAGAGGAGATGCTTCGACTGGTCAAAGCACATGCCTTTGAAATGAAGCGGAGTTTGGACAAGAAGGACATCAGGGATGGTCTTCGGCACGTGAATAATATGCTGAACGAGTTGAGAACGCCTGCGTTGAGTCCGAAATTCTACTACAGATTGTGTAAGTTGATATATTCTGTTTTTACTGTACAGGCCACTTGTTTTATGTCGTTTATGTGTTTTTATACTGTTTTACATTTCGACAGTATGCTTTACTCATTTCTTTTATAGATATCGATGTGACAAACGAGCTACAACACTTTTTGTCGTATTTAACGGACGAATATCTAGTGGAAGGGGAGAATAAAGTGACAGAGCTGTACGAATTGGTTCAATTTGCTGCTCACATTGTTCCTCGATTGTAAGTTTTTTAAATTTATTTTGATGTTTAGGTATCAACTGATTGCAGAAAGCTTTGCTTTATAACCAAATCAAATATTTGTTTAGATATTTGATTGTAGAGTTGACCAATCAAAAAATACTGGCAAAAACGTTGATTTGTTACCTAATTTTCAGAAAATTGGGTTTTAAATGTTAATTCATGACAAAAATATTTTTTAGGTACTTAATGATCACAGTAGGAGTAGCGTACATAAAGTCAAAAGAAGCTCCATGCAAAGATATTCTGAAGGACATGGTGGAGATGTGTCGTGGTGTTCAACATCCCATTAAAGGTTTGTTTCTGAGGAATTACTTGTTGTCGAGTACCAAAGAACTTTTGCCGATCTGTGCGCCAGGCGAAAATGATGGTGAAGGTAATATCAACGACAGTCTGGAGATCGTGATGACAAACTTCAGTGAGATGAACAAGTTATGGGTCAGAATGCAACACCAAGTAAGGCAATTTGACTTTTTAGGGCTTTTAAAGTGTAAGATACGTTTTGCACAGCTTTGAGTGTATATATAAGTAGATGTTTTTTTTTGTTAAAAAGGTTTTTTAGGTAATATTTTGAGCTATTAACCATTTAAATTTATAGGGACCAAGCAGAGAAAGAGAGAAGCGAGAGAAGGAAAGACGAGAGCTTCGTATTTTAGTTGGTACAAATTTGGTCAGATTGTCTCAGCTAGAGTTACTTGATTTGGAGATGTACAAAACATTGTTGTTGCCGGGTATCTTGGAGCAGTCAGTATCATGTCGCGAGCCAATTTCTCAAGAATATCTTATGGAGTGTGTTATTCAGGCACGTAAATGATTTTTTATACTACTTGCTAGTGCAGCTAGTGTATTAGAAGATTTTTGTAGGCATTTTATACATTTTATACCAATGCTAAATCTAATCTGTTCTAGGTATTTCCCGACGAGTTCCACCTGGCCACATTGTCAGAATTCCTCGGAGCTTGTCTCAGCCTTCACCCCAATGTACAGATCAAGAATGTGTTATGTGCTGTAATTGAACGATTGATAGAGTTCTCATTGTTAAACGACAATCAAGACTTGCCTAAAGAACACAAGCTGTTCGAGGTATTCTCGGAACATTGCGAAAAGATTATCTCAACACGAGAAGAGATGCTGCCTGAGGATATTGTCACTATTCAAGTAAGTATGACGTTTTTTGTATAAAATTTTGTGGTTTTGTACTAAGTGATATTATGCTGTTCAAATAATTTTGGGTTCTTTTAAAACAAAGTTATTGGGAGAAGGGCGCAAAATTATTTGAACAACCTAATAGAAATTTCAAGTCATTTTTCCGTTTTTAAGAGTTTAAAGAGTAAAAGTTCGTTTGTATATGAATGAAGTTATGACTTGCAGCGTGCTCTCGTGAACTTGGCCATAAAATGTTATCCTGCCAAAACAGAATACGCCAACACTGTATTCGCTTCGACGGCTTCTATTTTCGAACGATTGAACGAGAAAAAGTAAGTTTTAAAGAGCTAATTACTAGTGGGTTGTTCAAATAATTCGGTATTCCTAATCTCGAAAAGTTGCCTTGAAATGGGCACAGAATTATTTAAACAAATTAATATTAAAACACGATAAAATACGTTTTTAAATCATTTTGCAAGTATTTACGTTATATTACTTTAGTATTCACGTTGCACTACAATAAGATATTGTATCTTTCAAATATTGTATTGCCCGTACTTTACCTTTCCTGTGCCAATGTTTAAATGATGATTTAAATTTTTAGTATCCCGCCAAACAAAAGTGTTGGCAAAGAACTGATCAAGTTGCTCAAAATGCCAATCGACTGCTACAGTAACTGTCTGACGTTACTGGAATTGGATTCGTACAAAACTGTACTCAACTTGTTGTCCACCAGAGGACAGACAAACGTGTGTTCAGCTATAATCAAAGCCATAATAGAGAAGGAGATCTACATCACGGAGGAAGAACAACTCGAAAAGGTAGGTTTTACTGTTATGTTTTACTTTACTGAGTGGTATTGACAGATTTTTTTTGTTAAAAAAGAGGGTATGAGGTTTTTTTTATTTTTAGGTATGAAATTAAGGTTTTTGAACTAAAAATAATAATTGAAATGGATTATATTAAATATTAGGTTGTTCAATTAATTATGTGCTTTTCTCGGAGCAAATTTTTGGGGTTAGGGGCGCAGAATTATTTGAACAATCTAATATTACAAAAAAGTCTATTGATTCTTTTAAATTTTTTGATATTGTTATAGTTATTCTACGTCCTGGAGATCCTCCTGATTCCTCAAGAAGATGAACAAAAAGATCAAGAGAACATCGACGAGTTCGAGGAACACATGGAGTTGGTCGCAGCTCTAGTACATTCGATCAAAAACGACAATCCTGAAGTTCACATGAAGTTTTTGTCTAAAATACGAAAAGTTTTCGGAAAAGGCGGATCTCAGAGGATTGCTTTCACATTACCACCCTTAATCTTCTCAACTTTTGCACTTACCCCAGCCTACACGGAGGCGGTCAAGGAGACGGTAGGTTTTGCTTTTGAAATTTTGATATTTTTTGAAGGTTTTGTATTACGTTGTTTGAATAATTCTCTGCCCCAAACTCTAAAAAATATTTTTTGAGAGGGGCACAGAATTATTTGAACAACCACCTAGTGGTAAAGGTTTACGATGCTTTCAAGTATTATTAGAGTATTAGATGTGTATTGTTCTTATGGAAGTATTGTAGTTTGTCTTACTGTACTTTTTAAAACGCTCGTTTTTATCTAACTACAATCACAAGTTTAACCTGTTTTTGTTAAATTAGGTACAATTACAACTCGTAATTAGATTCAATATCACGTGATACTATAACAAACATTTTTTTATACGAAACATGTGCTATATTATGTCTTACGTGCATTACAGATACTGTATTATAATTAAGTTGTATAATACAGTTACTGTATCGTAATTAAGTTGTAAAATAACATTATTTAATTTTACATGAGTCTATTATAAGATAATGTATGATTAGGTTAACACAACATAATGTATGGTTATGAGATTAGCTTAACACAATATAATGTATGCTTATAGCGAGATAATGTATGATTGTAGCTTGTGATTTCAGGAGGACTCGAATCAGAAAGTGATAAAACTCTTCCAGTTCTGTCAGAACACGATCAATGCCTTGAAGGCAGAAACCGACAGCTACGAAGCATGTTTGAATATTCTGCTGCAGGTGAGTAACAGCTGATTTGCATGCGTTATGCTTTGATTCTATCTAGAGTCGCTTTTCGATTATATTTTTGATTAAATTGAGTGAAATATAGTTCCTGTTATGATTAGATTGAATGAAAAACAGTTTATGTTATGGTTGTTTAGTGTTATAATTGGCTTAACTGTTGGTTTTTAAAAGCTAGTGATAACGATTTCAGGGAGCTCTGGTGGCTGATAAAACTGATTTTGAAGATTCCGAGACCGTCGCCTATGAATTTATATCTAATGTAAGTTATTTTAGTATTATATATGTAGTTTTAAACTTTTTCTTTAATTTGGTAGTTTTTGTGTATGATTTTATAGTAGGGGGTGTTTTAAAAAGCTATGTGATATATCATTGGTATTATATTTAGTTTATTAGTAAAATCTTGCTTTAGGCATTTACAATCTTCGAAGAAGACCTCACCGAATCCCGTGTCCAAGCCCACTGCCTGTCCCAGATGATTGGCACGGTCCAAGCTCTGCATAATGTTAAGGAAGAGAACCACGAAACCCTCCGCAATCAGTGTGCTATGTACGCGTCGAAGTTGCTGAAGAAGGCGGATCAAGCCAAAGCTCTGTGTTCGGCCTCCCATCTCTTCTGGTTCTCGCGGCCCAAAGACTGTGAGGAGCCGATAAAGAATGGCAAACGATTGTCCGAATGTCTGAAGAAGGCACTCAAAGTGACGTCACAGTGCATGGAGGATCAGGTTCAGCTGGGCTTGTATGTTCTGATACTCACAAACTACGTTTACTTCTACGAGCTTTGTTGTGATACGGTAAGGCGAGGTTTGGGCAGGGGATTGAGATTTTTGGGTATAGGGGAGGGGTAAAACAATTATCCAGTGTTTAAAATCTTATTTTTAATTAAAAAATGGAACTTTATGTAAGATGTTTATTTTTTTCCATGTTCTAATAAATAGTTTTTTAGATTGACGGTATTACGATCAGCAAGATGATTGACAAGATCCGTGACTCTTTACAACAAGTTGATCCTTCTACGAACGCTGAGTTACTCACAGAGACATTTAATGTAAGATTTTACATAAAGTTTTTAAATTTTAAACTTTTTAAAATTACTATGAGTTTTAAAAATACTGTAGATTTAACAATTTGAAGAATATTTATATCTACCTAATGCTAGTAATCATATATTCTTTTACAGAACATCCTTCAAAAGGCTTCGACCCTAAAACGCTCGGATTCCGACGATCTGGCCAAGCTTCTGGGCTCTCTGTAGCCGCAATCTCCCAACTCATCCCCTCAGGGCATTGGTACGACGCGAGTATTGGACAGATGACTAAATTATTTATTTGATACCTTGTTTTAGTAATAATCATATTGTGATATTTAAATATTTATTTTGTCAACTTAGAGTAGAGTAATAAGACTTCTTGATTGCTAACTGTCGGTTTGAGTTCGAAGCGGTTACGAAGCCGTTATCTTATCTTTTGGAGGCGTGTTACGTGCATTATCACTCACATCAACTGAAGACGTCTTCCGTCGTGTGTAATCGGGTATTCATGAGGTGATTTTGAATTGTTTCAAATTTAAAGTACATTTTTTAGTCAGTTTAAAGCATGACGGTTTTAAAATGGTTTTTAAAAACGGCATTTTTGCTCCAATCATCAACTGTTATGCTATATATAGTACCGTTTTTCTTGGTCTTGAATTATTTCAAACTGAATTTTACGAAATGCTTTTTAATATGTGACGCATAGCAATGTATAATATATGTGAAATTGTGAAATCAGAACTAGTCTCCATGGTTACTTTTATCTCTCAAAGTACAAACCGTTAATTGCTTTGTTATCCTTACATTAAAAGCCATCGGAAGCGGGTTGCTTTTCCAAACTTTTGTTACCTTCGTGAATCACCTGTCTTTTACATTTTGAGTAACATTCACGAGTTATATCATGAGCAATGTTCGAATGTTGTTGTTATGAGCAACATTTTAACCATTTTTAGATTTTTAAAATATTTTAAATTTCACAGATTATTTTAGTTTTTAACCTTTCTGATATGATACTTTATATGATACTATTGTCGCACAAAAACCTCATTTTGACCCCGGTTGTCGCGTTCTTTTTTACCGCGTTAGCGTGTGAAAAAACCAGTGAAGAAGCCCGCTTAACTTGTTGTATTGATATTATAGTGTTCTTCTTTCCCTGTCGATTTTCTGGAGCGGAACCTTGTGGAGCTCACTCTCGACCCGAACCTCGGGAAAAGCGTGGAGAAGTAAAAACGCGGGAAAAGGTATCGGAATCTATTTGAATTTGTGATTTTGTTTTATTTGATTTCCCTCAAAAATGATTCACCCTCAGGCCCTTATCTGTCAAGACCTATCCTCAACGGAACGTTGCTAAAAGTAACGGTCGTCGTGGAAAAAGTAAAGTTTTGGACAGTTAAGTGCTTCAAGAGATGGACATTTGGATCTTGTTTTAGTGTTTTGGGAAGTTTAAACGATAAGGAATTGTCAAATTGTCTTACAGATTAAAGTGAAGTAGGTAACGGTAAAAATGAATCTTTTTTTAATAGCGGGTGGGTCAAGTTTAGCAAAAATTTAAATTTTTAGAGCTATCTTTTCCAAATCTACCTGTGCAAGGTCTCCTTTCCCAAATTTTCTCAATTTTTATCCATAAAGTGCTATTACTGACGTCTTATTCTCGTCTTATTCGTACTGTAATTCCCTTCAAGGTTCAACTTCCCTAATATACCGTTTCGTAGTGACACATTTCCTCACACCTTATGTACGTACTGAAAAGAGCATCGTACACGTGAGCACTATTTTTTAATGTTTTTCCATGCATGAGAGGTCTTTGTGTTTTGTTGGCAAACTATTTCTGGCATTATTACTGAAGCTTTTAAAAGATTTCGTGGCTTTTATTATTCCCACTGTTTTTCGACAAAGTTTTGGTTCCTTTCAGAGTGGTAGTTAGGGTTGTTACAGATGAGAAGGTTTATATTGTTTTTTATAAGGTTTGGGATCTTGGACTTGGTTTACAAACTTCTCTTTTGGTTTTGGTATATTGGACCTGGTTCATATATTAATGTTGTTCAAATAATTATGTGCCCATAAACTCTGAAAATTTGCTTTGAGGCGGGGAATAGAATTATGTGAACAATCTAGTAGTTCTCTTCAAGTTTTTGTGTTTTTAAAATTATCGTCCTGGTTCAGAAGCATTTGATAGCAAGGTTTTTCTTATTGGAACCGAAAGCAATATAATATGTGTCTAATAGAATAAATTATTTACTTTTCCTCTAGACCCTCCTCTAAATTTGCTCTATTTTGCGTTATTTCTTGACTATATCCTCAATATCTTTGCATGAATTAGTATTGTACCCGGTTAAGAACTGCCCTTTGTGACAGGTGCACTTTCCGTGTATTAACACAAGTTTTTTCTTATTAACCCCAGTTCTTTCTGTATTAACACAAGTTGTTCACTTCAGAAGACCACCGGCCCAGATTCGCGGTCTTATGACGGAGGCCAAGTTGCGGCCGCCTCTGACGCCGCCACTCCAACAACCGTCGACGTCAGCGGAGATGCCGTCGGACAGAAGCAACCCAATGCTGACGGTGTTCGACGTCTTCCAGAATCCAGCCAACATCTGCACCATCCTCGCGGTTTGTGTCCTCATATTTGTGAGCGGCGTTTATCTGATACACATGATTGCAATCAGCTATGCGTGAGTTTTCATCGTTGGAAAAGGGTTAAAGTGTGCTAAAACATGGTTTTTGAGCGCTTTAGGGTAAAAAATCGATAAAAAGACTACAAAAAGTGATTTTCATACTATAATATTGGTATACTTTAATTATATCTTTAATCCTTGACCAAATAGGTAATCAAATATAATTTTTCAACAAAACGAACCAAGCAAAAGTAGATAACAAAGGCAGGAACCGGTTGATAACATTAATATCTCAATAAACTGTCATTCTTTCAGGAAACGAAGGCTCTACAAGAAGGTGATACGAAAAGCCGACGAAGTTGGGGTTTCCATAATCAAGCCGGTTGTCGGGACAGACGACAACCTCTTCTTCAATTTGGAGTCGTACTTCAAACTTCAGTACTCAAGTGTGAGTTGTTTACTGTGTATTATAATATAAAGATGTAAATTTATATTGTATAGGTAATTCTTCAAATAAGCAGCTATCTTACTGTAGCTCTAGGTTTTATGCTAACCATGATTACTGTAGCTCTATTCTTATGCTAACTATGATCTTTCAGTATGAACTTTTATTTTGTTTCAATGATGAAGCTGACCCAGCACTAAAGGTGGTTGAAGCCCTAAGGGCACGATATCGAGATGTTCAAGTTCGGTTGTTCTTTGGTGAGTTTTACTTCTTTTCAATTACATTATTTACCTTTGTAAGTGTACTTTCATTTTGCAATCACTTATATTTATATCATATTAGATTGTCCAAATAATCCCGTGCCACTAACCCCAAAAATTTCCTTTGAAAGAGGCACATAATTAGTTGAAAAACCTATTACTCTTATATTAATGTTAATGTCTGTAAGGAATCCCTGCTTTCTTGAAGTAAAGTTGTTTTGACATTATCTATTTGCAGGCGGCGAGCCGGTCGGATTGAATCCCAAGATCAACAATATGATGCCGGCGTACCGTGCCTCCAAATATCCGCTGATTATAATCAGCGACTCCAACATCTACATGCGGAACGATGCCTTGGCCGACATGGTGGAATGTCTGGAGGATAATGTGGCAATGGTCACGCAGCTACCCTACTGCATGGATCGACCGGGATTCGCGGCTCATTTGGAACAGGTAAGTAGAAAAAGGCTTGCTTGATTAGTATTAGTACTTTGTTAACATTACTTAGTAATCAATGGTAGTTCTTAGTGTATAAAGTACATGCATGAACTTTTTGACCTGGGGCAATCTAATGTCTTATTACTTTCAGACCTTCTTCGGCGGAGCACACGCTCGTATTTACATGGCCGGCAACGCGCTTCATATCGTATGTTCGACAGGAATGTCATGTCTAATGAGGAAAGCGGTCCTCGAGGACTGTGGAGGCCTACAGTACTTTGGTGCCTTCTTGGCCGAAGACTACTTCTTTGGGGTCGAGTTTGTGAGAAGGTATATTGTTATTCTGTTTGTCATTGTTACACTTTTGTCATATATAAGTATAGCATATTACTATTATTAACATGATATTATCATATAAGAACTTTCGTACTTAATTTTATAATACCATATAGATCATCTTCAAACATTTTCAGAGGTTGGCGAACAGTGGTCTCCCATCTACCAGCCCTCCAGAATGGCTCCAGAACTCGGGTATCGTCCTTCCATGAACGGATGTGCAGATGGGTCAAGTTGAGGATAGCCATGCTACCACATACGATCCTGTTAGAACCAGCACAAGAGTGTTTCATGTGCTGTCTATTGGGCTGTATGGCATTGTTCTACCTAACAAACTCAATTTACTGTATATTTTTGTACTCAACCTTACACATGAGTTACTGGATCATGTGCGATTTTATATTAATGAATATTGTTCAAGTGAGTTGTGCTTTACTGTACATATAGGTACTGTAAAAATAAGTTTAACTAGTCTGACTGGTTTAAATTTATAATTACCATAGTTTTTTTTTCTATTTGAAGGTAAAATAAGGTTAATTACGTTTCAGAACGGTGCCATGCCCTTCAACTTTCTACAGTTCCTCGTAGCGTGGTTCTACCGTGAATGTAGCACGCTACCCGTCTTCCTATCGGCCCTTGCCAACCCTGACATACGATGGCGACAAGGGACGTATCGACTTAACTGGGGAGGGCGGATACGAGCATATCCACCCCTCCGAAAGTGAAACCATATTGTATTACTAACACACGGGTATCTCTCCCAATTGACCACAGTTCAGGTACCTCATTTCCTGCAGCTACATCCCATTCCTACCGTAGTATTCTACATCCCTTTTCTACCGTAGTATTATCCCTTCGACTACGGTAGTCTTGTAATTGTTCCTACTCTGGTTCTGTTACAGTAACCCTACCGTAGTCCCTCCCTCTCTCAGCCACTTCTTTCGGTCTTCTTTCCCATTTTTGGTATCTTGCCTAACAGAGTTTTATATCGGTCCGAGGTCCGTCATATTGTTTTATATCATCGTATTATTTTATATCAACCATTAAACATTCTAAAGAAATTCTAAACGTCTGCCGGGTATTCTCATACTTTTTCATATCCGAAACTCTTGTTTATAATGAAAGTCATTAATAAACGATTTCAATCGAAATTCAAACGAATAAAGGCTTTAAAAGTATTGTTGTTACTGTTATTCACGTATATATAATAGATATATGAGTTATATATTTTTATATATTATATTTAAAACAAATGCGTAATATTACCTTTGACAAATAAAAAAAGCAAAAATCTTGCTTTTACAAATAAACAAAGCCAAATTTCTCCAAAATTTTGTTTATACAACAATATCGATACAAAAACAATATTTATTGATACCCGTTCCATAAATAACATCAAAGTTTATTGCACTTTCTGCTTGTTCTCCTTCCCATTGATGACGCACACTCCAATAAACACCAGCACACAGCCCACCACCGACCCAAGTACGTCATGTTCACCGTGAATCACGATCCCAAGGAAAGTCCAAAACATTTTAATATTATAATAAAACTGTCAACTTACTGCCGTGATAAAGTTGCTTCCAGCAAAGGCCAGGATCGACTAGATCGTAATGTTTTAGTTTAAAAAGTTAGATTGCTCAAAATATATTAACATCAAGGGTTATATTCTCTTCAAATCAATGAAAACATAATTTAGACATTGGATTAAGCTTTTTAATTGACGAATTAACTATAACGTAAAAAGACTTACATTAACCGTACTGTTGCTGGACATACTCTTCAGCTGTAACCACCACACCAAAACATTTGAAACAACAAACGTTGAAAGTAAAACAACATTGAACTAAAATGCGAATGAATAACATAAGTTAACTTACGATAAGGTTCAGGTCTTCATTGAACAGAAACTTCAATGAAGAAGCTCCAACGGAAGCCGAGATTCCTGCCAGAACAGATAACAACGACATCAAGGCAAATATCTGACCAGAATTTTTATTTTTAGAATTATTTCTTCGAAACCGACGAAGTGTCACACAATGTATCGGATTTTGAGATATCTTCTTTCATATTCATTGACGGTAATTTTTCGAGTGAAAATTATAAAATACGTTTTTAGCTAGCTAACATAATGTTTGACAATGCAAAAATAGCATTTAATTACAAAAAAATAATCTTGATGTTACCATAGTAACTTGTTTATTATTTACTGCGCGTTTACTCGCGCATTTACCGCAAAAGATGTCTTATTCGTATAGAACCATGTGTTATTATATACCTAAACTTCGAAATGATGTATAATGGAAGGAAAGTTATTGCAATTGGCCAGAGAGAACTATAGAGACTTGAAGAAGGAGTTTGAGGTATTGTTATCAGAGAATATTCGGCTCAAGAATCAGATCACTGTATGTTTTTTGAAGGAATTACTGTTTCAATGTTAATATATATGTAAAATACGTTTATAATTTGAGGCTTTTTTAGAAATTATCAGAAAACGAGCAGTCATATGTGAAGAATGTGATGAAAGATGTTGTTCATGACATTGAAGTAGAGAAGAAGATGAGAGAACACGCTTTGCAGGACTTCAAAGTAAGTTTTATAGATAAGAATAACGTAATGTAAATATTATAAGTCTACTTATATATAAACATATACTTTCACATTTATATTTTTCAGAAAAATACAGTGACCAATATACGAGAAATGTACGAAGATACGATATTAAGGTTGTTATCTGAACAAAAGGAGGATAAGGCAAAGCTAGCCAAACATACTGATGTGGTAAAGGAAAAAGACGAAGAAATAGGAAAACTAAAGGAAGCTCTATACCAATTCACACACTCTTTACAGTAAAACCGATCCCCAATCTCATGTGTATTTGTGTGTAAAATCAAGTAATAATTCTTTGTAAATTGCTTGGCGCATAAGTCACATTTTTAACCCATGGTTTCTCCTAATATGTAATTTTATAACTAAAAACTCTGCTAACTTTATGTATTTGTTTCTCTGTTAGAAAAAATAACATATTTATCCCAAGACACTTTTATTTACATAATTAAAAGCATATAAAAAATAACTAAACCTACATACTATGAACAAATCTACAGTGAATAGCAAGCGCTCTACTTGAAACATATTGAACATCACATTGACCACACTTCCGTTTGATTACTGATGCAGTGTGGGTCATAGAATGTTCTTTGTGCTCCCGCTCAGTGTCGAAATAGGCATCCGGGCAAAACTTGCAAAAATAGCGACGTTTTTCCAATACTAAACGATAAAATCAAAATTATACTCATGAACTTACTTGACTTCTTGACCACACGTAACTTTATGACCTTGTTACCAAACTAAAACCCAAACTTCTTCAACGGCTTAGCTCCAGAACCATAATTGGGTCCTAACTCCTGATTTTCGTAGAAGGAATACGCAGTATCACTCCAGATACCGTCGCGAAAATAGTTAGACATGAGAAACGGACCGGGCCCAGTTTTCACGCCCGGCCCGATTGAAATTTCGCTCAGGACCGGCTCGGCCCGAAATTTTTTTTACGTGGAAGCGGGCCGGGTCCGGCTCATTTTTCAGGCCCGGCCCGATCGAAATTTTGCTCAAGGCCGGCCCGGCGCGGCCCATTTCTCATGTCTAAATAGGTTAACATAAGTGACTCACCTTACAGAACAGATCACCCCTAACGTAAATCCAAAACTAAAGTCATTTTAGCCCTACCTTACTTACCTCCGCTTTTTTAGACTTACCTGAGTCTAGCTAGGGTCATGTAGGGGAAGGAGTAGAGGTAGAAATAGGAGTTAGAGCAAGGAAAGAGGTAGGTGTATAGGTCAAAATCAGGGCAACGGCGTAAGAAAGGTAGACCTAGCTCCCGAGCCAGACTTGACATAACTTTAGGCGGGCTCGGCCTAGTTTTTACTGGGCCGGTCAGAGATTTTGGTCCGACAGAACGCGGTCTAGGTAAGGGCAGGGGCAAAGTCGGGAGCAGTGGCAAGGGCAGGGGCAAGAGCAGGGTAAGCTAAAAAAGCGGGTTTGCCTTCTTTTGGGCTAAAAAAGGCGGGTTAGGCTTGTGTTTGACTAAAAAAGGCGGGTTAGGCTTTTTTTAGGGCTAAAAAAAAGCAGGGTAATATTTTTTCAGAAAACTATAAAAATAATTTAATAAGACAAATATATCTTTAAAAAAACAAAATAATTTTTTCCAAGAATTTTCAGTACAGTGCAGTGGTCATAATCAATCACTTTTTAAAATTTACAAAATTTTTCTATGCACACAACTCCGTGAAATATCCTGACACGAAAACAAATAATCGCTAAATTATTTGGCATTCTGTTTCTCTGCCGCTAATTTCCAAACGGACCGAACGTGATAAAGAAAAGATACTCTCCACTCTAGACATGAGAAACGGGCCGGGCCCAATTTTCAGGCCGACTCGATCGAAATTTTGCTCAAGGCCGGCCCGGCCAGTTTCTCATGTCTACTCCACTCGACCCTTAAAGCCAGAAATTCTCCCCCATACTCGTTTTAAAATGTTTCTATTTCTTTTTTTTTTACGATTTCTTTAATTTCTATTGTTTTAGACATGTCCGCTAGTCAGACTACCGCTGGGGGAGTAACGAAAGATGCGAACTTCAAAGACAAGGACAAGCCAAGTTCTGTTCGCAAAAGCAACATTGCTGCGGCCAAAGCTGTTTCTGATGCAATTCGGACAAATTTGGGACCAAGGGGAAGGAATGGACAAGATGATCCAGGCTGGAAATGGGGAAGTTACCATCACTAATGACGATGCGACCATCTTGGCTCAAATGGCTGTCATTCACCCTACTGCTAAAATGGTATGTTTAGATTAATGTTTTTGTGATTTTAGATAGTAAATCAGCTACTTTTGGAGGGATTTACGTTATGATCTATTTTTTCATGTTTAAAAACCAAAGATACTTGTAAAATGGAAAAATTTAAAGGAGTAACTGTTGAAATACCGCTTTTCAGTTGGTTGAGTTGTCCAAAGCTCAAGATATTGAAGCTGGAGATGGCACCACTACTGTTGTTGTTATGGCTGGTGACTTTTTGGACGCTGCTGAGAAGTTGTTGAATAAAGGCATTCATCCTACTATAATTTCGGACTCTTTTCAACGTGCTGCTGCAAAGGCCGAACAAATTTTGGAAGAGATGTCATATCCTTTGGACATTTCGAACGATGAAGAGCTTATCAAGTTGGCCACTACAAGTTTGAACTCAAAGGTTGTGTCTCAACATTCATGGTCGTTGGCTTCAATCGCAGTCCAAGCCATCAAAAAGATCGTCGACGTTCAGGCTGATGACAATGCCAACTTGAACATGATCAAGATTGTGAAAAAGCTAGGAGCAACTGTTGAGGAATCAGAACTGATCGAAGGTGCCTTGATTGAGCAAAATAATATAGGTCACGGAGGTCCAACCAGAGTTGAGAAGGCCAAGATTGGTCTTATCCAGTTTCAGGTTTCACTACCAAAGACCAACGTGAGTTTTTAACTTTATATTTTAAAAATTTTCTGTTTTATACACTAAATTTATTAACATATCTTTAAAAGGAGCATTTTTCATTGTATGGTTATAATTTTTGTGTTTCAGATGGAAAACCAGGTGTCGAAGGCTCGAATGAAGAGAAACAAAAGAAGTTGCATCTTGGGTATGGCCGGATGTAACGTTGTTCTCATTCAAAAGTCAATCTTGAGGTAGGGAGTGAGGGACATATTTACGATATTAATGAATTATTTTGTAAATTTTTAATTTTTTTATTTATTTTTTAGAGATGCTGTGTCAGAAACTGCGTTGCATTACTTTGCCAAGATGAAGATCATGGCAATCAAAGATATCGAAATGGAAGACATCCAATTCTACTCTACAATCCTTGGTTGTCATCCAATTGCTTCCATCGATCACTTCAACGCTGAATCTTTGCGACCTGCCGATTTGGTTGAAGAGATAGCGACTTCTGGGTCCGAGAGCGTGGTTAAAATTACTGGACTTCATTCCACTGGTAAAGCCGTGTCAATCCTGTTGAGAGGCTCAAACAAGTTGGTATTGGACCAGGCCGAACGTTCCCTTCACGATGCTTTGCGCGTATTGAGGTGTTTGGTTAAGAAACGAGCTTTGTTGCCTGGTGGAGGCGCTCCAGAGATGGAAGTTGCTGTTACTTTGAGAAAGGAGGCCAAAACCAAGGAAGGAGCTGAACAATATTGCTGGAAGGTAAGTTGATTTTGAAGTTTAAAGTATTAAGTTAAAAATTTCTTGAAAACTGACAAATTTCATTTGTGTAACAGTCTAATTTTGATTTTTCAGGCTTTTGCCGATGCCTCGGAAGTCATTCCATACACATTGGCCGAGAACGCTGGATTATCCCCCATCACTACAGTTACCAAATTACGGAAGCAGCACGCCGATGGCAAAAAGAATTATGGAGTAAATGTGAGGAAGGGCTTCGTTACCGACTTCAAGGAAGATAATGTGCACCAGCCTCTGTTGGTATTACTATACATATATAGCCTCGGTTCAGAATTCGTTTGTGACGCACTAACAGAGGAGTTTGTAAGTTACATTGGTTTATTGATATTTACTATTAGCGTTGTATCAAATAAGTATAGTGATTCTAAAATATGGTTTAATAATATGAATTTATTAGGTTGTATATAAAGTATTGATTAATACACACAGTATATTAAATACACACAGTATATTTAATATACTGTGTGTATTAACAAAATTTTCCGCCCTTTTACAGGCTTTTTAATGCCCGTAGCCAGGGGCGTCGCTAGGGGGGGGGTATCCTGTTTGTTTGAAAATTCGATATGAAAAAGCTCAATACTTCTTATACAACCTAATAATTAAAAAAATAAATTTCTGTCAAATTTTTAAGGGTTTATCCATTAATATGTTAACCTAATATAACATACACTATTTTAAGACGTGTTATTAATATGAAAATTTTTAGTACGCTAAGGAAGTCTCGTTAACATGGAAACAGATGTCCACACCGCGTACTCTGTTCAGAATGTCGCAAAGAATCATGCGCCATCCCGAAGTACCACTTTGGATTTCTTGTGAAGGGATATGGTTGTCTCTAGTGGTGGCGATAAAAAAATACGCTGCATTGTGTGGACTACAGCTGCTAAGCCATCAGTCCGTGAACCAATTTATTTCTGTTTGTGTGAAAGCGCATGAGTTGGAGATCAAATTAAGTAACCTTTCAGTGGTTAGTGGGAAGTAAGTACGGTTTGCACTTTTTATTTTAGCTACAACTTTAATATCAATTGTTTGTTTAATTAAGAAATTGGGTGCAGTTATGGCATTTTGAGTGTATTACATGCTGTTTCTTATACTCAGTGTCTTGTCCGGAGCGTTTTTCACCGGTCCGATCCGGCGATTTTCGGTTCCGGTCCGGTCCAAACTCAAAATTTTTGGTCCGGTTCGCAAAAAATTTTTTTTATTAAAAATAACAAGAAGCCTTAAAACTGCTTTCTTTTCGCTTAAAAACTCTTAAAAATGTATTTTATTTGCAGTTTTTAAAACTGTTTTGTTAAAATAGAAAAAAAAATTTTCGCGGACCGGTCCGGAGCTTTTTCTTCGGCCCGCATCCGCAGGTTTTGAATTCGGACAGCAAAAATTTTAGTTTCGACCCTTCCGCGGACCGGACGGGTCCGGCAAAACACTGCTTATACTAGCTCTATTTTACTCAAATGCAGCCGGTATGCGGCTCTCTTCGCGTTGCTTAATTTTTAACTTAAGATTGTTCATTATACAAAAATATATTTATCGTTTCCTAATCACGATGTTTACTCGTAGCTTTCTGGTCCCTTTTGTGGACCATTTTCTGTATGATCTAGAGTAGCTAAAAAACAATACAAATAATTGTTATATAATAATTGCCATCATTAGTAACAATATTTTCCTAACCACTGGGTACGGCTAGTTGAAAACAAAATGCGGACTTTGCTGTTTTTTTAACACTTCGTATCAATCGATATTTGCAAATAGTTTTTTTTGAAAAGAAAAAGGTTCGTTTCTGTGTTACTTTACGATAGTTTAGTCAAAAAGTAAATAGAAAGTGAAATAAGAAAAAATATCGTTTTATTTTATTGTGACGTTCCGTTATATTGTGACCCAATAACGAAGCGGAAAGGCATATTAGTCTGCAGTCAACTTGATGTGCTGGGCAATTTTTAATGCGATTCGAAAAAGCGATCCAAAATTCCACACATTTTTGGCACTATAGTATGCTTTGAAGTTGCCTTCTGCGAATATGTGTGGTTGATCTGAGTAAGCGGTAATCAAGATAGGCAATACCTGGTGAATACTGCGGGAGTTTTAACAGTTTTCATTTCAGCTTTTTAATGGTATACACACAACTTATTTTGTCACACTTGGCCAAGCGTTGCCATGATTTTGTCACAGCTGTATACTCTCCAAATAAACCACTTGTTGTTTTTTAAAAAACTAGTAATTGTTTCAATAAGATGGAACAGCTTATAGTATGGATACCCTTACTGGTTTTAAAATATGAACAACAATACCTACTTTCCGTGTATGGTGGGTTTGGAAGCGGAAGCTTTTACGAAGAGAATTGTTTAGGTAGGGTCACTACAGTGGAACTTCTGCATAACGCATCACTTGGGGACTTGAATTTTTAAATTCACTGTGTAGTGGTAGGCAAGGGTTTCAAAAGTTCGCATTAAAATATATACAGTGGAGCTCCTGTATAACGAACAAATTTTAAGTCCCTGATCGATTCGTTATACAAGAGTTTCAGTGTATTGTAATTTAAAAGTAATAGAGATTATTAATATGTTTATTTGCATAATATTAGTTTTTTAAGAAAAATATATCAGTCGTTCCACTGAAGAATTTCACAACTTCACGGTGCAGTCACTGGAAAATCGCACCGTTTTTTATTCCGCTGCACCGTGCAGATTCCCCCGCGATCGCTTGCAACGCCAAACGATGTTGGAAAGACTGTACAGTGCAAGTCCCCAATTTTCGCACCGGTCGGTTGTCGCGGGAGCCAGGGGACTTGCGACAGTCAAAAGAAACTTCTCGTAAGCCTTCCACTGAACACAATAGTGGCTTGGGCGTTGCGACAACCGCGACAGTTTGCCGTAAGGCTTTGCCCCTGCGACATTGCGATCCTCCCTTCATTGTTGCAGGGTGCAAGCGAATGTCGTACGACTCGCTGGTCGCGCGACGGCCTCCAATTCTCGGCGGGACAGCGTGTCGCGGTTGTCGCAACGCTCAATTCAACACTGTGTTCAATGGAAGGTTTGCGACAACTTTCTTTTGTCTGTCGCATGTCCCCTGACTCCTACGACAACCGATCGGCGCGACAATTGGAGGGCTTGGACTGTGCAGTCTTTCCAGCATCGCCTGGGTTGCAAGCAATCGCGGGGGAATCTGCACGGTGCAGTAAAGTTAAACCTCTAAAAATAGCTTTTATTTTTAAAGATTTTAAAGTACGCATTTCCCCAACACTGAAATAAGGGTGCGCCAAACGCAGATTGTGGTCGCGTCGGGACTCAAAAAGGATTTTGCGGGTGAAAAATATTTTTCTCTCGCGAATCGGTCGAATATTGTTGATGGAAATTGTGTATTCGTGTTGTTTTATTCTTTATTATTGTCTAATATTATCTAATTTCTACAAATCTGTGTTATTTCTATGTCTATAGAGCTTTACCGACGAAAATTCAGAACTTTTTCTAGGAGTTTTATCCTTATTTTTATGATGGATAATATTCTGGAATATTTTTGGGGATTCCGTCTATTGAATGGCACTAAAAGCAAGAACAGCTCAATAGGAACGATAAGAGTAAGTTTTTTAAAATTAGTTTTTGTGATATTAGGAAAGATCGGATTTAACATTATATTGAGGATGTTGTCTATGATGGCCGCCATTGTTTGGGCACGTCAGATGGTTTGCAAGTTGCAAATCAACGAGAAAAGACTTATAATAAGATTTGTTTCCTGACAAAAATCCATACTAAAACTCATAACCTTTTATATTTATATTTATTCCTGTTAAACTTTGTCTTCTTCTCGTTGATTCGCAGCTTGCAAGCTATCTGACGTGCCCAAACAATGGCGGCCATCATAGACAACATCCTCAATATAATGTTAAATCCGATCTTTCCTAATATCACAAAAACTAATTTTAAAAAACTTACTCTTATCGTTCCTATTGAGCTGTTCTTGCTTTTAGTGCCATTCAATAGACGGAATCCCCAAAAATATTCCAGAATATTATCCATCATAAAAATAAGGATAAAACTCCTAGAAAAAGTTCTGAATTTTCGTCGGTAAAGCTCTATAGACATAGAAATAACACAGATTTGTAGAAATTAGATAATATTAGACAATAATAAAGAATAAAACAACACGAATACAAAATTTCCATCAACAATATTCGACCGATTCGCGAGAGAAAAATATTTTTCACCCGCAAAATTCGCCTTTTTGAGTTCCCGACGCGACCACAATCTGCGTTTGGCGCATCCTTATTTCGGTGTTGGAGAAACGCGTACTTTAACAAGCTTAAGACTAACAAGGAAAGTACCCTACCTGCCCCGCTCAGAATCAGCTCAAAATTTTTATATGAATTCTTTGTACCACCAATAGTACCCATAAAAATTTTTAGCTCGCGCTTTTGAGTTTTAAATTTAAATTATTTGGGTTTCTCGCCAATTTGGCAAATTTGGCATTGTGTTTCAAGCACTTTTTTCGGCTTTCCAGACAAGATACGCTTACAAATTTAGAAATGTAGGTTCATTTAAAGGTTATCTACCAGTATATCAAAGAAAAACTATAAAAAGTCAAAAAATGACGAAGTTACAAGCTTGAAACACAATGCCAACTTGGCGGGAAATTCAAAATGTCATTTTTTAATCTCGATTTTCGAGATTTCCTGGAAAGCGCGATTTAGTACTTTGCTGAACATCTTATATTTATATGATCTTCCTATATAAAAATTTTGAAGTCAATCAGAGCGGGGCAGGTCGGGCACTTTCCTTGTAAGCTTTTTCTACTTTAATGTTTAATTTGGTAGATGTCAACGATTTTTTTGCCTTAACTTTTTTAAGAGTACATGGAGTTAAAAACTTTATTAATTTGTTTTTAGTTGCCGTAGGTTACACTATGAATTTTCTACTTATTTCGACGCCGAGAAAGCTTTAAAAAGTGCCTTAAACAGCATAAATTTATTTCTGGAAGCCCTGCCGAAATTCGATATGAACAAGACAAAGGACGGAATAAAAAACGAGATTAGACTGGCGGCAAAAACAAAACATAAAATCAGATACAGAGCTTGCGAAACCAAGTATGTTTTCAATGGGGAGGTTTATGATGTCCATGGAGCATTTTATTAAAAAAAGTAGGTCGCGCTTTTAAGTTTTAAAATTTAAATATTTGAAACTCTAGCCAATTTGGCATCCAGATGAGATATTTTTTTCTTCTAGCCATATAAAAAATTGACTGTTTTAAGAATTAATATTACCTTATAATTACCTGTTTTTAGGCTATGATTAAGAAAAAGACTGTAGCCGTCAAGAAGACTTGCTAAAAATGGCACAGCTAAAAGGTGGTAAAGAAAACAGTTCAGACTAAGAAAGTGGTAAAACGACAAAATCAGTAAGGGTGTGGAAGAAGAGGAGATCGAGGATGAAGTTGTATCAGCCAAGAAAATGAAGTTGTTCGAAGAGGTAATATATTATTTTATGTTTATATCGAAATTTAGGACGATTCTGATGATTTGCAAGATGACTTTGATGGAGACAGTGACGCGGAACAACTGGACGGAGGAGACTCGGATTCTGATGTTTCTGAATCAGTAATGGATTTGCAGATGGTTAAAGAACGGATTCAAGAGATTGTGGAGGTTCTCGGAGACTTTAACAACAGAAGAGTAGAAGGCAGAAGTCGAGCTGACTACCTCAAGATATTAAAGATGAACTTGTTGTCATACTACAGTGACTACAACGACTTTTTGATGGAAAAGTTTATGGAATTGTTCCCGAGTCCTACTGAGGTTAGTTTGAGGATGAAATCTGTAAAATATTATGCTTTAATTTAGTAATAACTAATATCAAAAACATTAAACTTCTCTAAAGTATGCTTAATTTTAGAAGCAGATGTATGTTTTTAAGCCATAACCTATTCAAAAATGTATCATTTAACATGAGTTATACGAAATATTAAATTTTAATCAATTTTATACAGTGAAGTCGAGCAAAGATGAAGAAGATATCAAGGCCAGATATGTGACACAAAGAAGGTTGTTGTTGGCTGCCATTGACAGTGTTGATGCAAAGTCCAAGACCGGTGGCTACATTGTGTATTCGACTTGTTCAGTGTTGGTGGAAGAGAACGAAGCTGTTGTACAATATGCTTTGGAGAAGAGAAACGTCAAACTAGTACCAATGGGACTAGACGTCGGAGTTCAAGGTTTCACAAAGTAAGATTTTTGTGTCAAACATTTTAAGTTTATACACTTTACTCATGATTTTTTGTTAGGTATAAAAATGTGTTTTTAATGTAATTTTTAGATACCGACAATACCGTTTCCATCCTTCAATGTCGGAGACAAGGATATACTATCCTCACGTTCATAACATTGATGGTTTCTTCGTTTCAAAGCTGAAGAAGTTGTCAAATGACATCAAGAAGCCAAACGAACAGAATGGCGAGGAAGAACACAAGGAACAGAAAACACAGCAACAGAAGAATGGAAAGAAAAATAAAAACAAAAAGGACGGAAGAAGGAACTGATTTTGAAGATTTTTGTTGATTTATTTGTTATTCCTTGTTACAATAAACCTTTACTTGAGGTGCTCGGTGTAGAGTCTTAATGACATCATGATGGAATTAACTCTCCACGACTAAATCAAACATGGCTGGATGTGTAGGACAAAATTCAGCATTCACAATTGCTTTGTTGACGTAAATGAAGACCAATATTCAAAGCTTTCATATATTTTAAGCAATATCACTTATGATTTCTCTATTTTATGTAACAAAATGTTTAAATTAGGTTAATAAGCGTATATTTTGTAAAAAATATATAATATTTTTAAAGCATATTCACTTCTTTCAAATATTAACCTTGTGTTAATTTAGGTAACAAAAAAAGTCTTCAGTCGAGAAATATGTCTTTAGCCATTAAAATTTATTGTTTTTCATCATTTACTCTGCACCTAAAAATAAAACGAATAATACAAAATACATACTCAAGGCCAATTAACCTGTTTCTATAACAGGCAACAAGTAACAAAGCGTTTTATGGTTAAAGTCGCAAAATTGACACTTTAGACCCAAAAATAAGTTGATTAATGTTGCCATAAGGTCCAGTCTTTAGCTATTTATTAGAAAATATAGGCCAAAAAGTCTCAAAATCAAGCGAAAAAAGCCGAAAAAAAGAAAGACAACGAAATGAAACAATTATTGGAAAACCGATCGATAACGAACCACTAAAAAGAGGTTTATACGTTTTCGGGTGCAGTGCGATCGATCTATGTGCACTTCGCTGGTAATTTATTTTTGAATTTTATTATGTATAGGGAGTTACAACTATTTTAGCATTACCCTGTTAGCTTCTATAATAATTTCATATCGTCGTATTTTCTTCTTCTGCTCATTATAAAATAAGACGACTAGGCGTTAAATCCTTAAACAAAAAGGTATTTGTCAAACAAAAGGGTTGTACAAATTGGCCAACTATTTGAAAAATATTTATTGATACTGTGAAACCTCTTTAATATGACTCGATAGTATGTAAATCTCTTTATAATGACACCTTCCTGACTGCCCTTGGTAACCCCTAACAAAACGCACAGTGTGACATCCTGGTTATAAAGACAGGTTTAGAAAGTTCCTTGGGTATCATACTAAAGAAGGTTGACTGTAAAAAGTAATATTATTGACACGCATAGTTATATTTTTCCGCGGTTTAAAGTAAATTTTTAGCTACAGTAATTTCTAAAAACATTTTTTAGTCCAACAGATGAAGGCGAATGATGTTCTTACTCCATTTGTCGAAAAGAAACGATCACAGCAGTTACCCCAATCTCAAGCAGCCGCAAACTTTCAGTCTCAACCATCTCTAAATGCTTGTCAAGCATCCAGTTCAAACAAGGAAGATGGCGCACAAGCAAAGCAGGGGTTATCTCTTGATCAGCTACGACTAGAGGAAGAGAAGAGAGTTCTACAGGAAGAACAAAGAAGTCTAAAAGAAAGAGAAGAGAACCTCAAACGAGAAGAACAAGAACAGCAGGAAAGGGAACGTAAGATCAATGAGAAGGAAACGGAGCTGTCGAGGAAACAGGTAAGAAAGAGTCAACTAAAATGTTTCTTTGTATTTTTACATTTTTCGAGTATTTAAATAAGCATTTGTTGCACAAAAAGTTTATGTTGATATTCCAGGAAGAATTTCAACGATTTGTAAAGGAAAAGGAGAAGGAACTCGAAACGGAACGAATAAAGGTCCTTGAGTACGAGCAGCAAAGGCAAGAAGAGTTGAGACAGCTTAAGGAACAGCTGAAGAAGAGTCTTGGGCAAGAACAGCTAGGACGTGAAGAACTTCATCTACAGTATGAAGAAACGATAAGAAACAAGATGAAGAGTGTGGACATCGACTGGCAGAATCGAGATCTTAGTGAATTTTTTGAGCTAATAGCGTTTGCTCAAGTGGCCACGTTAGGATGGACGGAATGGCTGTGTATTATGGACATTTTTATGTACATGAAGGCGTAAGTTGTGCAGTCCATTTTTTTGTAAACATGTTAGGGTTGGGGGCAGTGGGATACTCTCCCCCCCCCCTCCCTCCCAAACGAAAAATTTGAAAAAGTTGAACGTACTCCTTTCCTGTGGATTTTTGACCCCCGCCCCAGACCAAAAGTGGCGATCCGGCCCTGGTGGTAACTTAATAATAAGATTTGTAATTAATTAACTGGGAAAGTACCCATTCTATCCCGCTCAAAATCAACTCCAAATTTTTTATATTTTCTTGTACCGCCAATAGTATGTACAAATTTTTAGTTTGCGTTTTTGAGTTTTAAATTTGAAATATTTCGATTTTCCGCTAATTGGGTTAATTTGGCAGTGTGTGTCAAGCACTTTTTTTGACTTTAGACAAGCTATAGCTAGCTACGCTTACAATTAAAAAAATGAAGTTTCATTTTAGGCAGGTCGGGTACTTTCCTTGTGAATTTATTTTTCAGCCTTTCGTATGATCTAGATCCAGGCTGCAGAAGCGAATGCATGGAGTTTGCGCTTGGTGTGTTTACCGATTGGGTCACTTCGTTGAGCAAAGAAGAGCTACAAAGCCATTGGGCCAAATATATTAAATAATTTTTATGTAGTTTATTTATATTTTTGGCGTACAGTTAAATAAATATAGCTAACATCTTATTATATTTTATGAATTGTACTAAAATTATAATATTTTTTATAAACCATTTTTCATTGTAGAATTTTATTTCCTCGTAAATCTCTTCGGAAATCACGGATTTTCTTTCTATAAATATTTGAAGTCAATCAAAGCGAAACAGGTTGGGTATTTTCCTTATTAGTTCTTTCAAACGCAGTAATTAATATTTATTCTAAGAAATTATTTATCTTTAAATAAAAATATAATAAAAATAAAGTACTAGTTACGTTCTTACTCGTAAAAATACAGTAGCAATTAAGTTCGTACTGATAATAATGCAGCACCAGCTAAGTTCATACTCGTAAAAACACAGTACCACTTAATATTGTATTCATACCACTATTACTGCTACCAGTATCACTCCCACTCACAAGGAGCCTGCCAATCAGGGTCGAACCTAGCTTCAGCACTCAGGTTCTCGACCTGACATTGAGTGATTGCCTTCATACTCTTTAAGCACGGCTGATACGAGAAGATGCTCTGTAGATCACAAGTGGGCACGTCTCCTTTGCAGAAGCTCATACACTCTTCGGCTACACCCTTGGCCTTACAGCATTCAGTATTATTGTTGTTGTCTGCTGCACAGGCAGTGGGAAACCCTTCCCCCCTCCCGAAAAAAAATTCAAAAAGTTGAACGTCCTCCCTTGTGAATTTATTTGACCCCCAGAACAAAAGTGCCCATCCGGCCCTGGTGATAACTTAATAATAAGATTTGTAATTAATTAACAGGGAAAGTATCCATTCTATCCCGTTCAGAGTCAACTCCAAAGTTTTATATGATTTTCTTGTACCGCCAATAGTACGTACAAATTTTTAGTTTGCGTTTTTGAGTTTTAAATTTGAAATATTGGGGTTTTCCGCTAATTTTGTTAATTTGGCATTGTGTTTCAAACACTTTTTTAATTTAGACAAGCTATAGCTAGCTACGCTTAAAACTTAAAAAATGAAGTTTCATTTAAAGGTTTTTTACTAGTATACCAAAGCAAAATGATTAAAAGTTAAAAAATAACAAAATTATAAACTTGAAATACAATGGTAATTTGGCGGGAAATTCAAAACATAAATTACTTTGCTGAAGATGTCAGGTACACAACTTTTGGTCAGAATATATTAAATAATTTTTTTTAGACTTTGTTTAATTTTGTACAGTTAGATAAATGTAGTTAAATTCGTATTATATTTTATAAATTATACTGTGGTCTTCTCATGTAAACAACCCTAAAAAAGAACCGGATTTTTGTGTTTACTGCAGATAATTGTTTGTATGTTATGTTGCCCATAAAGAGGCAATCCTAATGGTTTTTTGTTGCTTATAGAGTTTAATTCAAAAGCGATACGGGGCCGTAACTGGTAGAAGAATCGGCTGGTTTTTTGATTTAAGCACTCTAAATAGTGTCTAAAACAACTACCCAATACTAAATCACATACCTCGGCTGGTGCTAACCATAAGAACGAAAAAGGAACTAAGTTTGTATGTTTTTGTGGCGCTAGGACAAATGCGGTTTTTGGACATTTGCGGATCTGCGGTTTTTAGACACTTGCGGATCTTCGGTTTTTGGACACTTGCGGATTTTGGACATTTGCGGATTTTTTAAAGTTTTTTTTAATTTTTTAGTTAATTTAGTTGTAGTATGGTACTAAATTGTACTAAAGTTTAAATTGGTGCGGTTTTAACATAACAGTACCTTTTTGGGCTTTTAGTACTATTTAGTACCAAAAATAAAAAAACAGTACCGATTAAAAATTTAGTACTATTTAACATTAAGAAATATTAAGACAGTGCCAATTTAAACTTTAGTACCATTTAGTACCATACTACAACTAAATTAAATAAAAAATAAAAAAAACCCCTTTAAAAAATCCGCAAATGTCCAAAATCCGCAAGTGTCCAAAAACCGAAGATCCGCAATTGTCTAAAAACCGAGATCCGCAAATGTCCAAAAACCGCATTTGTCCTAGCGCCGTTTTTGTCGATTTATTTGTTATTCCTTCTTACAATAAAAATACACGTATTTTAAACCCTGGTTTGGTAGTATTGAAAAGCTTACTCGTATTATGGTAGTTTTTGTAGAGAACCGGTTGTGTCGTCAATCTAACAGGTTAGGTAACGTATCTAACATCATGGTTCAGCATGCCTTTTTACTTCTTCCATATGCAAACGAATCTCATGTCTACGAGCTGCAGAGCTAAAAAAGGCCAATTTTCGACAACAATAATCACAAATTAACTTAAACCCTGTAACTTATTAATAATAAGTCTCTAACGATGTGGAAAAAGCGTATAACTCACCTGTCAACAAAACGCACTGGGCAAAACCGACATCCATATTTCCTCTCCCCAGTATGAGTTCGCCCATGAACGGTCAGAGCTGATGGCTGTGAAAACTGAGCTCCACATATTAAGCAAGTGAATGGCTTCTCCCCAGTATGAGTCCTTTCATGTAGAATCTTATCTCTCGGATACGAGAACACCTTGTCGCAAAACGTACAACCATAACGTCCTCTCTTGCCTTTGTCACAAAACGCTTCATGCTCAATAAGTTCTTCCTGTTTCCTGTACCAATTCCCACACTTTTTACAGTAAAACCGATCTCCAATCTCATGTGTTTTTGTGTGTAAAATCAAGTAATGTTTCTTTGTAAATTGCTTGGCGCATAAGTCACATTTGTAACCCATGGTTTCTCCTAAAATGTAATTTTATAACTAACAACTCTGCTAAGTTCATGTATTTGTTTCTCTGTTAGAAAAAATAACATATTTATCTCAAAGGACTTTTATTTACATAGTTAAATGCATATAAGAAATAAGTGAACCTACATACCATGCACAAATCTACAGTGAATAGCAAGCGCTCTACTTGAAACATATTGAACATCACATTGACCACACTTCCGTTTGATTACTGATGCAGTGTGGGTCATAGAATGTTCTTTGTGCTCCCGCTCAGTGTCAAAGTAGGCATCCGGGCAAAACTTGCAGAAATAGCGACGTTTTTCCAATACTAAACAATAAAATAATAAGCATACTCATGAACTTACTTGACTTCTTGACCACACGTAACTTTATGATCTTGTTACCAAACTGAAACCCAAACTTCTTTAACGGCTTGGCTCCAGAACCATAATTGGGTCCTAACTCCTGATTTTCGTAGAAGGAATACGCAGTATCGCTCCAGATAACGTCGTTATCTGCATAACCATTATCATAGCTTATCCCTGATGGTTGCAAAAACACGTTATCTCCGTTTTCCATGTAGGTTGAATAGGAAAATTGTTTTCAAGCTAGAAAAACTTGCAAAACTGTCTACTTTGGCATATAAACCAGCAAAAATAGTAAAATATTTTTCTAAAAAATAAATTTTTCTTAATTTACGCTTGCCAGTCAATTGTCTCTCAACACGAAAACGTTTTCCCAGTCAAATAAATTTACGGAGAATTTTTCAGAAAGAAAAGAGATATTCTCGAACCTTTGCCTTAAAGTCCAGAAATTCTTCTTTATACTCGTTTTGAATTGTTTCTATTTTGTTTGTTATTACACTAACTTTAATTTTTATTGTTTTAGACATGTCCGTTGGTCAGACTACCGCTCCGGCACCGGCAGTTACGAAAGATGCCAACTTCAAAGACAAGGACAAGCCCAGTTCTGTGCGTCAGAGCAACATTGTTGCGGCCAAAGCTGTTTCTGATGCAGTTCGGACAAGTTTGGGACCACGGGGAATGGACAAGATGATCCAGGCTGGAAATGGGGAAGTCACCATCACTAATGACGGTGCGACCATCTTGGCTCAAATGGCTGTCATTCACCCTACTGCTAAAATGGTATGTTTAGATTAATGTTTTTGTGATTTTAGATAGTAAATCAGCTACTTTTGGAGGGATTTACGTTATGATCTATTTTCTTCATGTTTAAAAACCAAAGATACTTGTAAAATGGAAAAATTTAAAGGAGTAACTGTTGAAATACCGCTTTTCAGTTGGTTGAGTTGTCCAAAGCTCAAGATATTGAAGCTGGAGATGGCACCACTACTGTTGTTGTTATGGCTGGTGCTTTTTTGGACGCTGCTGAGAAGTTGTTGAACAAGGGAATTCATCCTACCAGAATTTCGGACTCTTTCCAACGTGCTGCTGTCAAGGCCGAGCAAATTTTGGAAAGAATGTCGTATCCTTTGGACATTTCGAACGATGAAGAGCTCATCAAGTTGGCTACTACAAGTTTGAACTCAAAGGTTGTGTCTCAACATTCATGGTTGTTGGCTCCAATGGCAGTCCAAGCCATCAAGAAGATCGTCGACGTTCAGGCTGATGACAATGCCAACTTGAACATGATCAAGATTGTGAAGAAGCTAGGAGAAACTGTTGAAGAATCAGAACTGATCGAAGGTGCCTTGATTGAGCAAAGAAGTATGGGTCACGGAGGTCCAACCAGAGTTGAAAAGGCTAAGATTGGTCTTATTCAGTTCCAGGTTTCACCGCCAAAGACTAACGTGAGTTTTTAACATTATTTTGTGAATTTTCTTTTATGTTTTAAAGTTATCAAAATATTTGTGAAAAAGTAGCATTTTTCATTATGTGGCTTATAATTTTTGCATTTCAGATGGAGAACCAAGTGGTGATTACGGATTACGCACAAATGGACAGAGCTTTGAAGGAAGAACGTGCTTACATCTTGGATATCTGCAAGCAAATCAAGAAGGCCGGATGTAACGTTGTTCTCATTCAAAAGTCGATCTTGAGGTAGGGAGTGAACGACATATTTACAATATTAATGCATTATTTTGTAAATTTTTAACTTTTATTTACTTTTTTTTTAAATTGTTTATTTTTAGAGAGGCTGTGTCAGAAACTGCGTTGCATTACTTTGCCAAGATGAAGATCATGGTAATCAAAGATATCGAGAGAGAAGACATCCAATTCTACTCCAGAATTCTCGGTTGTCGTCCAATTGCTTCCATCGATCACTTCAACGCTGAATCTTTGGGCTCTGCTGATTTGGTTGAAGAGATCACGACTTCTGGATCCGAGAAGGTGGTCAAAGTTACTGGACTTCATTCCACTGGTAAAGCCGTGTCAATCTTGTTGAGAGGATCAAACAAGTTGGTATTGGACGAGGCCGATCGTTCTCTCCACGATGCTTTGTGCGTATTGAGATGTTTAGTTAAGAAGCGAGCTTTGTTGCCTGGTGGAGGCGCTCCAGAGATGGAAGTTGCTGTTAATTTGAGAAAGGAAGCCGAAACCAAGGAAGGAGCTGAACAATACTGCTGGAAGGTAAGTTGATTTTGAAGTTTACGGTATTAAGTTAATTTTTTTTTGAAAACACAAATTTTATTCATATAACAGTAAATAAAAAGACTAATGCTATTTTGTAGGCGTTTGCCGACGCATTGGAAGTCATTCCATACACATTGGCCGAGAACGCTGGATTATCTCCCATCACTACAGTTACCGAATTACGGAAACAACACGCCGATGGCAACAAGGACTATGGAGTAAATGTGAGGAAGGGCTTCGTTACCGACATCAAGGAGGAGAATGTGCTCCAGCCCCTGCTGGTCACACAATATGCCATCAAACAAGCCGCCGAATGCGTGAGAAGCATCCTCAAGATCGACGATATTGTAAGTTATACCCATTTTATTTTTATATTTACATTTTTAGGTATTGGCGATCCGCTAAGCATCGATGTAATTTGAATATCCGTCCAAATCTCCACGCTTTGATCTTCTTTAATTTGTAAAACCCGCTGTAATCCTGAATTTGTTAAGTTTGGAAGCTTCCAATCAATAAATATGATAAAACTATTTACTCGTGTACTGAATACTCTTTAACAAACCGGTAATACTTATATTAATATTAACTGGGGAGATCTTTGCAACTCATTCGTAGTCGTCCACATCAGCTATATTCGGCATCTCTTTGGATCTGCATAGTCGAGATGGAGGGACCATCTGTTTTGGAGGGAATTCCACTGATACGCACTTCTCTGAAAACATGACATTGTTTACAAGAAAGTGCAGATTTTGTCAAAAAGTGTATAAAATTGTCCTTTTCGTAAATTCTTGGTGTCCTTTTCGACTTTTATTCAAAAAACGACTTCTTTGAACTTCGAAATAGATACCAAAATGAAATTATCTTACCCAAAGCGTAGAATCCTTCGTTGATTGTTGGCAGTACATCCATCGACCGATTCACCGACCGTTTCTGCATCGTGCATTGACTGTCTGGCTTGGGGTCCCTTGATGAGGTCGGCGTCAAACTTTCTGTGGAATCACTGTACAAAGTGTTATGACTCCTCCTCACATCTTCTTCTGAATTATTCGAGTTCTGGTGCACTGGACCGTCTTTGTGCTTTTGGTATACTTTCATCCAACCATCAACGACATCCTGGTCTGAGGAATCGTTGTAGAACTCGATAAACTTTGTCAAGTCACTCGAAGAGCTGGAGCAACCCGTATTGAACTGGACCTTCTCCAATGCTGACTTTACAGCGATATCTCTGGTTGATGTGGATTCTGAATGCGTCGAGTTTTCTTTCTCGTCAACTAAAATTGATTTGAAGTAACGTAATGTTGGTTTAGGTATTATTGAGTTTATAAACAGTGTTTTAAAGCTTATAAAATGTTTTAGAGGTTAATATTTTATTCAAACAATCGTCAGACGAATTTTTGTTTATGAGAACACGGTGTGTTAATTCTGAGAAAGTTAGGTGCCTAGATTATCAATTAAAGCAGAATTTCTGCGCAATCAAGAAATAAACGTGATAAATTTCGAAAAAAGTTGAGTAAACAAGGATTTCATTCTTAAATCACGTTTCTCAAATATTACACTTGAACCTTGCTATCAGTTAAAGTTTTTTTGTCTTGAAAGTTGAGAAAAAAAAACAATTGCAGGATGTGGAAAAAAAAACAAAAACAACATAATTACACTTACTTTCTTTGAGTATGTAGGGTGTAGAGTGGGCTTCGCGAAGGTTGGAATTCATTGCAATCGATGCTCGCGAGATGAAACCTCCTTCCGAAGACGAAATAACAATGAAACGATCCTACTAAAAGTGAAATAACAATGAAAACGAGCAAGTCACGCCGAACACTCCCGGATTTCGATGTTTTAAACCCGGGATTAATGAAGAAGAATGGGGGAAAGTGGTGGGAAATATTTTTCGGGCAAAAAACGCGAATGCGGCCGTGAAGGAGCGGGCGGGGGAGGGGAGCCGTCGTGAGGGAGTGGTAAAAGGGCAAAAAGAAGGGGTGGGGGCCGAGAGGGGACGATAAGCGGGGCTGACCAAATCTGTCGGAAGAGTGGAAAACATTAATAAACGCGCAAACTCTATAAAACACCTGACGACGGCCCTTAAAAGCGGCCTCGAGAGGGACAGCCGGCTGCCGTCTCTTTTCCATGGATCCAATCTTTTCGCTTTTTTTTTCTGTCCTCAATTATCAAGTGACTTATCAGGTGATGTCATCGATTGCAAAATCATGACTTGTTTTTTGAGAATGTCATTTTCTTCAAATAGTTGTCATAGTTAGGTTATTTTCGTCAAAGGTTATGTTGTTTATCTGTCTTTATCTACTAAAGCGTTAAAAATATGGTGGTAATACATCATGTTGTTAGAATTTGTATAAGTGACATTTAAAGTTAGATAATACTGTAGAAAACACGAAAAATAAAATATTACAGTAATATAAAAAATCTACATGATAATGTAGATAATATATAACGTATAATATATTATACAAGGCTAAAAGAATACAATATTTTACAATAAATGTAAAATATTACTGTGGACTTCATCTAAATATCTAACAATTAAAACCACAATATCCTACAGTAATAGTATCACCAGGGCCGGGCGGGGATTTTTGGTCTGGGGGCAGGGGACCAAAAAATCCACAGGGGGACCATGTTCAACTTTTTTCGAAAATTTTTTTCTGGGGGGGGGGGTACCCCCCCCCTCGCGCCCCGGCCCTGAGTATCACAATACCAAAAGTATCACATGATTTCGAAGATGATGACAAAGCAGAACACACTGAATGACAGACCCGAGAAAAGATTGTTGGCCGCGATGTAGATGTGTCGCCACTCGTGAGTGTAGTCTACTGTAGTAGCAGCACGGTCACTGTCCGGTCGGTCGAATGTGTCCTCAAGATGTCGTTGATAAGAGTTGTTTTGTTCTGGTTCGATGCAACAGAAGAACCTGTTGATGAGTTTGGCACTGAGATACAGGAAATGAGACGGTGGTACAGTACGACGTACTCGACATAAGGCTAGGCACACCAAGGTAATGAGGATGGAGAGGAAGCTGACGAAGAACAGAAACTCGTAGAAAGTGTCTGAAAAGGTACTGTAAGTTATTATAAGTGTCAAGAGGTACTGTAAGTTGTCATAAGAGTCAAAAGTTACGGTAATTTGTTATAAAAATCAAAAGATACAGTAAGTCGCACAAAGTAGTTCTAAAGTTACAGTAATCTAATATTTAGAAAAGTCATGGCAAAACACACTAATAATGCCTTCACCATTGCAATTTACATAAATATTTATCATCATATTTACTTAAAAGCATGAATTTTAAAAAGTTTTAAATTTGATGACGTAACTTACAAATCTTAGGCTTGTTTCCGCCGAATCCGTTTTCCGGAGCAATGGAGCATAAAAACAAGAAACAGACGGTCTGAAGCGTCAACGTCACCAGCTTCACGAACGACTGGGTTCGCAGATCACCGAACAACGGCGACACCAACATCAACATGGTGGCAATGGTGACTGGGATACGTAGAGCGATCTTCAACGTACTCATCTCTTTCTTGGCGTGTACACAGAGACGAAGGAATTCGTTACGGTAACCTCCGATCTTGGCTACATCTACTATTCGGTCCTAAAAGAAATCGGTATATTGTTGTAGCATTATTCTTTATTGATTTAGAGACGTCAGCAAAAACAAATTTATTTTGAAACCATTGCTATTATATATTACAATAGTGTGCACTATAATATATAATGCAAGAAGATATTGCCTTATTATAGAGTCTTACTTATCCTAAAACTTACAGTAACCGTCCAAATAGAAGTCTCCACATTCTTGAACACCTTCGTACTTCCATCACTTTCTATCGTTGTCAGCGCTACTGGCTTCTTGATACTCGACCTCTCCTTTGTCTTCAGATCGAACTTCACCTTCCGTTCGATCTCCTGTAGCGTCAGTAGCAGACAACAGTCGTTTGTTTCCTCAGGATATTTGTAAAAGTCGATTCCACAGAACGCTGGGAATCTGAACGTGAATCTGGCATTCACCGTGCCGTCGTATCGTATCTCAATGTCTAAAATGCGAGCGATACATCCATCAGAATTGCTACATTCAGAATCCTCGTTGAAGTGTGGGGTCCAGATGTGGTGATTATCATGGAGTGCAAACTCTTCCATCTTCCATTCGGTCTGATTCCATTCTAGACGGGTGTCGTTCCAGCGCTAAAGGGTTATATTACAGTAGGTACTATTATTATATAGCTGTAAGCTAAGAAACATTTACAAATATCTACTTTTACTTCTATAAGATTGAATTATTATGTTGTTTAAATAGTTCTGTGCCCCCTCACAAACAATTTTGTGTTTTCTCTTAAAGTAAGTTTTTGGATTTGGGGGGCACATAATTATTTGAACAACTTAACAGTTTACTTATTGATGTTGTTATAGTTGTACAGAACTTACGATCAGCAAATCTCCGTGAATGTTAAACTGAGACGAGTCTTTCTTCATCTAAAACCAAAGATATCTTACTATCAAGTGTAACATACCAAGTCGACTTGATGTACCAAGAAGCTGTCCACTCCAATAACCAATGGATATTCCCATGGTGGATCCTGTATAAACTCAATATGGCTAGGTTGAGATTGTGCCAGTTTGTAATAGAGACAGTTCTCTAACGTGTCTTGTTGAGATATCGTCAGGGATTCTGATTCTGAAAAGAATAATATAATTTTTTAATTTTTAAGTTAAAAAATTTGAAATTTAAAAATTTTGTTTTATGTTAAGCCTAAACCACTTAAATCTCTCATTCCATGTATACCTGATATGTTGTGTCGCCATTCGCAACCAGCCTGACTCTCGGACGAGGTTAATATCAGGCTAGCGAGGAGTGGGAGCGCCGACACTGCCAAGACGATTGTAATCATGCTTGAATGGTTTTGTCCTATTATATTATACCTGTCCCTTCTCTTCCTTGGCCTTTCTTCCGTTGCTATGGCCACAAAGCGTGTTATTACTCAAAGTTACTATGGAATTGTTCGACAAACAATCGACAGACACACCTAATTGCACATTGTTACTTGCAAAACGTATGTTATCTAGCATTATATGGTTAATAGTTCTGATTTAACATATTATGGTTAC
The DNA here is from genome assembly GCA_904066225.2 of Bursaphelenchus okinawaensis. Taxonomy (NCBI): domain Eukaryota; kingdom Metazoa; phylum Nematoda; class Chromadorea; order Rhabditida; family Aphelenchoididae; genus Bursaphelenchus; species Bursaphelenchus okinawaensis. The sequence goes on along the minus strand of CAJFCW020000002.1, from coordinate 6,805,573 downwards.
TAGTTTAAATTGTAGTAAGTAGATGTAATGTCTATTTCGAAGAACTTAATATTATACCTAATCTAACATATAGAAGTTTGATTTTGTAGAATACTCTAATCTAGCATACATAACATTTATGTTGTAGTCAGGGCCGGGCGCTAGTTTGGGGGGGGAGGGGGGGGAAGGGGGGGGTGGACTGGTTGTAGTATAATCTACTAAAACAATTAATATATAACCAGTATATTGCTGTAAAAATACAAATTGAACAACATATCTTATATGATGTATTAAACCTAAATGTCTAGTATAATATATTTGCAAATCTGCATAAAAAAGACCAAGGAAACGATTATAAACACATACAATAAAAATGTAACGTACAACTTACAAAACGCTAAAGATAGGTACTACAATGTGCCGCAAAGTTATGTTAATTTGCAAAGATAATACATTTATAGATATTATACATCTTTTGCACACTTCAATTATCTTACATAAGTTTAGTTCTTCTTGAATTTAGGGGGGGGAGAAACGGACCGTCTAGGCTCGGCCCTACGATCGGGCCTGGCCGGCCTTAAGCTAAAATTGGGCCCGGGCCCGAAAAACAAATTTTTAAATTTTAAAAAATTTTTAATTTTAATTCCCGTTGATGTTTTTTGATTTTATTGGGTACCATGATACATAAATGACCTAAAAGAACAATGCAAAGCCAAATTTAGGTTTATTTTTTAAGTTTTAAAATTTTTTAAATTTTTTAAAACGGGCCGGACCTAGAAATTTTCTGACCGGGCCGGGCCGGCCTGAGAGAAAATTGGAAACGGGCCGGGCTTAAACTTTGGGCCCCGGGCCTGGGTCGGGCCTAAAAAGTGGGCCCGGCCCGGCCCTTTTCTCACCCTTACTTGAATTAGCCTTCTTTTGCATTTTTATTCAATAATATTGTAGTAAAGCCTTTTCAGTAAAGCTATTTATTTGTCTCCGTACTGTAACACACTCCTACGCTTACTTGATTTTATGACTACTTTAACTTTTATTTTAGCGGTATTTTTCCTCTATCCCCTAGTTAGATCTGGCTTCCGGGCCGGGCTGGAGCAAAATTCAGGCAGGCTGGATCAGGCCCAGAGTTTTCGAACCGGCCCGGTCATAAAGCCAGGTCATTCTAGTTCCATATTATCACTTCTTCTTCTACCGTTTTCTTAACATAATAGGTCTAATATACAGTTGGCTTTTTCTTTACTGTAGCTCATCTTCACGCTTAGTCTTAAAGGCCACTTCACCACGACTCTTTAGCTTGAAAATAGCAGGATTACCTGTTCATTGGTCTCGTAAATGTAGTATAATTCTGTATTTTTCTTCTCTTTATCTGCAGACTTAGTTCACTTTTACTATTATAGGCTTACAAGAGATGTCTACAACCTCAAAGATCGGAAACATGTACCATCCATTAAGAAACCGATTTATGATTGTCGACTTCTCTTGTTAGTGTAATTCTATTTTGGTTTGTTTCTTATTTTTATAAAAGTTCAAGTTTTTTCTTTGATTACCAATGTCAATATGACCATAGTTTTATTTATTAATCAATGAGCTTGCAATGTTCAACAATTTTTATTTAAAAAATGACAATTCCCTGTTCTATGACATTATGAATGCTTTTCTGGAAACTCGCTGATCGAAACATAACTTTACTGTTTGTTTGAAGTCAAGGATGCTAATGTGTGCCTGATTAAAGGCCAAATCCCTATGTGGCTTCCGTTTCTCCCACGCTTTCTCTCAGCGTTTCTCTTTACAATAAGTTGGCTTTTTAGTTTAGTAGCCGGCGGCCGAGGAGGGGGTTTAAACCGTTTTGGAATGTTTTTACAGTAATTTCATTACTTTGCCAGTTACGCGGAGATTACTTTACTTGGTCCTGCTTTCAGAACGTCCCCTAAATCAAGCTAATTTTGCAGTTTGAGAGACGATTAGGCTGCCTTAGGACATTACCACGAACTTGTAACTTCCTTATCTTTATTACAACTGCTCTTGGTGTAGTTATATAAGGACTTTTACTATAACATAGGACATTGTTTTAGCTTTAGGGTATATTTGTGGGTATATCTTTAAAGTGTGTCAATATATGGATACTGTATCTTTTATATCTTATCGTATACGGCATATAAATAGTTTTGGTATGGTATATAGATAGCTAAATATCAAACTAACTTTTAGAGCATGAAGAAAAAGAAGGAGATCAAAGTAGTGGTGGTTGGCGATGGATCTTGTGGTAAAACATCTCTGATCATTGCCCATACTTCCGGCCACTTTAGCGAGCAATATATTCCCACAGCTTTTGATGACTTTTCAGTTGAAGCGCTAGTCAACGGGCGACCGGTAAGGTGTTATGTTATTATATATTTTTAAACTACTAAACTCAATAAGTAGTACACATGTTTTTAAATTTTAAGAATTTGACTTATATAACATTTGTAAAGTTTATGTCTCCAAACTCAGTGAAGCAGCTCTAATATGTCGTCTACATATAAACCCTACATGTTAAATTATAGTAAAATCATAGTACTTCAAATATTTTAAAAATTGGTGTAAAACCGACTAAAGAATACGTTATAGGACATGATTACGGTATGTGATACAGCAGGTGAAGAAGACTTCAGTTCGATGCGACCTCTCAGTTACCCAGATGCAGATGTCTTCCTCGTATGTTACTCAGTAGAAAATACCGACTCTTTGAAGCACATACAACACAAATGGGTGCCTGAGGTGAGCTACTGTAACTTTTTCTTAACAAAGTCTTTTCTTTATCATAATTTGTACTTTTTTGTTTACTGTAGGGTACTGTATGTTGTAAAAGTATTAAACTAAATGTCTTTTGATTGTTTGTTTACTTGTATGCCTTCGTACTTCTATCATACGTCTCGTACTCAAAGCACTATACAAATAGGTACTCTTCATAGGCTTAATTGCCAAAAGGTAAGCCTACAAAGTAAAACCTAAACTCGAGCTTGTACCTCTTGTCGCATATTAAATTAATGAGTGAGAACGTGAACACTGAGTTGTTGTTTAGAATTAGAATAACCGTGAGAAAACAGAAGTTGGCTTCTGAATACAAACTCAAAAAACAACATTACGTAATCAAATTATGTTGACTCAAGTAAGCAACTTCCTCTATAGGACATGTAGTCGACTATCCAATACATGGGCAATCTATTTCAAAGTTGTGATTGTTTACTGCAACAATTACTTTGAAATTGTTTTGCACAGTGCAATTATAACAGTGTCCTTTGCATTATGGAAGGCCATAGTAACGAAACTTTACTGTATATATAAACAAAGAAGAATGCATATTCAAAAAACATACTGTTAAAATGTTAAACATATTCTTTAAAAATCACATTACAGTAACCAAATCTCTTCCAGATTCGCCATTTTTGTCCGAACACTCCGATGATTGTAATAGGTAACAAAAAGGACATACGAAACGACTCTCAACGTAATGTCGTATCAACAGAAGATGCCGAAAATGTTGTAAAGAAAGTTTCTGCAGTCGCGTTAATCGAATGTTCCGCCAAAACCAAAGAAAATGTAAAGAAAGTTTTTGAAGCCGCGGTGAAAGCAGCCTTAACCTACAGAAATCGACGATCCAACAGAGTTCTACAGTCAATCATGAAGTTACGATTCGTATTTTAAATGACTATAACTATGTACGCCTTTGTATATTTACTTTAATTTATTTACTGTTACCATGTAATAAACTTCTTGAATATTTTTACCCGTGAGTTAAATGTCAGATAGCCATAACTAAAGTAATAACCATACTTACTAACTTACTCATAAGATACTCTGAAGCCTAATCTAAACTTACTTTTTCTTGTATATCTCAAACCATAACATACAATAACACTTACTCTATGTTACAACCTATTATATCTTTTATCCCTCCTTAGAACATACCCCACCCGACGAGCTTGCTATAATGATGGCATTGTTTCAACACATAGTAGTCGCTTTCAACAATATTTATATTTTCTTTGTAATGCTAATATCAGCTAAACCGTTTCGAATCAGTCGTCTCACTTATATTATACATGATGAAGACCTTATTACTGTTTAGTGTCTTATTTGTATTTAAAACGATAGGTAAGACTTTATTCTACTATATCATCTTACTTTGTGGACACTTTATTGTCATTTTTACTTAATGGTCAAAACTATAGTGGCCGGGGCCCACTTTTAAAGCCCGGCACAGACCCGAAGCCTAACGTTTCGACCCGGACTGGTTTCATTTTTTCTCAATCCAGCCCGGCCCGGTCAAAAAAATTCTAGTCCCTAGTTTACAGACTACTTTTCAAGACTGGACCGTAAGTTAGATTCAACTTTCAGGCCCAGCCCTTTTCAAATTTAGCTAAAGGCGGGGCTGAGCCGGTCCGGGCCTACTAGGCTCGTTTCTCACTCCTAGTCAAAACTTAATTAGAAAAATAAAAAAACCACAATAAGATTAACTTCTACCCAATTTTTGACCAAATAAACTGAGTTACAGCCATTGAATACGTAAATACATTGAAAGAAGACTGTAAACACTACAATGGACCAGCTTTGTACTATAATGAAAGTTGTTTCATATCGACCAAAACCGTATATTCGACAAGATACGACAACTGGCAACGATTGCATATGTTTTGCAATCATATATCAGCTGAAAAGAAACATCTGGCCATACTGAGGAATGATCATGTTGTTCATGATCTGATGAAGACTGTAGTTGTTCATGTAAGTGTATTTACACACGGTAAGGAGACTTACTTTGCAATTGTTGGGAAAGATTTTTTTAAAACTTTATTACCTAAACAATTTAAAAATAAGTTATTTTAGGTAATAAAAATGTGATAGAGAGCTTACTGACCTTTCTCTGATTATTATTATTATATTTTAGCCAGATCTAAAGTACTTTGTGGGTACGAAAGCGGACGTTTATCAATGTAAAGCTGATGAAAGATGCTGTCCTGATAAAGAAAAGTTCTTTTACTATGACGATGCTGGTTTACAGGTACCTTATGTTTTTAAAAATTGGTTTTTTAACATCATTTTTCAATTTTTTTATTAAAACTTGACTTTATAAGCCTAAAAAGTAATGTACTAACTAAAAATACCATGAATCCTTTGTACCACCTTATTTTAGTTTTAAAATATTTAAATTTCCCGCCGATTCGTCAAATTTGGCATTGTGTTTCAACATGCTTTTAAAAATATACTTACAAACCTTTGACCAAACGACCTCCAGGGCCCAGTAAACTCTTCCCTCTGGCTTCGTTTCCAACCAGACAACCTTGAAGGATCAGTCCCAGAACAAATTGTGACATTAGAACCAGCTTGGAGAACATACCAAGGACCAGTCAATTTGCTCGGCTTCAACGATGTCAATGGTCAACAACAAGAGATACCACTACTTTGTGAATATAGAGATAAATACAAATGTCCGGAAGGCTTCGTATTCAATGACGGTGTTTGTACGGGGATTCTGGAGTGCGGTGCTACTGGAGATGAATGTGAAAGTAAATGTACTCAAATGGGGAACAGTTTTGGAGGTAAAGCCATGTTACCATCGATTCACAACGACAACTACAATTGGTTCTTGGCCAGTGAGTTTAGATTTTATCAAAATTATATTATCCATGACAAATGCATGTGTTAAAGAAGACTTAAAAAATTAATCTTGACAGTAAACTAAACCTTCAGGTCTTTGAAATGTTTATTTTTTACATTTAACAGTAAAATAATGCGTTTCAGCCCAATACCGCAAGGTAATAATGTCAGGAAAAGAAAACAACTTCAAGAATGGCAAGTTGTTCTCTCAATATTGGCCAATAATGATCGGGATGAAGCATATTCACGGCCAATGGGTCAATTTGGATCAAACACCCTCAGACTACTTTAGATGGTGGTCGCTCGAGAACAAAGGTAACATTATGCATAATGTTAGTACTATGTTATACCATATTTTACCGATTAGGAATGAATAGGACACTCTAATACCAATATTTATATAAACTCCCTTAGCGAAGTATAAGGTAAAAATCCGAAACTCTTTACAGAAGTAAAATTGTTCACGAACCCGGACAAAGGTTACAAACGAGTGTTCCTGATGGTGAGAGTAAACGGCGACGATGGTATATCTACATTTGGCTACTGGGCCAACAATTACCACGACAAAGACAAGATACCATTCGTGGGGTGCCAAGTAAAACCTAAAAAACTGTTTTAAAGCATGAATATCTAAAAAGATGGCACTATAACATAAATATCTAACACCACTATAACATGTGAACAGCTTGTGGAACATCGTAGTACATTCTTGGTTTATAAAATGTGGCTGAACTGTGGTTCTTAGCGAATAAACAAGATATACTGTTAGATAGTATAATATACGACTGTTGGTAGATAGCCATTGATCGGCATACTGTTTGATAGTTTAATATACGGTACTTCTTGCTAGGTAATTATTGGTGGACTGCACACGGATGAAGGTGCCATTTCTGCTTCATTACCATCGAGATGACCACTCTTCATACGTGTACAAGTCCCCAAAATTATTCTACGTAGATATGATATGTTAATGTAGTTATGTTTTGTAAGGTAAAATTTAGAGTTTAGAAATCAAACATCATAATAGCTGATAAAGCAGTGTAGTTGTAGCAAAATACTTTAATGTAGTACAATAAGCGTAGTACATCTGGTTCAGTAGGCCTTCTCAACCTCTCAATAGTCACATTTACCACAGTAGAAGTCATTGTAATAGCCTTAGAATACAAATAATAGAATATCACAAGTAGAACAACATATTCCACAGTAAAAAGAGGCTAGCTACCCTGAGCTTAACACTGAAAAACAATGATAGTAGCCACCCACCAACCCCTACCACAACATAATTGTACGATGTAATTGCGTATTTTATCTGAAAAGCGCGGATAATCCCCCAAACTCTGTTCAGCTCTGATCTGTTTGAGTATTCTACTGAATCTACTCACCTCCGCCTCACCCCCTCTCTCGCATGCCCTCCGGCAGCCGGGCGGTCTCTCGCCTCCTATTGTAAAGTTGAAGGGACAGAACAACATATCAAGCGGCAGTAAAACTTTTTTGAGTTGATCGAGTAAAATGAGGTTCGGTGAAGTGTTGCATGAGGCGAGGCGACAACTACCTGCCTTTACCTGTCCCCGCCCCCGACCGGCCCCCCCCGCGCCACGTCGCCCCCTCTTCCTTGAAATTGCTGGAATATGGATGTACTTCAAGTGGCGTGGAGTACGACGAGGTCAACGACAACAAGAAAAGAAGGATCCTCCGATTTGCGTAGAGGAACTCAAGGTCGGAAGGCATTATTCCCCCCCCCCTTCCTTTTGTTTATTGTACACAGTAAACCTCATATTTGAATATTGTACACGGCAAACCGAGGCTGTTTTAGACGCGAAATTAGGTTTTTGATGATTTAAATAGTCAGAGAAAATTTTTTTAAAGATTAATCGAAAAATATTTTTTTCCAGCTTCTGTTTGCCAAAAAAACAAAGTTTTAAGCAAGAATTCATATTTTTATACTTCTAATTAACTATCATTACTATAAAACTAACCAGTATTACTTTTCTATAGTCGTAGAATCATAAATGCTAAACTAATACCAATATATAATAATTTACAGAGTAAAAAAAGTCGTTTAACATTAAAAAATCAAAAGATTTCAACTCAAGGTGGAACAATACGACTCAAGCTGAACTTAATATATCATGTTGTCCGAATTTGGATGAGCCATTCAAAGCGCCCAGCTTTGATAATTTTGGCTCATCCATCATCGGACAACTTAATAGTACAGTAACCCAAAAGAAACACGTGGGAAACAGCAAGTTGCAGCACTCTAGAGAAGTAAGCTGCCTACAAACATTGATAAATCAACCTCTTTAAATCCTACAACACAGTCAAAGCGGCCATTCCGCCTACAATAAATACTACAATTCTTTCCTACAAAGTTGTAGTATACAATTATCTATCATAAAATGCTACAGTATACAATCATATAGTGTTTCCTATTATACTAAGTTACAGTATAAAACTTGGTATGTTTTTGAATATTAATGATAAGATTTTAGTCTAGAATTATCTAAATTAAAGCATTGAACATTGATCTGCGCAAGAAGCAAGCCTTAACACGCCTATATTGCACTATAATCCCACAATTACTATCTTACTATGTCTAGTAGGTCACCATGAATATTAAAAATCAAGTTACTGCAAAATCTAAGCCTAGTTGTTAGAATCAGATGAACCTAGTTTCAATGCACGCCACAACTCAGCCCTCTGAAACTGCATTATACATGAAACACGTTGCGTGTAGCCGGTGCACTTTCCACCTCTTCCCGATCCGCCCGGAGGTGGTGGTCGCCATTCGCGGCGATCGTGACGAGGAGAGTTGTTGTGAAAAGGGAGTCTGAATATAATCGTGCACCTCATTAAACAGAGGCGGGGAGGTGAAAGAGCGGAAAGGGGGGGGATATTAGACTCCCGATATTATCCTTAAATTGGCCATAATGCAAACACAGATCGAGAATTCATTCAATCGCTCATAGATGGGACCACAAAATTCAATCGCCCACAGATACGACTACAATCACACATACCGCTATCGTATTACAGTGAGAGGTTTGAATGGGAGAGGGGGGGGAGAGTTATGGGTTTGACTATAGGAGCCTGAAAGTTTAAATTCTTAAACAAAATTTGAAGTTTTAAATGTAGAAATATCAACCCATAGTGTGTCCTGCCACGAAAACCCTGATTTTCATTTTGATTTTCAAAATACGCTAATATTTAGGTAAAATTACTGTACTTTAACTCTTGACGAAAAACTTAAAATACAGTAACTTTTACAAATTAAATTTTTATAAAACGTATGTTACTCTTATATTACTAAGCCTTCTCAGTACAAACCCAACTTTTACCATAAAATCTTTTCCCTCAAACACTGTAACACCTCTTACTCCTTTACCTATAACAACTAAACCTAAAACATGCTTACGCACTCCAAGTCTGGCCAATTAACCGACCAGATATAACCCTCGCCTACTATAATATGCCAGCTATTCCACTTTACCTATTACTATATTCGGCGGACATTTAATTTCCAAAAATAAATAGGTGTTTGTGTTGCCCAGGTAACCGGCTGATATGTTACTACGCTACGTTACTATAGTAAGGGGGGTGCAGGGTCGGATCGGCGGATCAGATGGAGGTAATGCGCAAACAGTCCCTCACCCACCCGGGGGATCCTTTTCATAATGTAACATGTAAAACAAATGACCTTTGCACTAATTCAACTGGAAACTCTTCTCAATTGACCGACTTTTCCTCCGCAATTTATAACTCCAAACTACTGGATAATGGTCGAGATACCTCGATATGCATCCCTTCATCTTCGACAAGTAGGTATAGGCAGCAATAACGAGGTTATGATACGTTAATTCAAAAGTACAAAGAGAAAGAGAGTAACTACAACATATAATTTAATTTATTGCCCTCCAAAATCAAACCAACCTCGTCCTATACTTCTCCTTATCTTGGTATAACATCAAACCCTCTCCTGTTCAAATACCTTTCCAAGTTTTCAATATTAACCCACCTTCCCACCCCCAACTCCCGGTAGATCACCACCCGCTATCCTGTTTCCTGTATACGTCCAGCAAAGCACCATTGCCTCAGGCGTCACAGTATTAATGATTTAAATAAAATTTGGGGGTTTGGCGACAAAGGGCCGCCTTTTATCGCCGACGTCCTGATTCATTCCTTTTGAGGATACCAACACTTACAGACTTGTAAATACACGCTCTTTCTATTTGCGAGGCCAAAGCAAACAACTGGTTTAATGGAAGGAAAACTCTCTGATTAAGCAACATTTGGGTTAACGTCATTAATAGGGTTCAGACCTCAATATTACTTTAATGTGCCAAGGATTCTGGGCGAATGATGGCATCTAAAACAATGTGTTAGAGATATTGACGTTAATTACCTCTTTAAGAACCTTAACCAACCAAAAAACATTAATTTAGAAAAACTTACTTTTATTTCTTCAATGACAATGTTAAAAAACAAAATTTTGTCGGTCAACAACTTCAAAAACAAAATTATGTCAGCTAACAATTTCATGAATAAAAAGGAATGCGCAGTCTGCAAACAACATTCAGCAGTTTGCGCCCAAATTATTTTTTCATAAATAAATGATTGATAAGCTAACCTTGAAAAAAGTCAGATAAGATTTTAAAATGAAGGCTGTAGACTTAACATGTTACAATACTCGAGAAAGCGATGTTCTGTTTGTATTGTCTGAATCTTTGAACTCTTTATTCACAACTACAAATCAGATATTCGATCAAGTTGACAAGAGGATAAGAGAATGTAAATCTAGACTGGATGGGTACAAGAAACGGGTAGAAGTAATCAACAAAAACATTGGATTGTTGCAGGAGGTAATACGTTTTTAATTGTATATTTTATTAAACATTTAGAAAAAAATTGAGGAAGTAGAACATAATGTTGACCTTCTTTCTTTGTTTAACAAAACATTAAAATTATTTTATAACTAAGGTATAAGCTTGGTTTAGATGGAGAATCCAGTGGTGATTTGCACTTCAGAATTCCCAAAAATTGAGTCAATTGAACGTAAATTAGTTATTGATTATGATAAGAGGCCGAAGAAGCATCTGAAGCCAGTGCCAGCCTCATCTCCTGTGACTCCAGAGAAATTCCTGAAGCAAAAGAAGATGAATACATTAGGGAGTATATGTGATGTTCGACCAGGTAACAAATTTTTCTTCTGTTATTGTTTTTAGATGCGATAATATTGTTTGTACACGTAATTAAAGCCATTTGTTAACTAATATTGTTGACAGATATTTGAAACTAAAATTGTATAAGTTTACGGAGAATAAGAGAACTTTTTCAAAATTAAAATAGATTTTTTAGACCATCGAAAAGAAAACATCTTGTTCGACACAAATGTAGCCAAAATCGAGAATGTTCTGTTGAAGAAGAAGATGAAGCCATTCAATGGAGACAGAAAGGATAATGTGAAGCACGACGTTCTGTATCAATCACTACTTTCTCAAAAGCAAATGAGAGTAGTGGACGACGAATTTGAGTTTAAACAACCGGTCGAAAGCCCTGCTGACTTCGACCTTCCTGATATTTTACCTGGTACGTTACATTCAGGGGCGTCGCTACGGATTTTTTCTGGGTAAATAGCATTTAACTTAATACTAGGGTCAAGATTTTAGTTTTTAAATCATATTTTAATAGTTTTGAACTTAAAACAGTTCTCTTTCCTAATAAACGTCTTATTTTAGGTATTGAAGCCCAGAAGGTATCGATGTTTGGAAATGAATCCTTAAGTGATGATGACATGTTTGATACTTCTACACATCAGACCAGCTCTTTGTCACAAGTACCGTCAACTGCTGACTTTACAGAATCTCCGAGAATAAACGAAACAACAGAATCTTCTAATGTGACTTCTGATGTTAAACCTACAAAATCCGTAGAATCCAAACCTTCAACTTCATCCCCACCTTTGACATCTCCAGTAAGCCCACCACCCCCGCCGCCTCCTCCTCCACCTCTCAACCTCATTGTGACTTCATCTCCACCACCACCAGCTTCAACTTCAGATAGGTCAAGTTTGATGGAAGCCATCAGAGCGGTTGGAGGAGCTGGTAAGGCTAACCTGAAGAAGATTACAGTAGTCGAAGAGAAGACGGTAGCCAAGGCTGAAGTTACTCAAAGTGACGATCTCATGGGTTCTTTGGCAAAAGCTTTGGAGAAGAGAAGGAAGGGTATGTTGTTTTAGATCCTATGACAATTTTAAGTAAATAATTGTAATATTTTAAAATTATTGGGCTGAACCAAAAGTAGCGGGATACTTTTCATTTATTTTTAAACTAAAAATCAGCAAAAAAACTCGTAAAGTCTATGATTCGAACTGTAACCCGTCAGAATTGATGGTTTCGGTCTATCGTTCTGCCATTTACTCGATTCCTTTTTTGTACCAAACAACGAGCTACAGTGCTCCGTGATGTACCAGTGTGCCTGGCAAGCTGACGAGTCGAATAACTAGGATTTGACCTCGCGGCTTCAAGTATGGCTTTATGATTGATGGTTGGTGGTCTTCCAGACTTAGGTTTGTGTTCGAGGCTGACGTCGCCGGAGTTAAATTTTTGAAACCATCTCCCTACACTACTTTTGCTCACGACATCTTCACCTTCGACTTGACATATGACTTTGGTGGCTTTACGTACTGAGAAGTCTTGTTTCTAGTAATGAAGTAAGAGGCTTCGAATATAGTAGCTACTCATCTTCTAAAAACGCTACAGATGTCCACTACAAACTAATTTAATAGACTTACTTTTTATATCAGTCGATTCGCAGTGAAGAACTTCAAACATTGGTAAATTGCAAAAAAAAATTGCACAGATTTTAAAAAAAATGTGGCAACGTTATACGACAAAAAGTGTCCCGCTACTTTTGGTTCAACCTAATATAAATTGGCCTTTTTCTTCCAAATAAAAACAATATCTTTTAGGCATATCAGGAACGACCAAGAAGAAGTTTGATGCATTAGAAAAGAGGGGTAAACCAGCTGGACCAAGTCTGTATACATCAATGCGAGAAGTTATGAGTGCCAAAGTCACACACGATGAAAGTTCGGCTTCAGATGAAGAAGAAGACTGGAATTGATAAGGTCATCAGGAATCAATATTTATATTTCGCATATCAATCAACTTTTTACTTTGAATAAATTCAGATTTCTATTATTTTTACTTTCGGTAATGTGTCAAGTTTTTCTTTTGAGTCAACATTATTTCTTTAAAACAAATTTTTGTAAATTCTATTTTCTCAATTTTGAGAAGACTTTGTCGGAGTTGTAGTTAGACTTGAGAAACAGGCCGGGGGGCAACGGTTTTGGCTTTTTTGGGCCAAGCCTGAATTTAAGACTCGGTTTTTCGTTGAGTCAGGCGCGGCTCGTTTCTCATGTCTAGTTACAGTTGATTTAGATTATTAATTCATATTTTTTGTCTTTTCAAACATTTTTAGTATGTATTTCGATTATTTCAGGGTTATGTTCAGAGAACGAGAAAAGGCAAACCAGAACCTCGAAGCCGATCTTCCCAATCCTTATCCTCCGCGTGCCATCTACGGTTTAGCTTGTTGTTTTGCTGGTTTTATACTTTATTCTGTGTATTTTTGCTGGGCCTACGTTCCGGACTATCTGTTACAGTACACCGGCTTCACTTATCTTCCGGCAAAGTACTGGGCTGTGGCGTTACCTTTTGCTTTTGTGTGTTTGGTGTTCTTGTACCCATTGTTGCTGTTCTTGTGGACAGCATACCACTCGATTGGGTTGTACGAGAGAGGATCTACCGTGGACAACGACTTTAGAGACTAAAACAAGTCTTTAGAAGTTAAAAGGACGTCTTTTGCTATTGTTAACGGGTTTAAAATGAGACTTTCATCTAGATGTCAGGGCGTTACAAAGTCTGTCATACAGAACAAAATTGCAGCAAGGCTGAAGAACTTTAACAAGATCAAAGCGAAAGATGTTGATCCAGCTAAGAAATTGGAGTCAATGTTGAGTTCGGTTTATATTCAGTAAGTTATTTTTATTTAGTGATGGTTAAATGTGTAATAACCTTTATACTATTACCACTTCATTATTTTAATTTTAGGAACGGCTCTTTCAAAGCCTACAATAACACGAGAGAAAACATAGAACAGACTAAAGAAAAGCAAGCACAAGGTGCCGAAAAGGAGGATATATTTTTACCATTCAAATCAGATCTTACTCAAGTCCAAATGGTAGATTCAAAGAAGCAAACTGAAGATTCTTATATAGGGAAGCACGATAGAGGGTTCTACTACAAAAATGGGATGTTGTGTGATGAATATGTAGAAGGTTTGGCTTCGAGTATTGTGGACGAGGAGATGAATGAGTAAGGCTTTATATTGTTTTTCCTGTTTTAGGAATGAAATGTTTCTGCGCAACGTGTTTTAGCTTTCTTTAGCAAAAAGAGCATAGGATTAATTGTAGTTATCGATATTGTTTTAGGATACCCTACGTCTATCGTAATGTTGACGGAGCTGTAGAGAGAATAGACTTTCTTGATCCAAAGCAAACTCCTATGAGAAAGGTAAGTTATTTAGACGAAATCTTTTACTTATAACATTTATAAGGAACTTTGCCAAAGATCACTTTTTTGTTATGTTTTGAAGAAAAAATACGTACAAATGTGCATAAAATATAAAACATTAAAAGTGATATTATCTAAAATGCCAATACATTTTTAGAAGAAACCTAAAAACAGTCCAAAGGTAGAAGAAGATGAGGAGGGTGAAGAAGAGGATGTTAACGTCTTTTACGGAAATGTTGATCTTGATTACAAGCCTGAAATAGATGTGAATTGTGTTGGATGTGGAGCGACGTTTCATTGTCAAGATCCAGGATTGCCTGGCTTTTTACCGGTCGAATTACTTTATAGATTGGAGTCAAAGAAAAAGAGGATACCAAAATATGAAACTAATTTGCGATGTAGACGATGTTACATGCTTAAAAAGTATAATTTCTTGGTATGTTTAGTACATTTGAGTTCTGCTTTTGGTAAGGTGGATTGTATTAGGGATTTCAAATAATTCTGTGCTTCTTCTCAAAACAAATTGTTGGGGTTAGGGGCATAGAGTTGTTTGAACAACCTAGAAGTATGTATATCCACGAATTGCTACTGTATGTAACATAAATATTGAAGTTATAGTATTTTTTTACCTCGTATTACTGTAATTTTATGTTGTGATGCTTGAACTTATTTTGGTCCAAATGTCTTCGTGATAATCAAGTTCAAATATCTATATCATCCTTTCAGTTAAATGTGAATGTCAGTCAAGTAGATTATCGTGCAATAATGGGTCATCTGAAGCTTCGAGAAGATATTCTGGTTCTTCTGGTTGTTGATATGACTGATATCAGGGGGTCTATCCTGTCTCAACTGCCAGCACTGATAGGGACTGGAAAGAATGTGATGGTTATTGGTATGTAGTTACCTTAAAAAAGTTAAAAGTGTGCTTTAAAAAATTAAAAATGAGATTTAAAACTTGATTTTAAGTTTTGTGTTTACCTAAAAACAGTAAATTTAAAATAAAAGTGTTAATGTTTAGGTAACAAGGTAGACTTACTGCCTCCAGACGCTAGACCTGGGTATTTCAAAAAGTTCAAAGAGATTTTAAACTACGAAATTGAACGGGCTGGACTGAAAGATCGGTTTCGAATTACTAGGACAGAATTGATCAGTGCCAAAACTGGATTTGGTGTGGAAGATTTGATCACGGTAAGGATTTTTGAATAGTTTTTCACTTTAAAACATTTTTTTAAAACTTCTATTGTAAATTTTTATATACAATTTGAAGTTTTTTTATTTTGGAGTTTTCATAAGCTTTATTTAGTCAATATTCATGGAATGGGTGAACATAAAAGGCCACCTGAGAAGCGACATTTACCTGGTCGGAGCCACAAATGCTGGGAAGTCAACCTTGTTCAACACCTTTATTCAATCTGACCTGTGCAGAGTAAGAGCTCAAGATTTGGTCGAACGAGTCACTACATCAATATGGCCAGGAACGACGTTATCTCTTCTCAAGTTTCCTATCATGAATCCATCTACAAGGAAGTTGGAGCTGAGAAGGAGGAGGTTGCTGTCGCAAATGAATTGGAAATGGAGGGAAACTCAGCTGCAGAGACAAATGTTCAAGGAGACTGGAGAGACAAAGTACCTCAGTCTAACTGGCATCATGGGCAACACTTTTAAGGTATGGTATGGTTTAGTACTTTTTAAAATTTTGCTATTTTTTAGGGTTTTTGAAAAAATATGGTAATGATATAAATAAAAATGGCATTTTAATAAAAAGTTATGTCATTGTTAACTTTTAGGAAGAAGAAAAAAACTCTCAACCATTGTCAAACGAAGAACTGCAAGAGCGATTAGACAAAGACTTTGCGGAATCCGAAGAAGACAAGACCGAAAAGCCTAGAATCCGGCTACACGGTGAAGTGTTCAAGAACAACTTCTGGTGCTACGACACTCCAGGCACCGTAAATCCAAACCAGATTCTGGATTTGTTAACATTGGAAGAGTTGGTCAACGTGATTCCGAAGTCTTTGATCGTGCCAAGAAGTGTCGTCCTACAAGAAGAATGGTCGCTTTTGGTCGGAGGTTTGGGTAGGATTGATGTTATTCATGTTGAGGAGTCAGCTCATACCGAAAATCGACCGGTTTTTGTAAGGATTCTTTAGTTTTTTAAAACTTAATTGTTTAACTTTTAGATCTTTAGTTTTTTTACAGTACAAAAACAATATATTACTCGATTTTTTCTGGCCTTGACAGTCTGAAAATGCGAAGAAATTAATGGATTCATTTGTTTTTTGAATATTTTTGCATTTTTGCGTTTACGTATGATATTGTTGTAGATGACGGTTTTTGCAAGTAATTCAATCAAATTGGAAGCTCTTTTGACTTCAGAAGTCGACGAATTTTTGAAGGAAAATCAGGGAACGATGGGTGTACCTCTAGGCAGCGAACAAAGAATGGCAATGTTGCCTGAAGTAAGTTTTGTTTTTATTTTGTTATTTTTTTCTGTCAATTATAAAACTTTTTTAAATTGGATTAAAACTAATGGAATACCGCTTGTTTTAAAGTATTATCATTGGAACTTGAGTTGCGCAGCATTTTTTATACTCTGTGAGGAAAAAAAGCCAACTATATTTATATTTTTGGCGCTTTAAAATATAACAAAGATATTAAGTGGACCTAAATTATTATATTCTTATATTTTTAGATGAAGTCCCAAGAATTCAACGTCAAATCAGCAAATCCCAGGTTTCTCCGAGCCTCAACAGACATATTACTGTCATCTTTGGGTTGGGTATCCGTGTCTTCAATTCACAATACTACTGTCAGAGCCTTCACTCCAGATGGCAGAGGTCTTGGTACGAGACCTGCTATGTTACCGTATACTGCCAGTATGAGAGGCCGTAGAATCTCGGGAACGAGATTGTTTGCTCCGAAGATTACTCTGCCTACGGATAAATAACTTTAGTTCTGTTGTACTTGGATTGGAAGGATAATATTGTTAACCTTAACGAGTGATAATACTTTTAAACATGACGATATAGCTCATGCTAAAAGCGTATATTGTAGTTGTAATGGTGTTAATTTTCTTAAAGTTGATAATATCCAACTTCTACTTGTTGTTAATTAGGTTGTTGTTGTTATATAAACTTTGTTGACTTTCATACCTGACGTGCGTTATTTTGTTGTAACGATTTAATACTTTAGTTTAATAATGTTTTAAAATTGTGAAGTAAAATTGTTTTAGTGGATATATGAATTGGAATGAAGCAAAGTTTTATATTGTACCTTCAACTGTCGTTCTACTATTACTTTTATGGAAATGGTAGGTTTATCGTCATTTTTATGTGTAACTAATATTCAAATTGAAGCTGTTTAATCATGAAATCATGTCTAACAAGGTTTTTATAAGATTTTGATATCTTTATCTTTAAAAAGTTTAAATACACAATTTTAGGCCTATATTAACATTGCTCGCAACAGTCACTCTCTGTGGCTCATTTTACATTTCTTACAATTTCTTATCAAACGCGGATAAAAGACGAAAGTTGGATGATCTCATAGCCCATTATTTGTGCGAAGAACCAGAAGCCAAGGCTACAAAAGAAGAGTTTCTGAAGACCGCACCCTGGTGTGGAATAGAGTTGCCAGAGACTCTGCATGCTCGGATTGAAGAGCTAATATTGTACTTGATCTCTGATTATGTGGACCGATGGTACAAGAAAGAGATCAGTGCTGACAACACGTTTTTGGTGGAGATCAAGTAGGTTGGGGCAAGGCCTTTTTTGATGCAAGGGTAATATAAGTACACAATATTTGTTTCGGGCAAGAGTTATGCAGGAACATAAAGGGTTCAACCTAAATTGCTTGACAAGTCTGTTTTAGATATCAAATTCGTTACGGATCAGCGATTGCCTACAGAGCATTACTGAATTATGACATTGTGAAGACGGTAGAACAAGACTTCTTACCTATTCTAGTGTTACATGTGGCCAAAAGATTGAAAACCTTGAAGGAAGTGAACAATCACATTGGCGTTACTGATCAAAACAACTGTGAATTGTATCTTCGAGAAGTGTCTGATGCCTTGGTGATGAGGTTGTTCGATGAAAATAGAATCGGAGGCAGAGAGTTGGATTCAGAAGCGCCTAAGGACACAAAGCTGGTAAGTTAATCATTTAAATGGCCATTTAGATTGGGCTTTGTGCAGTGTTATATCTGTAATTTTAATAGTTATACAGAGTTTAATGTAATAATGAGGTTTTATACTGATTTTAATGAATAAGTGAGGTTTTAGGCTTGGCCCAGCGAGACTTGTCGCCATTTTCTTCGAGAACTTTTCCTAAACGCTGTTCTCTTACCAGTAATCGAGTTCTTGTCGGAACCCAATAACATCAACAACTTACTCATCAACATCTCTAACGACTCACCTCAGAATGAAAAGATTTCATTTCAAAATGTCAGTTTTTCAACAAATATTTGCACCAGAAGTTAACAACAGTTATTGAATTAGTTATAAATTATTTTGTCAAAAGTTTTTGTTTCTTACAGCTTTTGTCACCTATTTTTCTGCTTTTTTTGTTACCTATGTTTCTGTTTTATATGTTCTATTTTTTGTTTCAGGACAAAAAAGTTGCATTTCTCCAAAAACTGACGGAATACTCTCTGTACGATACCCCAGACTCGCTTCTGATGCTGAATCTGAGAGATCTGGCCAAGGATTGTGGTCTTGTCCAGGAGTTTTATGCCTATCTTAAGGATGCCAATGGTCCGTTACATTGGCTCGACTTTTACTTTGCGGTCGAGGAGATGTTACACGATCTACACACTGCTAGCGTGAGTATCTAAGCTGTTTTAGTGTTTGTTTAGCCAATAAGTGCATATATTTTGGCTTTATATGGAAAATTAGGAGTTTTCTTCTTTTTTTAACTTATTTTTTGACATAAATTGTAGTAAATCTAACATTTACATAATTTTATCTTTAAACTGTCTTTGTAGAAGGCAGATGAAGAGATATTGAAGTCAGCACGAGGTTTGTACAACATCTACATTGATCCCAAGTCCAGGAAGTCTGTCCAACTGTTGTCGCAAAACTCTCGAGGACATTGTTTTAAAGCTATTTCGGAGGAGAACGTCAAAGACCTTAATGTAGTTTGTGAACAGATGTACAAAGAAGTCTACCAAGAACTAAACTACAGTTTTGTGGTACCATTCTGTCAGTCCGAGACCTACTTGAGGTCACTTTGTGGTACCACAATCGATGGAATAGAGATATTAAAAGAGAAAGCTGGCTCAATTAACATCGATAACAACAAGAATGATACAGTAGAAGAAGAAGCCAAGGCTTTGGAAGCCATTGATGCTTCATTTTTGGACATTTACATTGATTTATACGAAGATACGATAGACATGAACAACTGGAAGGTATCGATCGCTGCCATAGAGCCAAGGAAACGATTCGATACCGGCAAGGTATATTATGTATACCGAATCGACATAGACAAGAACGAAAAAGAGTCAGAGTTGGAGGACATTGACATGGGGGTAGATCCCTTAACTGTCAACAACCTCAGCGACAGCGACGACGACTTTGTAGACTGTAGCAGAGAAGCGACGATGAGTCAGTTACCGAGTAAATGGTCCATCACCCGAACATACGACGAATTCTATCTTTTTGAAAAGAGGCTACGCAAGATTCACGGTTCAGAAGGTGTACTTGCAACGCTACCCGAGAGGAAGATGTTCTGTCCACGGTCGAGAATGTTCTTGGAGTCTCAACGCGACTACCTGGAGAGATTCCTCTACTCCATCGTGAAGCAGGTTACGTTAAGGAAGAGTGAAGTTGTCTATCTGTTTCTGACCAATCCCTCTGATTCTGGATTCGAATCAGCCTTGATAACAACGAAAGGATCTCTGAAAAGGGTGAAGAAGATGACGGCCAGTCTGGAGATGGACAGGAAACAGCATCTGAAGCCGTTCGTGCTGAGGCTACTGGCCAAATGTTTGAGTAATGATGAAGTCGCGAGAACAGAAGTTGCTGCTACTGTGAATTACTGCAAAACCGAGTAGGTGGGGGGGGTTAGGAGGGTTAAAGTATATATTATTATAGGTGTTTTTACTGTTTTTACAACTGAATATACTGTTTATATATTAAAATAGTAATCATAACCTTGTTTCAGCCCTTCTGAATACTGGAAAAGCGAGTTTAGTAACTATGTTGTGAATAACCAGAAGATACCAATAGAAATAAGAAATTTACAATGGGAAAGGGCATCAGACGAACAAAAGTAAGTTTACAAACTTATGTTTAACATACATAGTATTGTACTAAAGTTTACTGACTTCCTCGTGAAAACCAAACTTATAAGGCCCACATCGTGCAGAAAATTCTAAAATTTCAATAACATGACATAACAATCAGAAAATAACCCAACAATCAGGAAAGAAACTTAACAATAATATTTTAGAACAATATATTACTTTAATACTGTAGTACTTTGTGATATATTCTCAACCTCAACAATTTTCACTTACTTAATTACTGCCATTGCCAAAGTACTACCATCTACGTGTAATGTGATACTACAAAAGGTGATAAAGCGAAATGTAGAGAGGGTTTTAACACCAGAGACCGTTTATATTGTAGTAGATGAACTGTACAAGTTTTTGCAACGGAAAGATGTCGAGAGCATAATCGATGAGGTATGTTATGTTATCTAGTAAAATGAGGTGCTCATTTAAACCTAGGTTATGTTATCTTGTACAATAAGACTCTTTTTCAAGCCTATATTTATATTATTGGGCGAAGTCCTATACCTACTTTTATGTCGAAATTTATTTAGAAGAAACACGAAAACTACCTGACGGCCAAGAAAACGGTTCTAAATCTTTTGAAATTCAACCATTTCGAGTCTCTAAACACCCTCATCCTCGACATCTTCAACATCTTCCAGTCCAAAGAGGACAACAAACAGCTGATCATGGTCTGTTTGGATGTCATCATGGATAAGATCATCTCTCAATCATAATATGGTCGACACAATAGTCACATTGATACGATCAGCTCTCAGTCATATAAGGTAGTCACAATAATAAGGCCATCAGTCATAATAGACTCGACATTGTAGTCACATTGGTATCTCACAATTATCAATTTATTTATTACAAATAATACAATCAAATACGAAAGAGTAGACTTAATACAAAGCTTCTATGGCAGTTTTGAATGAAATTGGGGGAAGAAACAAGCAATGGCCAGATACGAACATACCAAAGGGATACTGTGCTAACGTATTATATTCTAAATACTGTACTGTTGTACTGTACTATTTATATACGTACTGTAGCTGATAATAACTACCTTAAATACAGTAGATTTTTTCTGTAGGTTTAAAGTACAGTATACTCTTACTGTATGTTTAAGATACAGTATACTATTACTGTAGATTTAAGGTACAGTATACTCTTACTGTATGTTTAAGATACAGTATACTATTACTGTAGATTTAAGGTACAGTATACTCTTATTGTAGGCACAATTGCTTACTCTTAAAATTCTAAGCGACGCTTTTTCTAGGTAATACTATAAAAGGGCAATTTATGTTCGTATGTGAACGGAGTCATCGGAAAGTGGGTATAATCTTTTAATAATGGGACGCAAAAGTGTTTTAATGATATGTAGTTTGTTCGAAAACTGATATGTTTACAGTTTTCAAAAGTAAAAGACCAAAATATAACACTTGTTGTACCAATCAAAATTCCTTGGGTTCTTCTACGGTACACTATATATTATACTATGGTAAGCCGTAAAGTAGTCCGAAAACTTTTGAAAGGACAAACAAGCGTGCAATAACTAAAAACAAGTACATTGTTGAAGAGTTTGTACTTAACTGGTACTATTTAAACATTTTAGTAGAAGAACCCGAGGACTTTACAAGTTTCGTGTTCTATTAATAGTATACTGTATCTTAAAATTGCTCTATATGTACCAGGTAATACTATTTTGTAAAATGTTTATGTATGGACCAACCAGGCCATCAAATGGACCCTTTGGTGCCACATTATGGCCCTTTTGGCGCCACATTATGGCCCTTCAGCACCACCTTATTGGCCAGTTTGGACGGTCTTCTGGTTGTGCGTGGCTCTTTCTTCACCTTCCTTGTTGATGAATTGCGTTACCACGTTGGCGCCGATGCCCCAGGTGTTTTCGGAGTCCAAGACCAGACTCTCTGGTGGGTTGTGTGGGCCCTGGCTGCGGGCGAAGATCTTGCAGGTACGGCCGGCCTTCAGGACCACGTTGGGTGGGATGGTGTAGGCGATGGTTTGACGGCTGTCCAACTTTCTGATCACCTTGCAGCCACTAATGTCCTCATCCTGAAGAGTCAGAATTATTTCGTTTTTTGTTAGGAATTTACGAGGGAAAGACTTGACTCAAAAAGCTTTAGAGTTAAACTTGACTCAATATTAATCTAAAAAATATTTTTCTTTGCAAAATCCCTGTGATAACAACGATTTTACTTACCTTGCTGCGATGTGTGTTCTCCAAGACCAAGAACTTTCCGTTGGGATCGCATTCGGCGATGGTGATGTTACCCTTGGCCGAGCGCTGGAAGGTGGTCTTGGTCTGAACTTCTCCACGGACGTTTCTGGTGGAGTCGGTGTCTTCTTGTTGTTGAAGTGAGTGGGTCTTGACCACTTGTTCGACCATCTGTCTGAGTCCGACACGATGTTCTTCGCCTTCCAACATCTTTCTGTAGATGGCGATCTCGGCATCCAACATTTGTTTGGTGTCCAGAAGACCTTGGAGCTCTTGAACCAAGCTCTGCACCTCATCCTTCATGCGGCGCAACTGGGCATCACGCTCGTTGAGAGCTTGTTCGTATTGTCTTTGGTCGTCGGCCAACTGAAATAGGTATATCCATATCTTTAGGAGATAATTGGGGATATTGATATTACTTTAGTTTGAAATTGTGCCTCTATCATTTAAATATTGTGTTACGGAGCATATTCTGTCCATATTTGATATTGTAAGAGTGTTATAAAAGCTAAAGCTTACTTGATATTGTAGGTTTTGGACCTCCTTCTCGAGTTGAGCGTTCTTGTTCTCTAGATCGGCCAACTTTTGTCGCAAATCTCCGATGTTGTCGCGCATTCTCTTGACCTCCTCACGTTGGTAGTTCGAGTCCATGGCGGAACGTTGAGCGTTTCCTTGGACTTCGGACACCTTGAGTTTGTACCAGCTCTCCATGTCTTGTCTTCCTTGCTTGGCGATGTAGTCGTACTCGTCCTTGATGTCACGGATGGCCAAAGCCAGCTCGTTCTTGAAGAACTCGCGTGTGTCGGCTGGAGCTTGAGCCAAAAGAGCTTGGAGTTCCTTGACCTCTTGCTCGTGAACTCTTCTCAAGAACTCCAACTCCTCCTTCAGAGTTTGGACTTGGTAGTGGAAGTCGATGCTTCCAAGAGTTTCTTCGTCCAAGTCCTGGAAATCAGTTGATATATTATCATAAAGTATACAGCGGATTGCTCAAATACACAGAGACTAAGGTAATGTTAACTATCTAGATTTAACTTACATTTCTGGCCTTCTGGAGCTCTTCCCAGTAGCGAGCGTTGTCAGAGATGAGACGCTTCTCCTCGTCGGTCAATTGCTTCCAGCGAGATCTCAGCATCTCCAACTCGGTCTGAGCATCAGCGATCATGTTGGTGAAGGTTGTGATGTGATCACGGTCGGCTTCACGGCGGCGTTGAATCTCCTCGTAGCGGTTTCTGTACTCTTCGAGGTCTTCCTTCAGTCTAGCTACCTTAACATCGACTTCGGCCTTGTTTCTGGCGGCGTTGTCAATGTTCTTGCGAGCTTCCGACAAACTATCTGTGTATCTGATCTGAAGTGTTTGATTATATTATGTTAGGCTTTTAATTTTGCGTAAAATTCATGTTATTGTATCTCATATAGTTTATTTATTTTACTGATTATTTAGCGTCAACAACACAAAGAGGTAATAGAATGAAGATAATTTTATAATTAACTATGACTGTTGGCGAAGTTTTCAAAAGAGGTAGATTCCTTTTACACATATTGTAAGATTATAGCATGGAAATGCAATGTTGATATAGCAATGTGTTCATATATTTAAGCGGGACAAAGTTAGGATCTATGATGTGTACATCGTCCTTCATGCGGACCTACCTTGATTTCGGTGGTGTCTTTTCCCCATCGGCTTCTGAGGTCTTCCAACTCGGACACCAGCTTTCTGTTCTGTTCCTCCAACTTCTTGACTCTGTCAATGTAGTTGCCCAATCTGTCGTTAAGTCCTTGCATCTCTTTCTTGTCCTTATCAGCGGCTTCCAGGAAGGATTTGGCAGCATTGGCACTCAAGGCTGGACTGATTCCACCGACGGCCGAACTGCCCATCTCTGTCACCATTTTAAGTACACGGCCTGGAAATATTCAGTTTTAGAGGGCATATTCATAAAAGTTTAGGTATCTATATCACCTAAAATTATAAGACTATCATTAAGATCTTAGGTGATATAAGTAATGGCATTAACAAGCATAGTAAACTAACAAAAAAGGCGGTAGTAAGTTAAAGAAAGAACCTGAAGTTAAAAGTCATCGGCTGGCTGCCAGGCTATTCATACAGCCAAAAGTAACTAACGCATAGTCTACATGAGTGTGAAGGCAAAGGTAAGCTTTGTAATGTCATAGTTATGCATAAATTTTCACTAGAAAGCTGAGTTACCCTAGTGTAAGTCATAATCCTCTCTAGTGTAACTAACAATACTATTACCTTCTGATCTGTACATGTTTGTATGCGATCACACAACCTCCGTGTATATACAAGAGTTAAATTGATTCACAAATATAAAGTGTACGGGTTGAATACGGCTGGTTCAATAGGCTAATATCAGAAGGAATGAGAGCAGACCGTGGTGGTGTGGAAGCGGTTTGCTCCTCGAATGGCCTTGTTTCACCACACTCGGATCGATCGCGGGTCTCCAGGGGCTGTCAAGCGGTTTAGTATGTGATATTATTATACGTTCGGATTTGCCTTTTGGTACGGAATTTTCGTCGCTCTGCGTCGCAAACTTTTCGGGCGAAGTTTGGGGGGGGAGGGACCGAATGCAAACCCGATTCTAATCGGATGCGCGAGCGCTTTAAGCTCACAAAAGAGAATTCAGGGGATTCCGAATTCCCTTGACGCCGAAATCCCCCCACACAAACGGAGAATAAACACAATATGAGAGGATCGTACGGTCGTATAAGGCAATGTTTTATGAGGCAGAGAGGAGTGCCCTTATCACACAAAAGTAATCGTCTAATGTTCCGTAAACAAGTGGGGCAGCGTGAAATGAACTTGCGGAATTCGCGGTGATAAGTCGGTGATACGAAAGTGAAATACGAAACAAAGGCCTACAATGTGTGATAGAGGGTAGAGTGATAAGAGTTGCAAAATGGAAGCAGTTTTTTGGATGTAAGAGACCAAACATGATGGTAATTGTGGTCAAACTCAATATTGATTGTTCTATTCTACTTAACTCAATGTTAGTTGTGCTAGAAAGCTCAATATTAGCTATCACATCGTGGTTAATATCAACTAATTCTAAGTTCCTTACCTCCGCCACCTCCGCTGGAATTAAAGTTTCCGCTTTGTCGGCTGGGCGTGCGCACCGCCGTTCTCGGCTGGATGGTGGACCGGTAGGAGATCTCGTACTCGTTGTTCTCCTTGGACATTGTGTTTGATCTGCAATAAAACGGTTATACGGTGTCGCCATTAAAGTGAATCAGCACGTTCACGACCGCAACGAGCGAATCAAACCCTCAGTTCCGTTCATCCGGGTTATAAACGTTAAGGTATACAGATACATAACGTTAACGGAGACAAATGTAGGTATAGGAGATAAGTGTGCTTGATGCTTTTGATTGAAATATAGGGTTTAGTTTAAATT
The DNA here is from genome assembly GCA_904066225.2 of Bursaphelenchus okinawaensis. Taxonomy (NCBI): domain Eukaryota; kingdom Metazoa; phylum Nematoda; class Chromadorea; order Rhabditida; family Aphelenchoididae; genus Bursaphelenchus; species Bursaphelenchus okinawaensis. The sequence goes on along the minus strand of CAJFCW020000002.1, from coordinate 6,779,459 downwards.
ATAAGTTGATATAGGGGTTTTAGTAGCAGAGGTATCAATAAAAGATGTAAATTATGAACGGTTTTACTTTGTAAAGTGAAGAGACTCACAAGAATATTACTTTAAACTATATTATTACTTAAAGAAACCCAAATAAAGACTTGCAAACCTATGATAACTTCTAAAACACTTGCAAAACTCCAAGTACAATAAAACCCAAATGACAACCTTCTTTTTTGGACCCGCAATAAAGCACTATAACGCAGTTTTCAGTCGAAATATTTGTGATAACATGCAATTAAAGCAACCGGAAGACTCGAAACACGAAGCGAGCGGAGTAAACAAACATGGTTCAGATCGGGTCAATAATCAAATCAAGGAATGCGCAAATTGCCTGATTTTGTTGCTACTACACCCTCTTTTCGAGTCGAATTTCGTTTTAAATTTTGAAGCATGTCACCCCTTTGTTGAGGCTGCATTGTTGAGCTAGCTTCAGCTATGTTAATGTAAAGAATTCTATCTTGGGGATAAGAGATACTGGTCCAAGTTCAAAACTAACACGTACGGTCAAGTGTTACCCTCCGCCATGTCAAATGTGACCCTACAATGCTGTTTTATCATCATCACACCGACCGAGGCTAGCTAATGCGGCCTTGGAACCGGGTTTTGTCGAGAAGACGGGGCGACACGTCGCACACCTTTTTCTACCTCAAGAAAGCAATCTAAGAAGACGGAGAAGAGAGCGATAGATAGGTGCTTCTCTCTTGTTTGTACAACACAACATTCATTCATTAGATTAGGGGGAGGCGGCCGGAACATCGACGCCCCGAGGCATTCCACAGATAAAAGGGCGAACGCCGCATTCATCTTAAAGATATCAACAACAACATCGATGACGGAATGGCAGGGATGACGGACTGCGGGGATGACGGAGGCGGTGGTCGCGGTGACATTGATGAGACCGCCATTAAGCTTTTATGCAAAGTTTGTTGGTTGAAGGGAGCAGCAGAATGACTTTAAAACATTTTGCAGAGTAGAAGTTGGGTTTAGTCATCAAAGTGCAATTGGAAAAACAGTAAAACAACATGAGTCATCGCTTAAAATAGTAAGATATGTAATTAAACAAACAAAAATGAAGTAAAATAATTTTAAAAAATGAAAAATAAGTATTAAAAGCTTTCTGCCACGAGCAAAACGGACATACTTCGACCGGTTGATAACAAAAACTTTACATGTTGTAGCCCATAGTGCTCGTTATGCTAACTTGAATATAGTATCGTAATAATAAATTGACAGCTTCAAGTATCTTCCTCAAAATTGACCGTTAAACCGACCACACCCTTATGAGTCAGTAGATGGACCGCTAGCGAAAAGTCAACTGTCCGAAATAACAAATTGCCCGTCTTTAGCAACAATAACAACAAAGCATTTTCCGTGACAGTTTTGTTAAAGAAGTGTGAGTTTGGGAGAGAAAATTGATTATAGGCATCATCAAAGGTATTATAGGTATTATAATAGAGGCATGGTAACTGTTGGAAGGAGCAAGTACAAAAAATAGCTAAAAGTTAGTTGTAAACAATCAGCTTCAACTCGTAAAAATTAAACAGCTCTACTGCTTCATGGTACATATCCAGGACAAAACTCCAACTGCCATTACCCAAAATTGACCGATTTTAGCTAAACTGACCGCCCCAAACAACAGCAGATCGACTAATAACAACAAATCGACCAGGGTTTGTTGTGGAAGCCTTCCGAAGGCCACTTCCTTCCTCCTCGCCTGCAGCTCTCGATTGTCGCGCACTCCGAGTGAATGCCACCTGTAGACTTTGTGGCGCTCCACAGACTCCGCCCGAGCTGATTCATGCATCTAATTCCCCCACACTAATCTGCCTATAGTCTAATCTTGTTTTCGAAAAAACGCCTCGACCGAACGTGTTTCGGATTGGCTGCCATCGGCTTCGGGAAGACATTAACCTTGAACAACACTAAATACAACAAACAAAGGCGTTCAGGAACGGTGGGGTACGTTTGCAAGATGCCAATTGAAGTTGGTCTTGAGCCAGGGGGTAGAGGAAGGTGGTTTCAAATTGAAATTGAGGTTAGAACTTGAGGTATTTGGTCACAAACTTGGTCTAAATCTTGAAACATCTAATTTACAGTCAAAAACAGACGCTTTCAACATGATAACTATTACTTATGCCACAATTAGACATCAGGAACCTTGGCGTTTTGCTTCAAAACCCTATCAAAACCATGAAAAATCTAATATCAACCCTAGCTTCGATACCTTTACATTACTTTTACGTAAAAACTCTCGGAACAAACCTCGCTCCAAACATGTTATAAACCAAAAATTAACGAAATGTCACGATAAAGCGGGTTTAAATGGTTTAATTAAGTTTATGGAGGGGGTTTTATGATGATTCTATCAACGGAAAAGACCGCCAAAGTGTTATCAGTGGGAGGAATGTGTCAGTTTGGGAGTAATAAAACTATTTATCCGGCTGTCTCCACCTCCAGACTGAGTCATTGGTGTAGAAAGCTGTTATATGTAATGGTATAACTGTAAAGCAATGTTCAATACAATGGTATAACATATTGGATGTAATGATATTATGTTTGAGCAATGGTATCACTTATTAAAAGTAATGGTATAACATATTGGAAGTAATGATATTACAGTGGTAACATTTACTTTGGTCCTTTAACATAACATTAGCAAACAATAAACGGTTCACGGAAATGTAATTTTCTTTTAATTTCACTTTTTGTAATTTAACAGTCATCAAAAGATGTGCTGAACGAAATGAGACCCCGACGGAAGCCACGACCGGGTTCTGAAGCTAGTGAAGAGTCTTGAGGTTATTAAAGAAGTTAAAAAGGTATCTTTTTCCTCAAAAATGCCTGATAAAAATGAAAAGTTTGCAAAAAGTCGTACAGTACAAAATACATTCAATGTCTAACATAATAGTTTATAAGTTGAGATTCTATATATTAGTCATACAGAAAGCTTGATTAATATAATACAAAAAACAGGAAAAATCTGGCTTGGTTATATAATAAGTTGAGATTCTGTCTCTACAGTGATCCCTCTTTAGGATGTCTCTCGATAGTATGACACCCTCTTTATAATGGAAGCTTCTGGACCTTCTTTTGCAATAGAACGCCTAACAAAACGAAACTGGGTAGGGTGACATCCTGTTTATAAGGACAGGTTTCGACCAGTCACTTGAGCATCATACTAGGTTCCACTGTATGTCATACAGGAAGCTTGGGTCATAAAGTTTTGAAAAAAATACAAAAAAAACAGGAAATGCTTGCTTTTAATTGACAAAACAGTAACTTTTTACAAGGCTGCAGGGTTATGATCTAAAAGCTATTAAAATAGAGAAAATTTAGATAGCAATAAGAATAGAAAAGATGAATGTAAGGTCATAATAAACTTTAGAGAGTTTTTAACGTTCTAGTGCTATCACACGTCGAGCTTCGTAAATTGACGAAAAAAGCCTAAACAGAACACGAAACTTTTACAAATCAATTTGAAAGATTAAAGAGAACTCCAGAATACCGAAAAGACAACAGAAGGCCGAGAAGCAAAGCAGACGACCCCCATCAAACACAAGAAATGTTATAATATGTAATATATACACGAGCGATTAGTTGAACAAACAAATGACTAACATGACATTATTCATCACTTGCCTTAAAACACTTTTTTAAACCCCCATCACCACCAATATGAGAATGGATGGCGCAAATTTGGGTTACAACAAAAAATTAATCGAAACCGGAATGGGCGGGCACCCCCCCCCCACTCCTTAAGGCATTTTCTTCACGATAACGGTTTGAAACATTCCAAACAACACAAGTGTGAAGAGTCTCATTTACATTGTCTTCACGCTGTACCGAGTTTCACTTACATTACTCTCTTACATTACGTCAACAACCTCGAATACCTGCAGAACCAAATTCGTTAATTAAAAAGACATTAACATGCTCCAAGTTGTTGTAATTCAACGTAAAAAAATACACAAAACTAGCCGAAAAGTTTGCGAGGCCCCGTTTTTAAAATACTTTACAATGACACACAGAATTCAATTTAGTACATCTGGAAAAGGTTAAAAATACGTTACATCTGATGGGTAACATGTACAATATCGTAATTTAGAAAATTTGCTTTTCATTATTGTAGTACATTATTATTTGTAAAAGTTGACTATTTTCGAATTCAATCAATCATAAACGTTACTCTACTCTACAATTTACAAAATAAACAAAAATCCAATAGTGACACTTCGTTGTGGCACTTCGTCGCATAAAAATAAAAATAATTTTATAAAAAGATTCCCTAAATTTTGTGGTTTTGACAGTTTTTACAAGACTGCTTACACTAGTTGTTAAGCTTTAAGCTTGTATTATTTATATTTTACATGATATGATGTTTATGATATTGTTTTAGGTATGGATCAAGCTCAATCGAAGGAATTTGACGGCCTAAAGAGGACTTTTCTTCAATCTGTAAGTAAAAAACACTGTAAAATGTCATCATTATATTTTTAATCTTCATCTGATTGTAAAAGTAATTTTAATCATTTATTTAGTTGGCCGAGTACAATAAGCTACAGAGGTTGTTGAATGACTTCAAAGAATCCAAACTGACCGACGAGGTGTTAGAAGAAGTTCCCGAGGTTGCTGCGCAAGTCATTAAAAACAGAAAATTGGAGTACAGGATCAACATAATGAAGAGAGTAAGTTATACTATGTTAAGTTATTGGTTTTTAGGCGATTGATGAAGTGAAAGCTTCTGGAAAGAAGGCAAAGGTTCAGAAGCCAGAAGAGAAGAAAGCTCCAGAAGTGAAATACGTCAAAGTGAAGGACTACCGTGATGCCGTTTTGGAGAGGCTGACTTCAGTGTTCTCAGAAGTGGTCGAGAAGTGTTATCCAGGTAACAACTTCAGCATCACGTTACGAGAGACTAACAACCTCAAGTTTGGTGATTATCAGTTCGACTCTTCTCCAATGATTGCCAAAACCCTGAAGTTGAAGCCAGATGAAGTGGCCAAGAAGATCATCGACAATTTACCTCAAGTTGATCTGATTAAGAGTGTTGAACAAGCCAAAGTATTCATCAATATATTTTTGAACAGAGAGACGGTTGGAAAGAAAGTTTCTGCAATTTTTGCGAAAGGAATTTCCTTGCCAGATCTTGAACAAAAACGAGTTGTCATTGACTTCTCTTCGCCCAACATAGCCAAACAAATGCATGTTGGCCATCTTCGGTCGACAATTATTGGGGAATCGTTCTCTAGGCTTCTAGAATACGTGGGATATGACGTAAGTTATGTTTTTATGTTTTGTTTTCATAAAGGTCTTAACTTTAAATTGTAAAAGATTTTTAGTGCAAGCATAAGGCTAGAGACAATTTCCTGTAGGTACTGATTACAGATTGATACGAATTGACATTTAAATAGGCATAAATTGTGGTAATTTATAGATGTTTTTTACAGGTACTACGATTGAACCACGTTGGAGATTGGGGAACCCAATTTGGTATGTTGATTGCTCATCTACAAGATAAATTCCCGAATTTTGCAAAAGAAACACCTCCACTAAAAGACCTACAAGCTTTTTATAAGGTAAGGACATCTTTAATATCACTAAACTGAACTTTTTAGAAAATAGAATACTGTTAATTTATAAATGAGATTTTAATAAATAGAGTTTTATCTTCGTTTTGATATTATTTTGCGTGGTTTTAGGAGTCGAAGAAACGTTTTGATGAAGACGAAATGTTCAAGAAGCGGGCATACGACTGTGTTGTTAAGCTGCAGGCTGGTGACAAGGAATTCGAAAGTGCTTGGAGGTTAATTTGTGATGTCAGTAAGAAGGGTAGGTTAAGATTATATAAAAAGCTAAAAATTTTATATTTTTGTTATCTACGTAAAACATTAAATGACAAAGTAGTTATAGGGGGCGCAGAATTAAGTGAACGACCTAATAATTTGTGTAAACAAACTTTCAGACTATACTAAAATCTACGAGCGATTGGATGTAACTCTACAAGAACGAGGAGAGTCTTTCTACCAAGACAAGATGGTCAGTTTGGTCGAGGAATTGGACAAAGAAGGAAAGCTGAAGCTAGAAGAGGGACGGAAGTTGTTCTACACGACAGAAGCCAACATTCCATTGACGGTTGTGAAGAGTGATGGAGGATTCACATACGATACTTCCGATTTGGCTACGTTGAAACATCGTTTGTTTGAGGAAAAGGCTAACTGGTTGTTGTATGTTGTCGACAGGGGACAGTCTGAACATTTTGCGGTAAATTTTTATTAATTTAAGGTTTGTTGAAGGAAAGTTAAGGATTTTTTAAAGGAAAGGTGAGGCAGTTATAGAAAAAAATGTCATTCTATGAGTTTATGTTATGAATTTTATAATAACATGTAAAATTATTGTTAACATAACCCCATATAGTTTTAACGATTAATGTTTTAGTCAGTCTACTCGGCTGCCAGAGATCTTGGATGGTACGATCCAAAGCAGACTCGTGTTGAACATGTCCAGTTTGGCGTTGTGTTAGGCGAGGATAAGTAAGTTAACACCGATAATAATCTGGCTTTATGTTGCTGGATCTATATTCTACTGTAATATTGATAATATTTTTAAAAATTTTCAAAAATGTTTTTTGCTTCAACTTTTTAAGATTTTTAAAATGTTTTTCAGGAAAAAGTTTAAAACCCGATCAGGAGATACGGTAAAACTGTCAGATTTACTTGATGAAGGAGTGAAACGAGCTGAAGCCAAGTTGGTAGAGAAGGGCAGGGACAAAGTAATGGGTCCAGAAGAGCTGGAAGCTGCCAGAGATGCGGTTGCGTATGGTTGTATACGATATGCTGATCTTTCTCATGGCAGAACTAACGATTACGTCTTCTCGTTTGATCGGGTAGGTTTTGGTTTTTAAAAATATTTTTTAACCGTGAGTTTTATATGTTAGATAGTTTTAATTGAGTATCTACTATCATTTTAGATGTTGGATGATCGTGGTAACACGGCGGTGTATTTGTTGTACGCTTATGCTCGTATAAGGTAAGTATTTTGATTTTGACATAAGTTTACTTATATATACTTTTTATCGGTCACAGTAGTTACAATTACATAATATTATTAATGTAATGATATTATATTGTGTTCTCAAAATATAATGTTATTATGTTGCAGGTCAATTGCTCGTGAAGCCAAGGTTGAACGGTCAGCTATCTCCGAGTACGTCAGCAAACTACCCAACGGTGTCTTACCATTAGAACACGAACGAGAATTCAAGCTGGCCAAGCAGCTTCTGAAGTTCTCTGACACTCTGCTTCTGGTTTTGGAATCTCTTCAACTTCACAAACTCTGCGATTACGTTTACAATTTGGCTACAGTCTTCCACGACTTCTACAAGGATTGCTATGTCATCAACAAGAACGATAAGGGAGAGATTACTGTAAACTACCATCGTCTTGTTCTCTGCGAAGTCACGGCTGACACGATGGCGGCCTGCTTCAAGACTTTGGGAATCAGACCTATCGAAAGAATGTGAATTCTGGGTGACATATCTATTATGAAACGATTGTTGTTGATAAACTTGTTACATGTTGCAATGAAAATATTTTAATGTTGTTGTGGCTGTGTTAATTGATATATCCTTTGTTGTAAAGGCATGTTATTTTGTGTTTTTTATTATTGTAAAAAGGTTACTTTAACATATTTTTAATACCTATAGATAATAAGGCCTTTTCGGTACCTAAATGATGATCAAGAACAAAGTAAATGTGGAATAATTTATTTAATAGTAACGAATAAGTTAAGAATAAATATTATTACAATTAGTAGGTTGAGGAAAGGCAGAGAGTAATATAGTAGATATGTGGCCACGCAAATACCCGGGGATAATAAAATATTTTGTACTTGACAATATTACTTGAAAGATGACATTTGAACGTGAAAATGTTACAGTAATGTAAAATTTTTCAGTGACATTAATCGTCTGTAAAACTCAAGTAATATCAACCAAATTGCTCTAGTACTTGGCAAAAGGCAGTACATGCCAGCTGAGTTTATGTACGTAGTCCAACATGATAGGCACGTCCTGTACAGTATGATGCATGGCTCCTTTCAGGTATCCGAACACGTTGTAGATACGAATCAACAGGTCGAATGCCATCTTCTGAGCCGAATGACTTTCGAGTTGGGAGAAGCACGAGGACAGAATGTCGTTGGTCACGATGGCGCCTTCTACAGTAACCGGACTGTAGATGCCTTTGGAGTAGCGACGTCCGACCTGCAAATCGTAAGTTGAGTTTGGGTATTATCATAAGGATCTTATTATAAGGTAACTTGTTTTACATTGTAAACTTGCAAAGCTGGCTATGGCTATGATAACGTGCTCTTTTTAAACTTATTAATCGGTTTTTGTAAAGGTACCTTTTCTATAGTTGTGCGAAACTACTGTAACTATTCTAAAGAATTGCTAAGATACTGTAACTTTTCTAAATTATTGCTATACCTTGACGATCTTGTCGGCTGTCACACGGCCTTCTGAATCCAATGACAACACACATTGGCCTTGCTGGGCCTTGTAGGAGAACTTGGACTTTCTGATCCATTCGTCTGTGTCATCTCCCTTTTGAATACTCTCTTCCATCTCTTCACAGTCTCCGAATGGCAGTAAATGCAATTCTGAAATATTATCATGCTTTAGATCGTCGACACCACTAAGGCTTATTACTTTGTATACGGTCTTTAACACAGTCTATTCTATGGACTTTTTGACCAATATTATAGGTTAATATAGTCTATAGTTTACTTTTACATAGTATATATATCACAGCTTCTAATGGTATCCTCGGAAAGTAAACCAACTTACGAGTCAATGACAATGTCTTTCCGGACTCCGTGTTCAGTTGAATGAACTTGACGGTGGTCTCAGGTTCACGATGGTAGAACAACTCGACCTTCTCGTACTTCATGGTGTTGTCTCCACTAGGTACCAGAACATAGTCTCCAACTTGTAGCTCACTCATTGGCTTGTCTCCGGTGACAGTACGAACCAGAGTGTCTCCACTGAAGCACGATCTCATCGGGTTGGCGAAGCCCTCAGGGCCGTTGGAATCTTGCCATTGAAGCACGTTGGGGTCACGGGGTGGAGTGTGCTGTTTGGCACTGTGAATACGGCCTCTTCTACCGTGCTTCCTCTTCTTCTTGTTGTTCTTCTTCTTTGGTGCTGGTCGGTTTCGGCACTTCTTGGTGGTGACGGTGGTCTTCAGCAGCTGTTCGCCGCTTCCTTGTTCCACAGCCGAGCCTTCTTCTTCGCCGCTGGATTCTGTGATGATTCCAGCGAATCCAGTGCCCAAGGTTTCTTGAGGGGTTCCTGAGGATTCCGGAGTGGCTTCAGAGGATTCTTGGGAGGTTTGTGAAGTTACTGGAGCGTCGTCTTCGTTGGCTGCTACAGTAGCACTTTCAGTGGAGTCTGAACCTGCTTCAGTAGCTCCATTTTCGGTAGCGATCTGGCTGCTTTCAGTAGTTCCTTCAGTGTTTCCGGAAGCTTCCGAGACTCTTTGACCCTCACCTGAACCTTCTCCACTGGATCCACTCAACTCTTCTCCACTGGCATCAGCAGCGATCTCGTCCAGTTCATCACAATATGGCAGAGATCCGCCTCCACTGGAGCCTCCGTCGCCGTGCTCACTGTCTCCAGATCCACTGTGCTCTGAGTCTCCGGACCCACTATGCTGTAGCGTGTGTTCAGCTTCCTCGCTACTGTGCTCTCCAGACTTGGTACCAACTCCAGCATTCACTTCCACGACGAATCCGCCTTCAGAAGTGGTTTCAGATGCGGGGCTAGTGGATTCTAAGCTGTCCTTTTCGGCACTCTCACTTGAATCCGGCTTCGTTTCACGGATGATTCCAGCGTAACGGGAGCCTTCTCGAGACTTTTCACCTTCACCGTCGTTGGCCTTCTCCTGACTGTCGCCTTCTTTCTTGGCATCTGAAGTCTTCTCGGCACTGTTTCCAGGTTCACTGCTCTTGGCTTCACTGTCGTCTCCTCCTTGCTTGAAGCCACCGTCTGTTCCAATTTGTTTCAAATCAGAATCTCCAGCATCGTGACCGGCTACTTGGTTTCTTTTTCCTCCAGAAGCCAAGGTGGTTTCGTCGGTAGTGTCGTCTTCATCTGAATCCTTTGGTTTGCCTTCTGTCTCACCGTCAGCTGTCTTTTCTCCGTCAGAATCGGCTTTGCCGTTTCCATTTGCACCGGCTTCTCCGGTAGCTTCACCGTCTCCAGTAGCCTTGCCTTCGGCTGTCTCTGACTTCTTTTCTTGGGCTTCTGTAGTGGTTGATTTATCAGAATCTCCATCTTTTCCACCGTCCTTCTCTTCTGAGTTCTTGTCAGCTTCAGTGCTGTCCCACTTGATGGTCTCCGAGCTGTCATCGTCACCGTCTTCTGGGCCTGGTTGGAATTCGTCGTGAGTCTGAAGTCGTCCCTTCTTCTTCAAAGCTTCTGAATCCTTTCCACCGTCAACTTTGAACTTGCTCTTTGCATCTGACTCAGATCCCTTCTTCTTTCCGGCGTTTGCACCGTCACCGTGTTTCTTTGCAGCGTCGGAATCTTTACCGTGCTTCTTGTCATCGGACTCTCCATCGTGGGTCTTTTCAGTAGCAGCCTTCTGATTCTTCTTGTTCTTGTCATTACCTGGTTTCTTGGTCTTGGTGTCCTTGTCGCCCTTGTTTAACTTGTCGTTCTTGTTGGCGTTGTCGTCGCCAGCGTCAGAATCTTCCGAATCCTTCTTCTTGCCTTCTGTTTTGGCTGGTTTCTTGTTGTCCTTCTTTCCTTTCGTGCTACCGTCCTTACCGCCGTTCTTTTGGCCGTTCTTGGCGGCGTCGTTTCCATCGACAGCACCATCTTGTCCGTTCTTGCCATCGTCTTTTCCATCGTTCTCTCCATCGTTCTTCTTATCAATTCCGGTGCTTTTGGCTCCAGTTTTGCCAGCTTTTTTGGGACTTTTCTTGGCACTGTTTTTGCCATTCTTTCCATCGGCTGGTCTGTGATCAGCTCCATCTTTATCTCCGTTTGTGGCTGCATCATTGGCTCCGTCATTGGCTCCATTACTACCATCTTGTTCTCTATCTTTTGCTTTACCAGCCTCTTTATTTGCATCTTCCTCGCCATTACCACTTTCTTTTGGCTTTTTGGCTCCACTTTTGCCGCCGTTCTTTCCGTTTCCTTTACCGTGCTTTGATGGTTTAGCTTTCTTATCGTTGTCACCATTGGAATCAGCGTCAGCTCCATCTTGGCCGTCCTTACCGTTCTTTCCGTTATCTTTTCCATTTTTGCCGTTCTTGCCATTTTTTCTCTTACCGTAGCCTCCCTCCTCTTCAGCATCGGTATCTGGCTTGTTAGCATCTTCGTCATCAGTATCAGCCTTCTGAGCATCTCCTCCATCACTGTCTACACCGTCCTTACCATCTTTGCCGTCTTTACCGTGAACAGTCTTGGAATTACCGGTCGATTGTGGTTTCTTTTTGTTGCTTTTGCCTTTCTTTTGGTTCTTGGCTCCAGGTTTTGGTGCTTCAGAATCACTGTCACTCTTACCATGGCCATCTTCACCATCTTTGCCATTGTTTCCATCGTCTCCGGCTACAGTGTTGGCGTCTGAATCGTCGCCGTTGTTGTCGTCATCCCCGTTGTCATCTTCGTCCTTTCCGTGTTTCTTATCACTCTTATCAGCGCCCTTTCCGGATGGGGATTTGTCGCCCTTTCTTTTCTTCGAAACGTTGGAAGTTTCTCCAGCATTCTCGCTTTCAGAATCCTTGTTTCTGGTTTTGTTATCCTTCTTGTTTCCGCTGAGTTCTTCTGATTTATCGGCGTCATCAGTCAAGTCGTCATCGTTCTCGTCGTCGTCGCCGTACTTGCTGTGCTTTCGGCCGTTCTTTGGCTTCTTGCCTCGGCGTTTACCGTGAGTCTCCTCATCTGGAGTGAAGTTCCATCCATCGCCTCCCAAGTCGCTGTCACTGTGGGCTGGCCCGAATCTTCCACTTCTACCGTCAGCAGCTATACCGTTGTTGTCGGTAGTCCTGCCCTCTGGCAGGTGGATGGTAGCGTGACCTCCTTCTCCACCCTTGCCGCCTTCAGCGTTGACGTGGATGTGGTTGTTGATGATTGGAGCTTGGCCTCCGTTGCCGTTCGCTGAAGCTTTGGCATCTTGGCCGTTCTCGGCCTTGGCACTGGCTGCAGCTGTGGCCAAAGGTCCGGAGGATTCGGAATCGTGGCCAACACGGTGACCTCGGGTTCTGACTCCGCTGCTGTTCTCTCCTGAGGCCTCTTCCCATGCACTCCAGGTGGTCTTGCTCCAGGTGCTCCAGCTGAAATTACAGTATGAAAAGAACGCTTTAAAGGGGCTTTTATTTTCTTTTGATATTGTTTTATGCCCATACTGATGAAGATATAATAAGTTTTAAGAACGGTATGGTTAAAGTTTTTAAATTCAAAACTCACGTAGAAGTTTGCCAGGAGCTCCAAGCAGCAGCGGCCCATTCATCGTCGCCTTCTGGAACCTTGGTATCCTGTTCTTTGGTTACAGTAATCTGTTCTCCCACTCCTTCGTTGGCAAACTTGCCACAACGTGGACGACAGATCGTGACACGGTAGCCGGCTCTGAAATATCATTATAAGCATCTGATAAGAGTTATGTGAAGATACAATATCTACACTGTTCTTACCATCTTTGTAAATATACTTATGTTACAATATATATTTACTATACTATCGTACTGAACCTTCTGGTTATTTAAACCTACTGTAACATAATTTTTGGTTATTCAAACCTACTGTAACACAAAAACTTACGGAACTCTCTCAATAGCCTTGACAATCAGAGTTGGTGGCGACTTGTTGCGCAACATGAACAGCCGCATTCTGTAGCCGACGTAGCCGTCGAATTGTTCTGGAATCTGATTGGCGTTTTTGAGCACGGTGATGCCGTCATCGTTTTTGGTGCTGTTCTTCTTGTCTCCAGCATGAGAGCCGTCTGGCAGTTCGTAGACGAAGCAATCGTTGTCATACGATGGATGTTCTTCCTTTTGCTTCAGAAGACAACATGTGTGTTCTACTCTGTAATCTTCTTATTATCCTGTGTAATGTTTATTAGCTTGTTATGTAACATTTGTAAAAGTTTGAGGGAAACAGAAATATTAAATTGGGAAGATCTTGATGTTGTTGTAGGCTTTTTATATGATTTTTGCTTACTTTTTGTTATTTAAGTAACATTTAAAGGTCAAAATGATTGTATATAAATTTAAAGTGATTTTCTTATGAATAAGTTATCGTATACAGATGTTTTTGCTTATTTTAATGCATCAACAACTCACGGTCCAGTAGTGGTGCCCTGATTAACATGCGCGACAAAGTTGTATTTCCCGCCGCACGTATGTTGTTGATGTTCGTATTCGCAGTTCTGAAAGAAAGAAAAAACATCGTAAAATTACTGCGGAGTTACGTTTCAAGGATACGAAAAGCGGAGATTTAATTACTAGTAAGACCATTAGGGATTACAATACTGCTTAATATCCAGGTCATTTTTAATATGAATCGGGGGGGGGGTTATTAAAAAGTCGAGTAATTTACTGTTTTTAAGACAAAGAGAAATGCAAATTGGGCTTGGAGGTAAAGTAAAAACAATATAAATTCATTTAGAGTACAAAAAGAGTAGGGGGACTCTTTCACAAAACCTTTCTTTTTCAATATTACGCTAATTCTAGACTATGTAACTAACACCAAATAGGCTCCGTAAGAACAAAACTAACATACCAAATTGTCGAATCCACAAATATTCAATCGCTGACAGTGCATTCGAATCGTATCGTTCCCAAAGTTCTGCACGATGAGTACTTGGTTGTTCTCGCATCGATACGAGATACTCTCGACTCCGAGGAGAAGCAGGAAACCCCAGAGGAGTCGCTTCATCCTGAAATGGCACTTTTCATGAAATTCTGGTTGTGATAAAACTCGGTTGTAAAATGTTACCTATTTAATTGAAAAATAGGTAACATTTTTGGGTAAAACGTCGCGCGAAAGTTTAAAAATACATAGAAATGAAAGAAAACGTAATAAAAAATTGTAAAAAGGTATAAAATACGATAGTCAAGCCAAGGAAATACAAATTTCAAAAAAGTACGAGACAAAACAAACTATAACACCTAGCAAAGTAGGTATTTTGCTATTTTTTACTTATATAAGCCGATCATCCTCAATATAATTCGAAACAAATGTTAAAAACACCCACTTATTAATATGTGACAATCTTAAACGTATGAAACAATTATTACTAACTCACGACGAACGAAACCGTGAAACAATTCAGGAACGGCACGTTAAATGTCGCAAGTACCCCAAACAGCGGGGGGATGGGTAGTGAGAGCCCTCGAGGGGCGGACTTGAACGGCTTGTTTGTGTTCGCCTCAAGGGCTTGTCATAAGCCCGATCGACCGGCGTTATCGACCGTTATCCAACGTGCCCATTCCCGGCTTATCGACTGTTTCCGACCGCACTCCGCGCCGCTCCCGCCCATCCGACTTTTTGACCCGGATTTGTTTTCATAGTTTTTTACTTTTTCGATCACATAATTAGACGGCATGCCCTACGGCAATTCTCGCGAGAACCGTTCCGGATCTCACGGCACGGTCGAGAAAGACTGGTTTCCAGGTTCGTATCAGCTTATCACTCAAGAAACACTTTGGATACGGAACGAGGCGCCTTCGAAGTTGAAAAAGAAGTGAAATTTCAAATTTAAAAAAAAATTTAATTTTAGGTTTTTAAAATATTTTTTTTTTGAAATTTAAAATTTTGAAAAAACTGCCGGTGTTGACATAGATATATCAGCTATAATATCAGCCAAGCCCATGTCTTTTAGTCATCAAACTAACTAACCAAACCCATTGCCACCCCTAATCCCTCAACTTTTTAATTGTCATAGAAAAAGCCCTCAGGGGGTCAAACACAAAAGAAGCAAAAAGTCCAAAAAGCGGATTCAGAAGCCAAAGCCAAATGTCACGGAAGGAGACGTTGCCTCCGGAACGAGATCCACCAGCTCCACCAAGCCTTCTGAGTCTGCCCACGGTGAGTCAGGCTCCAGATGAACTGGCGCTCACCATTGATCCGCCCCGAGCTTGGTTTACAACGTTGGGTGGAGTTTCACGGTAAGGTAAACAACACATTACTGAGGGAGTGGATTTACAGTACTTTACTGATCTTTGTTTTTCAATAGTAGGGTAGGTACTGTAGGGTGGGTAGGGTAGGTACAGTAAGATGGGTAGGGTAAGATATGGCATGGTATTGTAGAGCTGTATATGCCTCAAATAAGTTAGATTGAAGTTAAAATAGACCTTTGTTACCCTAACCTATTCCTTCAGTCATTTACTATGCAATCACGGTCCGGACCGGCTGGCGATGAAGGTGCGGTGCAGCAACAACCATGCCTTCAGGGTGAATCCCGTCTTCCTGTTCCTGGGCGAAGGGCACACTCAGGAGTTTGAAGTGAGTTGAGTGAGTGCCGTTGTGTCGCTTCGGATGTTGTTGCTTCAGTAGCCGTACGTCGCTTTAGCTGTTGTTGATTCAGTATCCGTTGTTGATTAAGTAGCCGTGTAGTAGCGAAAGTAGCCGTGCCGTTTGTTTGTTGTCGCTTCTGATCCCGTTAATTTAGCTAATCCGTTTACAAGGCGGCGAACCGCGCAAAGACAAGGTTCAGCTTTTGTTTACCGTAGCCCGGTATTCGGATGAAGACCCGGCTTCTTTGTTTGGGCAGAATGCGAAGGTACGGTCGGTGGTTCTACATATAACGACGATATGAATGCCATAACTGTCTTTTTACGCCAATAAAAACTATATAAACTACGAGAAACTAATGAATATGTCTAAAGGTATTAGAGTGTTCACATAATTCTGTCCTCTTTCTCAAAATTAATTTTGGGGGTTAGGGAGCTCAGAATTTCTTGAACAACCTATAAATAAAAAATCGAATAAACCGACAGTTTTTGTTGAACTGACCTATGCCTTTACATTTCAAAAAACCTAATTTACCTTCGAATTTTTATAAAATTTCCATAAACCTTGAGTGTATAAAGGGCCGATCACTTTGGAAGACAGCTCATTCTGAAAAGTTTTTGGATCTTGCCAACCGGTTACGCTGATATCGAAAAATGAAGAAAAAGGACGCAAAGGGAGGGTAGGTTACTGTCTTTGTATGTTTTACTGAGGGTTACATTCTGGTATTACAGTCTTTTTATGTTTTACTGAGCATCATATTCTGTAGTTATAAGTTTATTACAAACTAGGTAAGACTTTAGGGGCATTTTAGTTGTCAAGTTTTACTTTCTTCAAGGTTTTTATGTAAATATTGATTATTTGGGGCCAAAAAAGCTTAGAGTAAAGTGATTTTGCCTGTAATGTCACAGCAACTTTTTATTGTCATATAAGTAGTGACATTGCGATGTTACAGCTTCTATAATACCTGTCAAAATTTGCAGAGCGAAGAGCAAGGGCGGTTCAAAAGATGCCAAGTCCAAAGTGGAGAAGACAGCCTAGGAGGAAGTGAGTATACCTATACCTATAAGTGATTTCTGGTCAATCTGTTTATCTTTTTTTTACTTTCTCTTTGATTTTAGGTATACTCTTAGGTGTTTTTGGTATATTTTACTTTTCTCTGTTAAATCTAAAGGCTAATATAGAAAGTCTGTCTCTACGACTCGTTTCAGGCCAAGCCAAATGTAGTTCCGATGGCGGCCGATTCGCTTATTCATGTCTGGAAGTGGTTCAACAGAACCCTCGACCGTGGCGTCTCAGGTCTTCAGGCCGAGTTCGCCGAGATGAAGCGTTACTGCCCTAAGGACATGGATGTGAAGACATTCAATGCCAATTGGGAGGCCGGCCGATGTCGCTACAAAGACGTGCCGTGCCAAGAAGCAGCCAGAGTCATCTTGAAGTGGCCTGGCCTACCCTACGACTTTATCCACGCCAACTACGTGCCAGCTCCAAAATCTCAAAAGCGTTACATTTGTACGCAGGTGGGTCTACTACAATATGTTACTGTTTCGTCGCAATATTGAATTTTACCTATAAGTTATTATACTTTGTACTCTTGTAGGGTCCTCTGGAATCGACAGTGGCCGACTTCTGGCGGATGATTGTGCAAGAAGAGACAGACAGCATCATCATGTTGTGCAATTGCATCGAGAAGGGCATGGACAAGTGCGCCCAGTACTGGCCCTCCCAGTTAGGTCAGACAGTACAGTACGATGGAGACAAACTTACCGTAACCAGTGGGTCCATCAGTCCTTTAACCGTCAACGAGCAGAGTGTGGCCCGTACTCTGTTGACGCTCAAGTGGAAGATGAATGGCAAACAGAACGAACGTGAGGTCCGCCACTTCCAGTGGGTGGACTGGCCTGACCGTGGAGTGCCGAACGGCCTGAGCACGGTGTTCGACTTGCTGTCTGCTGTCAGAGGCAGCGAGAAGCCGATCGTTGTCCATTGTTCTGCCGGTATCGGTCGAACCGGGTCGATTGTGTCGATTGCCTACATCATGGAACGCTTCCAGTTAGGTCACCCGTGTGAAGACATGCCCGAGATCTTCCGCGAGCTCAGAAACTCTCGTCCGTACTCGATCCAGAAGGAAGTTGTGAGTTTTGAAACTTAAAAAGACTTCTTCCTCGCTTTTGTTACCTAAAATAGTGTTTTCAGTCGTCTTGTTACCTAAAAAGCAGCTGATTTAAAAAAAAACAATTTTTATTTTTATTATTTTAAGTATGTTCTTTATGAATAAACTATGTAGACAACGTTAATCTGAAAAGTTTAGCAATACCTGTTTGTCCACCGCGTCATCTTGTACTACTTTGCGGAGCGAAAGGGGAACTTCCCCCCGACTGATGCACGCTACGTCAAGTTCGTGGAAGAGTACAACAAGGCCGTCTGCTGATCTCCATCGATTCCCATCAATATTTCCTACTTACTTTTGCTTCTGATTGCCAATAAACAGGAAACAAAGTTTTTGTAGTTTTGATCGAATTAATGTTGTAGTATTTTAGTGAAAGTTTACTGGATAGTGGAATATACAGGGTGTCCCAAGAAATTGCGTCGCTAGAATCGTCGCTAATTCATAACTTTGCAACTATGCATCCTAGAAATGCCAAATTTAACACAGTTGTAGAACAGACTTGTACATTTTTTAATGGAAAATTTTGAGTTTTAAAAGTGCAAATTACGGTCATAGTGAATTTTTAAAAATCAGCATTTTACACCGAAATTACACATATTTTTGGTTGTAAATGAACAGTTTTCGTCGACTCTTAACATTTTTTGGTTTTTTTTCGGGAAACCGCGTTTTCTGTGTTTTTTTCTAGAATTACCGTAAACTACCGTAATCGAACCAACCAACTACAAGTGCAAAACTAAAAATTTAGCACGGATCTTCGTGGGCAACTTTTTTTTATATTTAAAATCTCCAGACAATGAGGGTTATGATACCACATACGCTCATCCCTAGGGCCGCGTATTTCGAAGAGTTTTGGCCGTTTAAAAAATTATCTTACGATCAAAATGAAAAAAACGTAATACCTTGCCAAAAAAAATATTTTCATAACCTTCTGAATGCGTTTAGCTAGCGAGTTACAATACGCACGATATTTTTATATGGTTAAAAGATAGTTTCGGAGTTCAAAAAATAATATTTTTTGAGAAATTTTTTTTAAATAACTAAAAACAAAAATGATGATTAAACATATATTTTTCAATCAAAATATTGTTGTCTAGCCAAACAATAAGCCATGGCATCTTCTCATAACGGCAAGAGGAAATAGGTGAGATTCAAACTGTCAGGCTTCTACACCTCAGGTTATCTCTTGAGGCTAAAGAGCAAGGGTATTTGGGCGGAGGGAAATAGAGAGTTCGGTGATTTGGATCAAAACCTGGTCCACCATGTACTTCTTCTGCTGCTGCTCGTACTGGGCTTTGTCCTCCGTTTTGTGCCGCTCCAGCAGCATTAACGCCGGGGTCCTGGTTGTTGTTGAGTGTTGCTGGAGCTGAAGCATCAGGAAGAATGTCCCTTGCGGTTTTAAGCGTCGAGCTGTCTACTGGATCAGCCTTCTTTTTCTTTCGACAGAAATAAATGCAAGCAGCAATTGCGACAACCACGACTACAAGAAACCCACCAACGGCACATCCAATACCAAAACTGAAACACATAAATTAGCGTCGATATTATACAACACAAATAGTAAAAACTATGAGTCTAAGAAAGATAGCGTTTAAAAAATTTCATTATCCTACTAAAATGTACCTTTTTTCTAAATTTGAAAACTTAACAAAATAAATTTTGTTTTAAACATGGTACAAATGATACCATTTCACACAATACAAAACCAAAACTTACCTCCACCATGAGAAATCTCCCGGTGAGTGACAGGTCCCGTTTCCGGTTACAAAAGTGGTTGGCGCAACCCTAAAAACAGTGACATAAACAGTTGTTACAGGCTAGGGCATCTGCCTGTGTTTTTCAACCCACCTCCACAATCAACCGCCTAACATCGAGCGTTTAAACAAATATTACATACAGACTCTAAGGGGAAAAGATAAAGTCTTTCACAAATTATAAACTCACGTTGACTCTTCTGGAGGAATGACATCGACTTCAGTGACAAGGGGTGTGGTAGTGGTACTAGTCGTAGTTGTCGTGGTTGTCGTGGGAGCTTGTCTAAAATTGCTTACCAATTTAAAAAAAATTTAATTTAAAAAATCTACCCCCAACAAAACTCAAAAGGTTTTAATAAACCAGAAGCAAAAATTGAAACAATTTCCCCCAAATCTCTCAATTACATAAACTGATAAACAACCACCTACTAGTAGAACAAGATGGCAAAGTTGTTCGCATTGGCCTCGTCATCGTTCAGAGTCGCGCCTTGTGCTTTCAACGCGGCCTAAAAGTCAAATTTTAAAACCATCAAACCAGCAGCATGATGACAGTATTGCAGCATAACAATACAACTCAAAGAAAAAATAAAATAATTAAAATACTTGTCTCAGTCTTTAAATAAATCTTTAATAAGGACTAGTTCTACTTCAAAAAATGCCTTTTTTAGATAAAATGAATATTAAAAGTAACATACGAACGACAGCAGCAGTTGATTTGGATCCGAGCAAGTTGACTCAACCAAGTTGTTGACTCCGTCGCTCGATTCGAACGTCTTGCACGAGTCATCTGGAAACCAAAGATCTCCGTTTTCGACACTTCCGATGACTTTTTCATTGAAAAGATCCACGTCTTTAGCAAAATCTTGTAGTCTTTGTTTAGGACTATAGAACATGAGCATACCGCCCTTTGTTTGAGACAACAGTACATCTCGAACTACCCAGAACTTACTTTCAAATTAAAAGTCAGCAGCAAAATTAGTTTCGTCGAAGTTTAACACCACAAACCTAAAACATTTAAATTTTTTAAAATGAAAAAAAAATTAAACTGAATCTAAATGATAAAAACTTACTTATTGCCTTTCTTTCCATAGACATAGAGATTGTTGATGTCCTTCAAAGAGAACACGTAATTCAGGATGGTGATACCGTCTTCGCGAAGCTCGAACGTGCTAAAAATGACAATAAAATATGTTACGGTACGTAAAGAGCCTCAAAAATTCCTTGCAAAAGGTTGGCATTCCGTGTCAAGAATCAGTCAATTTCGATAATTCTTTTCTGGATTGGTCGGTTTCAACTTGGTAAAGTCATTGCTAATCCAAATTGAAACCGACCGACTCACATTCAAAAAAATTTTTTTGAAAATTTTTGATTTTTGCGACAGAACACCTATGTTTTGCAAGGAAGTTTGGTGGCTCTTTAACGATAGGTACCTCAAAGACAATCGCAAAACTAATCAGAGCTTAAGAGGTAATTTAAAATGGCAATGAGACTGTGGCGAGAAGGAGGGTAGATCAAAAACATTTCTCATTTCTTACGTTTACAGCTAACAAAATAACATACTAAAACAACTTACTCTTCGGTTTTGTTGCTTGAATAATGCGGACAAACCGAGACTGTGTTTCGAACAACGCTTTTGCCGTTTTGCTTAAAGCTAAGGAACTTGGCGCAGATAACCTGGCTAGGTCTGGCCTTCAGCACGTGAGATTTCACGACTTTTCCAAGTAACTCATCGTTGAAATTCATTTTCCAACAAGCGACCGTTCAAGAAGCGAACAGGGAGCAAAAGTGACCACAAAAGTCGGTGGAAGGCAACTTCGCTTTTCGATTTCATAATATGCAAAATTTTGAAGAAATATTCGAAAAACTTAAGAAATATCACGTTTTTTTGAAATTTGAGAATTTGTGGGCTAGGGCTTTGGGCTAGGGCTTTGGGCTAGGGCTAGGGCTTTGGGCTTTGGGCTTTGGGCTTTGGGCTTTGGGCTTTGGGCTTTGGGCTTTGGGCTTTGGGCTTTGGGCTAGGGCTTTGGGCTAGGGCTTTGGGTTGGGCTATGGCTTTGAACTAGTAGACATGAGAAACGGGCTGGACCTATTTTTCAGGTTCGGCCAGGCCCGTTTTAAAAAATTTTTAAAAATTTAAAACTTACAAAATAAACTGGAATTTAGCTTTACATTGTTTTTTCAGCTCCTTTATAGATCATAGTACCCAATAAAATCGAAAAACATCAACGGGGATAGAAATAAAAAATTTTAAAAACTTTTTTAATTTTTTTTTGGGCTTGGGGCCCAATTTTCAAGCTCGGCCGCGGTTTTCCAAAAATTTACTGGGATGAGACCCCGTTAAACTTTTTTCAAAATTTCTTTCTAGAGCGGATGGGGACCCCCTGTACCCTGCCCCTTCGCGCCGGCCCAAGGCCCTGGTTGAGTTCATGGCTCTTAATTAAGGACAAAACAAACTGCTATTCTTAGGTGGATTATAATAAACTGTTAGACATTAGGACTAACTATTGAATTGCATCTGATACCCCTCAGTTTTCAAAACGAAACCTATGTACTTTTTTTAATGCCATATTAACTTTTTTAGTATATTTGAAAATGTCAAGTTTTAGCCCAATGCGTACTTTGAATGCAAATTGTGAGGTAAAGAAACATTATTTTGGCATAGGACTAAATAGTTCCTGAAAGAGCATAAAATCTAGTTTTTGAATACTTTATTACTTTGTTTTTTGCGGTGTTAACTTTTTTAGTATATTCGAAAATGTCATTTCCTCTTATAATTTTTCCGGCTTGCGCCCTGGCCCGAAAAAATGAATTTCTTAACGATAATCATTCTTCTGCGGCAAAACATCCGTGCACATGTTTTTGTAATTTTCTAGACAACTTTTTGTTGATAACATATACAAAGTTTCACTGTCTTTTTATGATTAAGTTTATTGTTTAAGTATTGATTTTTTGTCTTCAGCAACTGAAATTGAAAGAGAAGTTGAAGAGGTAACGGCATTCAAGTTCAGGAGCAATAGAAAGGAGTTGGACATGGAAAAGTGCATCTTTATGTTAAAATGGTAAGTAAATTTAATGGAGATTGTTATAATATTTTGGTATAAGCCTGTCTTTAGTCAAAAACTTCTTTAAACTTCTAACAAGACGATTTATGATTATGAATAAGATGTTTTAGTAATATTAGGTAACAAAAGGTTTCGGAGCCAGCTTTGGGTCTAGTTTAGAAAGCTCCGGTATTGGATGTTAAAGTTTTAAAGATTTAAAGATCAAGTTTTCTTGAAATTGGGATATTTATGATCAGTATGTCAACTTTAGTTTAAAACGTTTAAATTCTAAACGATGAGGTCGTAGTTGGAGTGGAGATCAAAAAAGTTGAACTCAAAAACTTTGTGAAAACGTTGTTTTAAAAAGATTTAAAGCACACTATTCTTCTAATGCGAGAACCCAACAATTCAACATCACTATGATATTAGCATGGTATTTCAACACAAAGTAATACAGGATTAGGGACGTAGTAAACAGAGGGATACCACTTATTGGCAGAGATTAACTCGACTGCGTCAATTAGAGTAATCCGCGAATATCTTTATTTAAATACTCCATTAAAAGCCCTCAAGGCATGGTCGTGCTGAAAGGGATCCGCTGGGAAATCTGGGCTTATCTTTCTGTTTGCCTCAGGGCCTAATTGTTGTTGGACACGAAAATGGGACGTGTGCCGGCTTTTGTTTCGTATAATGACTAATATATTAACCGGTTCGGTTGGGTCGGCTATTACAGTTCGGAAGGGTTGTATTATTTTAGGTCGTTCTGTGGTTTTCGTACTATTTTTGGGTAAATTTTAGTTTTTGATTCTACTTTTTAAATGTTTCACACTTTATTTTGTTGTATTTATTATATTGTCTACCTTTCTGTCATATGGCTACTAAAACTTATAAAACATGATGTTATACTTGATTATTCTACTTTTTTAAGCTAAAACGCTTTTAAAAATACTTAAATTTACATTTTTATGGTTTTTATGAGTCGATGATGATGTTAGTCCGATACTTCGGTATTCAACTTATAATGTGGCTATAAAAAGTGGCAATTTGAAAAAGATATTACACTGCATAAAGAAGTGCTTTGTGCCATTCTTATTTACAAGCACCTAAAGATGTTACTCAATGTTTAAGATGCAGTTTGGGATTTAAAGTACTATTCCATCATCTTACCTGCCTTTCGGCCAAATTGGGGTGGGGTAAAAATCGTCCTACGGGAATAGGTCACCTTTGGATAGGTCTCTTCCGGGAATCGGTCATCTTAAAAAATTGATCACCTTACTGAATAGGTCACCCCAATCTAAATTTAAAAATAAACTTGTTCATAGGCTTGTGTAAGGCTAAAATAAGTTTGTTTTGTAATTTAAATTGAGATTGACCTATCCATCAGGGTGACTAAGTGTTTTTATATTGATTTAGCTGAATCTAAGAGTTAAGAATGCATTTGAAGCCAATTACATAATGTTTATATATCTACACAAACTTCTTAAAACCTCTATCAACAAGTTTAGTCCGGTCAAGTTTTGCAAGTAGTGCACTTTTCTTTATGTTATACTTGTTTTCATAAACAAAGTGCACAGAATCCTCGTTACAGAACTATTCAAATGATCTGAATGAGAAATTAAGAAGCTTTTGGAAATATTTTAATTATTTTTATCTCTAAAATAATTAAATTTGTCTTTCTCGAATTATATTTGAAAGTTCTGCAATCAAATTGATTAAATTATTGAAACCTTTTGGATTATCTCAAAATTTGTTTCTCTACAGCTCGTTTAAAGTAAACTTGATGTTTTTAAATGTTTCCTTACAACTTTCTTGTGTTTCTGTCATTTTAGAAGGTAAAATGATTGTTTTTCTAATATTTTTTTTTGTTTTTTTTTGATTGCAGTAGACTTGGGTAGGGCTGGAATGGCCAGTAATAGGCTTAGGTGAGGCTAAACTGGGCAAGGGTAGAGTTGTGTAGAGGTAGTCTTGGGTAGGGATAAAATGGGCAGCGTTAGTCTTGTGTAGAACTAGAATCAGTTTGTTTTTAAATTTACATTGGGGTGATATATTCAGTAAGGCGATCCATTAAATTTTCTATTTTATTATATGTAAAGTACCATAAACTAGGCCCTTGAGTTAAACTATCATAGTGTTAAAGGCAAAAAAGTGGCAGAAAGTACGAAGAATAGTACCTCTTCCTCTTACCTTTATCATGTTACAAAACCACTCGCCTATCTTATACTATAACAAAGCGTTGTTCAAATATTTCTGTGCTTCCTAACCCTGAAAATTTACTTGGATTGGGGCACAGAATTATTTGAACAATCTAATAAATAATAAATCACTGTACCAAAGCATATTTTACAATTTACTGTATCAAAATATATTTGACGATTTACTATACCAAAATATATTTTATTTATCATAGTAGCTAAATTCCCTTCGCAAACCCTTTTATTTTCCCTGTAAAGAGTGTTAGGATTGAGTCGTGACCTTTCTTAACCTTTAGCGGCCCAGCCAATTGCATAATTAAGGTGATGTCTTATTTTGGGCACGGTCCAGGTTGTCGTGTTATCTCTCTTCATTAATGCATGGATAAAAAGACGTGCCAGATGACTGCTTCTGAAATAACCATTTGCCATTAAAATATAGATAATTCCATCTTGTTTTGCAGCAGATGCCTTCACGGTCGCCTTCTCGCCTTCCAACGTGAATTCGATCCTCGTTCTTCTGATTGGGGTCGGCGGCGGGTTTCTCTTTGTGGTCACGGGTATCTACGTCTACTTCTTCTATCTCAAACACATCAAAAAGTGAGTTTTTCGGTGGTTTTTGGCATTTTTCGGCTGTTTTTTGGCATTAAAATGCACTTTTTTTTTGGTTTTTAATTAGCTTTAGTTGTTTTAGGTAACATTTTCAATATTTTTTTAATTAAACTAACACTTTTTGCAAAGGGTGTTGTTCTTTTAAAGGCTTATATAATATATAATGTTATATTGTTGTTACCTAAAACAATATTTTTTCGTTTTTTGATCTATTTTAGTTATTTTAGGTAACATTTTTAATATTTGATTAATTAGGTTAACAGTTTTAGCAAAGAGTGTTGTTCTTTTAGACTACTAGATAATTTTGATTGTTTTTGTTGCCTAACACAAAATTTTGTTACTTAAAAAATATTTTTGATATTATTTTAGCCATTTTTTAAAATTAAATTTTCAGGATTCGAAAGCCCAATGAGGCGCACCAAAGCCGACCAGTCCAGCCAACAAAGCTCTCGAGCCCTCTTCCCGACCCACTACCAACTCAAGACCACATTGATATTGACATAGAGAAGGACCCGGTGAAAGAAACCGACCAAGATATATTATCCATTGACTTCCCATTGGTCCAGAAACGCAGTTTCCAGAATCCAGATGCCGAATTCTCGGATTCCAGCTCAACTCGTCGCAACACCATTGCCCAGTCCACAGCGAGTACGATGTCGCGCGGCGAGGTGATACGACGAGACACCTTGCCTCCCAACATAGCCAAACCTCAGTATACCACGCCCCAACAGTCATATCAGCTACAGGTCACCAAGCCCGCGGTAGTCAGGAGTTTCGAGTATCTGAATAAGACGCCGGAGCCAGAAGTCACTCGGTTATCCTACGATAATTTGCATATTAAGAGGCCCGGGACGGGGCGCAAGCTGCCGAGTACTGATTTTGCTGGGAGTCAACAACTTCAGGTAGGTTTATGGCAACTTTAAATGTATTTGAAGTATTTTATAGTTAACATAATATTTTTGAAGTTTAAAGTTTAAAACTTTAAATTACAAAAAAAAGTTTAGGCCTAATTATTACCTAATTAGATATATTTCTAAGTTTAAAAATGAAAAAAAAAGCTTCGAATTCAAATATATTTTTATTAAAAAATTTCAAATTCAAAAATAGTATAATTTACAACGTATCACAAGTGACAAGGCTCTAAAGTAACATGTCTCTCAAGGCGGAATGTCACAAAAGGTATTTGTGACACTTCGCAACCATATGTCAATCAAACTGACTGCTCTCGAGTTGACGGCTGACAGGCTTGACGTGATCTTTTTGTCACAATCGTTTTTTGATCATTGCGTAATATCGTGCTACAACATTTTGCAGAAATGACATACGATTTACGTTGTAGTTGATTTCATAGGTGACTCAGATGTTGATGTAGGCGATGTCATAGTAAAACACGATGAATATAGGTCGTGATAAATGAGGAATACTTCATCATGACACTAGTTTTAGTAGAGTAGATCATATTTTAAACTATGATACGCGATGAGTCATGTGTTACACTGTGAGTCATGTCGGGAAGTGACAGGTTTTATGTAGATTCACTGGGAATACCTGTTGAGTTCAATATGTTTTCGTTTCGTTTTGATCACACCGCCGTTCTTAATGAGTGAATTTCGTTCCGACTTCTGGGAACAGAGAAGGCCCTCGATCGAGAAGTTGGGGCGTTTTACTGAAATGTGCCATTTTTAATAAGTGTAATGGTTTAAAATGAGGATGAATTTGTCTAAAGTTTAAAAATAAGGCTGAAGATTTAAAATTTACAAAGGAAAGCCTAGGCTCCTTTATATTTTTATTACAAAAGCTTGCAGAATAAATCTGCACGGTGCAGTGGACAAATCACAGCCTTTTGAGGCCCTGCACCGTGCATACTTGGTTAACTATTAGCGATCAAAAATCAATTACTTGTGTAATATAAAAGTTATTGTCTGGTTGCCTAACCCACATTACTTACATTTCTGAGGCTCTTTGTCTTCTTTTTTTGGTTTCTGGTCAGGGTTCACCATGTCGTACAAACTCATTAAAGGGTCGGCCTTAGGGTCTGTTGAACTCGTCTGAATAATTAAATTTACTTTAAGAAAAACAATGTCTTTCGGTCAAAAATTACATGGAAAGCATGTTTTCTACAAAACATGACTTTAAAAATTCAAAAAGTTGAAAATCAGGGTTTTCGTGGTGGGACCAAAAAAGTTAAAGTTAAATAGGAATTTGAGAAAATAGGTAACTACAAAAAATGTACTGTAATTTAATTTTTAAAATAATTTTAAAGCTTATCAAAAAATTTTTTATCACAAATCTTACCGTAGGCAATTGAGGCGTGCTGACTTCCTTGATACTCCTGGCTGTTGTCATCGCACTCATGGCCATTAGATCTGCATAAAACTTTTGTTGCATAAGTTGCTGGAAGTAGAACAGTTGTACAATGTCAGGCTGAGGTATTTGAGGGTAGAAAGTGTTTACGGTAGGCGGTAGTTTGGGCGTGGTAGTGTGGCTGGAGCTTTTGGATACGATAGATCGCTGGACTGGAGAGGTAGTGGACTGGGCGGGAGTTGAATGGCTGGTGGAGGGAGTGGGATCACAACCGCCTACCATTTTTATCAGTTGGGCTAGGGCACCGTCCTCCATGTTGTGTTAGAGGGGCTAAAACATGATATCACTGTTACTGGAGGGGCAGTTTGATAGCAGTATGGTACGGACATTCACGTTGTATGAATGAAAAAAGTATAAAAAAGGCAATTCCAAAGACTTTTTGACCGAAAAAATAAAATTGGAAAAATTATACATACTTTTCGACCGAACTACTCCAAAATAAAGTGGAAACAAAGTGAGGGAAAGTGGGTTAACATCAAAAGAGGCAAGATCTCGTTAGATAACACGTGATTAATGCACTCGCAAAATGCATACTGACATATTTACAGCATAATGTGTCGCGATTCTTAAATCATCATAAACCTCCCCCTCCCCCCCCCCTCTCCCCCCCCTTGAGCCGACTTTATGGAGGTTTAGGGGCATTTAAGGGGGTGGATCGGAGAAAGTTTTATTGGACATGAGGGAAATATGGGTACAGAGTGGCAACGTTTGTGAAACTTTTATTTTTATAGGAAAAAAAACTTTTGAAATTTAAAAAAAAATATTTTTTAAATATGAAAATTTCAAAAATATTTTTAAAAATTTCGAAAATTATAAGAATTTAAGTATTATCATCCCAACCCCCTGCCAAAACTGAAAGTTTCCATGCCAAAACTTTAAAATTATGCAAATCGAAGGTGGTGGGAGCGGAAGTGCGCGGCGATGTAGCAAGAGATTGTATGTGTGTGGACAATGGGAGTGAGCATGACAGACATGTCATTTGTCAAACGGTGTTGATTGATCGACGCCCGGGAGAAGAAAGGAGGGCCTGAAGAGACTGATGAGCTTTTTTCGAACTCTGACAGTGTTATGTTATCTCTCCGTCGCACAGATACATCGCCGCACTTGTCGGATCATAAAAATGTCATAAATCTCGCGAGTAAATCAATCACTTTTTGTAGCCAAAAGTTTATTTCCGCCAGATGTGTGTGTGGGGCCGTTTCGACATGGATGTGGGGGATTTACATGAGGATATACATGAATTTAGAGGATGTATGTGAGTATAGAAATTACACATGAGAAGATACATGAGTAGAGAGGATATAATTGGAAGTAGGGTTATATAAATGATTACAGAGGATATAAATAACGATTTGGGCATAGATCTAATGATATTATAGTAGGTATGAATAGTCTTGAGGAGATATTGTACATGTTTTTTCTGGTCAACAACACCTTATAAATCCCCTTTTTAATAGTTTTACTATCAAAATTTTACTGAAAACTCGAATTTTTAAAAATTTTAAGCCCTACAGAACACAGTATTAGGTTGTTCAAATAATTCCGAGCTTGTAACCTCAAACATTTGCTTGGCACAAAATTATTTGAACAACCTAAAATTTAATAATAACAACAAAGCCTACTGTAACAACAAAAAGCTTACTATAATAACGGAAAAGGTTGTTATAACGAAGCCTACAACCTTCAAAAGTCATAAATCATGGTGTACTGTGACTCTGCAGACCTGTTTCGGGCTGACAAAATGATAACAGCGATTGATGAATGGCTTCTCAAGTTAATATCCGCGGAAACAACTTTTTCGAAATGTAAATATAAAAAAGTTGTAACATTATGTAACGGTCCGTCATCCTTGTTTTGTCATTATTTTGAAGTTTGTGAGGGAGATTGGTTAAGAAGATTGAAGAGTAAGAGGATTCTGAAGTCGCGAAACAGTAAGAAGGTTAGGAAAGATATAAACAGTGCCTTAATAACCAAGAAAAACAATAAAAACAATCTAAGGCAACTCAAAACAAGTTAAAACAAGCTAAAACAACAAAAACAAGCCTAAAGCATGCAAACGAAGGGACCGGATTACAACCGGCTGCAGAGATGTAGAGCCAATTAAAGCCAGAAAGATGAGGCCCACAACTCTGACAGATGTCTGACATAAACAAAACGACTGATAATGGGCGGAGGGCAGGGGAATCGGTCGACTTTTGACAGATGAGTCGTTTGAAGGGAGAAGAAGAAGACCGATGTCGATCACTTTCCCGCGGCACACCAAAAAGTTGATTGACGATGGCAATATTCATTTGTCACAAGTGCGGCAAAAACTTTTCGATGGGCGGCCGTCTCCTCGGTTTGCGTAGTCTTTTGTGAATCTGATGATGACATAATATGTTGTCGAGTGTATTGTCTGAAATGGCATGTCGAGTATATTGCCTAAAATGGCATATCATTTCTCTTGAGGCATGGTGTCTTGGAGTTGGTAGGGTATGGAGTATCGTATGATAACATAAAGTTTTGAGAAGGTTCTTAACACTTTGAATACAGTGTTTTTAAAGGCCTGATATGGCATAACAATGAAGATTCTAATTTTTTTTTAAATTTCACCGCAATCTTGGGAGGCCGTGTCACCTAAGAGTTGTTTTGTCGCTCGGAGAATCAGTGCCGTCGATGAAAAAGCTGTCAGAATATTCTTAATATACATATGTTTTGTGCCAATGATTTTAATAAAATAGACTCCAAACTTCAATTCCCTCCATGAATTACCACTGCCGACGACTGATTTGCAATAAATCGTGTCCAAATCCGTATTCCTCCGCTCCTCCTTCTCTGCCCTCTCTCCTCCACCCATTCTCTCTCCCCTTCATAACTCAACCGATTGTAGCGACGGTAAAAGGGCCATAACTTCCGGCCGAACTCGTAAATTAAGCCCCTAACATCTTCGGGGCGGTGTGCTCCTTTGACGCCTTAATCTCGAAGCCATCTTCCTCTGCAATTCATTAAGACGCGACGTTATTTATGAAGCGGGTGATGGATGAACTGCATCATCCGATTCTGAAGCTAATTTATGGCTTCGGGCGAGATTCGAGAGCTGCCACAACTTAAGGGCGAAGACAAATTAAAGACCGGGGGGATGATTAACTGCGCCCGTAATTGATTCCCCATAAATCAACCAGTCGATAATGAATTATCTTTGTGTTGTTGATAGTCAAATACATCCTCGTTACTCATCCCCCCCCCCAGGGGAGTTTGGGTTGAAATTGTAAAACGGCGAATGATTTATATTACTTTACATGGTTAAAAGTACGGAAATAACTTTAGATTATAAATCTAGGAACAGACACAACTCGCAAATGCACACAACTTGGCGGAATTACGAAAATTCGCGCAAAACGATTTTGAAATTTCAAAAAGTTTAAAAATTATAAAATTTGTGTCAAAAGGTTAAAATAAAATGATTTTTAAGTAATATATTATTGTATATCAATCACAATTTGTCTGAAATTTACACTTTTACGTAACTTAAACAAAGAAATGCAAAATCAAGGTTTTCGTGACGGGACCAAAAAAATATTTGAAAATTTTAAACGGAAAAAAACGAATTTTTACACAAAAAAGCATCATAACCTCGTAATCATTGGGAAATGTTTCAGAACCATCGCTCCTTCGAACGATCCATAAATTACGAGAAGAAAAAGGTATTATCCTCCAATAAGCGAGGCCATCTGCTGTGCCGGCTGGCGGCCTTCGACATTCCTACAGTGCCGAAACAGGTAGGTCGTAAATCAGTCAATCCAACCACTTTAAAGGTCTCCTCCCCGTTGCCACATCAGACCCATCGCATCTACGAGCCGGATCACGTCAACTCACGCTCCTGGAACGACGACTATCAGGCGGAGGAGAAGCCCGCTTATCAGCCGGGCGGTGTCAAAGTGACGGCGGTGGTCCGGGGTACCTCATCGACCCTGTTCCCGCGCAGTGTAAGTCGAGAATAGCTGAGTTCGATTGTGTGGTAATTAAGGAGATGGATGGCTGTAATGTCACTGACAAGATTGATAGCCGCTTCCAAGATTGATAACGCAATCACATAATAAACAGCTATCGCTTCACGTTTTTCTGGGCAGTTAGTGTGATGACATAAACAGTAGTGGGGGAATGTTAACAATAACATAGCTATAAAACAGTGTTAGTGATAAGTAATGAAATAAGATCTGTCGTTGATAAAAATGTTGTTAAAACACTGTTTAAAATCAATCAAAATTACTTCAGAATGAACATTCTTCATCCTCAGCCTCATCCCAAAGGCTCACCAACATCAGTCCAGTCTTGTCCTACCAACCTTCACCTTTATCAATATCAACATATTCGACCGACAACCCCGAGAAGCGACCGGACAAGCTAGCTCGAGAGTGTAAGGACTTGTGGAAAACTCGGAAGTCGATTGCTTATGACTATGAGAGGCCTAAGGCATCGTCGCTGCTTCTGATTCATAACACATCCACTGACATTGCTTCTGATGACCCATCTACAAGCTTCGAGTCAAATACCATCGCTGTTGACGCCTCCATTCAGGAGAGTTCGCGTAGCCATGTCTCGGCCGAAGTGAGACGTCAGAAGTACAAGTCGCTGCTTCTGAATCGAAGAGCTAGTTCGAGGAGGAAGAAGCGGGTCGGGTCGGTCAACCTGAACTACTACAGTAATATCTTGGATGAAGTTACAGAGCCTTCCAGTAGCTTTAAGTGAGTTTGCAGGAATATATTTGGTTGTTCAAATAATTCTGTGCTCCTTAACCAGGCAGAGGAGAAGCCCGCTTATCAGCCGGGCGGAAACTTTGCTTTGAGATGGGCACGGAATTATTTGAACAACTTAATATGTGTAACATATGGATTGTAAGGTACTTTTTGGGACATTAATGTAATTTTCATACTTTAAGATATGGTATTATAAGTATGATATTAAATACTGTAATATACCACGTTTCAGAGACAGTGACAGTTCAATGTCATTCCGAGTCAGAAGACCGTCAAACAAACATAAAGGGAACAGAGTAATCAGAGCTACATCATTGGCCATTAAAAGTATGAACAAACGACGAAATGATTACGGTAAGCACTGTCTTTTTTAAACTTTAAAAGCTACTGCGCCTTGGGCAATTAAAAATGAAAAATTAATACAATATTTTTATTACTTTCTTACTGTATTACATTGACCGTGCCGAAAGCAAAAATTACTGCCATATTATATTAAAAGATGCAATATGGGTCCTGCCACGAAAACCTCTATTTATAGTTTATTTGTTTATACGCAAAGGTTTATAGGTTTAAATTTAACTTCATTTTACAGTTTTATATTTCATTGTTATACTACAGTTTTCTCTTACAGTGACATGTTCGTACGACCGACCAGAACGCGACTACAGCGTGGACAAGACTTCTGATTCCATCTTCAAAGACTTTATCAGGGTTGATCCGGAATACGACGAATATTATCGACCACGAACCCCAACATTGCCAAGTCGACTCCGACCGATCGACTACAATTACAGTAATCGACCAGTCAGTCACTCCATCGATTACTACGCAAACTATTTAGCTTAAAGTACATTTACATTTTCAATAAATTTTTTTTTGTAATAATTTCGAAAAATCCCAAAAATTTGAATTTTAAAATTACAGTATCCTTACATTTCTTTTACCAATGGAGCGGTGGTTGTTTAATAACTTGTGTAAGTCATCTTTTCAAGTTATTTATGTTTTTGTAGTGTAATATCACATATAATGAGATACTAAAATGTTATGGAATCATCTTACAGTAATATGTTACCATGAATTCAAAAATTTATTTACAGGTTTCTTGACATTACTCGTGACATTGACATTGATGACGACGTGCTGTAAGAGGAAGCAGTCTTCCAGAGAGAACATCAAGACCAGGAAAGTGGAGAAACCAAAGGAAGCACCAATAAAGACTGAGGTATGTCAAGTTTATTGTTACTACTATAGAGTAATTACTACAGTTAGTCTGAGTACTGTAGCTGCAAATTGTAGCCATTTACAATACTGTAAAGTCAATATTTTCTATTGTAAAGTGTTACCTATTTACAGCTACTGTTTGAGTTTCCTTTCTTCAGAAGTATCTCGCTTTGTTCTGTTGAGTGTTTTGTTATATATTATAGTAGAGGTGTTGTAGTAGTAAGGCCAGACCACTAATGGCATATTGCAGCAGTAAGGTCAATCTAATGGCATAAAAATAGATATATAGACATAGTTAATATAATAGTTATCGTATTTTACAAAAAACGATCGACAAACTAATAGAATGTTGTTGTAGATGACCCAAGAAGAGACAGAACCCACCCAGGAGTAGTCGCTGCCGTACCCGATTGAATGTGGATGTAAACATGAACGTATTGTAATGTAGACACGAATAAACATGTATATAACGTTATATGGGTGTAGATGAATAAATTTAAGTGTAATAGCGTCCAGAATCTTGAAGGTGAATGAGCTTTTTGGTCACAAGCCTATAGAAGTTGCTTTGTGTGGGCCATCAGCCAATTTTTATGGTCTTCTATGTTCCTTTTGACCTGAGCAGACGTATACATGCTTGTAATATTACCCCTATAGGTATAAATCAATAGATCAAGCACTTCTGAGGTTTTCGGTCGATTCCAATGGAAATCCGAGTTTGGTCAATAAAATATTTCGCCTGAGGCCGAGAAGGTGAAAGTAGATTCGACTCAATTCGCTTTGGACCAGTCCTTGGCTTAAGTAGCGAATATAGGTGTAGAAGTCGCAAACTGCCGCTATCTGGAAGAAAACATATATTGTAGTAGTTCAACTCACGGTTCAACTCGTTGTTTTAGGCAAAAAAATGTAAAACGGCATAAATTGACATTATCTAGACAAAAAGAAGGTGTAAATGTATGTTCAATTAAAATACGAAAGCTACAATATTTTGTCTTTCGTATAAAATGAAAGACTGTTTCGCGGCCTGCAGAGCTTCGGACGCAGTTCAGAACTTGAAAATCAACAAAAATCCTCTTGATTGGTAATTTTTTGGCGAAAACAAATTCATCGACAACTAGATGTCACTTACCCGATTTCTGGCGAATATGGAGATGTATTTCCATTCAGAATTCAGATTCACCTTGAGTTTGTAAGGGCATGGCTTCCAAGTTTCGGTCAATGCGCAAGTTCTAAAACATTATTTTTGGTCTGGAAAATAACGTGTAAATGACAGTAAGTATTTATTTGACGTTTCAGAAGACTTACGTTTCGTTTTCCGTGAATCTGACCTTCTCCATCTCTAATTCGTTGGCTTGAATACTTCGGAACACCTCTTCGGCTAGCTAAAACAATATGGACATTAGGTGGGGTTACTAGAATATAACTAATCAAATGTGGAAAAAGGCTAGGTATATGTATTCTACATTGAATTTTCTAATCCCTTCCACTAATTTTTGATGTTGTCCTACCTTTTTACTACGAAACAGTAGACATGGTCGTATGTCTTCGTCGATTACTCGCTGCATGAATTCAGAATCCTTTTTCAAACTGAATTTGTCTTCTCTCCATTGGATGAACATCTCGAACAGCTGGGGATCTTGTTGCACTACGTCTACTGGTTCACTGAAGGATACCATCGATCGTGAAGCCGACAACGATCGATTCTTCCGTGAGAAGGGATTCCGAATTCGTTCTGGAGATGAAGGGCCTGGACTGAGGAATCTTTGAGCGATTGATCGTTTCCCTTTGACCACGGTTTTCAGGCCTTCGACTTCGCCTTCTAAAACGTCTACCTTTAGTTTACATTCGTTGTAGCGCTTTTCCGCCAGAATCCGTTGAGCTTTTTCTTCGTCCACTAGTTTGTAGGCTTCCTAAACGTTTTTATTTAAATTTCTAAATTTAGTTTTGGATTTTTTTGATATCCTGAGAAATATTTTTTTTTGATAATTACGAAATAAAAATGTTTCGAAAACTACCGTAAACAATTGTTCCGTGAGATTGTGCAGTTCGGAGTCAGTAGATTGCTGTAATTGTATTAGCTCTTGACATTTCTCTTCTTTCTGTGCCAGTAATGCTAATGTCTTCTCCAAATCTTTCTGTAGCCGCGCCACTTCTGAATGTATATCTGTTCTGAAATGGAATTCTAATGATTCTGAGTGTATTTAATTGAGGACAAAGGCATTTTTGGAGAGGAATAAGTAACCAAATTAGTGCCGAGGAAAAGGAAAACAATCATTTAATAGAATCTTCAACTGCTTCTATCAAATATTTTAATTTATTGTTAGATTGTTAAAATAATCATGTGCCCCCAATCTCGAAAATTTATGTTGAGAGGGTGGGGGGGACACTGAATTATTTGAACCACCTAATATAATTATGAAGTTAGGTAAGAAATCGTTCAAAATAAATCCTTACTGTTCTCCTAGTAGCTGACCCGTCTCCAGCTCCAAACTCGACGAATCCACACAGAACGAAGCCGAATCCGAGGAGGAATCGGGCATTATGTGATCGGTTTCCGGCCTCATCTCACGTCGAACATGAGTTCTGAAAGTGGTGGGTAAGGGAAGGTCGCGAAGAAAGGGACACAGCTGTTCGATTGGACCAAAAAAGAGATCGCGGATTCAAAAGGCCTTTATCAGGCTTCAACTGGGGGCAGGCTTCAGCTAGGGGCTAGGTCACGGTTACGGGCGGCTTTATCAGGCCACAAATCAAGAGAAGAGAGCCAAGTTTGGAGCGCGGCCCGAAGGACATGCCCAACACGGGGCACGGGGACCTGGCCAGTGAGACGGGAATTAAATTGAAAAAAGGGCTCAACGGCGCCCACAAAGTCGGAAAACCCGGCGAAAAGTAAGAACGGCACGACATTCATCATGACCTCGGGAGTTATGTCATAAACGCGCGAACTTGGCCAGCTCATTCGGCTATAAGTCCAGGGAGGGGGGATCGGAGCGCGCCTCCCCCTAGCAGATGCCAGATGGCGTCGGTTCTGAAGAGGTTTCGGCCGCCGACGGAAACATTTCCTCATTTTCGGGCCTAAGGACCGACTTAAGGCCGGAACATCTTCGAGTCCACATCTTCTTGTTGTTTATTCCAGCCCTTCTACGTTGATTTTGCGGCGGAGACGGGCTACAGAACCCATTTACATAAATCCTTTTATCTTTTTTTGGGGGGGGGAGGAGAGAGGTTTTGGCGGCAAATTTGATGACTTATTCGATGGCAAATAAAATAAATACAATGTTAAAGATGCAAAAGCAACATGTGTTTCTCATTATTACTGTATCATCTGTTTCATCTTCGTATTACTGTAACTTTTTAAAATATTGAAAGATAGTAGATTTCTTAACTATAATATTTCGCAGTTTCCTTACACCGTCACGAAATAGATACGAAAAAAATTAATGGGTTCATCAGAAGCAAAAGCTGAAGCCACGATAATCATGAATTTTGTCCAAATTAGGCCAATTACATTAATTAACGTCATTTATCATCATGTATAAGTTAAATGTTAACACGAGTATTTTACAACAATATGACATCACCACAATGATTGGTGTAGATTTGCAACAATAATAAATGTAGAATGACAAGAATGATTAATGTAAAAGCACAACATACTTAAGGTAATATCAGTTATTCTGATTATCCAAGAACGACCGGTAGTCTGCTACGCTTCTCCAATGTGACGATCGCAGGATGACCTGAGGTCGACGAGCTTGAAGTTGTTGGAACGCCTCCTGAGGTTGCAGATTCTTTTTGAACATCAAGTAGCACATGGCTACTGTAGCACTTCTCGTTCGACCCGCTTTACAGTGCACATATACCGAGTTACCTTGGCTGGCTACGTGGTCGATGAAGGTGACGGCTGAGTGGAGAGATTCTGTTGATGTTGTGCCTAAAATCCCGAAAATTTGCTTTGAGATGGCCACACAATTATGTGAACAGGCTAATAGTTGAAACACCAAAAAGCCAATTAAAATTTATAAATAGTACTCTACAACATACAGTATCCTATTAGGCACTCACCCACAAAGTCGAGCATAGGAACATGGTGAAATTGGATGCCATGTTCTGTCCACTCCTCCTTTCCCATCCCATTATAAGCTGCTTTTGTTTCGAATTCTTCAGTACAACATACTATTCCAGCTACCTTTTCTTGCTGAAAACAAATAAATATACGATACCTTATTAAATTTTTCAACAAACATTGAAGTTAGATTATGTAACACACATATACATATCCCAATATGTACAATCTCTCCAAAAAAACGTTTAAAAATAGAGAAATGATATGATAAAAGGCATTAAAAACAAAGTAACACGAACTAATGACTACCAAATTATATAAAATGTTGTATCAAAGGGAGCTGAATTAATTGAACATCCTCAAAATTCGATATGGCTTAGTAACCTAACAACAACCTACCTTCAACTCCTCCACCATCGATCTAAAAGGTAATGCACCCAAAATCAGACTCTCATCCACCCTATTGTACCACTTCCAGCTTTGTGGTTGGATCAAGTTCCTGGCCAAATTATAGGCAAGGGTTGGGTAGAAAGCGATATGTCCCATCATCTAAAACAAAATTAAAGGATATGTACTTAAAAATATAGGTAAATTTTATACTATAACAAATAATTTACGGCAAATAAACTCCAATAACAATGTAAAACTTCAACAAAATGACCAAGAGTTGTCCAAATGATGTAAAACCAACCCTTCAATACCTCCTAGCTCGCCTACTTAAATCCCTTCCCAAAAATAGAAAAGTACCCATAAAACCAAAAATATTAACGAATATGACCCGAACATATCACATAATAACTGTCAAACAACAAGCAATGTCATTCTTTATACTTTAGGTGAATAAATAATATGTTACAATATTAGGTTAGAGATCATTGAAGATGTCACTCGAATTCGGATGTGTTGTGGGCCTTTCTTCGGGCATGGCAAACAAATCGACCGGTTGATAAGGCTGATCAAAGAGTTGTTCGTCGCCGTTCTCGACTAATGGCAATCTGTCTTCGGATTCTTGATCTGAAAATCGCATCATTAGATTGATCTCCATCCAAGTCCCAGTAACCAAAGACTCAAAGACACAGTAAAACCTTTAATAATGTTGAGATTTGTGATATATTACAATCAACGTAAATAATAGTAAAACAAATGGTTTCAACAAATATGATATGAATATTATAGTAAACTAAATAAAAACGTACTAAAAGCTTTATTCCTGAACACATTCTCCTCTCTGCGTCGTGGTGTTGCCTTCGTATCTCGGTACTTGTCAGATCGTCGCTCCAAAGACACCAAGGCTTTGCCGCTTTGAACAATATCAGAAGTCATTTCGTCTTCCATAAACTGGTCGATCCCAATTGCATGCATCGCTCGTGTACCCAACTTCATCCACGTACTCACAGCAAGTATGACGATCAGAACTGGCAGATAAATGTTGACTCCTGACGCCAATATTGGAATGACATCAAGATGGCCCATCAGCTGAA
Organism: Bursaphelenchus okinawaensis; assembly: GCA_904066225.2. NCBI lineage: Eukaryota > Metazoa > Nematoda > Chromadorea > Rhabditida > Aphelenchoididae > Bursaphelenchus > Bursaphelenchus okinawaensis. The sequence continues at coordinate 6,740,281 of CAJFCW020000002.1, read as the reverse complement.
CATCGTATGTTAAAAAAGAAACGTTAAATGTAACAATCAATAAATTATAAGAAAGTTACACAGTCAAGATAATCAATACGAAACCAAGTATATCTCCAAACATACCCTAGTAAACTGTGTTTCTACTCCAAAGTCGGTACGAGCCGTGATATGAGTATCGAGGTGAATCATACCCAAGAAGTTGAGACACAGTGGCGGGGTGAGTCGAGATAACAACCTGCATTTAAATTGCTACACTATTCTTACAACTTACATTGCACTAAACACCATACTATTAGGGTCTGTCATTTGATGTGGGTCCAAGTGATAGTACTTGTAGATTTTGAGATGAAACACCGTGTAATAGGCGCACAGTCCCAAGTACAATATCAGCACTACTGCAGTGATCTGCAAAACCAAATTAAAAATAAAAAGTATGTATTACTGCTTATTGTAAATTATGTTGCTGCTTTATGTGTTTTTTGTTAATATTCACATTGTTATAGCTACTTTTACTGTTTCTTATCTTTAATTTTTCTTTTTTCAAGCTTTAAATTGTATGTGTCTGTACCTGAATATACTTGTAATGATATCCCAATGCCATTGTGTGTATGATGCTCGCTGCCAACGATAACTGAGGCTTTACAATAAAGAATGTGCATTCACTCCACATGATCAACATAGTCATGGCCAGACAGACCACTGCCAAGCCCCTAATGGCCAACTCCTTTCCTTGAGTATGCCAGTACAGTAATACTCTCTCATTTACATACTGTTTTGCAAACTTGTCTCTGTCCCATTCTGGGAGCTGTCTCCGCTCCTCAGCTACAATCACATCCTCCAGGTAGACGGCATGATCGATCAGGGCCTTCCACTGGGCCTGCGTCCGTCTGAAGTTCTGAACCGCCAAGTTGGTTCTCTTGTTTAATCTGACCTGAAATCAGAAGACCTTTAAACAAAACTGTCGCTTTGTTGATAAGCGATGACTGACAAGAAACGTTTCCCTCGCATTAAACACTTGCGATGTCTACCTATTCGCTGAACAAACATAGCAAAAAGAAGTGCAAGGTGGTACTGACTGGAGGGCCATGTGCTGGTGAGTGGGTTTAATTTTACATTTTATAATATGATATTATACTAAACAGTCAAAAATAACTGCAACTTTAATGTTTAAACTAAAATTGAAGTGCCTTTAGGAAAAACAACGGCAATGAGTGAAATCGCTGCCAAAATAAAGGAAAACTACAATTCAAAATGGCAAGTAAGTTCTTATCACTAAAATAATCATTCAAATCGTGCCTTAATTATCCCAATCTAATAATATCGGTCTAGAACTCAAATTTATCTAGAAAACCATACCAATATTCACTTCTAGGTATTCACAGTAAGCGAAGCGTCTAGTTTCCTTTACACAGGGCGAGTTGAAAGGCACACTTTGAACGAGAACCAAATATACCAATGGCAGAAGGACGTTCTCAAAACGATACAACAATTGGAAAGCGTGTATGACAATATTGCTGATCATGAGGTAAGAATAACTACTTACTGCAAATAGTCCAGAAGCTTCTACAGAAGTATTAAGTCGTTCAAATAATTCTGTGTCCCTAACCTTGAAAATTTGCTTTGAGAGGGAGCACAGAATTATTTAAAAAACCTAATATCACATAAAATTTATGTCAATTCTACTGGTTGTCAATCAAGTAATGCTACCTTAGACTGCTCGCCATACCCTGATAATCTGTGACAGAGGTGGTATGGATCCAAAGGCTTACACTCCTGGAGAAGACACCTGGAACAAGATCCTCGAAGAGCTACAAACTGATGAAAAACAGCTATTAGAACGTTATCATATTGTTATTCAAATGCACACGGCCCCAAAGTAAGCTTTCATAATCATTGCAAAGGTCTTTGCTATATAAACAACCAAAAAAAATTACAAAGTAAACCCAACACGCAAACGTAATTAACTTGTAGAGAATTCTACTCTACAGTAAACAACCCGTATCGACGAGAAAACTATGACGAAGCTGCTGAAATTAACCAAAAATACGAAAAACTGTGGAGAAATCACCACAACTTCCATTCAGTCGATAACTTTGACGCCCGTGATCAACAGGATGGCTGGGCAAAGAAGTCAAAGCAAGTATATCAACATATCAAGAACATAATCGATGAAAACTAAACCTATCTTAAATTTTATATCTAAACCTACTATAGATTGTAATGCTTCTGCATGAAAAGACATAATAAAAATAAAGAAAAACAGGCAACTTCTTATATGAGACAACATTACTGAATTCATTCCTAGTAAAACAAAAGTAAATCACAGTGTAAAACTTAAAGTTATAAAATTTGTCTTACCAAAAAAGCCTCTTCACTTGCTGAAGCCGCATCGACGTTCCTCAAATTAGGCGATGAGAACGCGACTTGACGAGAGTTGGCTACTTTCGTCACAATGTCTTCTGGGAACTGCCTGATGACTTCTTGAATCCGCTCACGAGCTTTTCCGCGTTCATTCTTCAACACGTTCAACACTTCTCGGCATTCACTAAAAGATAACTTACAATATTGTTTTTTAAACCATTTTTAATTTGGTATAAAACCAACACGTAGTTAAATTCATTACATTAACATATGTAGCTCAATAGCAAAAACCAATTTGTACAGATAATAACATCTCCTTACCTGTACAACTGTCTGGCAGTTTCTTCAGCCTCGCTTTTTTCTGACGCCAGCTTCTCCACATCAAAATACGTTCTTTGCAAACGTCGCACTAAAATATTTCAAATTATAGGGTAAAATTAGGTAACAAAACATTAAAATACAAACAACTTACCCTTAAAACCACTTTCCCAAAGTTTTCGTGGCACTTCTACCAGCCCGTAACCCAGTAAAACAACCAAAAACAAGAAACCCCATGTGTTCGACGCTGAGATTATCAACACTTTCAAGTGATCTCTAAAAAGCATTAAACGAATTTACTTTATCAAACAGTAAAATAAGATAGAGATGCAAAGATCCAGTTATATTGTAAAGCTACATAAGTAGCTTTTATCTATACATCTTTACAAATATAGGCGTAAACATTTTTATCAACCTACAGATTCATAGACACTCCTTTCGAAATGGCATAAAACAATAAAACCACAAACAAGACCAAGTAGATCGTGTAGTAGACCATGTTATTGTATAAAGCAAACTTTAACCGTCCCATTGTTGTGAAACTACCTCCTTTAGTGTAGCTTTGCATAATCGGAAGAACGAGCCTAAACGCATAAGATATATTTAGGTAACACTTACCAGGTAAGCACTTGAGAGCTCCAATAGACAATTCTCCAAACATGGAGAAGAAACTCGTCATTCAGAAATCCCTTAGGCTCTTCACAAAATAAATCTCGTGTTTCATCGTGTGTTAGATTAGCTATCCGCTTTTCGTCCACCAAACATTTGTGATAAAACGTCTAAAAATTAGATGATATAGACTATATAAACCATAATCTAACTAAAGCATTAACTAAAACATTTATCATCAAAAACTTACAATTGAAACATCAAGGGGAAGCATCAAGATAATAATAAAAGACAAGTACCATCCAATAAACGTCGATACCGAAACCAGGACATGCTGTTTCTTGAAGTTGGCATACTTATTCCAAACGTACAAAGTCAATATAGCCACTATAAGTAGCTGAAAAACAAACCACACAACTCCCATTTATTCATGCTATCTTGTCAATCTTTGAGTTTGTGAATTTCCATCCGATCAAAGATAAAAATCGTCTTTTTAATAATTTTCTTTTCAAAAAGTCTTGATGTAGCGGAATGCCAAAAAATTTAGCAGTTTTTTGTTTCCATTGTGAGACACTGGTAACACAAAGAGCGACAACAGTAACCCCCGAACTATGCGAAATTGCCAGCAAGACCGATCGGCGGCGCACACTCTGATCGCCGATATCAACCGGCAGAAACCGGGTGGAGCGGAGCCATTTGAGGAGGGCCTTGAATAATATCGCTGCTGACGTGGAGCGTCTTTGTCTCAAACGGTCTACATGATTGACATTTACTTTGTCGAATTATCTTGTCCGGAAGGCGAGATTTGTGCTTTCGTGGTCGTAGCCGGTTGTCGCGTTATTCTGAATTCGGTCAGTTTTGGGGTGCAGTTTCTTTGTTTATGTAGATGTTTAAGGTTTATTTTCTTTGTTTATAAATTATTCAAATCTTTTTTAATTTCTGTCTGTTCCAACTCGGCCACTGCAGTTTTGTTTTCCGATTATAGTATAGTTTTGAAGGTATTACAACGTTTCGTTTATATTATTTTGTTTGCGCTTTTACAAATTTCAAGAAATTTTAAATTAAACTTGTTTATGTTCGCCTTGTTTAGATTTTGTTTCATTGTTTGTTAGCTGGGACAGGTAGTTATGGACTATACTACCCATTTTCCTCAGCTGCCTGAAACCAAGCCCACCACCGCACCAGGTGGCGCCTGGGGCCGGAAGACGTTGACCATGGCGGTGGTCACTGAAACCATCAAGCTCCCAGCCTCGGACCGTGCTTCCATGAACTTCGGAGGCAAAGGCTTTGGGTTGGCCGAACAAACCAAATGTAGTCAAGTAGCCGCGGAAACCAAAACCAAGATTGAGTTGTCAGAAGCTTCAGACAAGTCCTTGACTATTCTGGTCACTGGAAAGAGATCTGATGTCGATGCTGCTCATGCTCGTCTTGTCCGCGAACTTCAGACACAATCTCAGGTTGAGGTTAATGTTGATCGTGAATTCTACGGAGCGATCATCGGTAAGATTTTTAATTTTTATTTTGTGGTTTAGGAGCACAGTTATTGCTCTTCATGAAAATCTTTCTTTTTATGAATTTAAACTGATTCAATGATATTTTAGGCAAGGAAGGTCAACGCCGCAAGGTGATGGAATCCGAGTACAACTGCCGCATCTTTCTGCCGGGCAAAGACGAGCAGAGCAATGTCATCAGAATTGTTGGCCCAATTGACCAAGTCAAAGCTTGTGCTTTGAAGTTGAAGAACATTGTTACAGAATTGGTATGTTGCCCCTAATAGTTTCACGTATTTTATGTTTAGGCCAAACAAGCTACTGAAACATTGGAAATTTCTCGTGAATTTTACCCATGGATTCGTGGGCCAGCTAACAAGACCATTGATACTATCCAGGCCGAAACTGGAGCTAAGATCAACATTCCACCACCAAAATCCAGGAACGACGCTATCGTTATCGCTGGAGAACGTGAAGGTGTTCACGCAGCTGTTGCCCGTGTAAAGGAGATCTACGAGACATGCAAGGTAATTTTAGGTATTAATTTGAAAAAATATATCTAAAATTTTATTTTACGCAAGCTAACTCTGTACTATTTTAGAAGAACAACAAGAGCGTTACTTGCCCAGTTACTCGTTCTCAGCATCGTTTGATTGTTGGAAGCCATAGGTCTGGTATCGACGAGATTCTCGAAAAGACCGGTGTTTTGGTTGAAGTTCCAGCCGAAGAAGAGAATTCTGACACGATCACTTTGAGAGGTCCTCAGAAGGCCATCGGAGATGCTTTGGCTTTGGTCTACGCTCGAGCTTCCTCTATCATTTCCCAGGAATTGGATTACCCAGAATGGCAAAGGCGATTCTTGATTGGACCTAAAGGTCAAACACTTAACCAATTGGTTCCGAACCAAGAACGATTGAACATCGATTTCGATAAGGGAGGAAAGATCTACTTAGAAGGACCTCCAGAGGCCGTCAAGAGCGCCTACAAGGCCTTAAGCGACGAAGTGAACAGGCTCACGAAGGAATTGGCTTCCGAAACCGTCAAGGTTCCTACATATCTTCACAGACATATCATTGGCAGGAGTGGAGCCTTGAGTAAGTTGCTATTTTTATCGATAAATTGTGATTTTAGTTAACAAAATCAAGGAGGATAACGAAGTACAAATAACAATCCCCGACGAACGCAATGGATCTGACGAGATCCGCGTTGAAGGAAAGAAGGAGGGAGTTAAGAACGCGGTCAAGATCCTCAAGGAACGAGCAGTTGAATTGGTGTGTTTAAGTTAATTTATAATTTAATTTTGTTACTTAATTTTTTTGTTTTTCATCAATGGATCTTAATTATTTCCATTCATCAATGGATCTTAAAGTTTTTCACAATGGATCTTAATTATTGATCATTTGTAGGAAAAGAAGATGCCAGCCGACAAGCAACCACCACAACTACCACTGGAAGATACCGCCAAGACCAGTTTGGATGTGGACCAAAAATGGCACAAGCACTTTGTCCAACGTGGCGCTGAAGTCATCAGAGAGATTCAAGAACAATTCAGTGGTGTTGTCATTTCTTTCCCCAAACAAGAAACCGGTGAAACCAAGGTGAACATCAAGGGCCCCAAGGGTGTGGTGGACAAGGCCAAGAAGAGAATCGAAGAGATCGTCGCCGATCTGGAAGCTCAGATCACCGTTAGTTTGGACATTTCTGAAGAACACCATCGTTCTTTGGTACCGCACGCCAGTGGACTTCGTCAGAAACACAACGTTCGTCTTAACTTCCCACCAAAGGGGACGTCGAACGAAGGAGCCGAGCCAGTAAACGGTATTCTTCCAGCAAACTTGGTCACCATCTCTGGCCTTCCATCGAATGTCGAAGCCGCTAAGGCTGAACTGACTGAATTGATCCCAGTTACCGAATCTGTAAGTTTACACATCCTCAGACATTTACTGTTTTTAGTTGACTGTCCCAATCGACTACCACAGCTCATTGATTGGAAAGAAGGGCGAATCTATCAAGGCTTTCATGAACACCCACAACGTCCGTGTCAACGTGCCTAACGCTGAGAAGAATTCTGACCAAGTTACTGTCACCGGACCTCCAAAGAATGTCGAAAGCGCTGTAGCTGATCTGAAGAGCAAGGTGGAAGAATTGGACAAACAAGCCGAAGACCGCCGTGCCCGTTCCTACAAGACCACCGTCGATATTCCAGCAGAATACCATCAACGACTTATTGGGCAAGGAGGGCAAGCCATCAGAGAATTCTCCAAGAAATACGATGTTCACGTAGCTTTCCCAAGAGACAACACCGAAACCATCACTATCTCCGGATACGAGGCCAAGGCAAACGAAGCCAAGGACGAGATCTTGAGACTTATTGAAGTATACAAGAACATGATCACTCACACCGTACAACTCGACCCCCGATTCCACCCTCGTCTCATTGGTCCAAAAGGAAAGAACTTGAAGAAGGTAAGACCACTAATCATCAATGTAAGATATCTTCTCATAAAAATGTTGATTTCATCTTACGATTTGACTGTTTTAGGTACAAGAAGACTATGACGTAGAAATCAACTTTGCTTCAAGGTCCGACCCCGACCCATCTCTGGTTACAGTGTCAGGCAAGAGCGAAGACAATGTGCTGGACTGTATGGACAAGCTCCGTATGCTGGAAGAAGACTTTATGCAAGATGTTGTTGAACGATTCCAATACACATACCAACGCAAGGAAGAGCCCAAGTACCAACCAAAGCCTCAAGTCATCGAAATAACAGGAGCTCCATGGCAGTTGGATAACTTGGACCAGTTCCCTTCGATGAGCCAACAACAACAAGCTGCTGTCGCTTCTAGCCAGCCAACTGGTGTTTGGGGACGTCGTCGCTAAGCTAAGTTGTTATAGTCACGTCTTTTCAACTGTGATTGTTCTTCTTTTGTAACCTAATTCATTTATCGTACTACATTATTCCACATAGTGCCTTCAATAATCATTTATAATTTATATTGTCTTAAGATATTTATCGTTAATAAACCGATAACTTGATATTCAAAGTGTGGATTTGATAGATGATATGATTTTCTCGACTTCGTCGTTGCTCCAGCCAGCATTACACGTTACTTTGATTCTTTAAACATTTATTATATTGCAAAAAACACTTACCCTTTGGGAACTGGGAAGGCTTCTGATTGATCGAGGAATCGCGACCTGGTCACAACAATACCATTTTCCATGAACTGCAAGTGGTCAACAAAAAATTGTACTTGCTTCTTACCTTATCAACGAGATTGTCCAACTTGGCATCGTCGTCGGCTTTTGACCTGATGAACTTCAAAGGAGAGTTTGGGTCACCTTGAAGAATGAATTCAGAATCCCTTGTTGCCTCTTGAATTGCATCGTGTACTCGTTGGGAAACTGTTGACAGATTCGACAACAGTTCTTGGTCTCCGTCGATAATCTTCAAAGCTTCGATTGCCGCGGCTGCCAACAATGGTGGGAGCGAGGCCGAGAAACAGTAGCCCAAGCCTGAATCATTTATTTATATTAATTAGTAGACAAGTATTACGTATGTGTTTTTCAAATTCAGAGCAATAAGTTCTTTTTTGTATTTTTTTTGAAATTTACAGTAAAACAGGTCCTTACCGGAGAGTCGTTGATGACCCATAACAAAGGCCCGGCCACAGGCGAAGCCTCCGGTCGTTGCAATTCCGTTCTCCAACGAGACCATGATCATGTCGACGTCATTGGTGGGAACGGTGTAGTAGTCGGTGACGCCTGAAATATTTATTTTTTAAAGAACGCTATTGTCTTGCAATCAACTGAATTTGGTCTCGTTCCGAACGAAAAACCTCTGGCTACGAGAAAGGTTCGATCACCACAGTGCATATAAAAGGTGACGCTCAGACTCTCATTAACGAAGTAGAACACACTATCGTTCCTTCACACTCTCAAAAGGTCATAATGATTTTATTTTTAGCTCTGTTTTTGATTTATTTTATATTTAATCGAACAGTTAATTATTCTATATCAATAATATTATACATTAATCAAACGAAACAGTTTCGTGTCTTCTTCCCTCCACAAATGTTCGCTTGTGAATGTAGTTGACTTTTACTGTTCCTGCATGTTTCCCAATCGAGAGGAAAGAGATCAGCCCCGATCCCCCCCCCTCTTTTGGCTATGATCACAAGTCAAGGCGCCTTCTGTTGTTCTCTCACGTTGCGTGACGTGCTTAAAGTGTGTTAAACAAGTTGTCTGAATGCCGTCATAGCGGATCAAAACTTTATTAAATCTGTCATGCCGGTTTGACACTTGATTCTGAAGACAGCTGAGCCTGTAACGCCACCTCAGGCGAACGTGTCAAACCGGACTTGACGTAGACTTGTGTTATTCGAAGTATAACACGAGCCTGTTTACTTTCTGTGTCGGAGTTTGAAACTATGTGACAGAATGTTGACATTTCCTCGTTTCAAGTGTCTGGAGTTCACTTTGCGTTCAAATTCAAGTTGATAGTACTACTGTAGGGCAGAACTAGATAATACCTAGATTTTGTCTTGTTATCAAAATAGTTTTTCAACTTGTGTATTACAAGTTTTTTAATTGTGTATGAGTGTTTTGTACTATATTGCACTACATTGCAGACTTATGAAACCGGATGTCATATTCTTGTGGTTGTGTCTCAGCTGGGTACATCAACCATGTGGAGCACAAGTGCCACAAACCTTTCTAATGGAAAATGTGACTGGCTTGATACCTGTTTGTAACCGAGAGAACGCACCTAACAATCAAATATACTGTAATGGTCCCATCTTGGAAGCTGTTATGGCATTTCACTTGTACCATGACTCCAAAACCTTTGTAGACAAGCCACTAAAGTACCCTCCTCAAGTCGTACTAAACAAGTACAAAGAACTCTTTCCTACTCAAGATGACGTCACCAAGAGCGAGCTTCAGAAGTTTGTTGACGACAATTTTTATGAGGCTGGTACCGAAATGAAAAGGTAGGCTAAAAGGTAGCGATACATCATAGAAAGATAGAGTATTAAAAGTAATACCAAGTTAGTAATATCGGATATGTAATTTACTTTAACCTTAACAATTATGAATTTAGCTGCCAATTAGACGACTGGAACGAGAAACCGCTAAAACTAATGTCAATATCGGATACAAACCTTAGATCGTGGGCAATTGAGTTAAACCTAATTTGGAAAAGCTTGTGTCGAGAAGTTGATCCTGTAGTGAGAAATGAAAGTGAACGATTCTCTTTACTTTATGTACCAAACCGCTTCATAGTACCAGGAGGAAGGTTCAGAGAGTTCTACTACTGGGACTCTTATTGGACAATCAAAGGCCTGCTAGCTTCAGGTGAGATATTTTTATGACTTTGTAACATTTTCGTCTTCGAAAAACAACCATATTTACAGTAACTCAAATACTGCCTACGAACTATAGCAAAAAATATCTGTCATGTCTTTAGGAATGTACGACACAGTCAAAAGCATGCTGTTGAACTTCATCTACATCGTAGAAAAGTATGGTTTCATCCCGAACGGTGGTAGAGTATATTATCTATCTCGATCCCAACCTCCTTTACTTACTGGAATGGTCTACGAATACTACGAGGCCACCCATGACATCAACTTTCTCATAGAGAACGTGGGCACATTAGAAAAGGTTAGTTTGGTTGTACCTCGTTGTCTATAAATTTTGTTGTCTATAATCTTCATTTTTACTTTTTTTAGTCCAACAGCTTCTAGAACTCACTTTTCTATAAAATGTCATAATATTAGGTATCCTAACTATAAACTTCCATTTTTTAACAAACTTATTTTTATTATACCAACCGAAACAAAACTAATTATTCTGAGATATATACTCTAACATTGTCTATGCTTTCTCTACAACGTTCCTTCAAAACGTGAATGCCAGAACTGTGGAACTACCTCAGCTGTGTCTTAAAGAAATCTTACCCTATAACATGACTTCAGCGCCATTTTTGAAATTGATTCCAGCAATGCAACCTTTCAGCCTTCTGAATACATGATAATAAGAAGGAGCAATGTCGGGACTGTAGGGCGGTATAGACATTATAGTCCAGCTCAATTCACCAAGAACTTATGACGTCATCTTCGCACTGTGAGTTCGAGCGGCATCTTGTCAAAGTTTCACAGTGGAAATATCAATACCCAGAAAGTAGAGAGCATGGTTGATTCGTTTCAATTGTTCATTGTAGACATCTGCCGTAATTATTTATCCAGGTTTCAGAAACCCATAGTACACTATTCCCGTGGTAGACCACCATACGCAACGGAAGGTTTTGTTTACCATTATGGTCAGGTTTCGGAGTAGATACAGCTTTTGAACCAATATCAATCTATTGTCTTTTGACCTTCTTTATATCGTACAGTATCCAGCTTTCATCCGAAGTAATAATTAGTTGAAAAAAACCTCGGGTTTTGGACAAGCGAAACAAAATATCACAAGTATTGACCCTTAGCGCCATGTTGGAATCACTGAGTTCGTGGAGCACCCGCCTGCCACTTTTGTTGAGCTTTCCTAGTTTGTGAAGATGATTGGCGATGGTTTGCGAGGTACGGGGAAGAATATGCGACAACTCCACTGTTGCTAAATTAGTATTTAACTCAATCAGTTGATGGCATCTGCCACTTCATGACCTCGTTTGTGTTGTTTGTCCACAAGGTCAAGGTTCACAGTATGAAACTTTGAAAACCACGTCTGCACACGTCTAACACTTATAACGTCTTCTCCAAAAACTTCTGCAAACGTACGGTGGCATCCAATAGCACTTTTACCTTGTTTAAATACATAGTCGCATGCGATATCGCACCTCCAAACTGAGCTTAGCCAACTTTTACCCAGATTTTTCTAAGTAGACAAAGACAAACAGACAAGTATTATATATCGTTCGATTTGCATTGAAACAAGCTACAAAACAAAACAAATCCTGTCAAATAATATTAATTTTCACAAAAGTTATAACTTGTAAAAGTCAGCGGAAGTTTATAGGATACCTAATAGAACCCAAAGACTATCACATTTACTTTGTGATAACACATATAACAACCTAACTTCAGGAGCTCCATTTCTGGGATACCCATCGCAAAATAGACGTCAATATCGACAACCAAACCTACAGTATGTACCAGTACAGAGCTGACAGTAATGGACCGAGGCCAGAGTCATTCAAGGAAGACGTCGAACTCACCAAGCAATTCACCAAAGATGAAAGAAAACAAAAAACATGGCAAGACCTGGCCAGTGCCGCCGAATCCGGCTGGGACTTCAGTAGCCGTTGGTTCAGAAACTCAGTAGACATGAAGACGATCGAGACCACCAACATTGTTCCAGTAGATTTGAATTCCTTTCTGTGCTGGAATATGAACATCCTCAGCTACTTTTTCGACGAGATCAACGAGAACGACAAGGCCGAAGAGTTCAGGAACAGGCTCGGCAAGTTCAGAGCTCACTTTCAAAAGGTGTTCTACCTGAAGAACGAGAGTGGATGGTTCGATTACAACATGAGAACACAGAAGCATAACATAAAGTTTTATCCGAGCATGGCTACACCCTTGTTTACTCGATGCTACCATTCACTGAATCATCGACAAGCCGAGAAGATATTCGACAAGATGGAAGAGAAAGGAGCGTTCAAATTCATTGGAGGTATTCCGACAAGGTAAGCGTACAATATTTTTATCGTACTAATGTAATTTACAGTACACTAACTAATGTTATCTTATACATAATATATGTATATCACTTAGCACAAAAATATGTGAAATCGACTATAACTATGTTTAAAAGTTTTTCAGTTTGCAAGAAGATACTAACCAACAATGGGACTTCCCAAATGGCTGGAGTCCATTGAATCATATTATAATAGAAGGTCTACGACAATCAGAAAGTCCTAGGTAAGACATTTTTTTCAATCTATCAAAGTATATATAACCCCGTAGACGAAAACCCCGGTCCAGCTTGATTTAATTGATGAAACTAGCCCAACTTGATCCACAATGATGAAATTGGTCCGGCTTGACGAAATATTTAGCCAGTCCCGACTATATGACCCTAGTTCATAAGTATACAACAAGTCATTTCAGAATGCAATACAAAGCCTTCCTACTAGCCCAAAAATGGGTTCTGAGCAACTACCGTGTATTCAAAAAGACAGGAGTTATGTGGGAAAAGTACGACGTGATTGGATCGAACCCAAATGTTGGGTCGGGAGGAGAATACGCCGTACAAGTAAGTTTTACCATATGAATAAGGCCAACCCCACACACACAAATTCCACAAACTAAATTTTACAAAATTGTTACCTAATTTATAATAAACACCCCAACTATAATTTCACACCAAACTTTACTTTTTTTCAGGCCGGCTTCGGATGGACAAATGGAGTTGTTCTAGACCTCTTAATGACATATTCCGAACAGTTTAACTTCCCCTTATTAGCAGAGGAAACCGAGGGAAAGCGATCAGTAGAATCTCACAGTCATAACCATGCATTGATACGAACACCAAAAGCTTTACATCTTAACCGAGAAGAGGAAACCAGTTCGGCCAGGAAATGGGCAATATCTACTTTATCTATTAGTATTCTATTGTTCTTCTTCTTCTAGATCTCCTAGTTAGAATGTCGCAAAACGGGTCAAATAAATTAAGTTTCAAATTTAAAAATTAAGTTTAAATAATAATTTTAAATAAAGTTTTCCTAAAAATATCAAATAATTTTTCAAACTGTTGCCATAAAACAATAACTCTCCTCATAACTTCAATTAGCAAATTATCTTGAAACAAAAACAGCATTGAATATATAATAATTAAAATAAGGTTATACAAGCTTACCTCTTCCTCTAGATCCCAGAACTCCAAATGACAGACTTTCGTCCATGAATACCCTAACTTTGTACCTCCACTTCAGCTCCATAATTCTAGGTAATGGGCAGAGATCGGCTGTTTTGGCATAAAGACCTTCGACCACGATGAACTTTCGTATTTCTTGTGAGGCTTTAGGGTTCTGAAGTTGTAAATACATATATAAAATTAGTTAAAAATATAAAACAAAAACTATATAAATTGTTAGTGTCTTAAAACGACATTTAACCTACCTTTTCATCCTTTACTTTCTGTTCTTTAAGCAATCGCTCCAAGTCGTCCATGTCATTGTGTTCAAACCATTCAATCTTACTTCTAGAAGCTTGAAGCGCCTTTTGAATTGCAAAATTACAGGCTGAAAATATTGATCATCAACACAAAATTACCAAATAATGCGTTAAAAATTACCTTATACACAACAAAGTAAAGTAATTACAGTACTTACAATGTTAAATAACCAGTTAAAGCTTATTTTGAAAATCCTCACCTTTGTCAGCATAAATGATGTCCCCTCGCTTGGAATAAGCTGGAATGGCACTGGCTACTGTAGCGAACCCAAAACTGTAAAGAACTGCTTCTTCGCATTCCATGAACTCGGCGATCTTCTTCTCGGCTTCTAGATGAATGTCCACGGTTCCGTAGAAACTTCGTGGGCCACAAGATCCAACTCCATATTGTTTTATCGCTTTCTTTGCGGCGTCCTTAAGTAATACCACTTTAACTTAACTTTGTGAAACCCACAATACACTAGTAATGAAAGGAATAACACTTTAAGACAATTTTAATAACCTCACCTCAATCCTTTTGTCGCCAACAAAGTTCAAGAAGTTGTTAGTGGCCATGTTCACATAGTCTTTTCCTTCAATCTTAACATACTTTCCAACCTTTCTAGAAATCTCTACTTCAACACAGCAGACAAATAATTCTAATTACAACTGTTAACACAGATAAACCATGCACCTAAAATAAAAATTTCAAAAAGTTACCCTTCAATTTTGTCAGACAACCTGTCTTTTGGTTCATACTGAGTATCAGATACGAGAGGCTTTGGAGTCCATTCTGAGATGATACGATCCTGTTCTTCTTCTGATAACAAATTGCCATCATCTTTCGACTTTTTCTTTCTAAAAACCGCCATGTATACGACGACTGCCACAAATACTCCTTCCAGCATTAAATGAACTGCATTTCCCTGAAACAACATCTAATTAAAAAAAACAAAAAAAATTTTTAATTTCAGCGTCACCTAGAACCGTTCCTATTTAGCTTATCAAAAACTTTTTGCCAAAAATAATGCAAACAATAACATAAACTCCTTACCGTAACAGCCTCGTACACGTAGTCGAACGCCTCCATGCTGAAAATCAAAAGTTAAATTAAAATTCAAAATCGTAAGCACAAGCCGATGAAATTCACGGATAGATAAGTACACAGTCCCAAAATCCCAAATTATTTTTTATTTTTGCGTTTTCGCTTCCGAGAAATGTCAATAGTTTTGTAAAATGAAGGCTCTGTCTCGACTTTGTCATCTTCTTCGTCTGCTGTCAACAGTAACATCTCCCTCTCGATCTTATTCTTCAGGTCATCCATCGACATCTCTGAGCTTCTAAAAATAACCTTATTATAAGTATAATTTTAAACCTTACAGTGTTAAACTTCATTTTACCCTTGAAAGTTAGAAAACCCTAAATAAACAGTTACAACAAAATAGTCATCAAAGCTACAACAACAACATTAAGCTATTGTTTTTAAACTTATGAAACTACGCTATATTATTAAACTACTCACGTTGGATCAACAGTCTTGTCAATGACTCTACAAAGCATTTTGACGTTGTCCAGATTCTTCTGTCCCTCTATCAGCTCCCCATTATTGTCTACCTCTACTGATTCCAGTTTGAAACCGTAAACAGTTGTTGGGAAACTAAAATAATATATCAAAACGTAATCCCCGTGACCTACTTGTCTGAAGCCAAACAAAAACAATCAGCGACCTCGTTATACGACTTTATCAACAACTTTAAGTGAGTTCTGGCTTGATCTGCCACTTCTGCTGCCATTGAGGCCAACAACATGTTAAACTTGAGCTGAAATTGTTTAATAACAAAAATATAAAGTATTATGTATAATGTGTAGCTTTTCAGTATTAAAACATACAATTACATAAGACGTTTCATTTTTTTTAAAATGATGTCAGCTTAGAAGTAAAGCAAGAAAATATAAAACTGAATAAACTCTTAGCAAAATAATCTCAAAATTCCTTACAAAGTGGCCCAACTCGATGTAACCAAGATCAAAGTCCACATTTCGAGCAGCCAGAAGCCTTATTCGGTCAAGCAAATATATTCTTCGACACAATAATGCACCGGTATGTATCAGAAAGTCATTATGAGGTATGTATTCACATTTACAGTCGCTCAATCCCTAAACAGCCATAACTCATTAATTATCAACCCAACTCGTTATCAATCATTTCTAATAAGACATTTTTGCGACATGCGTTAGAAAAGAATCGTATCAATTCATGTACAAAAAGACTACTGTTATTTACTATCCACACGACTCACGATTGTTGTCTATATTTGTTTTTTAACTTCAAAAACTGTTACCTTGTGCAATCTCTCCAATTGCTTGAGAAAATTGCCATTACAAAGTCGTCTTATCAACGAAAACAGCTGCTTGGCCGACCGGAAGAAGTTGTGATGGCGATAGGCCTGTCCATACTTGTAATTGATCGCTTCGTATATTTTTACAATTTTCTCATTGGCAGGAAATTCTGATGCCTTATTCTGTCGCAATGACGTCACTGTTGCAAATAACTTCATCCGATTCAGCTCCCATCTCTGTTTCTTATCAGAATCTCGCTCTCTCTCGCTACGAAAACTTTTCTTAGCTATAGTCCCAACGCTTTTGTCTACGAATTCTAAAAAAAGCTTCCATGACAACTTGAGAACTTACGTAGAAACGCTTCTCTGTTCATTTAATGTTTAAAAACTTCAGTCCTTATCGATCTCCTACGACGATACGTATTCTAAAAATAAATAAGTTAACGCTTAAATCAGTGATACGCGATGAAAATCAAGACTGATCAGATAAGGAAATAACAACTATAAGTTAAAAAATTTACAAAACTAGAGTACTGATGCTTTCTGTAATCTTTTTCACTGGGAACTACTGTAAAATTTGCTTTCATAAATTTTATGAATTTCAGAATAATACTTGACTCAATATATCATGAGTCAAGTATTACCACCAAACTTGACGCAAAAGGAAAACTTGATTCACGAAATAAAATAATTTTTTGCTGAACACGTGTGTGATATATCGATAATCTTCATTTTGATATCATTCTAGTTAATTTTATACCCCGTCGATACTGTCATGTCCAAAGTAACTTTCAAGATCACGTTGACCAGTGATCCCAAGCTGCCATTTAAAGTGTAAGTTAATCTTATTTTATTTTTCAACGTTCAGGCTGAGTGTGCCGGAGAATACCCCGTTCACGGCAGTCTTAAAATACGCGGCAGAGGAGTTCCGTGTGAATCCAGCGACAAGTGCCATTATCACGAACGATGGAGTTGGAGTGAATCCCTCGCAAACAGCCTCGAACATCTTCATGAAGCACGGCAGTGAGCTCCGATTGATACCGCGCGATAGAGTGGGTGCTTATTAAAGTTTATTTATGAATAAATTATTTGGCATATAATCCGGGAGCGTAAATTATTACTGTGCAAACGGAAACGAGCATGATATAGGCGACCAGACAGAACCACCACGCGTAAACCTCCCATCGTCTGAGTTTGAGGTTTCTGAGTAGTACCACACCTAGTAATAGGCCTCCTATGAAGCCGCCGATATGGGAAACGTATGATACCTAAAACTATGGTGTTAGCACGGTAAAAGCGTAGTTTTGACTTATAGCTAAACAATTTTTTCATTTAAAATATCATTTTTATTGATGTCTTCCTTACCCGGTTAAAAGTTTCCACGAAATACCTCTGGTACAGCGCACTTCCACAATCGATAGTAACTACAATCATGATAATGATCGCTCGTACCCAGTTGAACTCCATCTCGTCCCAATTGATTATGACATTTGAAAGATGAGCTGATAGCAAAGCATAGACACCTCCAGAAGCACCTCCAAGATACACGTTAGGATCTATAGCCATTACTAGTAACGATCCTGTCACTACGCCTAATAAGTAAACACCAGCGACTCTCCACAGTTTATGAACCAGTTCAAGAGGTATTCCAAGCAGTATTTGTACAACAACATTGCTTAATATGTGTGTGTACCTGAAAAGAGCAATATATAGCCAAAATTGAAAATGCAAAAACACATGAATTAACAAACGTAGAAGTAATATATAACAAAAGATAGAAAGTTGAACCTTACCCGATATGAATGAACATATACGTCAGAAACCTCCATATTTGTTCTTTGTGATTTGGGTCCAATATGAACGGTGATTTGATGGGCACGGGTCCAACAGGTGAAATGCCAACGTCCGACTCGAGAGCGTAATAAAGATAAATTGCCACTTGTATTAACGAGATCATGAACATAAATAAAGGCGGAGGAAAACAATTATAGTGAGAGAGGTACTGTACTGCACTGGGTTGTTGGGATTTAGCCAAGACCGAGCGAGCGGCATAGATGGTCAATCGTTTTACGTACAGACTTTTGGCTTTCGCCATCTTAAGAGTTGGTTATATTAATCGTAAAAAGTTATTGCATAAATTTGAAGATAAAACATATTTTTTAAAAATATTGTACAAGCAAGGAATGTTCTAAACTTACCATGGCTGAAAACTCGCTAAAGTCCACATAAGTGTCGAAATTTGAGTCTACATCCCGTAAAATGGATTCGGCTTCATGTTTCAAAAGCCCTAATAACGCTGCATTTTGTAAAACGGCCGATCTAACCACTTCAACAGGAATTAAACCATCATTGTCATGGTCCAGCTACAATACTCGTTAGTTTATTAATCAATTATTTTAAACATAATAAAAAGGGAAAAAGAAAAAATTAAGGAAATGAAAGTGTTATTATAAATGTACTAGTTCGGCCAAAAATAAGTACACAAATATAAGAATCAAGAGAAACTCATAAATAGTATTTTTGGCCAAACTAGTACCAATATCTCTACAACAACATACAACCTTACCCTACAAAAGATGGAATACCAATCCTGGGGATCGTAACTGAGAGGATTAACAAATTCGGACATTGGAGATCACAATATGTTTAATAATTCGATTATGAAATATTTAAATCGCTTGAATATGAATAATGCGATCAAGATATCAAATAACTTGAATATGAGTAATTCGATTATTAAATACTTAAATCACTTGAATATGAACCTTAAATACAACAAGTAACTTTTGGGCTTTCTTTTTATCGCTCAATCTGCGTTACCACGGCGATCTTTCTATGTTTGCATTTTGCGAAAAAACATGAATCAGCTACGAGAAATAAAGTAAACCTTGGAAGTGACCTTGGTATGTATTCGTCTTCAGTTCGTTTATACGTGCTTCATTATAATACTGATAAAATGCATTAGAAGGCTCGTTTCGGTCGTTTAGCCGGGGTCTCAGCTGGAAGTCCTGTTCGTTTCGAAGTTCTCCTGTTCTCGAGTCTCTTGTTTTGAGCAGCATCAATCCGCATCTTCTTCAGCAACATTGGAGTTCGATCCGGCACAAACGCTGGAGTTGAAGTCAGTGGAAGTGTGTTGGAGAAGACTTCTGTTTCATCTTCCTTCATTTCTCGTATAATTGGGGAACAGTCAGCTAATGGCAGAGACCGAACTTTGTCAAAGGAACTATTAGATTTAGGAGTTTCGAGTATAGTTGAATCCAAGTATATTGTGTTCGGCCATCGCTTCAGACCTTTGGATGTCGTCGGGGCTGATATGTCGCTCTAAAAACACATAAATATCAAAATCAAAAAACTTACTCTTGCATCTTCATCTTGAACCTCGTTCTCCTTATTTACAGATGCTCTTTGTTGACTAATGGGTTCTTCAACTAAAAATATAACTTTGTTAAGTAATAAAAATCTAAAATTATATTAAAAAACACAAAAAACTTAATTTTATACAGTAAGTTATTTTTAAGAAATAGAATAAAATTAGACTCCCATTGTAACACCTAAAAAATAAATTATCATAAAAGAAAACTTGCTTACCTATCGGTTCAGCGTGACTAGAACAAGAAGCCTTCTCCTGCACCTCGTCTTCACTGTCATCCTCAACGTTAACGTCTTCACATTCTTCTTCATTATTATCAACATGCTTATCGTCTTTTTGGGTAACAATCTGTTGGCTTGCCAAAGAAAGCTTGCGTTCGTTGTACTCAATCAGTCGTTGTTCATAAACTGGCCAATTGTCCAAAGATTGTGTCACATTTCTTTTCAAAAACGGAAAAGTCGGCACCTTGAACCTCAACCTCTTTCTGCTGTTGTTCCTCTGATTAGTTTCGAACAGTTTGGAACCGTTGAGAACCTTCAAAGTCCTGACCACACTTTCCAAAGTTCTTCCATTGACAGCTTTAGTTCTCCATGGCCTTGGTTTCCAGTAGAAGCTCTTCAGGATCGCATAACTCCGTGGTTTTCTATCCCCCATAACAAAAATAAAAAGAAAATAAATTTATTTTTTCGGAAGAAAGCAGCGCGCCATTTGTGGCGTTTCGTTCCATCTTTAGCGAAAGTGGGTTTCTGAACATTTCGAACGAATTTTTGTTTAGAAAACGTACGTTGGAATACAAAAATAAAAATTACCATTTCATGATTATATAAGGTATGTTCACGCAATAACTAACTTTAGTTATTTAAAGCTAGTTTTAAGTACGAATTGTCAATAATGATATCAGTTTCTAAACTCTTTCAAACTTTGAATGATCTCTCATATGTTGCTTTACTAATCTCTTGCTTCCGCTTTGTCTTACTAATGTGTGACATAAAAAGTATTCCGACAATCGGAGAACAAGCCGTTTTTTAAATGACCAACTCCTCACTCTGAGTGACCAAAGTGAAGCAAGAGCGGTGCAGCTCGAGGTTGTGGAGGCGAGAGCTGATTTGAACTGACGGTCTGTTTGTCATGCAGGCCTCCAGAGTGGTGTGCAAAGGTTAGTTTCTTGTTTCAAATTAATGGTTTTGACACGAAAATTAATGAGTTTTAGCCAATTGTTGCGAAAAATGTTGCAGTAGCGAGTACACAATATGTCACTAAGTGATTACAGTGTAAAATCAAGTTTTTTTGGCGCTAGGACAAATGCGGTTTTTGTTCATTTTTTGGTGTTAGAAAATGACGTTTAATATTTATTTAATAGTTTGCCTAATGCTACGAAAGACTGATCAACTTGTTTTAGAGTCTTATCGCCTTGTCGTGGTTGGAGCCGGGACAGGTGGGACAGCTTTGGCCGCTCAGTTCTCTAGTTCATTGCTAAAAGGTCAAGTAGCTGTTATTGATGCTTCTCCAGTAAGTTTTCATGTAGTTTTCTTAGAAATTCTGCAATAATGTTATTGTTTATGTATTTTGGTTTATGGTTTTGCTGATAAACTTTTATAAATATTCATAGTTATAGTCAAAAAAGTATGGTAATGTTGTAGATCCACTACTATCAACCTGGATTTACTTTAATTGGAGGAGGTCTGATTCCTCCCGCTACAGTAATAAAAGAACGACAAAGCACGTTGGCTAAGAATGTAAAATGGATAAAGCAAGATGTCGCCGAGTTTAATGCTAAAGACAACTCTTTGGTCTTGAGGTACTGTTAGCACAAAGATATTGCACATTTAATGAATCATTAAAGCTTTCTTTGTCATTTTTGTCAACCTTGATGTTGACTTTTAGTCTTAGCAGATAGTTTGTATCGTCACTCAATTCTAAAATTTTTTTTTAAAACTAATTGCTTTGAAATTTTATAAAATGGAATTACAGAGATGGGAAAGAAGTAGGATACGATTACCTTGTGGTAGCTACTGGAATCGACACAAGATACGACTTGATTGAAGGCTGTGAGAAAGCATTGAAAGATGAAAACAGTGGAGTCTGTAGCATATACCGCTTCGATCTTGCTCAGAAGACGTATCTTCAGCTTCAGAAGTTCACTGGAGGTAACGCTGTCTTCACTTTTCCGAATACTCCGATAAAATGCCCTGGAGCACCGCAGAAGATCTGCTACATGGCTGACGAAATATTTACTAATGTGAGTTAGTGTAGACGCTTGAAGAATGTAAAGTAAAGATAAGGGTTCGGTCCGCAAAAATTTTTGGTCGGCCAGTCTGGTCCGCTCCGGCAAAACACTTATCCTGGATATTGTTGCAGAATGGAGTCCGCGACAAAACAAAAATCATCTTCAACAACACATTGGGTGTCATCTTCGAGGTCAAGAAGTACGAAGACGAGCTGATGAAGGTGTTGAAGCAGAAGAATATTGAGTATCACTTCAGGAATAACCTGATCAAAGTTGATACTGATAAGAAAATAGCAACTTTTCAAGTTGTTGACGATCAAAGGAAGCCGACAGACAAAGTTCAAGAAATTCCAGTAAGTTGACATTTTTAAAGTGACTACAACAGTAAAAAATATGATCTCCAAATCTTTACAATTATTTAAGAAACCATAATTTAATTTTTAGAATTCTCTAGCTCGAAAGCTATTCATCGATATTATTTTTAAATTTTAAAATATGTTTTTAATATTTTAGTATGACCTTTTACACGTTGGACCACCTTGTACTCCAGTGAAAGCTTTGAGAGAAGCCGCTGCCTCAGGCAATCCGTTGACAGATGCAGTTGGATATGTAAAAGTGAACGAAAGGAGTTTACAGTCAACTGAATTTGGCAATGTCTTTGCTTTCGGAGATTGTGCTGGTACTACTAACAAGAAAACCGCTGCTGCTGTTGGTAAGCTATAAAGTAGAGTTTTTCAATGTTTTTGAATACCAAGTTACTTTTTTCTGATATGATTATTACATAAAGCCCGGTAGCTTACTATCATTTATGTTTTCAGCTCATCAATTAAGAACCCTGAGCCAGAACCTGGACTCAGTAATGAAGAAAGGCAAAGTAAAAGATGAGTACGATGGCTACGCGTCTTGTCCTTTGGTAATTGACTCAAAACATGTTATTTTGTCCGAATTCAATCATAAAGGACCAATCGAAACGTTGCCTATCAACCAGGCAACTCCTTCTTACACCAACTACTGGATTACTCGCTACTTTTTACCATGGCTCTACTGGTCACTCCACTTGAAAGGCCAATGGTTTGGTCCGCGCAAGATACGAAAGGCTTTGAGATTTGGCAAAGATTAGGACAATGTTATCAGTAGAAAAAGATGGCATTTCTGGCGATAACTTGGGGATGATGAGGGATATTTATAGCTAGAACAATATACGACGTTAATCTATAACAATAACATAATCATGAATTACTATAAGAGATAAAGAATACTTTTTTTCTCTCATTTTCATATTTTACTCTTATTTTTTAAAAGTTTTCCGAGCTTTTCAATACTAATATTGGCTATATATAACTATCAATTTGAATATAAAATTATTATTATTATTAGAATGTACATTAATATTTCGAGTGTGAACTCATAAAGACGAGTGATAACAGAATGGCAAGAGTTATCGTAACAATGAAAGTAAGTGAAGCTATCAGAAACCCAAATCCTTTTATGGACAAACAGAACTCGTTGTAGTCGAAAGTGTGAGGTAGGGCTGTTTCTCGCGTTTGAAGATACGACGAGAACTCTGAAATAGCATAGATATTGTAAAAGTGATCAAGAAGTCGCTAAGGGTTTAACTTTGAAAATAAGACAAATTATTTCAACTTTAGGTCCAATGATCGTTCAAAAAAGCTAAAAAGTGGATTTTCTGTTAAATTAGAGCATGTTATATACCTTTTTTGATGTTTATAACACGATTTTAAACATCAAATAAACGTCTTACCTTCTGAACTTTTGATACTGTTGTCAGGATCCAGAACGGTCAGCTGTGGACTGCTTAAAACCCATCCTTCATCTAGTCCAATGTGACGTTTGGTCTTGTTTCGAAGTTCTCCACCACACTTTGGAGGCTAAATTTAAATAATGTTACAGTATTCAAGTTACTTTTATAAATTCTTAATTTTTGTTAGGTTTTTCAAATAATTCTGTGCCCCTTTTCAAAGCACACTTGTGGTATTGGGGGGGGCTCTGAATTAATTGAACACCCTAATACTAAAAATATTCCTTACAGTAATCGAAAAAATTGGTATTCATTACTTACAGTAAGACTGTCGCACATGCCAAACTCCTTCATACAAACACTGATCGAGCACTGAATTGTCATCAACTCTTTGTCCGGAAACTTGACCACCATAGCTGAAACTTTGGCAGCCAACTTGCTGTCGTCGTACCTTGGTGTAGGTAGAATGTAATTATCAACGGAACATCCGTGGGAATCCACTACCAACGCCTTCTGACCTTGACCATCCTCAATATAACAGTCGTGTACCAACATTCCAAACATCTTGCCCATGTCTTCGGAAGAAACGGCTCCAGAAGACGATGAACAGGACCACTCATGGTCTAGTACGTCTCCAACTTGGACTGAGTTGCCAGTGTTGCCATTACGACCCTTCATCACGTACTCACATCGGGGAGTAGTCATTTCGTTGCTTAGCTCGACTGTCTGTGGCATACTGTAAGTTGCGTTTTAAAATGCATACTGTAACTTTTGGTTTAAACTTGTGTTAGAATAGCTTATATACTGTAACTGTATATTTAAAGGTGGTGTTGTTTCATAAAAGAATAATAGGAAAACAGTATAAGACCTTATTATTGTCGTATGTTAGTATACAATAGTTAACGCATGTACAATGATATAAACATACCTAACATCTAACTTTGTAGTAACCGTTTTGTCGGTTTCTTCATAAGCACATTGTACTCGGTAAGCACGGTCAATTTTGGTGACAAAGCTGGTATGAAAACTGACTACCACGACAAAAGATACATGGACTCCAGGTGGGTTCACCTAAAGTATATGTTTAAAATTTTTAGATAATCTAAAACAATATGATTAGATAACCTAAAACAATGTTTATTTATTTATTTGCTTAATGAACTAAATTCAATATGACACATTATAAACTTACAATTCTCTCCCTAATAGTGTTGCACGTATCTAACTCAACATCTAGCTCTGCCCTGTACGATACATCTCTTCTTTTTCTCGAACATTCCACTGGAGGTGGACAAACTAAAGGACAATCTGAAGATCCCCTCAGGGCACCTCTTTGAGGCTGATCGAGAGCCGGCTTTCCCTTCAGAAAGTGGTTCCATTGACTCTCCTCCAACTCAGGTAGCCCTCCTGACTTCTCACTGTAGTCATTTCTCAACGATGACCTGTTGTCACCACCATTGTCTCGTCTGTCCTCACCGTGTTGTCGGCTGTCATCACCGTGTCTTCGCTTTTCATCACCATATTGTTGATCATCTTCACCATGTTGTTGTCTCTCATCACCATGTTGTTGTTGTTGACTGTAATAGTCGCCTTCCGCTCCATAGAGTTTGACACAGTGCGGATTCTGATTCTCGCCCTTCACATAAACTCTGCCATTGAATGGCTTTTTGGTGGGAACGGAGAAGTGAACGTAATCCCTCTCACAGCGTACCACCGGCGACCCTAAACATACGACTGTGACTGTGCAAATAGTACGAATTTGAATATTTCGAGGTTTTTATTGCAAAAAACATTTGAGGTTTTGGTGTTTGTTCAAAAAGGGTCAGTTTGTCTTGAAAACAAATCAAATTGGTTCGAAATATTGGCTATTTAGTTCAAAAAGTCAGTATAATATAACCCTAGAAATCTAGTTCTTAATAGTTTTTCTATCGACTGGTCGATAATCTAAAAAAAGTTTAATGTATAAATAAAATCTTGTATTCCTTTACCAATAGCACCACACAAAAGAAAATTCAAAAAGATAACGTACCAATGACCGAGTTGTCCAAGTTGTTGAACGCCCGACACAGTAATATCTGAAACGAGCAATTATAATAACAGTCAAGGTTGTCGCCATTGTTTCTTGGGAAAACTTGAACCGTACAACTTGAACTAGTTTTTGTAGGTCAAGGTCGCCTGTAATTACCTTTAATGCCAACAAGATGGCTAGTTTAGGCTTGTCCATTAAAGCCGGCACAAAGAAAGGGATGTCCGTCTAATCGCGGCTGAATAAGGTCTAAAAGGCTGGTTAAAGTTAGCTGGTTATTTAGGTGTTTGAAATGAGTGTACGCGCTTTAATAAAGTAGTTCTAAGAGTAAAGTATGATTTATAGTCACATAAATAATGCGGATAAGTTCTCGTAGCTATGCCACATTAATTTTTATCAATATTGGCTTATATATTAGACATTTTTTAAATTTTAAAAGCAAAGTTAAGTTCCTTTTATGTTTTATAAACTTTTTAAAGCTTTACTAAAAAATGGCTTAAAACTAATAAGAAGATTCGGAGAGGACACCCTACGTAAAGCTTTTGGCCGCTAATACTTCGCTAGCCGACACTAATTTGCAGGTTTTTAAGACAGTTTTCCCGGTCATCCCTTACGCTCTTTCATCCTATGTAGGTCTCGATTTAAAAGCCATTGGTTATTTTGTGCAATTCCTTAGTTTGAGCTGGTAAACATTACTTCAAATTGATGCCAGCAGCGGTAAAAAGAAAACAAAAAATAAATTTAAAAAAAAACAAAAATTTGTTCTAAAAACTTAAAAAATTGCAAAAAATATACATGTAAACATTTAAAACATCGTATCTTTCAAAAAACACATTTTCAAAGTCAACCCAGTACTCAAATCGCTAAAATATTAAAAATCATCAGAGTTATGCAAAGCTTGTCCGCACCTCGCCAAGGTTGCGCAATCACTTGTGGATGAAGCGGAATCCAGTGAAGCGCGCCTCCAAAACAAACATTCAGAGTGGACTGGAACGGCGAACGACCGTTTATCCGACTCGATGATCTGCCGACAATGCAAATAGTGCCAGTACCGGGAGGGGTGAACGAAAAGAGAGGAGCGGGAGGGGGGGGAGTGAACGCAAAAAGTGGAGAAAGAGGGGGGAGGGCGGGGTAAACCCCCATACTGTATTATAGGACATTTAATGAGGCCGGGAAGAAAGGCGAGCAAACTTATGAGAGGCGCTCAGTTCAAGACAAGGTCAATAGCATCCTATAAAAAGGGCACTAAGTCAAATAAAATTATTTTTGTATCCACCCCCTCCTTAATTGCGTAACTCGATTGCACGCTCGTTGACCTTACTTTACTCTCATCTGTTGTATAAATGTTGACGCAGTAATTTTTGAGAAAAGGCATTCAGAAGTTTAAAGAAAAGGTCTCTTCAGAGTTGGGGTAACAGTTGCAAAGTTTTAAAAATGGCACTATTTTGAAATAAATACATTAAATAACAAAAAAATTTTATATATATTATGTAATATACAATATTATATATGCAATACTAATATATTATAACTCAATTAAAACAAAATTTATAGTTAAATAATCGTCAGAATCCATAAATATTGTACATTGTGGTCACTCAGTAGATCGCTCGTTGCCTTTACTGCGGTTACGGTTCTGTAATGATCTTGTTGACGACTTCTACAGCCAACACAAAAGAAAGTCATACTTTCCTCTGAGTCAATTCAAGGTTAATGCATACTTAATTTATCCAAACTTGATACCTATATTGATCTTACTAATAACTACATTACTGTTCATACTAGTGAAAAAATAAAAAAAATCTTTCTTCTAAGCCTATCCAACATTAATATGTCACACTTACAGCCCGATACGTCCGAACACATCGTTTTGACAAGAACGACTCAAACTCTCGGTCGATTGTCAGTTTAGTTGGATTCGTCATGAAATCATAGTACTTATGTAGCGCTATGCCAAGGTTTTGCCCCAATAACTCGTCTAAAAATTATTGTGATCACTCAGTAGATCGCCATAATATATCATGATCAATATGACATTTGAACTCACATCCAGACTTCAAGTACGGTGTAGCCTGTTCATCAGGATTGTCCTTTTGTTTGTAGGAAAAGAAGGACACCTCCATCGTGTAGCACATACAACTGTCGTCTAACAGTTCACCCATTGTTCTAAAATTGTATTTTATGACATTTTTAGCATGTAATATTACTTTGAAACCTATTCCGAACTGTAATTCAAAAGATATTATAGTAATAGCATATCTATAAAAAGATATAGTAAAAGACATTGTACTAGTAAGAAAATGATTACCTCCGATTGGTACCAGCCTTTTCAGCATCAGTATTGAACTGAGTATACTGTAAACTATAGTCTTCTGTCAATTCAGCCAAAGCATACGGTAGTAGTAACTGTTGATTACACTTCCTAGGTGATATGGTATTCATGTTACCGTACAAAAACGAGTTGGTACGTTGAGAGTGGGCGTGTAGATCCAAACACATAACTACTTCTGATCTCTAAAACATTGGCCATTAACATATCATAAATAGTTAAAAATCAGGTATTACCTATGTCTGTATATATACATGTATGTGTAAGTATTTTTATACAGTTGATATTAGGTTGTTCATATTGTTATATGCCTTCAACCTCAACCCCGAAAATTTGCTTTCAGATGAGGCGCAGAATTATCTGAACAAGCTAATATCTTTGTGAGTCATAGTAAAAATAAAAAATAATGTGGCACACTTACAGAGCTTGTATTGTAATGTAAAAGTAAAGCCTTGGTGGCCGCTATAGTAGGATGAGCCCAAACTGAAGGATGTTGCCATTGCCTGTTCAAGTCAAATCCCATCAAAGAACATCTACAAAATCAAAAATTACTTTGACTAAACAATTTCAAATTCTAAAAATTCAAAACCATACAGTAAAGTTTTAACCTGGGCCACAGTAGAGTTAACCTTTCGTCATAAAATGGCATAAAAAATCTCGAAATATAAAGAGACAATACCTGTAATTTCCAAGAAAAACCCCATCAGGATTGAGCATGGGCACTATCTTGAAGATGTACAAACTCCGTAGCTTCTTCGCTCGTTTGTCGTTACTCAAAATAAAATCCAGAAAACCATGTAGCACATGACTTGAAGGTGATTCTCCAGGGTGGACTCGAGCTGTGATGAATATTACCTTCTCCTTCCTGCTCTCGTTCATCATGTTTTCGTGTGAGGTTACTGTTACCAAATCTACGCGTCGTTTTTGCTAAAGTGTAGTATTATGTTTTTACAGTGGTAAAACTAGATAATAAAAATTTTGATTTTGAATACTATAATACTATTAGGTTGTTCAAATAATTCAGTGCCCCCTTTCAAAGCACATTTTCGGCGCCAGAAAGCATATTTATTTGAACAGCCTAAGATACCATACACCCTACAGCTTTGTCCATAATTGTATAAAGTCGTGTAGCAATGACTTACCACAGTATAACACAGCGCTTCTCTTTTGAAATAATTTAGATTCTTTTGTTCCAGCAAAGTTAAAAAGTCTTGTAACTGAGTATACGAGTACGGTATACAGTATGCAAATTCACAAGAAGTGACATTTTTGAAAACATGAACAAATGACAGTATGAACCTGTCACCGTGAACTTGGCTACGGTAGTAATATATATTCTTTGGCGCTATTCGAGCCCTAAAAATAGAAAGTCAGGTACTTGGTCAAAGCCTGATTATATATGTTATCAAACCTAAAATCCATATCTTTATAAAATTCTGATTCTATATGTTTATAAAACTTTCATAACGTACCATTCCGTGCCAACAACATCACCGTGCTCTCTGTAGACAGGCGAAGCTTGCCCAGTGTCAAATAGATTCCGCAGTTTTGAGAAGTTGACAACATTAAACATAACCCTTTGGTTTGGTTGAATATTCTTGACAGAAAAGTAAAACCAGACTCGGTATTTGGGGTTACAAGTGTCTGGTCGGATGAACAGATCGTACTCAAACATACTTAGTTCGTCTACTCTACCAAGGTTTCCTAAAATAAAATTTGGTATTGTAAAACAAGTAGTAATGCATGGCAAGCAGTTTTTTCAATATATAATAAAAAACACCAAAATACCTACTACAACATAAAGTCCCATAGCTTACCGCATTCAAAATTCGCGTCAAAGATAAGATGCCCTTGAGGCATCGTATCTTGTGTCGTTGTGACATTACCAATGATCGGTGGTGGCAGAGCCATACTGACCAGTACCCTTTATCCAGAAGCCAATGTTCGGCTTCAGAAGTCTCCGTTCCGGAAGCAAAGCCAGAGATCGGTGAAGCAGAATTCCTTCGGAATAAACACCTGTCTCAGGCTTCTGCTGACAGCCGGCTGTAGCCTGTCACCCACACCCGATTTCAACACAAACCCACATAGTATGTGAGATATTTATATCAACATGGTATACTACAATATACATGCGTCAATTTAGCAATGAAAATGTTATATTTCAACTCCATGGAGCTTGGCAAACATCTTGACGAAATCGTTATGCGACGCGTAAAGTTCAATACCAGACTCCACCGTGACAAATTCCACATGAGCAGCGTCTGAACCTGCCTGAAAACGTACTTTGTATACGTGACATTTTAAAAGATGTACTACGCTCACACTTTATACGATTTTTTATGAAAAAAAATGATTTTAGATACTTGTCGACTCAAAATATAACCAAAAGTTAAAAAAATATATATTATACGAACTCGTACCTTGACCTTAGCCTTCGACAAAACATCTTTGTCGTCATGAAAGTTGATTACTGTAGTTTCCATCCACGAATTGTCAGTATTACGATGATCATCGACGTACCCTTCGTATAACACCTTACCGCTATTAAACAGATCGTCTAGGTTCTTGTCTTCTACATTGTCCAATGCTTCTTCTGTAAATTCTCGCTTCGCCGTCGACGTAGCCGTTTCTCCTGGATCCACCATTCCTCCGGGCAGCGCCCATTCTCCTGTAGAACATTATATTAAAAATCTTCCTGTCAATTATCGTAAGCATGACAATATAATTAATAAAATAGTAGTACAAACAAATGACAATAAGTTTAGTATCAGATACTACAAGTTTAGTACAGTATACTACCTACCAGTGTCTCCCCTCTTAATACCAATAAACTGAAGCTTCCCATCCTTGAACCTTGACACAATAGGATCTCCAGCATGATTTGGGCCCCATTTGCCCAATATTCCTCTACCTCTTAGTCCAGTTCGGCCTACTGGATTCAAAGGTCTGTCATCATCGTCAAACTTGTATACACTATAAAGAAGTTAATGTTAAAAACCGAAGATTAATCATATAAACGATAATTTTAATAGTATTGATTATAAAGTAATAAATTTTTCCTTTTATTAACTTTTCAACCTAGTTTTGACAAAAATATAATATTATACTAGAGATAATATCGTAAAAACCTAAAAGTAATCTACCCCATCTTCGATCTTCTGTCGATATCACCATCGATGTCATTGAACTTCATATTCTTATTTATCGGTCCATCAGCCCAAGGTTTGCCTTCGGTCGACGGATCAGTGTACTCGACCGGTCGATAATCGTCAAACTTGACGTCCCATTTCACTTTGTCTTCCGGCACTTTGAACCGGAACACATTGTCACTTTTGAGGTATGGTTTGTCTGAAAATACTTAAAAATACCGAGGTTTCTTACCGGTAGTCAGACATTTTCTGTGAATCGACATGGTTCTACTAGCCAGAATACGAGCTTTCATCCAACGTTTTTTCAAGTTCCCTTAGGCGGAATTAATTCGCTTCATAAAGTTTTACGTAAATCTAAACTGTTTTTGTTATGAAAATGTGTTTGGTATGTTTATACTTGAAATGCTTTCAAAATTCTAGTCAACAAGATTTTGTAAGGTCAAATTCTAGTAAACAGAAGAGTTGAACGCAAAGTATCTTTGGAGATATGACCATTAAACGCAATATCAATGGTTTTATATTACCTGTAATAAATTACTTCAAAACTATTTAATACTTACATAAATATAGTCAAAAAAATAAACAATAACAACAAACTGACGTATTTTTTTTATTTACGACACATTTTCTGGATTTTTATGAACAACAACAAACGGCGAACTGCGCCCGGCTAAGAAATAAAAAATAAAAAAAATGGTGAAATTAAAATTTTTGTCAACTTATTGGCGTTATTTGCCGCATCTAACGAGAATTACGTGTTAAAAACGCTTCATATCTTATTTTACATATCTTAACATTATTTTATACGTTTTAGAATGGTGGATGCATCTACTGTGATAGGAGGAGGTATATACGACGATGTGGACGAGTATTTGTCGAGACAAGATGGCAAGATTGTACGAACGGGTACAGGGATGATGTGTAGACATCGGCCACAACAAAGATGTTCACATTGTCTTCCTGTTGATGTAAGTTTTACTATTTTAAACGTTTACTTGGTTCAATATCATCTATACCTAAATAAAGGTTTACTTTAACGTAGTGTATGTTGTCCTGATAATCTTGAATTTTTGCAGCCATACGACGAAGATTACCTCAAAGAGAAGGAAATCAAACACATGTCTTTCCATGCCTATGTCAGGAAGTTAACCGATGTTCACGGTAAAGGAACGCATCTGAAGCAGCCTTTGGAGACCATTAACTGCAAGCTGGACTTGTCGTGTACTAATCACAGACCATACCCTCACGGAGTGTGTACTAAATGTAGACCTTCGACTGTTTCACTGAATCGTCAGGTAAGGTTTATCATCTCTGATTATTATTTAGGTAAATTTTGGCAATAGTAACAAGTACAAACTTTTAAAAAGTAGGAATTATTAATCGGTACTTTTACTTAACCTTTATTGTTGTTTTTTTTTTGAGTTTTATTTGCAAAGAAAATATCAGGAATGTGTTACCTAAACAGGATATAATATTGAAAATACAACAAAAAGACCTTTATTTAGAATTACCGCCACGTGGATAACATTACAATTGAAAACGAAGACGTTGTGAACAAATTCTTGGATTTTTGGCGTGCGTCGAGTCACCAGAGAGTAGGATACCTAATTGGAAGGTACGAACCTTTTGCTGATGTACCTTTGGGTATCAAGGCTGTTGTGACAGCTATCTACGAACCTCCACAGTCTTCTGGAGACGCTTCCGTCAAGTTCGAAGATGTGGATCCTAATGACGAGGTTGTGGATAAACTATGCTCGATGTTGGGGATGTCGCGTGTAGGGTGGATCTTTACCGATTTGTGGGCATCCGATCCCCAAGCTGGTACTGTTCACTGTACCAGACACAAGGAGTCTTTTCTACTTACTGCGAAGGAATGCATAACTTCTGGAGCGTTTCAAACTAAGTACAAGAACAAAACTCCCTACTGTAGTGATGGGACGTTCGGGTCAAAGTTCGTGACGTTGGTGGCTTCTGGAGACGAAAGCAAACACATCAACTTTAGTGGGTATCAAGTTTCGAACCAATGTTCAGCTCTAGTCGATGCTGAGATCTTGTGTCCCACATCACATCCTGAGCTAGCGTGGGTCAGAGAGAAGCCTCTTCACGAGAAGCATTATATTACTGATGTTCAGTATACAGTAAGTTTTTTTGTATTTTGATTCAACGATTTAGTGAAGGACTCATCATTTGTTTTGGCTGTTTTTTATATTTAAAATTAAAACTTAAAGAATTAGTTTAAATGCTCGTTTTAGGAGAAAAACGAGTTTGGAGCTGAGGTTTTGAAGAATGGACGTCCAATGCCGGTAGAGTACTTATTAGTTGATGTGCCTGCTGGTATGCCAAAAGATCCGTGTACTTCTTTTCATGTTGTTAACTCAGCCAAGGCTTTCCCAATTGAAAACAGAGAGCTGATCGGTAAAGCTCAAGTAAGTTATGTTGTTAATGACATCGCTTTTTTTAAAACGTCGTTTTATCAAATTTGCCTTTGAGGCATTAAATTTAAGGAAAATTATAATAATATTGTTTTAGGATCCTCATACAGTGTCCACCTATGTTTTGGACTTCTCTAGCAATCAATTTTTGGAGCTAATTTCGAATTTCCACTTCCTACTGTATCTTCTGACAAACAACTTGTTGAAGTTTACCGAGGAAGAGGTGAAGGAGCTCTGCAAGTTTGTTATTGAACATAATCGGGAAGGAGCAGCAGAATGGGCGGAGAAGAACCAAAACTGGGCTACCTTCTTGGAATTAATGAAATCTCAAGGTAATTATGAGAACATCGTTATTAATCGTGTTATTTTAAAAACCCGCTTATAATTATTCCGCGATGTAAATTTATAAAAAGTATTATTTGTGGACTACCATTATAAAATCCATGATTTCAGAAGGTCAATCAGCCAACTTTGCCGCCGCCAGCCAAGCCTGGGCCTGCAAGCACTGTACCTTCGAGAACACGGAAGCCAAGGATGAGTGCGCAGTCTGCGGTCTTCCGAATGCCTGAATACATGTCTGACCCCATTATGTTGTTGTAATGCAAACGTATATTGAAAAATAAACGGATATATTTTCAAACAGGTTGAGTGGTTTTTCTCGAAGTCCACTTCGTTCCTTCCTTCTTCGTCTTTGAAATCTCTATTCGTGATCGCTGAATCGGAGGAAACCAAGTTCAAATTGCTCATCATAATCTTTTTTTCGCTTTTTGACATGTACGTAGTTTGTGTTGATGAGTTTATATGCGCGAATATTGTCATCCTGAGGGGTTTTGTTATCCTATGCTTTGAATTAACATGAAGTAGTAATTTATATAAAATTTTATTTTATCGATAACAAAGATAATGTTAAGACTAAAAAAAAATTTTATGCCCAACCATTAACATTTACCCACTTTTCGCAATTTGAAATATTCAAAAATACCTTTTATTCTTTCGCAATACTCTCTCGCGAAGAGGTGTCAGAGAAGAAAACAAATTCAAAAAGAGTATGTCTTTTTTTCTCCGACCACCTGTCTAACCCAGTCGTTTCGCAAGCATCTCTTTTTACTCCTTCCCTGTTTTCGCCTGGTTCTTCAGCTTTGCGCAGAGGCGATAACGTGACCAATGAGGCCTAGCCGAGGTGCGTTTATTGCTGGTTGAAAACTTCTACCAATTGCCCGCCGCGCTACCTGCTTCAAGCGGTATGCGTAGGCAATTTTTGGACGGCCAATGGGCCAGATATAAACCAAAAATTTAGAAATGACAATATGTCGCTGTATGTTCAAATTAATCTATAATATCACGATAGGTCAAAAAGTGTATAGAAAACTATGAGAAAAGGAAATCTTTCAGCTTTCACTCATTTATTACTATTGTATATCTCATAAACGTTTTTAACGATAAATTGCTATCACAACATATTTTGCTCTTACAGTAATGAAATACATTGCAATTTTACTTGCAATAACAAACGTAGTAAATGCGCTGACCGACTATACATTATCTTGTCAACGAGGCTACAGGATATCAGGGATCAAGCGCTTGAACAGTCCGAGACAGCGCGATCAAGCCGGCTCATTGAGTATTGAATGTCAGTCGATAATGGAGAATGATCTTGACTCAGTAAGAACATATCTTTCATAATATAACTTTAAGTAGATATCTTGCCAAACATTGACTAGCACTCCTCAATGTAACGGTCAAATGGAAGGATGTTCCGGATCACAATGGCTGGCTGGATTCCATGCTTATGCTATCGAGAACAACACTAATGCTGTTCTGTAAGTGTGGCTTATGAATTTATATTTATGTTTAAATTTGAAGATAGTAAACTAATTTTAAAAAATTATAATTGTTTCTTATGTTGTTAATATTAGATGAACATACTAACTGTCATTTCAGAGAATACGATGACGAAGTCAAATTTCAGATTAGATCCAGTATGTTGCTCTTCTCCCAAAATTAAGGTGGACTCGTTGAGTTGTGCTACAGAAAGGTTAAACACACCCGTGAAGCCATTTGAGCATACAATTTTAGGACAAGATTTGATCTACCGGTGAGTACATCGTTACAATGACGATACTATTCTACTCGTTTTAAAGTTAAAACAAAACCTTTCAGAGGTATTCAATGTTGGCATCAGTATAATGTAAACAATACATTAGTGGACTTGGTATGGAAAGTCGAGATTTGTCAAACACAATCTCTACAAGCTTTGTCATTGGACGCAAACTCGTGTAAGTTGATGTTTGCTTAATTTGTTATAATTTATGTTATTCAAAACCTAAAACAAATTTTGGATAAATTATCACAATTGTTAAAAAAAACTAAAGGTATTATTACAGTAACTGGAAGCTGTCCACCATGTGAGTGTCACTGTGGTATTGACACCTGTGGTGATGGAAAAGAGCCGATCAGGGTGACCCACAAACACATGAATACAGACAACTGTGGCTGCGACTGTCTGTGTAGATATGAGTGTATATAACTTTAACGACTTTATTACGGAGTCAGTTAATAAATTAATGAAAATTGAAAATGTTTTATGACCAGGGTCCTCCTCTTCCTTTTCCCATCGGTCTAGCTGGTCTTTGTGGCATGGAATAGAAGCCGGGCAGCGGGTTGGGCCTTCCCATAAATGGTTGTCGTGGTGGCGCGGTGCCATGTGGTTGGTTCCTGTTCATGGCCCAGTACCATTGGTGGTCCATAACATCTGCTTTCATGTTGTTCAAGTTCAAAGTCTCTAGTCCGGTTGCAATTGAATTTCCTCCTGGAGGCATTGGTGATTTCGATTCAAAATCTTGTCGATATGATCTTCTGGGGCCCTCTTGGTGTTCCCAAATTGGTCTTTGTACTGGGCCGTCCATGTAGCTTCCTCTGTACGACGCGGGAGGGGCATAAGGTGCTGAATTTGAAGGTTTTGGGGCGGCAGGAGAGATACAGACTGACGCACCATCGATGATGAAGTCTTCTTTCCTAAAAAATTAATGAGTTATTAAAACGAATTTCCATTTTTTGATTCAATCTACCTTTTATTAGTAAGGGTTACTCTAAAAATGCAAATTTAAATAAAAAAAAACTTACTTTAAAAGAACTTTGGCTACGTAGGCGCTTGACAGAGTGACAAAGCCAAAACTTCTGAATGGACTTGGAATGAAGGCATCGACAACCTTACAAGTGGGATCAATCTTCTTTGCTTCGGCCAAAAAGAATTCTCGAAGCTTTGACAGAGTTGTCTTCGATGTCAATCTACCAACAAATATCTTCACATCTTCCGGACGGACGTCAATACCCTGAATGTGAGTATATTATAACTCGAAAGTTTCTTTAGCTGATTGTAAAACGTATAATACAAGTACCAACCCTAAAAAGCAATTAGAGGAGGCCAAATATTATGCAAACATTACCTTTGAAGCCGGCAGTTTAACTTGACACTTCCTTGTTCCAATCGTGTGCTCGGTGCTCAGAACTTTACTCTGCTGTTCGATGTTGTCCATTTGAACAAACCCGAAGCCTCTCGACTCTCCTTGCTGATCTTTCTTTATCTTTAAAAAGCA
Source organism: Bursaphelenchus okinawaensis (assembly GCA_904066225.2). Lineage (NCBI taxonomy): Eukaryota > Metazoa > Nematoda > Chromadorea > Rhabditida > Aphelenchoididae > Bursaphelenchus > Bursaphelenchus okinawaensis. Next base: position 6,703,138 of record CAJFCW020000002.1, on the reverse strand, counting down.
TTAAACTACATAAACGACCGGCCGAACATACCTCACACAACACAACCTTCCCGAACCGCTCAAAGTACTCTCTCAACTCGGACTCAGTCAACTTGTACGGTAACCCTAACACGATGAGATCCGAGCATGGAAGCTTGGGCTCTCTTGCATTACCACTCAAGGCCTTTTCGGAATCGACCGACTCGTCGGACGACTTGTTTAATGTCGCCGGTTTACTTCTTGGATAATCTTCCTCATTCAAACGCTTCAACTTGGCATTCAACTGACCCCCGTGATGCAGTCCACTCTCGCCGTCACTATCACTCGTCACAGAATCGTCCATCATTTTCTTACGTTTTGGATTCTGATCTCCTGCAAACGGTTCACACATACGATTGCCCTCACATTTGAGAAAGTACTTATTAATTATATATAATAATGATATACTCCTTCATGAGTAGTACTGCCTTGGTTAATTACGACTTTTTTCTCACTACTCATATATCATGCACTCAGCTTCATATAAAAAAAATTTTTTACTTTTTCGCTCAAAACTCTTCATAACTTTGTACAGAAACCTTCGAAATACACATATATTATAATTCCGGTTTCCATAACTCGTAAACTATCTTTTCACGTTCTTACATATCAACATAAGCTAATAACAGTATAATACACAACATTACCCCTTTCGTACCACCTCCACATAAATATCATGAAACCAAAAAAACGCTCGATATACAACAACCTCAACCATAATAAGCCTACCTGCAAGTGTCCGCTTAGCCGGTTCACTTTGATAAATCACCAAGAACAACTTGTCCGCCCATCCCCCAGCAGGTGGAAAGAACTTGCTGCCAGTCGCGTCTGTCCTAAACAAAAAATAAACTAAGGCTTAATAACTTACAAAAGAGCTCGAGTAGCGCCAGTGGCTGGATTCTTGTATTTCAACCCATGAGCTCCAGGGAAAGCTCGGGTCAGCGTTGATAAGCCTAGAGAATTATCTTCAACATTCGTGGGAAGCTCCATTGGTTCTCCACTCGCCGAGTCGCTCACCACAACGTATTCTGGCTAAAATAAGACATCTATATAAGCTAATAGTAATAAAACCGCTTTTCATGACATATTCAAAATAGAATTAACGTTAAAGCAATTGCAACACCTACCTCAACGACTTCTTCAACCACCTCCTTCTTTGCTTCCATCTTGACCCAAATGAACTAAAATGGCAAATTGTTAAATTAAAAGATATTAGTGAATATCAATTAAAATTTTAATTATAAATGTCGTCAACAAGACCAAAAAATCAAATAAAAGGCCAGTTATCAAACTGATAAAAACAAAAGGACAAGCAAAATATGTAAGTTTATTCCTAAGCAGTAATTTGTCCTGGATAAGCATCAACGCGGTTTTTGCGCATTAAGAACTTCATCTTTCTGTTCATGTCTTCTCGAACGATGGCTTGAGATGCATCTATAGACAACTGTTTCCTCTGTTGACAAGGCTTGATATAGTACTGCGTATTTCTGATAATCTTCATCAAACCTTCCTTTTCCATTAACCTGAAATTTTGAAAAATATGAATACTTAAAACAATATAGAACTTGTTTCACATTATTTATGATAAAAAAACATATATTTTGCACCTCGCCTAAAAACATTAACAAAAACCAAAGATATTACCTGTTCAGAAGAGTAAACGCTTCGTCCACGTCGTTGTTCTCAACCATAACAGTTTTAGTTGTGAATTTAGGATGTCTTCTCCACATTCCTGCCAATTTTACAGCAAACGGCTGCCTCAACGCAGCATTCCAGAATCTTACCATTCTAAAGATAAAATGAATAAGCAACAAAGATAGAAACTACGTAAAAGTAATTTTTGTTTCGTTTCAGATATAAGAAGATTAACACTGGTGCACCAAATAAATTTACGATTTTCCAGAGGAAAATTATCTCGCGTCAAGTCTTCCTTCAGCCAATCGAGTCAACTTTTCTCTTTGTAAAATACGGTTTACCAAACACCTGATTTGATTGATCTTGCAATTCGTTCGCAGATTTTATTTTAAGATCTCAGAAATCTGTTTTACAAATTTTTGTTTTGTTACCTAAATTTTATAAAACACGTTATTGCTCTGAATTTTTTTGAAGAGGCCAAATTTTTCATTTTGATATAATTTCTGTAGTACTTTCAATGTTGAAAACCAACAAGTTAGTATATATTTATTCAGTTAACGGTTCAACAAGTGTAATATTGTTTATGTTATTGCTTGGAGTAGTTTTACAACTTTGCAGCTTGTTTTAACAAAGTTGGAAGCTGGTGGAAACGTTGGGGATCTGAGTTTAAGCCGAACGTTCCAATACGCCAGATTTTTCCAACAGTGGCTCCAAGTCCACCGGCAATTTCCCATTTTTGGGACATTAAGTTGTCTTGGACACTTTTCCAATCGACTCCCTCTGGCACTTTAACTGTTGTCAAGCATGGTAATCGGTTTTCCTGAAACAAAATGTTTTTTTTTTGTTAACCGAAACGTAGAAGAATATACATGTTATGCTCATATATGTTCACTGTAAAAGATGATATTGAATTCATTTACTTCTTTTTGGACGAAGCATTCAAAGCCGTTATCATTGAGTAATTGGTACAATATCTTGGCATTAGCTTGATGGCGTTCTACCGACTGGTCGATTCTTTCAACAGCTACAGCTGCCAAGGCTTCTCTGAGGGCATATACGAGAGATACCATTCCTGTGTGATGGTATCTTCTGGCCTCACCGAAGCAGCCCCAATAGTTACCGAGTTCAAGAGCGTCGAAGTAAAATGAGGCCACAGGCGTTTTGCGGTTTCTCAACTTTTGTCTAAATATTTTACATTGAGATTCATAATGAGGAAAGAGATTTACATAATGAGTTAATCCTACAAGCGACTTGCAACCTATCATAAAAACCTGTATGTATTCTATTACAGCTATATGACTATAGTATATCCTTACACAGCCAGGTCAGAAAAAGAAATAGGAGCAAGTCCTGGTGGAGCATTCAGAGCTTTTTGTGTAGCCGAATACACACAGTCCACTTCAAGTTCATCGGCTTTGAATGGCGCTCCAGCCAACGAAGCTACAGTATCCACGACTAATAAAGCCCCATTTTGATGACAAATAGGGCCGAAGCCTTCTAGAGGATGCAAAACACCGGTACTACTTTCTCCTTGACATACGAATACAGCGTGAGGTTTGAAGGTTTCTACTTCCTGAAAGGATTTTTTGGTCAAAAAATAAATAGAAAGATTAAAATAAAATAAATAGAAAGATTAAAATATAATATTTAATTTTATATTCAAGTTTTATGTTTTTACTGTATTTTCCGAATTTGCAATTATTTTCAATTACTATGACGTTACATTATAGACTATCTGATCACTTGTGTAAATACCTTTTCAAATTGATCCAAAGTAGCCACTTCACCGTCAGGCACGCTGAGAACGTGCACGTTCAAGTTCAACCGCTTCCCCAGACTAGCCGCTCTCTCTCCCCATAGTCCATTTCTGATGACCAAAAGCCTTTCACCTGCTTCGAGACAGTTTAACAAAGCACACTCCATTCCCGCATGTCCTGTTCCGCTGACGACGAAAGTCAATGGATTCCTGGTCTGGAATACGTACTTGACACCCTCCCTGACGTCGTCCATGACCTTCAGGAACTCGGTATGCAAATGACCCAACATTGGCTGAGTCTGGGCTTCTCCCACCTCTTTTCTGACGTTACTTGGCCCTGGACCATACAGCTTCTTGACTGGTATGTTAACAGGTTGAAGAAGCTGGTCTGGTGGAACGATCGGGTTGTTTTTGAAAGCCATCTACAAAAGAACAGTTTAAAAACCACAAGGTAACACGTTCGCAAACATCTTGATCATGGAAAACAATATACCTTTAAACTGAAGAAAGAAATACGTTTCTCCAGTGAGTTAATAAACACGATCTTATCTGGTCAATAGATAATACGTGTTTATTTCAATACCATTCCCCTCGGTTATTCAATGCAAGAACACAAACTATATCTACATCAAACTCACGTTGGCTGCAGCTGAACTCCATCGTTTTGTAGCCACGAAAAGACGGCTCCTGGCAAACATTGTCTTGCCCTTCTTTCTTCGAAATTAACCTTTAAAAGCTTCGTCGACCCAAAGTCACACCCCAATCAGGAGGGACCAACAAAAAGTTCAACCGAAAGCTGGTCGGACCTCCTGCTTCGCTTTCCTTTCCCTGCAGACCAACTGATAAAACTGACCATCCATTAAACCTTCGGTCGTTTATCCGAATTCGAATTGGCAGGAAAATAACATGTTTGATTGCTTAGAGGTATAATTATACAAAACTATACGTCTGATAACTGCTGAAAATGAAGTAGTGAACTAACATTATTTAATTTTAAAAATTCAGGAACGTATAATTACAAAAAATAAACAAAAATTCTTAAAGTAAAATTGCAAGCCTTAACAATTTTACTTTTACGTTTATCAAGGCTTATAAAAAGTTACTATACGAAAAAATCAAGTAATAATATAATTTATGCTCCGCAGACTGCATAAAACAGGGGCGCAAGCTGCAGTTTTCTTATTTCTTTATTTTTATGGAAAATTCCTTTTTTTTTGAGTTACTAAATATTGGCGTAACACTCATTATAGTCTTTTGAGTAAGTACATTTCATAGATGTAATAATTTAATTAATCTTTTGTAAATTTAATTTTTTCTTTTTGTGAAATTTGCAAAGAACTTTATCATTGGGTGGTTTATATTGACTTATAGTTTACATTGTGGTAATAAATTATTTCGTGGAAATTCTCGAGCGTTTTTAAGTTTAAAATTACTAAAATAGTCGTTTTAGATGAGCTCCGACAACCAGGTTGTCATTAAAACGAGTTTGAAACTGAAGAAAGGTAACATCTTCAAGAAGAAGAAGAAAGTTGATCTCCGTGAAATCGATTTGACGATCAAGAAGGAAGATGAGGGACGAAAGAAAACAGCGGCCGAGTTAGCATTTGAGAAGCGTCAGAAGGAAACGGCATTCGAAAGATTATCCAAAAAGGCGGCCATCAGTCACAGGGAGAAGGTGGAGCAGTTCAACAAGCAGATGGAGGAACTGACCGAGTTCAACGACATCCCCAAAGTCTCTTGGACCAAGTAATTGCCCGGTAATGTAAATAAATTGCCTTTAACTTCCAAACGTTTAATTTATCAAACAAAAACAATATCGTATTTTATTCATCACTCTTGACCTCGGTCTTCTCGGAGCTGACCAGCACGGTGACTTCTTCTTCGATCGTGTCAGAAGGCGGCTTATCGGTGTCAATACCGCGTCGCAGCCGGACTCGTTCGGACTTCTCTTTCTCGTAGGCTTCTTTATGGGCTTTTCTTCTGGCCTCGAACTCTTTGGTGATGATACGACGTTTTTCAACAAGTTCTTTGGACAACTTCTGTTGCTCCCGACGATCTTCCTCCTCGAACTTCTGGGATGTGATCTTGAGGTTTCTCTTGATCTCCTTCTGTTTCTGTTCGGTTAGGTGAACTGGAGGTCTTGGCCGCCATCTGAATCTCATTATGGTCTCGATACTCTTCTTGTACAGTTCTCTTCCTTGGAATGAGTGGATTCGGTAGCTGGCGTCATGGCGAGAGTGGAAGGACCCGGTAACAAAATAACGACCAGTGGGGTCCCAAGCACACTAAAACCGTTCCTTATTACTTACACTTAATTTTAACTTTAAAAACTTCAACCTAGTAAGATTAACTTACATAGTTAAGGTTAGGATGTTCGACTGTCTTGGTTTTCGTGGTTTCGGATCCATTCACGTCAATAAAGAACACATTACCGGCCGTGGAACCGTTACCGTAAACAGTAAGGTAACCGCCTTGTGGAGCCCAGGAAACAGTGTTTAGTTGAATACCAGATTCCATACGCGCCAAAACTTGTGGAGTCGGTTTATCCTTTTCGATTTTGTACAAACATGGAATCGTTTTGTTCGAAGATCCTTGGAGGACACAGAATCTGTCACCTAAAACCAGAATAACACAATCAACAGAGACACTTACCTTTAGGTTCCCATCCGAAGCTCACAAAAGGCTCAGCCAATTGCATCGTCTGAACGGCGATCAATTTGGAAGTGAAGTCAAAGATCTCAAGATGAGAAGCAACTCCTGTCAACTTCATGGCACCATCTTTGTTTTTCCTCATGGAGTTGTACCTTTCAGTGTGGGCGGCCAAATAGTTACCAGCCTTCTGCCAGAATAAGTTAGCGCACGAGACAGAGAAAATTCGCTGAGCTCTGATCTTTTCTCTTGATGGGAACTCAACAACACCGATTTCGGCTGGGGCATTCGCTGCTGGCTGAAAAAAATTAACATAAGAACTGACATTACTAAAAATTGTTTAAAAAGAAGAAATACTATATATTAACATACCCTTTCTTCACAGTAGTAGGCAAACATGTTCTTTGATGGGTTCCATTCGAATGTTACCAGACCGTCCAACTCGACAGTCTTGTTTTGATTCAAAGTGAAGGTTTCGGTATCATAAATGAATATCGTGTTTCCTTTCGGCCGACAGAAACCAAAGTATTTTTCATCGTGAGACCACTTAATGAACGGCCAAGAATTGACAGCTCCTTGTCCCTGATTTGATGGAGAGAAGGTCTTCTTCAGCTCACCGGTAAAGACGTCAAAAATTCTCAATGAGTTAGTCATGTCAGTGGCGCCACGACGGTCGTTGCATGAGTATGTAACCAAGTACCTAAAATACAAATATGTAATTAAACTTCTCATGGCAGACTGTTAATCAACTTTATATAAAAACTTTTTGACCTAAATATCAAAAAGATAAAACAAAACTTACGATTCACAAGGAGAGAACTCGATGTACTCAACGTTTTCATGAGAGAACCTTTGAACTTTGGTAAACTTTTCACCAGCCCACAAAGCTATGCCCATTTTATGGAAAGAGGCTAGGTATGTTCCATAAGGAGACCACTTGAATATACTTTCTGACCAGTTCTAAAATAATCATTGATTAGCAAATATAACACTATAACTATGCATACCCAATATCTAAATTAAAAAATAACTCTTAACATACCTCACGAGCTCCTTCGTCGCACACACTGACTTCAGTACCGTTGTGGTTCCAGTAGTTAGCCAAAGCAATCGTGCCATCTTTTGGATTCTGCACTTGGATCGCGAAAAGGTCTTGGCATTTGCTGTTCTGAGCCCACCACCAAAGATCTCCCTAAAATAACAACGTTAACAAATTACCTTAAAGGAAAGTTACCTTAATTTCCTCGAAAAGCATAAAAACACTAAAAATTTAACAAAGCTAAAACAACATAAACTTACAACATCGGTAAATGTTCGACGATCAGGAACCTTCCAGTTATCATCAGGCTGCTCAAGATTCCTCAAACTGCTGAAAGAGTAGGCACTGAATGTGTGGTTCTTGTCCAAGTTGAAGTTATCAATCAAGATTCGCGCGGCTTCAGCAGCTTCTTTGTTTTGATACTCAATAAAACAATATCCCTAAAGAAAGTTATAAAAAAAATATTATAATCTCACCTTTGTTTGATTTTTTTCATCCAAAGGATATTCATCTACATAAGAAGCCTTCTGAAGACCAAATACTTTCGACAACACATTCTTCAGTTTAGGTAATCTCGCAGCGTCAATCACTGGAATTCCCCACACCATAACACATCTTTCTTCGTAGATACCAGTCGAAGGTTCTTTCTCCAACAAGTCGGCCAGAAGTTCTAAAAATGAAAATCGAAAAAATTATGCAACAATTACCTTCATCTGTGATGTCGTCCACGAAGTCTTCTGGGTCAGAATAGTCGTCCACTTCAAGCAGACTATTCAGCTCTGCTACAGCCATTAAAATGCTACTTTTCGCACTGTTTACACTTTATTTGGACACGTACAATGTTTTCAATTCAAACCATAAAATTTTATTTTATTATTTCTCTTCCATACAGTACTTGTCTGAGTCCCGCCACGAAAACAAAGTTCTGTCGCGGAATGCCAGACGTTTATGTTTGTTGAGTAACATAATTTACAAATCGTATTTAATAGCTCATATAAATAAATCATGTATTTGCATTATATGAATAATTTAATTTATGTGTGTTAAAGCAATCGATATTATCATAACTTTGTTATTACGCTTATTTAACAAAGTTCACATGGATAACATAAGCATATGGTTTTGTTGCATGCTTGTGCAAATTACACTGCGAAGAAGTGTATTAATAATGAGTTTTGAAGCAGATTAATTAACTTCGAGGAGGTTTCGTAGGCCGAACTCAAATAAACAAGGTGTATATACTTGGTAGAGAAGATAAGTACTCGTCCCAATATTGTTGTCCAAATATTATGAGTGTTATTGTTTTGCTGTATCAGCCGAGTGTTTTGTGAGAGATTCGAGGTAGGCGACGATCAGTTTGTTTTGCCTCCCATCGCCTTTTTTTGTGATTCGGTAATTGACTGACAGTAAAGTAGAATCGGAATATGTCATTTTTGATCAGATCAAAAGCCATTCAGATGACTGCAAACACGGTGGAAATGAGTGGAAAACGATACAGGCAACCGGCTAGCTTTTATTACAGTCAGTCTGAGGCAAACACTTTGAGTTTTTTTGACGTTGAGGGACCTGGAATGGCTTTTGTTTGCTGGTTAAAGGACCTAAAAGGTGAATATTTGAACTGTTAAGGACGTAGAAACATTAGATCTAAGAGTCTGGGTTGTTATAGATGGACTTTTGGATCTTGAGGTATTTTAAATTTAGTTTTTCTTTGTCAAAACACCTAAAAATTTGTGTTTTTGTCTGTTTCCATGGTCAAGAAGTTTTCAGAAGTCTTTCCAAAAGATTTTTGATATCTCATAAACCTTATTTTTACATTTCAACCGAATTTCTTAAACGTTTTTTTCTGTCTTTTAAGACACCAAACCTCTTTTCACTGTTATTTGACCTAACACAACATCCCTTAGGGCCTTAAACATGGGTTTTACCTTTTCAAGAACTCGAAACTCGGGAATACCTTTATTGGGGCTTTGTGGCGTGCCTGGACGAATTAGTGACAGCCCATGTTTTGCTAATTTAAAGGGCGGTGCCGATAATCAAAACTTAATTGATGGGGCCTTTCCTGTTTGACTTCCCTTCGGATTGGGAGCTGGCGACTGACTGTTTGACAAAACATCTTATCCCCACTTATCCACCCGGTGGCCCCTGTTATTACAAACCATCCCGTTCTAATTTTCACGTCTTCATTACGTCTTTTCGGCCACCCCTTGTCCCAATAGGAGGCTAATGACTTTTTGACACACGAGCATCTAGCCAACCATTAGATTCGTGCTCACTGCGGGCATTACACGCCTGTAAGTACGTTGCCTGCTTGTCTTGTTTATTTTGCCCGTGATTACGTCGAATGGACACTGTAATAAACATGGCGGACTCCGCCCTCTTTCCTTATTAACTCGAGAATTCAGGACAACTTGATGCGGGAGACAACGTAGGTATCTTGTTCAACATCCGCTTGCTTCTTCTGCATCTGACAGCTCATTTAAGCGAAACACTCACCCCGTTGCAACTGTCTCGAGCACGATGGCCAAGGTAAGGTTTGGAGAGAAGTCAGAATCGGCCTTTGGCCTCAACTTTCTTGGAGAGGCTCTTCCGGCCTCGGCTTCAGAACGTAACTTAATCTCAGGTTCTGTTTAATCGACCGAACCGGGGGGATGGGCTCCACTTTCAGTTTTTGATTGCATTTTGTCTTTTTGGTACTGTTTGTATAATCGATGTTTGTGTGGGGGTGGTTCTTGAGTTTGGTGGGCCGTTTTGACCTTTTGGTCTTTTGTTAACTGACCGTATCTTTGACACTTTTAGGTAGTAAAAGTAGTTTTTGTTGTGCAGCTGGAAAGATTCTTATAGGGACTGACCGGTGCAATAACTGGGCAGAACATTATTCGATTAATGATAGGTTTATGAAAGATTTAGGTATTTCCTAATAAAAAGTTAGGTTTTTTATAATTTTAATTATTTTCCTAGCTTTATTGTTTAATGTCTGGAGATCTAGGAAGCTTTTTGTAATGGTTTTGTTAAAAACTATGTCATTTTTTTCCCAATTTTTCAATGTAATCCATTAGTTATTTGTATGGATTTGGCAAGAATCTCGTGAAAACAAGTGTAAGCTGTTAATTTATTTACTGTAAAGTTATCTCTTCAAGTTTAATCGGATTAAAACTTTCTCAACGAAAAGCGCGGGAAAACGTATTTTTGAATTTTGTTGTTTTAGATCTGTTCTGCTGACTAGACTGTCACTTCCAAAGAACTAGAGGAAGTTACTTTTTGGGCCTCTCCTTTGTTCTTCGAAGATTGTTTGTCAATATTGTTGTTTATGTTGTAGTATGTCAAGTAGTAACAAATGGCTGATAGGCATGTTGCTGTCAACACTTCGAAGAGGAAAGAGATATTGAAAAGAGCAATACCTAAAAGTGTCTTGGACAGTGATGTTGTAATAGCAAGTGTCTGCCTCGTCGTTAGTCATTTGATTTGATCTTATCGTTCGTGTCGGTACATCAGGAAGACAATAACATAAACAAGAAGGGCATGATAAGCCTGTCCAGTTGTGCGACTAACAATTATTGTTAGATTGCATTAGCACAAAGCACCGGCCCTTTATTGTTGATTTTGACTTTTGGGGTCGGCGGGGCGGAAAAGTTCATAGGGGGGCTTTTAATGGCTGTCATTCCTTCACATGGTTTCGGCCAATTGACAAAGCATTTAATCGCTTTTTCAATAATCTCTTCTTCAACAAGTTTCGGGCTTTCCGACTTTGTCGTATTACCAGAACTCCGATTTGGGCTATGCACTTTAGGTGTGGTGTCGCTGACATTTCGGGCTTGTTTACCGGATTATTTTGTTGATTTAGGGGGGATTCCGGAGTATTTAAGCGGTAGTGTCTGGTGGTTCTGTAAAAGGTTACAAAAGTAACATTTTATGGTAATGAAGTAACAATAATATTGTCAAAAGCTTAGTCGTTTTCTGTGTTTGGTTGATTATGTATTGTCTATCAATTTGGTCAAAAGTTTTTAAAATTTTCTTGTTATCATTAACATTAACCAAAGCTAGGGTGTGTACATACTTTTTGACCTGTTACGTGTCTTATAAACATTACCTATCATCTAGTCATTTTAATTTTAAAATTCAAAACTCAGTTTTAATGATTTTCATTGATCCTGTAAAGAAAGTTATTGCAGATGTCATGGTTACGCAAAAACATCTTGCTCGTGGCCACGATAGCATCGGTCCTTCTGGGCGCCGTACTTGGTTTCATAGTCAGGACACAGCAGCCATCGCCCTTCACGATCATGGTGATCAGCTTCCCGGGAGAGGTGCTGATGCACATGTTGAAGATGATGATTCTTCCTCTGATTATCAGTTCTCTTATTTCAGGTAAGGTGTAGTAAAGTAAGCCCAACAACATATGTAGTAGATAGTTGTAGTCGAACTTGTTTGAAATGTAATTCAGGACGATTAATGGCTTTATTATTGTTTTATTGGCTGTAAAAATGATTACTTTTCAAGGAATTCATGTTTGTTACTTATCTTATTACTGTAAAGTACAATTTACTAATTATAATGTAACCTATGATACAATTATAATGTGATCTATACTTACAAAAACTGGTTTATACTGGTACCATGTTAGTACTAAAAGCTTGTGCATTTGTAAATAGTACCACCTTTTAGGCCTTTCACAGTTAGACGCAAAGCAATCTGGCCGAATGGGTTCTCTGGCCGTATTCTACTACTTTGCCACGACTCTATTGGCAGTAATTGTAAGTGATAGAGTTAAGTGTACCATACTGTTTAGACCGGCATCATCTTGGTGCTATCCATTCATCCAGGTGACCCGACCATCAAAAAAGACCTTGGTACTGGCGTGGAAGGAAAGAAGGTCAGTACGGTGGACACATTCTTGGACTTGATTAGGTATGTTACTTCTTATTTCATTGTAGTTTGTTTTATAATTTATTATACAGCAGTATCGTTGAATATTGTCTTAAAGTGCGTTTTTTATTGCCATGAGCAAAAAGATTGTTCTTGCTTTTGTATATTGTATAGCAATGTAAAAAATATAGTTACTTACTTTATATAACTTACTGTTACCTACTTTCAGAAACATGTTCCCAGAGAACTTGGTCCAAGCCACCTTCCAACAAGTCCAGACTAAATATGTAAAGGTTAGACCAAAGATTCTGAAGAAGAATGATACCGCTACATTAGAGCTACTGGCTTCTGGTGCTATGGATTATCTAGTACCTTCAGTAGAATACACATCTGGAATGAACGTTCTTGGTATGTTAAACATAAGCTAGCTTGGCTTTTTTGTAATACATTAGCACTGTGCAGAAAGAACTGGGGGTTGATATACATAATGTTGTTGAAGGCGATGGGTTGCTTCTTCAAAAAATTTTTTTGAAATTTTAAGTCGTATTTTAAGTAAAATCATATCGTTTTAGGTATAATTATATTCTGTATTGGATTTGGTATTGTGGTTAGTCAGTTGGGCGATGAAGCTCGAGTGATGGTTGACTTCTTCTCGGTTATGGACAAAGTCATCATGCAGTTGGTCGGCTATGTCATGATGTAAGTTTTTACATTTTTATTTATAATACTGTGAACAAAGTCGTATTTAAGCGAGGAAAGTTGTTATTTTACAAAAAAGTTTATATTATAGTCTAAAACAGATTGTTGAGCAAACTTTTTAATTTAGATACTCACCTTTCGGAATCATGTGTCTAATAATGGGTAAGATTCTGGAGATTCACGACCTGGGTGAGACCGCTCGCATGTTGGCCATGTACATGGTGACCGTCCTGATGGGTCTCACCGTGCATTCTTTGATTACACTGCCATTAATCTACTTTGTATGTACAAAACAGAATCCGTATATCTTCATGAAGGGCCTGCTACAAGCCTGGATCACCGCTTTGGGAACAGCCTCCAGTTCGGCCACATTACCCTTGACTTTCAGATGTCTGGAAGAGAATCTTGGAGTGGATAGGAGGGTGACGCGCTTTGTTCTACCGGTCGGCGCTACTATCAACATGGTGAGATTTTGAATTTAGTGTAAATAGCTAAATCGTCATAATATTTAGTTTTTAAGTTGATAAGTACAACATTATTAAGCCTTCAAAATGTTGTTTTAAAGCCTAGATTTGTGATTCTACCTATAAAATGACAATTTTAGGACGGAACGGCGCTGTACGAAGCTGTAGCCGCCATTTTCATTGCACAGATGAATGGAGTATACCTAAGTATGGGACAAGTCGTGACTGTCAGGTAAGACAAAAAGGGAAAGTGTTTAAAAAATGACACAATCTATATGTTAAGAGTAGTCAATAAACGTATGACCACTTACTTTTGTTAATACCCATCGTACTTCAGTGTAACGGCTACACTGGCTTCAATCGGTGCAGCTTCAGTACCATCAGCTGGTCTTGTAACGATGTTATTGGTACTAACAGCTGTTGGTCTACCCGTCAAAGATGTATCTCTTATTGTAGCCGTCGATTGGTTACTGTAAGTTTGTTTTCTAATGTTATTCTGTAATGTTACACGCTATTACTTATAGTTTTATAGCATTTTTGTTTGGATAGTGACAAATACTTTTGTACAAGGGATGACTTATGCCTTGTTTTTTGTTTGCATATTCATTTAGATAGCATAACATACAGGGGTGTTATGTTGACTTATGTTTTGTAATGAAATCCGGCTTTTGGTCAAGAAAATGCTTCAAAGTTAGTATAACTTCAGTAACAAAATTTAAGTTATTACAATTCAACGACGTTTTCTATTTTAGTGACCGTATTCGTACCTCAATCAACGTTATTGGAGACGCTTTTGGAGCCGGCATTGTTCACCACTTTGTCAAAGACGAGCTGGCACTAGCTGATGAACAACATCGCCGACATTCGCATATCGAACGTGGAGGATCCCCGACTAGGAGTGAGTTATAACTTTAGGTATAATCATCATCATATAAAAGTACAGAATAGGCCAAAAATGAAGATTTTAATTGATTATTTCGGTAGCTATTTGCAACATATTAGAGTAGTTTATTTTGATACGCAAATTAAGTTTTCTAAAAACTTTTTGACCAGATCCAACTTTTTTGAACAAGATAAGACTTACTTTGTTTCCAGCTGCCCTTCTGAATGATGACAAACATAACTCGAACTGGCGCCACTCCAAGGACCGTGGCTACGATCCGGTACCGCAAGACGACCACTAGATAGGTAGATATCATCGTATTGCAGTCACAACGGCATAACGTCTCGTTTCTTTTGGCAGTGTACTTACTGCACTGTGAATGGCATCACTTGTCATGGTATTTTCTCTCCCCCGTGTTTTTCTTTGCTTTTACGGTGTTGTAACTCTAATCAATTGTGTAGTTTGTATATTGTTTTTCTGTTCTATGAACTCATTCACAAATACCTGTAACCGCTCTCTTCTGCAACTTTGGATTCGATTTTTTTGTAGACAATAAACATTTGAAACGTTTTATTGCTGTTTAATGCTATTGTGTTAAGCGTAACATATTACGAAGCCAAGGCCTGCACAAGCCTCAATTCCATAGAATATCACTATATTATCATGCCAAATGATGTTAGACAACAAACTAAACTCAAAGAATAAAAATATAATAATATTTATTTAATTAATTTACATTTCGTTTGTATATTATACGATGGCAGGCGTTTTTACCGGGTTATAATTTAACATTGAGATCTTTTGAGGTTTATCGTTGGACCAGATCAAATCAAGATGAGCGAGAATGGAGAGAACGACCAGGAATGCTGTCGACTGAAATTGAAAGCAATATAAACTTTAAAAGCAATATCCCATTAGGCTGTTTACTCTAACATATACCTAATTTTTTAGTTTTTGTTTAACATAATTCAGGATTTTTATTTAGTATTCAAATTTTAAAGTTGGCCGGTTTTTTATTAGTTTTTTCAAATAATTCTGAGCCTTAGACAACATTATAATATTTAGTATTGCAAGTTATACATATTGTGAGCTTTTTCAAAACAACATTTCGCAAACTAAAAATGTTTTTTGTTCAAAATCTAGTTAGTTAAATTTAGAATTTAAACTTGCAAAAGTAGTTCAAGAAAAACCGTGTTATATTATGAAATAGTCTTGTAAGGAAGCAGCGATATCACCATCCTACTCCGTTATTCAGTGTAATTACTCCGTAAAGTATGAAAGTTGCTGTAAACAAGTCGACGAATGAGTCAAGTTCACCAAAGGAAACTTTTAAAAAAATAAAATAACCAGAGAACGTTTTAGTTAAAGCTACCAGGAACAGCTACTGCAAACCACAATTTGACAATACAAAATAAGTCTAGCCTTTTAGGTAAATAACAGTCGCCTCCGCTTGTAATTACCGACGTTTTTATGGTTATTATTAAGCCAGAACAAAACTGGCTGAACTAATCATACTGCTGTTAACGCTTGTTGTTGAGAATATTGTTCTGATTTTAGGTTTGTTGTCGTAATTCTTAAAGAACAGTTGCTATTAAAGTCATTACAGTATTTTCCCTGCTAACAAGTGATTTCTGAGCCAATACAAAGCTAGCTTATTCAGCTAACATTACAGTAACCAACGCTTGTTTTCAAGAGTTTTAGGTGTGCCCTCGCAAGTTTCAGGAATGTTTCACAATTTCCAATCCAAAAAACAGCTTTAAACCAAAATACAGTAACGCGTTTAGCTAAGAGAGTAACTTCCGAGCTATTAGTTTAAACTTACAACAAACAGTGAACCAAATACCACAATTGTCCATGTTTGTGGCGCTGCACAACATTCGGTCATTGACGTGCCACAACAGTAATACCAGTGGAACGGAGAGCCCTGAGGGCATTGGAAATGGCTGCAAAACCCAAGTGTAAAGTACCGTTCGTTTAATAATGTTGTTTAAACAAACCGCTTCCAGTCTTTATTTACAAAAGGTACAAAGCCTATTAAAAATATTAAGAAAGGCTGTTAAATTAAGTAAGAAATCTATTAATTTACCTTCCAGAAGTAAAGTTTCGGCACCATTGTCCGAAATTCTTGTCCGTCCATTTCACGGGTTTTGGCACATTGGGCGATGGCACCGGATCCTCCCAGACAGCCAAAGGTTTGGGTTCATCGAAAAGGGCCTGGGCAGTCTGGTACACCATGAGGACGGCGCCCAGCCATATCACCCGCCCTAACCGCAGTCGATGTCTGCCCAACATAACTGAAACAGACGACTAGCGTTAATACGGGTATTTAAACTATTGACGTAGTCTTTTCTCCCGGTTCAAGGCCATAATGACGAAAACCGCCAAACCGACCGAAATGCGACTCTTGAGGGCGGAAACCCACGCTCACGACTACCTATACCTAAACCTTGCTAGTCGGTTAGACGATGAGGTATTCGGCGAGCACATCAATTGATGGATGTGTAACATTCGTCACAATAGATCAAAATGTTATCATGAATTTGGAAAAAATTCGGAACTGATGTTGTTTTTAAAAACGATCAAATTTTGGGAAAAATTCGAAAACAACCCTAACTTCAAATGATATTTGATTTTTGAATTATCTTGCCTTCCAAAATATAAACATGTTTCTAATGATAACCTATATTACATAAAATAATCATTCACTTTTGCAAATCGTCCGTATTTTTAAAAACCTTCTCTATTTTTGCAAAGCACCCCCATTTTTGTACAAAACACGAATACCAGTCTCCAAGAAGGGGGAAAATCCGGATGAAATGTCGAGAAAGGAAAGAAAAACCTCCAGAATCATCAAACGTAAGCCGATTCAGCGACGAAACTCCGGCTTCAGCCGAATCGGGGCAATTCCCCACAGCGCCGCAAAAAAGGATCAGCGGCAGAGCGAAATCCGAGCAAAAAAACGCCTCCACCCCTGAAAAAACATAACAACGAATTACTGAATTTAGAGTATTTAGTCGAGAATTAAGGGGCGGGGTGACTAAACCAGAAAATACGAGTTCAGATCCCACCTGAAACTCGCTTTGATGCCCTGAGGCGACGAACAAACTTGACATATTTAGAAAAGTCAATTGCTACAAAAGAGTCTGCAAGATTCTGATCGCCACTGTGCAATTTGTATTAAGAATAACTTCGATCAGACGATAAAATATCAAAACTAATGGTCATTCCACGTTGTTTTCAGATACTATCTCCCAAATGTTAATAATTTATTTTCTGTTCGCCTAACTAAATGATTAAAAACGAGTATTATATTTAAATTATAATCAACGGAACCAAAATTTTTAACTCAAAATAACTTAACTATTATAAATTAAAATAATACAATAACTTATTACAATAACACATTTATTAAAACTGTACATTATGTAAAAAAATATACGTTAATTATTATCATACTCCTCCAATAACCCGTCCAAGTGCGTATTCTGCACTTTCGTATTCGTCCTTCGTTTGGCTTGCTTCCGTTTTGGAATGTTAGTCTGTCGAGTGGGTGCCAAATCCTTGATGGTGCTGATGCCGTGCTTCTGAAGGTACTCTTCCACCTTCTTTTCGTCCAAATGATCTACATTACACGTCCTCCACAACTTGACAAACTCTTCGTCAATCTTGATGTCGACTTCTGGATCATTGTAAAAGTAAGCGTGGTCCTTTCGTTTGTTTACCTGAAAATATTTAGTTATTAAAAAATATTTAAATAAAATTTTTCAAAATTAATGATCTACCACAATTTTAACTAAAATCATTGACGTAGCAAAATTATTACTTAAAATACGAAAAAAACCAAAAGGATTTACAAATCATAATGTTCAAAGTTACACTTAGTTAATTACAACGTTGTTCTACTAGTTCTGTGTAATTAATTGTATGCAAAACTATAACCTAACACTAATAATTACTTTTCAAAGTTTTAATTTCCTGTTTTGAGTTGACATGGAGATAAACAATACGAAAAAACAAACTTAAACATTCCTACAAAACTAGTAAAGTTTAAACAGTTAGCAAAAAACCCTACTTTAAACCCTTTTAACAAGCTTTTTATCTTTTTGATGTTATCAAGAAGTTAAAATTTAATTTTACATTAATATTAAGCCCAGAATCCTTACCTGAGTAGGAATATCGATGACATTTGGAGCCAGACCTTCTACAACCTTCGCAGCATTCGGCAGACAGTCGTTGAGCACGGTGAGCAGCAAAGCACCCTTTGAATCCTGGTGATACTTCTTTAACGTCTGCATCAATGACTTGCTGTTCTTGACCTTCAGCGGCGGTTTGAAAACGTACTTCACGAGCTCGCCCTCCATCTGAACTTGAAGCCGAGTATTGTCAGGAAGAGCTCCTTCCAACCAGGCGATGTTCTTCTTGGTCAAATCGAACATTCCCATCTCCTCCAGGACCTCAGTCAATGACAATCCCCATTGAGAGCCATTCAGATGTCGCTTCTTCATGTAGTCCACGATCCTTGCCATTACAGAGAAGTTGACCGAGTTTGCTTGCTTATCTTCCTTCCGACCTTCTGTCCTTTTCCTTTTGATGCCTCGATTTTCGACCGGTACGTAAGTGGAATGTGAACTGGACCCAGATGCCTTTGGAGCCGTCTCTGCAGCACGGATGGCACTTTGGCGAAACTTTTCTCGTTGTTTTAGTAGCTCGTTCATAGTTCTGAAAGTTGAATAGTTAAAAGCGTGAAAATGTAAGAAAAATTGGCAAAATTAAACCAACACGAACGTCAAAACTTATTAAAAACACATAAATAAAACTGAACTTTATACACCTTTCTTCATAAACCATAAATAGCAAACACAACCCAAGCATATGAAAAACCAAGATTTATCATACTTAAATTACTATAACTTTACGCATCAGCATTATTACAGAAAAACTCTATATTAAAAACATAAAACTCTTTCTTTCAAGCATAAGCGCTAACTACAACAACATTAAAAAGTAAATCAAAACTTGAAAGCAATTCTTTTTATAAAAAAAACTTATCTAAAACCAACCCAAACATTCAAAAAACAATAAACCAAAAGCTCTCAGCAATATCAAACTAAACAAAACGCTAAAAAACAATTGATTAATAAAAACCCTAACAAACATAGCTAAAACAACGCCAAAAATAAAAAAATCTTTTAAAAAAATTTACTACAAAATTAGTATTATTAAAATAGATAAAACGTTGAAACAACAATTGGTTCACAAAAATGCCGACAAATATACTCTCAATCTGTTTATTTTAACCTAATCAAACACGTTATCTAGTTTTGCTTGTAGCGTTGGTTCCAGACGGGCACGTATTGTCCAACCTAAACAAAGAATGAGCAACTTTAATGCTAACACCAACTTACAGTCTTCCATTCACAGAAGTATAAGGCCAACAAGAAGCCTGAACCGCCGAAAGCAGCGTACGTAGGGTAGCTGAAAAAAAGAATCATAACTGAGCTCATAATCAAAAAAATATAAATTAATATTAATTTACATATACTTCATAACCTTATACAAACTTTGAACTTACTATTGAGAGTTGGTAAGGGCGCGCTTGACCAATCCGAATGGTTTGATATAATGAACCATGTTCGCCTCTGAAAAAGGTCAATATTATTACCCAAAACCTTTAAAAACACGCAAAATACCTTCATAACTAAAAAACGCAAAATACCTTCAAAACGCGCCACTAATTACAACGATTTTTAACATTTTACAAACATATTCAAAACCAATATCAGTAAAGAAATCACAAAACATGCTGAAAGAACGAAAAAATGTTGGAGATTCCTCGAAAAGCCGAAAAAATGAAAAAACGCAAGGGCGCAGTCGTAACGTAAGTCGTTTTGCAGGCTGCGGTCACGCCGTTCTAAAAGTTCAAATTCCAAGAGATTATTTTTTAAAAACTAAAAGGACGAATGATAAGAAACGAAAAGCGTGTGGAAAGGGATTAAGATAATTGAAGAATGGAGTAATTGATTACAGTATTGGTGGAAGTCCTACTTTAACATTCAGTATATTAACAGACAATATAAAAAGCCAATTTGAACTTATTCTGTTGAGTGCTTATTCACATTTACTGCTCAATGTTCTCTAATTGTAGCTAGTGTAAAAGTCTATGTGTTTTTGACCTATTACCGACTTTCTGTATTAATTAACCTGAGGGCAAAGGAATAACAAGCCATTTCTACCTACTACAATATATACCGTTCGAACGTGTACAATTAAGGTAAGGAAAACTGATTAACTTTGTATTTTCGTGTTACTATGGTAAGCGAGTGCCAGAACACTTGGTGCTCCCTGTACTAATATATTATACTTGGGGGACGGCGGTGTCAAGCAAAGTACATCTGCACTCTCGCGCAAAACTCGCCTGCTTACTACAAAGACAGCACTTTTTATATTTGGGGTGGTTAGAAAAGGGGAGCTAGAGGGCAATTGTGATTTCAGTTTTGAAGATATTGGTATAGAGATGAATGTAAATGTAGGTATTGACATTAACATGTGATATTTTGGTCTAAAAATTTGTAGAAATGATTTTGAAAGAATCATGTGATTAATTGTTGGTTTTTCAGAAATCTTTTGATCATTTGAATCTTATAGTTTGTAGGATATTATGCAGTTTACATTTCATAACAAAAAGTTGTACATATTGTAGTAGCAAAAGCAAAGCTTTCTCAATCTTAAAGACAATGCAAGTCTGAATGACACAACTTTTTACATTTTAATGACAACGAAGTAAAGGTTGGATAATATTATGTTGTAAATAATTGGGGTAAATAGTAATTGTAGCGTTGTAATGACGCATTCGTCCAATTAAGGACGGTTGATGTTATTGTTCTACGCATATTTTATTCAATACACAATTCGGAGAAGGCGATACCAGCTGGTCTAGGGGCTACAATACGAGTAATTGAGAGTATAATCTTGTAATCTCTTCTGTTAATGTTTTCAAAAGATGTAATCTCCACAAATTAAACTCGAGGTTACAAAATACGATTATAGCGCGGTCGTATGTCGCTTTAAAACAGTCGTATGTCCGTTTAAAACCCCGTCGTATGTTGGTGTTGGCACGTGTTGTAGGGTTTTACGTGTTATGTTGTTGTACGTGTCGCGCGGTTAACTTCTTGCGGTACTTAGGCTTCTGATGTAAAGGATAAGAAGCCGGATTATGTTAATCTTGATTAATCTTTCTGAGGACGATAGCCAGACGTGACCACGGGTATATAAGGTTTGGACTAAAGGGGTCTTATCATTTGCAAAGTTACTACAGGTTTTTGGTGGTTTTATGTTTTTTACAGTTTATTGGTAGTTACAGTACTGGTAAAGCTTTTTTACTGTGGGATCTTTGTATAACGAAAAATTCGTTATAAAAGAGCTATGGTGTATATGTTATTCCTAAAAGCTTTCTATAAGCTTTTGATAAAACACTTTTTTACTTTTGAATTGGGAACGGTCAGAATGTCTATAGAATAATTGGCATATGGTAATCATTTTTCGTTTGTATTCACTTGTTTATTGAACTCAAACTTAACCAAATTTACAACTTTTTGTATTCTGAATAAGTACTCTTATCCCAAACCAAACAAAACCCAAGAATCCTCGATACCACTAAGACGAGGAACTGTACCCAACCCCACTTTAGATAAAAGAGCAATTTTCGATGTTATCTCGCCCGAGATTACTACAACCTTGGGCAATTAAACGGTACTGTAACCAATACAGTATGCGAACGTGAGAAAAGTGCCGAAATGTGGTTAGCGCGATGAATTGGGAGGGCGAAGTGGGGGTGGCATGGGCCTTTGCCGCAGCTCCCAACTCGAACACCCTGGCTCTCTCTTTTTACTTTTTGCCATCTGCGCGTCCATTCCCCCCATCTCGGCTGATTGAAAGTGTCCACTAGTCTACCGAATGTCCAGCTTCATCTGCAGCCCAACGTTCCACGGTGAAGTTGGTAGTGGACATAAAGGCTGGGTTTGGGGGCAACGTACCCTCGTGGGTCTCTCTCTTTCACGTTCACGTGGCTTTCCTGCAATCTCGAACCGACTTTCGGTCCGTTTCTTTTTCGCTTCTTGGAACCCCTTAATGGTTTTGTCTATCAGGCCCCAAGGTCACCTATGGTTTGTCGTTGGTGTATTCGAGTACAGTGTTTGTGGCGAGTACGTTCCCGCGAATCGTAGGTACACGCCCCCGGACTGCATATTATAGTATTGTGAGGGGCATGTTATAGCATTGTGTCGAGATTGCGGGTCGAACGGAACGACCTTGGGCTTATCAGTCGAGAGATACGATGACCAAGGAGCCTATTGCGTGGAAGCTGTCGTCACGTCTCTTCTATATTTACCGGGTTTAACAAATGTTTTGTTTGTTCACGTTTAGCACTTTGACGGAAGCTCATCGTGTTTTTGGCATGCGATGTTTGATTGTTTTAATATTTGTTGTCCCTCTGAGCGTATAATTTGGTATTATTAGGGGTTTGTCGCTTTCATTTTTAGGGTGGGGGTTGTTATTGGGGTACTAGTTGGGGCGAAACGTTAAGGGGAAGGAGAGATAGTTAACAGGGGGACAAAGTTCATAAAAAGAAGGCTTTTATAACATATCTGGAGATAAAAATCTATTTTTTCATTTATAATTTTAGCTCTCTTTTAGATCTATCAGTCTGAAAGTTTAACGAATTCTTTAGATTACTTTTATTATTACTATTACCTGATTGCCTAATTATATATCTTTCCCAAGCTTGTGACTGCCAAGTTAAAATGTATTTATTGTAGTGATAAGCATTATTACAGTGTCTTTAAGAAGTTGCGTTCAATTGGCGTTGATTTATATTAATCACGCTTTTAAATAGAAACCAACTTGGCTGAGGTCTGTCAAATTCATTTGGAGTTCAAAAAAACATTATCTTTTTATCTTTTTAGTTTTTCAAACAGCTTGTTACTAGGGCGTTCTTGTGGTTTTTATTTATTGCACAGTGATATAATTTATCTTTAAAACTTGTTACAATCCTAAAGCTTCAGCTCTGTTCAAGTTCAAAAGTCGTTTTCTTTCTTTAAAATTTTTTTTTGTTCTTAAATTCCTTAACTTTTAAACTAAAAACTGTCAATTTGAAGCCTTGCCAAACCTTGATGTTTCGGTCTTGCAGGTAGTGTTAATTAAGTGTGTAATGCTTTGTCTGGCTCCATTTCCGGTAAGAATACAAGAGCAAATGGCCAGTGTGTTCATGGAATAAGGCCAAGAATTAAAGGGAACACGTTCCGCCCCTTTTCGGCTCCCAAGCCCCGGAGGGCCTGGGCCTCTCGTGTTCTTTTTTTCTGCCCGGGGGGCCGAGAGCCGGACGTCGGTGATAAGAAAAAGAAAAAGGAAAAGTTTTTTTTTGTTTTTACCCGTTATCAGATGGGGGGATTGAGATGGATGACCTGAATTCCATTAATTGTTCGGGTTATGTATGTAGCGAGTTTCACACGTAACGTGAACTGCTATTCTTTACCGCGTCTTATCCGTTCCTACACCTTTAACATCTTACTTGCGTGTGCCCCTTGTTCTGCTGCTAATCTGCGACGTCATTGGGTGCGTCGCCAAGCGTCATCCTCCAGATGAAAGCTATCTTCACGTAGCATTTGTCTCTCTTTGCAGGTATAGGTTATAACTCTCGGCTGCAGGTGCAAATTTTTAATTTGATTAGCGTGGTCTCACACTTTTTCTGGTGTTACATTGTAGCCTATGCGACATTACTAATCCTTAATTAAAGGTGAGGGGGAGTATAAATGGATTTTAATGATATTATGCATTTAAATTGACGGTAAGCTTAACACTTTTTAAATGCTTAAAGTTGATGTCTTAACGCATATTCTCTTTACTGAGTAAACTTTGATGATAACAAAATTATCGTGATGACGTTATGACTCGTTAAACCAAATTCAATCAATTCTGACAAGATTTGACGCATTGATTCCAGGTTCATCGATGGAGCAGAGCAAGAGATTGTGGGACGACGGTGGCGAAACCACGGAGCGCTACAGTCCGTCGCCCAACTCCGTGGATTCCGGCTTCGAATCCGGCCCTTCTTCTCCTGACTCCAGTTCCTGCAGCTCCGAGACCTCATCGACGCAAGCCAAAACCGAGCATAAGGTGGAGCGATACGACAACAAGATAGTGGACCATCTCTCGACGATAAAGGAAGAACAATTCTCAGTGAAATCAGAGATAAAACAAGTGAAAGCGGAGTCGCCCACGATACCTGTCGCCTCTCCAGAACTTCCGGAAAAGGCGAAACAGCCCTCGACTTCCCGCGACTACTACGACGCTGACTACCACTGCCTCTGGCAAGGGTGTAACTACTTCTACGCCGACGTCAACGATTTGTACGATCATGCACTACAAACACATATCTCCGTTCTGCCAGCATTGCCGTTCACGAATGGCCGGAAACGTCGGAATTCAGATGCCTGCGAGCGACACTACCAATGCAAATGGCATGACTGTGAAATGACCTTAAAGAGGGGAGCTGCTGACAAGAAGGTAAGGCAACATAATGATTTTAAGGCTGAAATCAACTTTAAGTATGGCATCGAAGATTAAATCTTATGTTATCATGCTTGGAGCATTTCAGTTTTATTTTTATGTTATGTATACTCAATCTTTGCCCTTTTTACAAGCATAAATTATTGTTAATCCGGTTCGAAGTACAATCTTGACGACATTTGTGTCACGAAATTGCTTCGTACTACTGAAAATTTACATTACATGTCTTACTATTCTTTCTGGTACTTACCTAGTACTATTATTTAAAAACATGTAGTACTTTATATAACTCAAGGTCTATGTCACTGTTTTGTCACAAACGACATTATTTGCTACAAAGCATAATATTATATGTCATGTCTTGTACCATTAAACGTATGCCTGTCTGATTCCTTATTCTCACGTTTATCGTTACAGTTCGAATGGCTGAGTTCGCACTTTCGTGCTCGTCACGCCCCCAAGGCACAGCCCTTCAAATGCTTACTCGAGGATTGTAAACTCCGCTTCAACACTCCGAAGGCGCTTCACGGTCACCTTCGCAACTCACATGACGACAAGAAGAAGCCTTGTAAGTTACAATAACATTGTAAATCTGACGTAAAGGGAAGCATTTGTTTGAAAAAGTTGTAAATTGTAGTTGACATTAATAAGGAAAAGAAGCTCCGAAAGACGTATTCAGAGCATGTATCATCTTATACTAGAATTCTGAAAGCTAGAATATGTAGTCTATCAAAGACAATATATATTACAGTTAAAACAGTCAATTAACTTTCCATTAACATACAATTAGCAATTATCAGAAACTTTGCTAATCACGTAGCTAATATATGGTAATTAGCCAAAAGATCGCCTTAAAATGATTTTTAATTATGTGAAAAGTGTCTTTCCGATAATCCCAAATTGTCAGATACTCATTCCTTATTGCGGCTTAACGGCTTCGTTATTTAAATGGTTTTCCGGGCTTTATAACACGGATAATCTCATTAATATTACAGGTAAAAAGTGCCCCAGTCCGAATGCTCCCAAAGCCTCTTGCTTCACTTACAAACCCCGGACTACATCACATGACTGTAGGTTTTTAACTTTAATCCAAAAAGGCTTTCCAGCTATATAGTTTCGAATTTCAACAAAAGACTCATAGCTTGTTACATTAGCTACATAGGTTGTTATATAGATATAAAACCTCGTATAAAATGCATTTTTAAACAACAATATTTATATAGTACCGTTCAGAGGAGAAAGATTCGAAATTAACACGTGACAAAATGTAGATTCATAAAAATACTACATATAAAACAAACTCTTCATCCATTTTAGATTGCCAACTAGACTTCATGGACAATATGACATACGACAAGATATCCGAGCGCCTCGACCTCATGCTATCCCTCCCCAAGGTCACAGTGTCCACTACAAGTACAGGTATCATGCCACCAACGAAGAAGCTCAATGTGCTCCAGGAGCTTTTCCCTCACAAATTCTAATTATGCAAATTTTCAATGGGTTCATAACGGGTTCGAATGGTCTCATCATGTAACTAAACTGGTTGTAAATTATCTCTCCCACATTCTGGTATGCCCAAATGGTTGTTTTGCTCATAAAACACGAAAATCATGTCAATCTCCGAACACGATATCTCTTCCTCTACTTCAATATCCATGTACAATATATCAAACTGAACCAATGTGTATTTACGAAATAAATATAATACTACTTTCATAAATATAATACGAATGCCATAAATAATACACTAGAACTTGTAATCACCAATGATTCAAGGCTTTATATCAACAGAAATACCGTAAAGTTACAAAAGACCGACGTCATGACACTCGCAGCAACATACAACGATCATTTCGAGAAGGGTGGCATCTGAGGTGCTCCGGGAGCGGCCGAGCCAGATGGAGGTGGGTTCGCGTTGCAACCGAGTAGCTGAGTGCTTGAACCTTGGCCTTGAGGTCGAGCTTCAAGCATTTTGTACTCCAATATCATCTCTCTCGGGATCTAAACATGGAAAATGCAAATGAACATGATGTACTTACTTTTCGCCATTGGACAGGGTCGAACACATTGTATTGACCTTTCTCGTATTCGGTGGTTTGCTCTTTTACTCCCAAGTAAGCCGTCCTTGTCAACCACACTTTCTCTTCCTTGTGAAACCGCCAATCTCTATTGTACCTGCAAGCAGTCAATTAGAAACCATAAAATACAATAGCTTAACAAAGGAAACAATTTATGAATGTTAATAGCTGGTTACTTTTTAAAATAAAAAGCCAAAAACAAAGAAAAAAGTTATACGTTTTCATCAAAATTAATAGCTCAAACAACATCAGCGCCTACAACACTGTAAAATCTTAAGTAAATAAACTCACAATTCGCAAGCAGCTGCCAGCTGATACACCTGACCAGGACAATTGTAGAACATATAAAACAACACGTCTTCCGTTAACTTATTCATCTTGATTTGAGGCAGCTTATCCCGTATCATTCCATTCGTCAGATACTCCTCCGGTACTTTCACGTCCAAGTCTTGAATCCTACATGGAGCGTCCGCCCAAGGGCCTCCAAACGTTAAGTACAAGTTTCGTCTAAAACACAATTTATTAAAAACAGTAATTTAAATCCAATAAACGATTAAAATAACAAAATATACGTCAAAGAATCCGGTTATCTTCAGGTTTTGCTTTAAAAGCTCTAATTTTCCCATCAACAGCAACAAAACTCATTAAAAATTTAGATAAACCTAGCAAAAGCGCATGTTATAGTAAATACTTACTCCGATGAGTTCAAGTTGAGCCCCAAATTGTTGAGATCATAGCCCAGTGCCATAGAGGTAATCGCAGGGTCCCTATCAATCGCTCTCAAAAACGACAACATTCCAGCTATTCCGTATTGATCCGTTAGCATGCCAGACGGAATGTTGGACACAAAACCTGAACAATCATAACATTAATTTTTAAAAAACAGCAGAACTTGTACTAAATTCATCAAATTCTGACCATCAACCGAGAAAACATAAGGTTAATCAAGAAATTCACAAAAGTTTGTATAAACTACTCTAAACCATCCAAAACAAGATTCTAACCATTCTTGACCAAACTAACTACAAAACAAACAAAAAATTGAAGAAACCCTTCAAACCACTAAAACAATATCGGCCTTACCATTGGGATCGGTCTGAATACCTTGAAGCGTCCGTCCGTTCTCCGTCGTTCCGTTCAACAGGTTCTCCGCGTCCATATTCACATTCTAAACTCAAAAAATGAAAAAAGCTAGTTATTAACTCACTTGAGAGGTAGAGCTATTCATATTCACAGCACAATTCGTTAAAGGCTGCCCTCGACCGTTGCTTCCGTTCTGAGCTGAAGCCCCGGGTAACGCAGGAAAGTCTTCGGATTGGAAAACAGGTTGCTGGCCATAATTCGTCGTTTCCACCGTTCGCATCAAACTCGCTGAAACAGATATTGGTTTAAAGAAGCAGATGACATCCAACTCTTCAAAAAAATATTTTTTAAGAAAAATTCATCATAAACCATGAAATAAAATACAATATATCACTCACCGTAAGGAATTCGAATATCCCGGGCATTAAACAAGTTCGGATTCATTAAAGTTGTGTCTTTGTTTGTCTGTGGTTCTTTTCGCCAATATAACAACCGTGTGTGCATCGGCACAAGGAAGTAAAAAAGAAATGTAGCCAAATAAGAACTAATAAGCGCTTATATTTACAGATAATGACCAAAAACAACAAGTTTTGGTAGGTTTACTTATCTTTATGGATAAGCACTTAAAAGGGATGCTTCGCACAATGAAAATAGTGAACTCAAGACGGCGAGCAGACGCGCCCTTGCTTCTGCGACCTGCGAAGAGATGTTTGTTACTTTACTGGAAAAAAATAAAGTCTCAACGCGAATCTATTTTAATGCCAAAAATAGTTTGGCATACCGTTTTTACAAACTTTTTAAAACATATTTTACAAAATTATGGTAAAGTTATTGTATAAATGCATTCATAATTAATAATTTTTATTTATGTCTCTGTAGCTTTATATAAATCATTGAACTTATTATCAATACAAAATGAACCTGCATCTAGGCTGGAAGAAATTAATTTTAATAGCAATTACATTATTCCTGACACTGTTACTAATAAAGACAAAAACTAATTGTACGGCAAGGATAGCTCAAGTTCAGAACAAGTGGATGATATGTTTGCACCATTCGGAGTCTCTGTCGGCCCAATTGGAAGGTAAAAATCAATACGATGTTAATTTACATTTTTAGTATTGAACAAACACAAAGAGACGGTCGAAGATGTATTGAAGACGGTCAGAAAAGACAGTGAGAACACGATAAACGGTATGTTATGTTAAGTATGATTATCAGAGTTTAGAATGTAAAAAACGGGTAGCAACGGTCGAGATGTACAACAAGAAATGTAATGACGGGACTGAGATTAAACTGTTAAAGGTATGTTACACAAAAGATTTAGCCTTCAATAAAGTAGAAGCAAGTAACGATGACGTTTTAGGAAGAAAACGAACGATTGAAAGCTGTGATTGAGCAATTGAAGCTGAAAGAAGACAAAGTAAGTAGAGTATTGTAATGTAAAGTTTGACACAACTAAAATAAGTTTGAGAATAAGTATTCAAAGATAAATTTTAGAATGTTGTAAATATTACCGCTATTGAAGCTCCTAATATTGATAAAGATGATCAAAAGGATGACAAAAAAGATCAAAAAGTAAGTCAGACACTTGGAAACATGTTGTACTTTGTCTCTGGAGCGATATAATTAGTAGAACTGGGGAACATAATGTTGTTCATGCTATGGGACATAGAGTTTAGAAAGTTGTGTTGCTCTGAAGGTAGCATATTCGAAAAAGCCAGAGTCTTTTGAGGTTCGCACTGCCAGAAGGGATTGGTTGGAGGGTCGAATTCTGGAGGAATTTGTGGTGTGAAAGTTGTCCGGGGAATGTTTTGGTTAAAGCTGAACGGGAACGCCATTTGAGGCTGGGTTGAATCACACGATTGCCACTGAAAGATAGTTTAGCACTTCTTTGGTTTAACATACTTGACGTTGTACTAGGTAGTTTAGAGATGATTCTGCAAGTTGTGCTTCAACTGCCACGTGCTTTTTCATACGCTTTCTGGAAAAACTTATTTTTATCATGTAATTTAATATAACACGTTCTAAGATGGTCAACGTAACATGTTATAATTAAAAAAAATAGTGGTAGAACTTTATTATTACTATACACTATAAATGTAGGATCAAAAAGTGTGGTAAAATACGAGAACTTAACAGATTGTCAACTAAATGTGTACATATTTTAATTCAAGGCTTACCTTCGTTTGTAGTTGCCGTTTTCGAACATTTCATTGAAGTTGGGTGCCAGTGTCCAGTAGTTACCTTTTCTGTCGTTCACTGGTCCCACCCCATCTCTGGCCTTCTTTATGAAACAGTCGTTGAGAGACAGGTTGTGCCGTATACTGTTCTGCCATCCTCGTTTCCTTTTTGAGTCAGAGTGACGGTAAAAGAGGAAACGCTTCTCAATGTACTGAAAAGTTAGAAAACTCAGATTAAAATTACAAAAGTTACTACCAAATGTACTAAACCAAAGCTTGAAATTCAGTGTTGTGACAATGTTATTGATAACAAAATTTCGCGGAATGTTTTTCTTACATTGTAAATTTGACTCAGCGTCATTTGTCGATTCGGTGCTGAACTGATTGCCATAACAATCAGAGCCACGTACGAGTAGGGAGGCTTATCTTGGCCCAGCTCCTCGCTGAAACCGAAATTAAACAAAATCGAGAAAAGGAAAATATTTTGATTCGATATAATAACATACTCGAGTTGTTGTGTTACGTGAGCGGGCGGATCCGTAGAGCAAGAAGTCATGTTTGAATGAAGTGTTTTACAAAACATTAGGCCAGCCAGATCATAGGGCGGGTCATCCTCATCATTTCAGTGAGAACGGAGCGCTCTCTTTTTGGCCAATCGTTTCGGCCTCGGTTACGGTAGACGGTGGGCAAGTTTTGTACAAAGTTAGATAGATGAGTGTAATATCAGATCTTTAGCTTTTTGGTTTTAGTCAGGGTTACTCAGGATGTGATTTAGAATTTTTAAGATGTTTGAGATAAATTGTGAAGTTTTAAGACGTCGAGACTTGCAGTTTAGGACTCTTAATAAATAGTGTTTAGGTTAGCTCGTGTTTCAATAGTAGGCTTGAGGTATTGTAAAGTAATTTTAACTACATAGTTTATACTGTTTTTTTACTGTTTGACCAGTCTTATTATTAGGTTTTCAATTAATACTGTGTCTCGTTTCAAAGCAACTTTTTGGGGTTAGAAAGCACAGAATTATTTGAAAACCTAACCTTTTACATCACAACATAAATAATGATGTTTTGAAAATTATTTTTGGTGATTTTTGTAACTACTGAAACGTAAAGTAATAGTTATTGGCAGCGACCCATTTCTCAAACTATTTATTTTTACTGCCATTTTTATAGGCTGTTTATAAAAAAACGAAGTTTTATATTTATCGTATTTTAGCGATTTTTACGTTTTGTTAAAGGATTTGTGGAATTTTTACTTCTTATCCTATGATTTTTCTTTTTATTTCTATTGACATGCAGTTGAACTCCTGTATAAAGAATAGTCCAGGGAAGTTTACAACGCACTTTGTAATCATAGCCAGGGATTTAAAAGTTGTTCTTTATAAAAGGTTTTCGTTAGATTAAGTTGTTCATATAATTCTGTGCTCATTAAACCCAAAAATTTGCTTGGAGAGGGACACACCATTATTTGAACAACCTAACACAAAAGTTTGTTATACTCTTCTGAAAATAAAAACTGATCTTTTGAATTTTAGCTACGATTTTCGAAATTTTTAATTAAGAAACTGGCAGTAAATTAGGAGTTAATTAGTAGTCTGATTTGGATCCGAATGTCTTTCTCCAAGACTGACTATTCTAATTTCGTGAGAATATTATAATTAACCTGGAACTGAGTCAGCGCGCTTTAAACAGTCAATCGGCCCTATTGTATTCGCTATCTGGCCATCTTCCACATGCTAATTGTAATGGCGGCACTCTTCAAAGCCACGTTGTAATTCTGTTTTAAGGTTGAAGCCGATAGCTACGCCAAAGGACCGGATGTTCACTTTGCTCGACAGCGGCCGATGAATGAGATATTGGAGTTCAAAAGAGGTCAGGTCCAACAACAAATACCGGTCGATAACTGGATGGAACACAAGGAGCTGGTCAAGAAGTTGGGTGATAGGGAGAAGGAGAAGGCGGAAGGAAATGGTAAGGCTTAATTTACTGTAGTTGAGGTTATATTAGACCTGCGAAGAGGCCGGGCTGTGTCAAATATTTTTGGCCCAACCTTTGTGACTAATGTTCCGGCCGGTCTTTTTCTAGGGGTGAGAAAAGGGCCGGGCCCACTTTTTAGGTCCGGCCCGTTTTCTTTTTTTTCTCAGGCCGGCCCGGCCCGGTCAGAACATTTCTAGGCCCGGCCCGTTTTAAAAAATTTTAAAACTTGAAAAATAAACGGAAATTTGGCTTTGCATTGTTATTTTAGATCATTTATGTAGTATCATGGTACCCAATAAAATAAAAAAACATCAACGGGGATTGAAATTAAAAAGAATTTAAAAAATTTAAAAATTTTTTTGGGCCCGGGCCCAATTTTCAATTTTAGCTCAAGGCCGGCCCGGCCCGATCGTAGGGCCGGGCCTAGACGGTCGGTTTCTCCCTCCTATCCTTTTCCAATTCGGTGTGGCCCTTAGTGGGCCTTTTTTTAGGTCTAGGTGGCATAAACATTAAAAAAAATTATATTAAAAAACTGCAAGAACTTCTGATTATTAAAAAGAGGCTTTTTGTCATAAGAGTTTTAAAATTACTGTACCTAGTGCAATGGAATATTAGGTTTTTTGCTAAATGTTTAACGTTTTTTGACCCCATTTCTGGATAGTCATAAAAAAGAACCTATAATAATATAAAAAAGGGACGATCTATCCATAATGACCCAACAAGCCTTTAATCGGGTTTTCAAACGTTTCACACCTGCTCATTACGTCATCAAAATATTGGCAACAGTTGTGGCGCCAATGTTTTATAAATCTATTTATAATTTTATAATTCAAGATTATTATCCAATAATATCATAGTTCAAGAACATTATAATTCATTTTAAAAATTTTATAATTTCTGTCTAAAAATGTAGGTTTTATTGCTTAGAGGTGAGAAACAGGCCCGGCCCACTTTTGGGGCCTGGCCTGTTTTTATTTTTTCTCAGACCGGCCCGGTTCGGTTAAAAAAAAGTTGGGGCCGGCCCGGCCCAGCCCGACTCTCACTCCTACTAATTCTTTCTTCAAAAAATTTTAAAATTGGCCAAAAAAAAAGGGTTTGTGGCCAGTTTTTAGTATTTGATAAACATCTCCGGTCACTCATCCTTGCCCCGACTTGAATTCCCTCGGGGCGTGGGGGATTTAATTAAACGTTTGTTTGGTCACTTCAATTGTTTTTTAATTTCAGTCCAAGACTTTCGGGATTTGGCTAAGCCCGACGGGCAGGAGGAGGACTACAAAGAGATGGTAAGGCATTTTTTACGACAAACAATCTTACCCTTTGCTTTTAGCACTAGCCCCGCCTCACTTCGAAACGCCCCAGGGGGTATTCGTTTTTATGTAGATGAATGTGCTTCCAACGTTTACATCCAGTTCAATCAGTTTCTTTCTTTTACGGGTCTAATTTCGGACTTACTCTAGTCTTTCGGTTACATTTTTAAAATTTAAAAATTTTTTTTGAAACTTTTTTTTTGAATTTTTGAACGAAGTTTTGTCATGAAATGTCAGCTTTATTCATATTTTTTTGAACTTTTAAGTTTTTCTAGATAATACTGAAGTAGTGGTCATCCTTGTGGCATTATCAAATCAAAAGGCATTAGCCATAGGCTGGGTATTATTCTAGAGTAAATTTAAGCTGTTATAGTAATCATTCTTTTAAAAATGTCATCAGTTATCAACGCAAAATCATGGTTCTATACGTTCCTATAAGTGGTCTTACAAGTGCTTTATTCTTGAGTCTGTGCTTCTTACTGTAACTACTAAAATATTTTTTGTTGTAAGATCTTATACCTACTAAACTATTTTTTGTTAAATGATACTGTAACTTCTACTATATTTTTTTATGGAGAGCTATTCTTATTTTTTGGTCAAAAAGTTTGTAGAATGTGATCTTTTTTGATTATTTTTTAACTTACTTTGTGACTAAACTTATCGTATTTCAACTTTTTTAATACAAAATGCTTATTATAATGTTGTAATTAATATATACAACACTTCGGTAACTTTGTCTGCATCAATACCTACATTAATATTGTAATACAAATGCTTTAACTTCACAATATAATATATTGTAATATTAAGTGAACGAAATACAAAAGCTTTAACTCCAGAACTGGTCTTGACTGTCATAATAATAAACAATAAATGTGATTGTGTCCTAATGGTCCAATAATTAGCGGAAGGGTGGGAACTAATCGGGATTAATTAGACAGATTTGCATAAAGAATGGCGCGACCTTTCGAACAACGGCCTCTACTGCCAACATACTTTTGTAAAAACTTTCTCAGGCTTTGTAAATAAAAGAAAAGTTTGTGCGAGGCCAGTTTGGGGGTTTGTTACCGATTCGTCTTCCTTTTATGACCAGCTGGGTTACTGTAGTTTTTGAAGGTTTTGTAACAGAAAAATCATTTTGAAATGAAAATAGAGGTTTGTTTAGGGACTCTGATACAATATATGGCTACTTTGATGAAAGATACGACTACAATGATACCTTTTTTTGATTTTTTGAATAATTTTTAAAAACTTTTTGTTTTCAAAATGAGTTTTTCATCCTTTCAATTAAGTTTTCTGCTCTCCATGTTGTGGTGGATATAGCCTTGCATAAGTTGGCCGCGCTGCCTCTTAGCGACTTTATTCAGCACCGGTATTCAATGGAAATCCGATCTCTGAAAGGTAATTGTTTCAGCTAATGGCCTGCGGCTGTTTAGTGAAAACTTTTCCAATTTCTAACAAAGGCCGAGAGCACAAAGCGTCGCGCATTCATTTATTTGGCCGAGATCAGAAGCCAGATGGCGAGTGAATGGAATCAGAAGAGCCATTAGGTTTGATTAGTCCCGCCTTTAATATGTGTTTCTCAATTCTTGCTCCCCACCTCACATTAAGGTTCTTCCCTGACCTTCACCTCACATTGTTTTATCCTCCTTGACCCTATCCCTCCCCACCTTACATTAATTCGCCGTTCCAACCCATACCCTGCCCCTTACATAATTTTTGTTGTTATTCCCAAACCCTTACCCACCCCTCACACTAATTCATACACCCCTACCCTCGCCCTTCCCCCCGCCACCCTGGTGTTGGGCATCTCCAGCCGGGCGGGGCATCAATCTGCGAGCTTAAGTCGTCTCCCAAGTGTCATTCTTTCACTCGTTTTTGTACCTAATTGCGGGAGGAGGGAGGGGGGGGGCGGGTACCTTGTTTGCCGTTTAGGGAGTGTTTCTAAGTGGGGTCGCACCCCCGCCCGCTGGCGTTTCGACCTTTAGGGCCTTGTTTCGGTATAAAGGTTTGGTCGATTTTTGAAATTTGAATTTGTTTTAAAATTTCGAGTTTTTGAAGGTTTTGGCAATAAATTTTAATTTTTTTTTGAATTTTTGAATATTTTAAATTTAAATTTTTAAAATTAAAAATATTTTTTTTAATTGCTAGAATATTAGGATTCATATAATTCTGCGTTTTCTTCCAAAGCAAACCTGCGCGGTTAGAGGGCACAGAATTATTTGAACTATCTAATATTTTTGAAGACGACTTTTGACTCTGCCTTACCTTGTAAAGTCAAAAAACCTCTAAAGTCGAATGTTTGACTATCAAAAAAGCCTATTAGTTTCAATTAGACACAATTAATGACTCTGATTGTGACATTTGTGAACGCGTCGCCCTGATTTATGGAAGCCAAAAACAACTTCTTTCAGTGTAATACGAGATGAAGGCCGGCACGCTGATCTGCTTGGCCATCATTCAGGCCGTGCTGTGGGCCTCGGTGGACGTGAATGTGGAGGATCTGCGACCAGGACAGTGAGTGTCATAAATCTCTCTAATCACCCAAGTTTGTCGCTTCAATTGCATAAATCTTGGCTTTAATTGTGCCGCCGCGACCTTTACTCACCGCACTCACTCGATAAGGATCGAGAGCTTGCGAGGTGGTAAACGGCCTTTATCGCTGGTACATTAGTGACAAAGCATGAGTAAAAGCCACCAAGAACAAGGTTAAATTATGAAATTAGCGAAAAGCTTTCGAAAATTGAATACTGTAAAAGCGCGCCATTCTTTTCGATTCACAATAACTTTTAAAAAAATGTTTTTCTTTTTAGACGAAATTTGGTAAAGCAATACCTTTACAACATACTACGATATTTTTTTGGTCAAAAAGTTTATAGAATTGTTTTACAGCAGCTTTCTCTAGTAAAATTTGGACACTTTTGCCTTTCTTTCGCCTTTTTATGGCTTTTTCTACATATTTTTTGACCGAAATCAAAAATAATAACATATCGTTTTTGGTCAAAAAGTTTTTAGAAACTTTTAAAGCAGCTCTTTCTACTCAAATTTGGACATTTTTGTCTTTTTTTGGCTTTTTCTACATATTTTTTGACAGAAACCAAAAAATAATAAAATATTGTTTTTGGTCAAAAATTTTATAGAATTGCTTTGAAGCTGCTTTTTTTAACCAAATTTGGACATCTTTGCCTTTCTATTGTTTTTTCTACGTATTTTTTGACCGAAATCAATAAATAAAAAATAAATCTTTTGGTCAAAAATTTTATAGAATTGTTTTAGGCAGTTTTTTGGAGTCAAGTTTGCAAACTTTTGCCGTTCTTTAGCTTTTCTGTGGCTTTTTCTACGTATTTTTTATTCTAAAAATAATATTATATTGTTTTTGGTCAGAAGGTTTATAGAATTGCTTTGAAGCAGTTTTTTTAGCCAAATTTGACCACTTTTTGCGGTTTTTTTGCCTTTCTGTTCTTTTTTCTACGAATTTCTTGACGGAATTCATAAAATTACTGCCAAATTTTAAACAAAACTTTAAAAAATCTAAATTCCACAACGTTTTTGCATTAAAATTAGAGTAAAATATTGGGAAACGCCTTGTTTCGAGTCCCCTGGAATGAATTTATTTGTAATCCTGAGGGCTTTGTTTGTTCTTGCGCGGTCATTAAATGGTCATTTCAGGAATAATGTGTGCCCCTTCGAACACATCGAGGAAGTGACAGTAAAGGAGCCCTGTGTCAAGAGCTACACCAAATACATAAAAACCCGGAGGGCAGGTTGTAATGGGCTCAATTCGGCTTGTCAAGTCAGGGAACCCAAGTGAGTTATGTTGTAGTAGGGTAAACAGGGAACGTTTAGAAACATATTATGCTTCAAAGATACCGTAACTGTTTGAAAAGTACTATACCTACATGAAAAGTACCATTACTTCTTAAAAAGTACCATAACATATTGAAAAGTGACAAAAGTGATGCCACAACATATTGATATAGCTTTTAAATTCAAAAAATACTTAAGAAACACTAAAGAACTGCAATTTCAGAACCGTTTACTACAGAACCTACCGTAATGTAACTCGAAAGCGACGTCAGACGGAAGTCAAATGTTGCCCAGGATGGTCACAGATCCCAGGACAGTTAGGGTGTACCAAACGTAAGATAACATTTATATTGTAATAGTTTGTTCAAAAAATTCTGGGCTATCTTCAAAGCAAGTTTTCGTGGTTTGGTGGCTCAGGACTATTTGAACAACTTAATATTACTGATTAATTTTTTAATTTTTGAACTTTAAATTATTAGTTTGTTCAAAAAATCATGAGCTATTTTCAAAGCAAGTTTTCGTGGTTTTGTGGCTCAAAGTTATTCGTACAACTTATTATGATAGGTATAGGAAGGGGAGTCAATGATGTTTTAAAGTTAAAAATTGGTATAGTATTACTGTAATTTAATAATTAAAAATTTTAGTTTTAATTTTTAAAATTGAAATTTTAAATTTTATTGGAAAGCTTTTCTTTCTCACCTCGTATTTTACATTTTCAGCCAACTGTACGGCTGATATCTGCCACAATGGGGGTACCTGTCTAGAACAGGTACGGAGCGACGATCAAATGTGTTTGTGCCCTGAGGGCTTTCAAGGATCTATTTGTCAATATGGTATGGTAGTTTAGAATGTTATGGTAGTTTACTCTGTTCAACTGATGGTTCTATATGACATATATATACATATAAATACGATATATGTAGATATATGTTCATGGGCATTACTGTGCTATTTTGTCGCAATTTTTTTTATTTTAAAGCTTATCAATTGACTGGACTAATTTGAAATTGAAAATTTTTAAATTTAGTAAAAAAGAATTTCCAGATGTAAATGAATGTCTGATAAACAATGGCAACTGTCACCATGAGTGTGTGAATACGATAGGAACGTTTTACTGCCGCTGTCACACTGGATTCACGTTGGACGAGGATGGGCGACAGTGTGTGGGTATGTGTAACCATAGCTGTAGCTATAGTAAGGTGCCTATATCTATGGCTATAGTAGTAAGATGTGTTACATCATAGCCTTTGAAAGTTATTTACAATGTAAATTCTTACATCAAAGCTATATTATAACTTATGTTATCCTTCCAGACGTGAACGAATGTCAAGTAGAGAACGGTGGCTGTGTGGGAACGTGCGTGAACACGGACGGCGGATATCACTGCGACTGTCCGTCTGGAAAACAACTCGCGCCTGATGGCCGGAGCTGTGTCGGTATGTTGTCGCGGTTTAATTACAAGTCTTTAGACGCAAACACCTGCGCGACACAGAATGGCGGATGTTCTCAAATATGCGAGGAAAACAATGGCATCTTCCACCGATGTCGCTGCCACTCGGGCTACGAGTTGGGCCCGGACAAAAGGTCATGTCATCGTAAGTCATGTTTAGGTTGAGGATATAACTCATTTGCATAAATATTGATTTTACGGTAAAAAATTACGATTTTAAATGATCGTTTATTAAAATAATGCCAAACATGTCGCTTGCATTCCTAAATCATCAATCTGATAAAATCTTTCATCATAACATTCAATTTGCACCGTGCAATACTTTACTTTTACTTTTGCACGGTGCAGTCATCCTTTGATCTTTCATCAATAAAGTTTGCACAGTGCAAAGACCTTTCTTCTGTTTTCACGGTGCAAATTTGTTTTCCATTTTTGCACGGTGCAATCACTTTTTTATTCTTGCACGGTGCATTCATCCTTTGATCTTTCATCAACAAAGTTTGCACAGTGCAATACTTTATTTTCTGTTTTGCACGGTGCAACCAAAGTCTTGTCGCTACCCCAAAAAGAATGGCGACTTTGATCTTTAATCACGCACGTTGCAGACAAAGAACTTGTCGCAATGTCGCCAAACCATTCCATTACACTCTTTGAAAGTGCAGAGGGCAATTTTTGTCGCAATTCTTCATGAATTTTGTGGCAAACAAAACTTTGCGGAGAATTTGTCGCTGAAATCGCAAAAGCATTCAGCCTTTCTTTGTTGTCGCGAGAACGTTTCGCGACATCTTGTTGCAAGAATTGGCACTCTGAATTTGATTCAAGATTTGCGACAAGACCGACGACACATTCTTTTTTGCAGCTTTTGTGTCGCAGAATTTGAATGTCGCAGAGCGTGAATGTCGCGGCTTTCCACAAGTTTTGTCGCTCTTGTTTGAAA
Organism: Bursaphelenchus okinawaensis; assembly: GCA_904066225.2. NCBI lineage: Eukaryota > Metazoa > Nematoda > Chromadorea > Rhabditida > Aphelenchoididae > Bursaphelenchus > Bursaphelenchus okinawaensis. Next base: position 6,663,748 of record CAJFCW020000002.1, on the reverse strand, counting down.
GAATCGCGGTCGCATATGAGAGAGTTTTTGCGACAAACAGTTTTGCTTGCATCATGCGACATTCTGTTATGCCTCTGATGAAAGTTGAATGCGACAACCTGTGATTGCGATAACAGTGTTGAATGTTGCCGCAGATGAAGTGAATTTTGCGACAAAGTGCACAGTTTGTGGATTGCACTGTGCAGTTTTTCGTGATTTTTTAAGGAATGCACTGTGCATTTGGTTTGTCGCTTGACGTCGCGACTAATTAGGGAGAAAAACTGCACGGTGCAATGGGTTTACAAAAGCGAGATTTTTTAAGAATGCACTGTGCAGTTTTTTTGTGGTTCTTTAAGAGTTGCACTGTGCAGTCTCTTCATTTTTTGGTGATTGCACGGTGCAGTCTTCTTTACATTTTAGAGATTGCACTGTGCAGTTTTCTTACAGTTTGCTGGTTTGCACTGTGCAGTCTTGTTTAGCTTCTTAGGGCCTGCACCGTGCATTCTTAATAAGATTTATACGTCTGCACGGTGCATATAAAAAATACATTTTTTATTGCACTGTGCAGATTCTTCAGCCTTTTTGTATTGTAAAGATCTTCTGTAATGTCGCTAAAAGTCAGTATTATCTCATGATATTTAGCTTCTTGTTTGATGTAGAAGCATATATATAGCTCTGTTTGGCATTTACTAAATGTAAAACAATATTTTGTCGCTTTCAGCTCGTGACCCATGCTTGAAGAACAATGGAGGTTGTGAGCAACAATGTGTCAACCACAATGGATTTGCTGTATGTCAATGTTTTCATGGCTACCGGCTGTCGCATGATCAGAAGAGTTGTCACGGTAAGTTAACTCTACTATAATATGAGGATGTTATGTTAGATTAATTTATATAGGTATAGTATTTTATAGGTATAAGAGGTATTATTAGGTTGTTTAAATGTTTGAGCTATTCTTATATTAAATTTTCGTTGTTAAATGGCTCAGAATTATTTGAACAAGCTAATAGGTATAGTAAAGGGGGTTAAAATAGGTATCGGAAGTAGTTGATAGTCAAAACCTAGCCTATAGAGTGGTCTTTAAAATCTAAAATAGGCATAATATTACTGTAAGTTACAGTATTCGACGCGTGTCTTCACGGCGACGGCCAGCGATGTGAACAAGAGTGTGTGAATCACAACGGTGGCTACAGATGCTCATGTAGACGAGGCTACGTGCTCAACCAGGATGGACTATCGTGTTCGTCGGGTAAGGACTTGTGTTCGGAAAACAATGGCGGATGTGCGGATTTGTGTAACGTGCTTCACGGTGAGGTACGATGTTCTTGTCACGAAGGCTACGAAGTGGCTCCAGATGGCAAGACTTGTCAAGGTATGTGGGCTTGTAGGTATATTGATGTTGTTTGGTATGTTGTCTTTAGTTACTGTTGTTTTGTTTACTGTTGTGTTGTCTTGTGTTGAACTGTATTATATAGTGTTTTGTTGTATAGTATATTTTTTATAGTTCTGTTTTACGTAGTATTGTGTTACTTAGTACTGTACTACATAGTACAGTATCATATAGTACTGTGAATGTTGTAATAGTCAACCATCATGTCTTTAGTTGTGTGGTTTGTTAGTTTGCAGTCATCTTTAGTTAATCAGCACGACATTGCACTTGCTAGCACAGCTTACATTTTGAATTAGCTTCAGCACGCAAAGCCTTGGCTTCTGTAGCTCCTACGATAACATACGAGATCAACGAGATACCACTGCCAGCCTTGGAGGGGTTGGAGAGTTGTATCAACGACACTGGGGGGTGTCATCAGTTGTGTTTGGATTTTAGTCAGGGTACTACGTACTGTAGATGCAGGTCTGGCTACACACTGGATTCTGAAGATCAGCTAACGTGTTTGGGTAGGGTGGTGGTGCTTTAAGGCTGTGCTTTAGGGCTTTAATGTTGGGTTTTGATATGATTAGATAACATATATGGTTTAGTATTTTACTGTTGCTTTCTACGTATGACTATGAGCACAATTATGTCTACATAATATATCTATAATCTTATGTAGTTACTATAGTATATTAACATATCAGTCGTTCCACTAAAGAATTTGACAACTGCACAGTGCAGTTCCTGAAAAAATCGCGCTCTTTTTTATTCCACTGCACCGTGCAGATTCCTCCGCGATCGCTTGCAACCCCAAACGATGAGAAAAAGAATGCACAGTGCAAGCCCTCAATTGTCGCACTGGTCGGTTGTCGCAGGAGTCAGGGGACTTGCGACAGTCAAAAAAATCTTGTCGCAAACCTTCCATTGAACACAGTGGTGGCTTGAGCGTTGCGACAATCGCGACACGCTGTCGCATCGCCCTTTAAACCGCGACGCGACAACTTGTCGCAAGGTTTTGCACCCTGCGACATTGCGATCTTTCTTTCGATGTCGCAGGGTGCAAGCGAGTGTCGCACGACTCGCTGAATGTCGCGCGACGTCCCCCGATTCTGGGCGCGACAGCGATTCCTCCCAATTGGGGTTTGCGATTTTGTCAAATTCTTTAGTGGAAAGACTGATATGTCCTTAAAGCAATCAAGTCTGTTGTAGTCTTTATCATAGTCTTTGTAAAATGATGTTAAAATGAATGTTACAGATGTAAATGAATGTGAACACAACAATGGAGGCTGTGATCAGGTCTGTATCAACACTCCCGGATCGTATCTGTGCAGTTGTGAGCAAGGATACGTGTTGATATACGATCAGAAGACTTGTGAGGGTAAGTTATGTCATAAATAAAATCTACTTATGTCTATGGGAGTAATTTTTACAAATTATAGTCATATAAGTTAGAATTGTTATCTAAAATGATATTATTCACAAGGAAGTACTTAACCTGCCCCACTCAAAATTAGCTCAAAAATTTTTAGTAGAATTATTTGTACTACTAATAGTATTTACCAAAAATTTAATTTGCGCTTTTGAGTTTTAATTTTTTAAATATTTGGGCTTCCCGTCAAATTGGCAATTTTGGCATAGTGTTGCAAACAGTCTTTTTGTCTTCTAAATAAGCTAGGCTTACAAATTTTAAATTGTAGGTCTATTGAAAAGTTTTATAGTAGTATATAAAAAAATGGTTGAAAGACGAAAAATGACAGTTATAAGTTGGAAACACAATGTAAATTTGGCGGAAGATTCAAAACTTAATTTTTTGAATTTTTTCGAGATTTCTTGGAATTTTGTACTTTGTTGTATATCTTATATTTACATGATCTTTCAATATAAAAAGTTTTAAGTTTATCAGTGCGGGGCAGGTCGGTCACTTTACTTGCGAATTACCATATTTATGATGTTCGATATAAAGCTATATTTTTTATGTTTATATTATTGTAGAAAAGTTGATTAAAGTAATGTTATTGTAGATGTAAATGAATGTGTTAACGACAATGGTGGCTGTTCTCAGAACTGTCACAACACTCAAGGCTCTTATCAGTGTGAATGTGAGACTGGATATGTTCTGGGAGAGGACAGGCATAGATGTCATGGTATGTTTTACCAATTTAGTTGTGCCCCTTGAAATGTAGGACAATCCAAATTTATTATGGCGGTGGTCAGCCGCGAATGCCCAAGCCGCTGAGATGCCAATCCTTTATTGGGTCTCAAACTTGGGTTAATAAACGTAAAATGAAATATAATAATAACGAAGGTACACGAAATAGTAACATAAACAATATTAAAAACCAAAAATCCTTAAAGGAAGCCACAATTTAAGTGGCCTTCTTTTACAAAACAGAATTAAAAGTGAAGGCCAGGAATCGGAAACCGTCTGGCCGTCCGATTCCCTTTGTTGTAATAAGGCGTCCTTTTTGCCTTGTTGTCGTTCTGGTAGGTCGAAGTCGGATTCGAGGATTGTCTTGAACTGGCGTTGTACTCGCAATATGGTCTCGTTCTAATCGTTCTCGTTGTCCGATCAACTCCTCTAGGGTTACTTGTATGTCTTCTAATTTATCGTTCATGATTCTTCTCTTCTCATTGACTTCATTTTCCTCAATAAACGTTTCGTAGTCCTTCTCTGCCGTCTCAACACCATTTCGCAACGCCTTCCACTCTGTAGCCATGTTTGATAATTGGTTACATTTCTGGTTGATTAGATTTTGGGTTCGTTTTACTGTAGCGATTCTGGCTATTGTCGACTACAAATCCTTTGGTTTTTCTTCGTCCGGTTTAATACTGTCACATGCCGCTAACCCTGTGTCGATTACATTGATTATGATAGCCTTAATTTGCGCAATCCGTGCTTCCGGATTTCTGGACGTTCCTTTTGCCATCTTTTACTGTTGTCGTGGTCGCCACAAAATGGGTGGATTAGTACTAGTAACGTTGTACTGTTGAAGCTGGATTGAAGTGAGCGAGATTCCAGCCGTAGCAGCAGCGGTGAACTTTCTCAACAAGTCTCGTCGTCGGTGATTCCGTTTTTGCTTATGGTTTTTGGAGCTTTGGTCGTAATCAAAAAATGGTAGAGCGTGGTTGGGGTAGTCTACCGTTACTCTCGTACCGCCTCGCGCGTTCTCGCGTTTGAAATCTCGAGTGGTTTCTTTCGAATCCGCCTTTGAGTTCTCACGCTGGTTGCGCTGAGTGGTGCGTCGAGCTTGTTTCGAGTCCAAACGTGGTGGAGCGTGACACGAGGGTGCACGACGGTAGTCGTCCCAGATCTCGGTGAGTTTACAGCTTTGTTCAGCATTACTAACAACATTAAAACACAAACACACAAGATGGAACCAACAACAAATACTATAATCTATAAGTCTGTTGACCAACACTGAGGGTTTGAAATCCTCAAGCTCAAATTTTCTTGTTCGTTGATTAATGTACAAGAGTCTTCTATTTGACAGTTTAAACTCATTTTGTGGCCGTTGTCAGAAGGGTAGGATAAAATGGCTTTGAATTTCGTGGGTCTTAAGAAGAGTTCCAATGGAGGCTTTACGCTCACAGTTTTGGTTTCTAGTATGCCATGAATGTAGAAATGTTGGTTCTGCAGCTTGTAACGGAGTGGCTTATTGTCAAATTCTCTAGTAATTCTAATGACTCCTCCATGACAAGTCATGAAGTGACTAGATCTGAAATTGTCGTCGTCCTCCTTGTTCAGTTCAACATCAACCCTTCCCTGTTCTGGCTGATTTTGTTCAATAGATTCTGCTGATAGTTTTGGAAGATGGTTTTGAAGTCTCTGACGTCTGGTAACACCTTCGGGTTTCGTTTTGTATCTTCTGATTTCAATGAGCTCTTGTCCCCAGCAATCTTCGTTCAATCTTGTTTCATTTCCCACCACGATATTAAATGATTTCTTTTCAACTTGTCTACTTCTGCAGAAACAAGGGCTACCAGAATCCGACTTGCAATTGACAACACCATCACATAATTTTTTAGGTATGGAACAGAATCCTTCATAGCAAAATGAATTTTTGCATGTTTTTGTTACTTCTTTCGAGAACTTCTCATTGAGCTTGAATCTTCTTCCTGTTGTCTGCCTCATTCCTGAATTGTCAACATCAACATCAACATTGAACCCGTGGTTGTTTAAAAGATAAGTTGATAGATCTTCTTTGGTTTTGCCAGACTTTAACTCACAAACCATTTCTTTCTTCACCATTTTTGCTTCTTCAACTTGAGAGTCACCCTCCAAGATCTCTAAGCCATTGTCATTGAGAATCCATATGATTTCTGGATTCAGTGTAGCGCGAACATTCTTTTCCTTCAAGTGTGTGAGTATTGTTGTTCAAACTACAGATTCTGTTTGGTAGTCTTGATTGGTTAATCACTCTACTAGAATGAGTCAATCTAGAACAGTGAAAATTGCCATGTCTGATGTTGACAAGAGATGACTTTGTGCAGTCAGTTTCGTATTCAGCACATGGTTCACACAACCCTGGATTCTTTCCACAGTTCAAATTGAAAGAGCAAAGATGACGCAGATCGATACCAATGATATTGCGAGTGCAAGAAGAACAGCGAATATTGTGATCATTAACAAAGTTAGAATCGTAACAGTTACGCAGGCCTGTAGAAGATGGTAGGGGTCGAACACCATGATAACAAAGACACAACCAGAACACTATCAAGTGTTTAGTATATTTGTTCATCATTTGTGGATAGCCTATTTACCACTCTCTTTTTTGCTTTAATTTGTATTTTTTGTTGTCCTATCTTTGTGTGTGGGTTAATAAACGTAAAATGAAATATAATAATAACGAAGGTACACGAAATAGTAACATAAACAATATTAAAAACCAAAAATCCTTAAAGGAAGCCACAATTTAAGTGGCCTTCTTTTACAAAACAGAATTAAAAGTGAAGGCCAGGAATCGGAAACCGTCTGGCCGTCCGATTCCCTTTGTTGTAATAAGGCGTCCTTTTTGCCTTTTTGTGGACAAGTTGTTCAAATAATTACGTACTTTTTTTAAAGCAAATTTTTGGTGTTAGGGGGCACAGGATTAATTGGACAGCTTAATACGTTATTTTTTATGTTTATGTAGGCATTATTATATATAGGTACATATTTATATAGGTATATAACTTTAGATATAATACTTTAGATGGTATTTCACATATATTTGCTTACTTTACTGTAATGATGTTATTTTAGATGTAAATGAATGTTTACTGAACAATGGAGGATGTAATCAGATATGTATCAACAATCTTGGTGGTGCTCCAGACTGTAGCTGCTTCCCTGGATACGATATGGCTGAGGATGGTAAAACATGTGTTGGTAGGTAATCTTACTTGTTTCCTGAGTACATATAACTGACTTTTGATGACTATTTTAATGTAAAATTGGGCATATACAAGGCTTATACAATATTTTTTAGCTCGAGCTGACAATGTTCCGATGCCTTTGAAGTCAAATTCAAGTAGGTTTTTAACTGATATGAATGGCATAGTAAACAGAATTATGTATGGCGTAGTAAAAAATTTTAAACATTCTACTTTTGTTCAAAGAATGTCAGTATATTGCCATTTGACATTTTAAACGTTACCTACAACAACATTTTATCTAGTTTTTGGTATCCGTAGACTTGTAATGTAGTTGCAGTGGTTACATTGTAAGCTTACAGCGTTGAATTTATATCGCTTTGTGCATTGTTGTGTGTTATAGGAAGATACGACGCAAGGTACGAAGGAATACGACGTGTTCAGCGAGTGCTACGGACAGAGTTACTGGACAATAACATACTCAGCGACAACGAGCGATATTACCGAGGTTTTTTACTTTTTGGTTGTATATGTGTTTACATAACGTATCTTGTGTATGGGTTATATAATGTATGGTATTTTAGTTTGTGAACGAGGTACATTTGGAGAGGACTGTCAACATACGTGCGATGACTGTAAAAATGGAGGTAAGTTGGAATTGAAGAGCTAAATGTATATCTTTTACTTTATATATGTAGCAAAAATGTATATTTACTTTATACTAATAATAACTTAGTCGTATCTCAAGGCTATAATATGATATACTAGTTTAAACAGTAAATAATGATCTTTCAGCCAAGTGTAATATCCTGAAAGATGGCTGTAGGTGTCTGGCAGGCTTTATCGGCACATTGTGTGAGTTAACATGTCCAGAGGGAACATACGGTTATGACTGTGCGTTGAAATGTAACTGTAATGGTGGTAAATGTAACCCAATTGATGGTGAATGTAATTGTCCGCTGAAGGGATTCTGCGACGACGATTGTGCTCCAGGTAATACAATGTTATGTTATGTTTGGATGGTTGAGAAGTATTTAATTCAGAATGGCATTACTTAACGTATTTAAGAAGGTTTTCTATTGTGGTAGCTATAGATCGCTGAATAATGTTATTTTAGGTAACAAACTCAATTTATGACATTTTTTAGGATACTATGGTCAAAAAGTAATTAGAATAGTATTGTTTGACTTGTGTAGAATTGTTTTCAATAAAACAATTATAGAAATATTAATTTAGGTAACAAATTCTATTTATATGACGTTTTTTCTAGGATACTACGGTCAAAAGTGTGATATGGAATGTAAAAGTGTGTGTGATGGTAAATGCGATCGTATCTTGGGCGAATGCACATGTACAAGTGGCTTCTATGGGCCTTCTTGTGAATTGCCATGCCCATTCTTAACATACGGACCCAACTGTAGGAAGAAGTGTGATTGCAATGTTGATGGTACTGAAATGTGCAATGTTAAGGTAGGTATATCTCCTATATATATCACTGTTGCTTTACTTATATTAGGTTGTTTAAATAATTCTGGACCCCTTCTTAAAGCAAATGCTTGAGGTTCGGGGGGCCCAGAATTATTTGAACAACTTTATCTTATGTTTTGGAACTGTTGATCCATATTTACTATTACATACATATATATATTTACTTCAGACAGGAGAATGTAGATGTAAAGCAGGTTACTATGGTCCTCAATGTGAACGTTCTTGTCCGGCCGGCTTCCACGGACTGGACTGTGCCTTCTCTTGTAGCTGTAGACATGGTCAGGCATGTGACCCTATCACTGGGGATTGTCATAGGAAATGTCCGCCTGGTTATACTGGCAGCAAGTGTGATAAGGGTAAGTTGTAGTATATTATGAAATGTTTAAGCATGGTAATGTTGTTACTTTGGTAAATACTATAGTGTTAAGTAGTTCATTTTGTACGTAATTTACTACAGTAAAACGACTTTTTAAGAATGTGAAAGGGGGACATACGGTCCAGAATGTTCATTGAAATGTGACTGTCCATCAGATGGAGGAAGGTTATGTCATCATGTCACAGGACAATGTTCATGTCCTCTTGGTACTACTGGTGCTCAATGTGATCAACGTATGTTTTAGACATGTAAACGGACCGGGCGTGGTTGTGTGGGCCACATATTACGTTTTCTTTTTAAATTATGTTGTTGTAAATTGACTTTACACAGTAATTTATAAGGTTAACATGTAAAATACAATAATAATAGTATTTTTTATGGTTTTACTTTTTACTATGAAGTAGAAGTTTAGTTTTCTGCAGTAATTGAATAGGGCAATATGACTTTTAGCATGTCCTCCATTGTGGTACGGCCCTAACTGTAAATGGCAATGTAATTGTACTAATGGAGCACGTTGTAATCCTCAAGATGGTACTTGTTTGTGTCCAGATGGTTACTATGGTGCCACTTGTTCTGAAAGTAAGACATACTTTAATTTGTTCTTTAACACTATTTAATGGTTTACCTTTTTACTTATATATCTATGGTTAATATATACTTCAACAGTACTTTATAATACCGTATAATTATTTCAGAGTGTCCACCAGGTCGATTTGGCACGCAATGTATGCAAATCTGTGAGTGCCAAAACAATGGAGAGTGCGATGCATCGACCGGTCGATGTTTATGCCCCGAGGGCTTCTTTGGCACGGATTGTAGTCAAATGTGCCCGAAAGGTTACTACGGTAACAACTGTGATAGAACGTGTAATTGTGGCGATGGAGAGTGTGATCCGCTGGACGGGGAATGCTTGTGCCCTCCGGGCTTCAGAGGGTTGGGATGTGGGGAAAGTAAGAAGTTTGAGGGTTTTGTTGTGTTATTGTCTTATAGTAATACATGGTAATATAACATGAAAGTGTAAATGATATTAAATTGTTGAAATAATTCTGTGCTGTAACTCCGACAATTTGAGGGGGCACAGAATTACTCGAACAACCAGATATAAAAATATTTTGTTGTAGAATGCCCTGAAGGAACGTTCGGAGTAGCTTGTAAAGGAAAGTGTGACTGCAAGAACAATGCCACATGTGATGCTACCAGTGGGCTATGTGAATGTAAAGACGGCTGGAGAGGAGTCAAGTGTGATCGACCATGTCCAGATGGATTCTATGGTCACAAATGTCAGAAGACTTGTCTTTGCGGGGTTGAAGGTAACACATTTAGACTTATTCTTGTTTTAGGTATTGATTACTATTACGTAAGCTGGTATCTAACGTGGTAGTTTGTGAACCTCTATATCTAAAAGATTAATGTAGCAGTTCTAATATAAGTTTCTTATGTTAATTTAGGTAATAGCTGTAAATTTAGGTAACCCCTTGTTTGCTGGCAAATGTGATCCAGTAACCGGTCAATGTGAATGTAATTCTGGATGGACGGGTCCGGATTGTACAGAACCATGTCCTCCTAACACCTGGGGCTCAGGATGTAACAGAAAGTGTAATTGCGAAAATAATGGCACTTGTGACCCACTGACGGGCTTCTGCGACTGTCCAGCTGGATTCATGGGCAAACGATGCTCTAATGGTAGGGGTTTTGACATGGATAATATAATTTATTAAAAATTTAAATTTTTTATTGTGTTGTTGTGACATGCAACAGACGAGTGAAATATATAAAGTGTTATACTAAATAAGTTGTGTAAATACTGAGATATGGGGTGTCCCAAAACTTTTGCGTAGCACTATGTTACAGTATGTCCTGAGGGAATGTTTGGACCAAACTGTGTACAACATTGTCTGTGTATGCACGAGTCTGAGTGTGATCCAATCAATGGACAATGTCAATGTAAGGCTGGTTGGACTGGACCTGCTTGTGAATTTTGTAAGTTGTTCTTACTAGTATTAGCTTTATTAGTACTACTAAATCACAAAAATATTTGATTTATTTCGAGTACTATCACTATTACTTGGCTAGAATAATGTCAACAATAACAAAATAAATTACAGTATGCCCATTTGGAAAGTACGGTCCGAACTGTGAGAATGAATGTGACTGTCTGAACGGTGCAAGTTGCGACAGAATCACTGGTAATTGTGTTTGTTTGGTCGGGTACAAAGGAAAGCGGTAAGTGTATTATTGTAGGTCTTTTGCAGATTTTTTATCACAATAAATTTTGAATTTAATGGCTTGTTTTAGCTTACATTGTAATATGTTACTAATGATGTTATATTAACTTTGAATATAAATGTTTTTAGCTGTGAAGAACATTGCCCTGAAGGCTTTTACGGTGAAGAATGTAAGGACAAGTGTGAATGTGAGAACGGAGCTTCTTGCGATCCTATTACCGGTCACTGTAAGTGTACAGATGGGTGGAGAGGCAAGAAATGTCATCGGTGTAAGTTTAGCCATCTTTATTATCTTTATATTGCTTTAGATTTAAATTTAAAGTTATTTTTCAATTATTTTTGTAGTTATCTTTGTGGTATCCGATAATGTTGTTTTTAAATGTAAAGTAATATAAATTTTACGCTTTTTTTAAATTTAAAATATGTTTCTAATTCGATCAATTCTAGCCTGCCCCAAGGGTTTCTATGGCAAAAGCTGTGCCCAATCGTGTCATTGCCACAACGGAAAGCCTTGTCATCACATCACAGGCCAATGTCAATGTCCTCCTGGCTATTCTGGCATCGGATGTACAGACCTATGTCCTCGAGGCTTGTTTGGCCTGGACTGTGTGTCCAAATGTAAATGTGGCGATAACGAGGAGTGTGATCCCTTAAGTGGCGAGTGCTTCTGTCGCTCCGGGTCTCGAGGCGAAAACTGTCGCGAAGGCTGTGTTCAGGGTCAGTTCGGACAGAACTGTGCTCACAAGTGTCAGTGTGAGAACGGTGGGATCTGTGACACCGTGACTGGATCGTGTGACTGTCCCCCCGGCTTCATTGGCTCCAGATGTGAGCTGACTTGTGAAGCCGGTCGCTTCGGCAAAGACTGTGCCAAGATATGTGACTGCCAGAACGGTGGAGTCTGTGATCGGAGTTCTGGAGCGTGCCGATGTGCTTCTGGATTCACAGGACCTCATTGTACTCAAATATGTCCTCAAGGACGATACGGTGTGAACTGTAAAGAGAAGTGTCAGTGTGCAAACCACGCTACGTGCGATCCGACTTCTGGAGAGTGTAGATGTTCGTTAGGCTTCACTGGACCTGCTTGTCAACAGTCTTGTCCTAGTGGGAAATACGGAGTGAATTGTACATTAGACTGTGAATGTCAAGGTGACGCGACGTGTGATCCAGTTCAAGGATGTTGTAATTGCCCTCAGGGGAGGTATGGGACCAGATGTCAGTTCAGTAAGTTTTAAAAAGCTTAAATTTGCATATTTTACAGGATTTTAATCGTATTTTGGTTAAACTTAATATATATATATATATTATGATACGGTATTACATACATTTGTAACTAAAAATAAATTTCAGCATGCCCTCAAGGCTTTTACGGCTGGTACTGTAGTAAAGTGTGCGATTGTAAAAACGGAGCTACCTGCGATCCAAATGATGGTCAATGTCTATGTCAACCTGGATTCAGTGGTGATAAGGTTTGTTTACTCTACTTTTGCTGTAAATTATTTTTAAATTTTTAAAATTTTAAATTTCGAAGTTAAGATGGCTTACTTTAGTGTGAAAAGCGGTGTGAAGTCAACCGCTACGGCCCCAGATGTTCGTTGGAATGTGACTGTGGAGAACATGGCTGTGATCCGGTTACTGGCGTTTGTGATTGTCCTCCTGGCAAACATGGGCCCAAGTGTGAACAGTGTAAGTTACAACAATGTGAAGATTAACACAGTCCACCTTATGATACTGTGGTAAAGGAGAACTTATATTAACACAGTCTACTCCATAAGCTGATTTTTTAAATTTTAAAAATATTATTGTAGCTGAAAGGACAGTATAGTTATATGACGTTCTATTCCTTAGTTTTTCAGCGTGCCGGCACGGTAGATTTGGGAAGAACTGTGAACAGAAGTGTGAATGTTACAATGGCGCCAGATGTAACAAAGAGACTGGAGCTTGTAAATGTTCTCCAGGGTACTTAGGACCAACTTGTCAGCTCGAACATACCGGTAAGTGGCTTGCTGATATTATACATGGGTATTCAGTTTTTCGCCAAGAGTGGTACTTCAAGTAAAGGTATACCTTATCAAAAGGTATCAATGTAGAACTACAATCATATCACCAAGCATATATTAATAGGTTGTTCAAAAAATTCTGTGCTCCCTTCTCAAAGCAAGTTTTTTGGGGTTAGGGGCACAGAATTATTTGAACAACATACATAATATAATATCTTTCATTGTTTATAATATGTTGTACATGCTACTTCATTTACAGACCCAGAAAGTGTGGCCAAACGTGGAGACCTGCCCGACTACGACTTCTAATATGTTACAGTATGCCTTGCTTGCCCGAACCGTGTGATTTCTTTGTTCTCACTTACATCTAATTATTAGAATTGTTATTAAATGCCATAATAAATAGTTTTTATATTGTTGCAGGTTCGTACGGTAACTAAATTTACCTAAAATATCTACTTTTGTACCTTCATAGTTGTACCTTTATACGTTGGCTAACCATACTTAACATATCTACTTTATTGTTATCAGGTTGTTCAAATAATTCTATGCGCCTTTCAAAGAAAGTTTTCATGGTTCAAAGGCAGAGAATTATTTGAACAACCAATAAATCTTACTATATTAACGTATACCAATGATAGGTTGATAACTTAACGAATTTACTGTAATTTTAAATATAGTAAAAGAGTGTAAAGTAAGTGATAGTAAGGAGTAAATTACCAACCTGTTAGTCCGGCTTTTAGCTTTTCTTAACAAATTATCACAATTTATTACTCTTGATGATCATTTAACTACTACAATATATCACAAGCTAGGGTATTGTACTAGATTAGTATAACGACTAGCGACTGAGATTACTTAAACATAAGTTATTAAAAAGTTACAGTAGAAGGTACTGTAAAGTGGCTACGGAGAGTGGGAACGCTTTCTTTTTGGCGATGGAGCTTCTACCTCTTCTGATGGCTCCACACTCGCTGTGTGACTTCTGGCTAGCTCTTCTGGGCATGGTGTTGAACTAAAATACGTTTTTTACTTACAGTACATACTAACACAAGGCATGTCCCTTCTTAATCACAAAGTAATAACTATTTGTACCAACTACACCAATAGCCTAGTCAAAAAAATGTTAACCTACCATCCAGATCTATTAGAAAAGCCACTCTGAGGAGTAGTAGATCGATCGCCTCTGGCTCTTCTGTCTTCCGGCTTCATGAATCTGAATCCAGGGAAGCCAGCGTTCCTCACCGCACTTCTGGCCAACGTGAACAGTCGATCCCTGATGGTTAACATGGCTGGTCGTTGTAGACAGATCTGGGCAGCAGCTTCGTTAATCAGAACTTCGTGGAATGTCAACGCTTTCTCTGGGTTTCGTTTCGAGCTACCGTAAATGGCAGAGTACTTTCTGAAGTCGGCTTCACGATTCGGGTCGGATTCTGGAGTTTGCATCACTTCCATCAGGCGACGATGTCTTAAAAGTCATGGTTATATTAGTAAAAATGGAGGTATAATATCAAGTTTAAGATCGTTATTAACATTTTAAACGCTTCTAAACGCCCTTTTTATATTAACATAGTGACAAAGAAGTGTAATAACTATCTGTACCAATATAAACCTTACTTTTGGACCTGTCGCTTGCTCTGTTTCGGCCCGACATTAGGTTCAAACCTCAAAACTTGATCAACATGAGCCCTTAGTTTAGTGACATCTTCCAAAGTAAGGATCGGAGTATCTCGCCATACCGTACTCTCCGCTGAAACTCGACTAGTACTAGGTTGAGGCTCGTGTTTTACCATAGGTGCTGGTCGATTGATGCTAATCTGACTAGACAGCGATGGTTGAGGTGGTAATGAATGTTGAGATGGCACCGACGTCTGAGATGTTAAGGATGATTGTGAAGCCAGAGAAGTCTGTGAAGCCAAAGAAGGCTGAGAAGTCACTCTGGATAGTGCAGGCAACGGTGGTAACTGTGATGTGGACGGTGTGAGGGGTGGGAGTACGGTAGCCATTTTAGAAGCCGCTGACTGTTTGAGGGCGGCAGAGATCAAAGGAGAAAAGTTGAAAGTCGAGAGATCAGGAGTGAAGGCTGAAGGATTCAGGTACTGGAAGGCCGTGTAGAAGGTCTCGGCCGACGGGATGGCGGCCAGGGCAGGGGGAATTGGGGGTAGACCAATGTGAGGAATCTGCTCGTTTAGGAAGCGGAGACGGTCGGTCGAGAATTCCTGTAAGGTATAACATTAACTTTGACATTTACCAAATAAGTTTAAACTTGATACATCCCAATTTAAAATGCCACAAAACCCCTTTCATGCTTATAACAACCCCGCTACTGTAACAATTACAGTATAATCTTACCGCCAATGTCCGCTGTAGTCTCCTGACGTGAAGCGGCTTCTCTGCCATTCCCACCAAGCTCATGATCTCGAGAAACTCCCTCTCATCGCTTGTCATGATCTGGTCAATGTCATCTCCACCCAGAGATATAAAAATGTCATAGTATTGTACCAGCTTTGCTTTGAACAAGATTGCTTGTAATTGCCATTCTGATAGGTTTGTCGGAGATCTCATTCCAGTCAGGCTACAAGTTCAAGTTTCAAAATGTATTTTAAAATATTTTTCAATTTTTAATATAAGTTATATGTGGTTCAAAATGGCATATCAACCCGACTGTAATACAAAAAGAGTCATATAAGGATGTCAGTTCCATACATACTGATACCTTTTGCTATATGCTATTATATGAAGTAAAAGCTGAAAGATTCATTAAAGCGAAGGATTGTAACATAACGTAACTCACCGTTGAATCGGATTCTGGCCCAGTGTGAACGCCGAGGACGATGGTGTATTGGAAGGATCGTCATCTCCTCCTTCTGTAGATTTAGAAGTCCCCGGCTTGTCCATGAGATCACTAAAACAATATTTTAATCGTAAAGTATTCAAAAAATCTATGTTAATAAGTTATATTACACTTAGAATGGCATTACTTCATTTTTAATTTTGAGAAACTTCAAAAATTCAAAAAAATTTTTTTAATTTTAACTGGAAAAAGTTATTTTGAATGCCAGGCCTTAACATGCAAATACTATTAATTACCAAAGTTAAATCCCCTTAAAATCGTCTAAAATAAGCCTAAAAATGTAAAAAATGAAGCGAAAAGGACGATAAACTTAGAAGTTTTTGTAGAAGCGATGGAAGAGAAGGAAGTGGTCCCTTTCAATCAAACCAACACAAAAAACATCGAAAAAAGTGCCAGAGGGGAAGGAAACAGTCGACAGGTTGTTGGAAAGACTGATAAGTAAGGTAATAGTCAGTGTTAAAACAACTTTACAAAACTGAGGCTATGAGAGTAAGAAAAAGTGCTCAAAATAGCACGAAAAGTACTCAAATTAGTATGAGAAGTACTGTAATGTCTAAAAAAAGAATGCCATTAATTTAAAAAATATAAAATTTTATGTTACAGTAAGATAACATTTTAAAAAGTCAAACTAATTAGGTCTAAAAGGATAGTAGTAGGTAAAAAAACTAATGTAAAAGTCGTAAAAAGTAGCCTAAAATTAAGAAAAAGAAGCCTAGAATTGAAGAAAGTACCATATAAAGTACAAAAGGTGCATATAAAAAGTTAAAGTAGTAACATAATTATGGAAAATGTCATTATCATGACACCATCAACCATTACAATGTCATTAGTCATCATTAACCACCCCTAAAATGACAAATCTCTCGAAACACTTTTTAAGCCCCTAAAACAACATTCCCTACCTTGACCATGGCTGTGTGTAAGGTCATCGTGGCAGTGAGAGTGGACTTGCATTTTTTGTGTTACAGTAACCCACCGGCTTCCAGGCCATGCATAAAAACCCGAAAACGGGGCGGAGTGTTTTTGCGGCGGCGTTTTTTTCATGCTGGCTTTTTTGCGAGCACGATGGACGGAACGGCGACCGGCCCTCATTGTACCTATCCCCAGCAGGCACTCCAGAAGCGTATAAAAAATCAGCGCGCGTCGAGACGCGAAAAAAACAGCTCCGGGGGGCTGGCAGTGCTGGCTGGGGGAGCGAGGGCGGGTCCACTCTCGAGCTCGCTTTTTTGTTTCATGTTTATAAAAAATGACCAACACATAAAAAGTGTTCCCTTTCCTGTTCCGTTCCCGGGCGAACGCTTCGTATACACATATTGGGCGAGAATTTGGTAAATGCAATTGAAATTTCGAAATATTTTTTGAAACTGAAGATTTAAAAATATTTTTTAAAATAAAAATTTTAAAATAATTTTGAATTTTTTATTAAAAAACGTATCTCAACTTACAGTTTATTCACAAAATAAACAGAAAAGCAGATTAAAAGTTTAAAGATTATGTCCCTAAACTCCTTTTTATTAACTATAGCTTCAGAATGCTACCTTTATTTCTCTTAACCGGTCTAAAAGTACGTAGAAAAGCCATTTTAAATACAATTCAAACCTTCTCCTATTTCTTTCAAGCTCTACATGCTTTTATAACACTTAATTTACATTTATTATTATCGGGTTTTGTTATAATTTATGTATAATAATATAAACCACAGTAAAAATATAATTTATTGAACCTACAACACATACATTGCTTATTGTTTCATCTTTGCCACAAACTCCTTCATCTTCTTGAAAGCAGAGTTGTTCTTCACCTCTTCTGGAGGCTCTTTCTTGTCTAAAACATTCAAATTAACTTTTTTCTAACAATTATGTTATTCAACATGTCATTCGTTCATCAATTTATTATACTTTGCCATTTAAAGCAATCATCACGTTATACTATATGAAATAAACATTTTAACATACCTGACAGATAGTAAAACAGATCCCATTCCATGATATCTCCATTGATAAGAACATCGTACTCCTTTAGTTCGGCTTCTGACAACTTTCCCAATTCCTTATCAGCAAATCCTCCCACCAAAATGTCATTCTCCAGTATACCACGCTTTTTACTTTGGTAATACAACTTGGCTCGGTACGTTTCCAACGACGACTTTGTTGCGGCTTCAGATGACCGTAACCTTACTGTAGATGAAAGATACCTTATTGTAGGAGTGCGTAGAACAAATGTTACTCTATGCATCTTAAAGAAGATAAACCTTTATACAATATTTTATATTACATCGTAAATACAAGGTAAGTAGTCAAAGTTAAAAGATATTATAGTATAAAATATTTAAAGTAAGTATACCCTTAAGATAATCTACCAAACACCATTCCAATCAATAATAATAAGTAACGTTTATGTAATACTCTAAGTAGATATTTATTGCAACGAAGATATATATAATCTGGGAACCCGTTAGTTCTGCGTAAAACTTCTGGCACTGGTTGGATAGCTGATATACTGAGATGATAATGTGTCAACGGCAAACGAAAGGCAGGTACATACAAAATGCTGAGCTGATCAAAATGAATAATATTATAATAAGGATGATGCCACAGATCAACATGCCAACTTTCATCTGAAAATGAATTTAGATAACAATAAGGCCAACATTATTTGTATAATGGCATTCCTGTACAATAAATAAGCAAGCAAGTTACAATTACTATGGCAAACATTAAAAGATGACTAAAAACATTAATATTGACATAAATTTGTAAACATACCATCATATTCCTTCTCTGGGCTTGTTGTGCTTGATTCACGTTAGTTAACGCCTTCTGTGCGTAATCTGTGGCATACTGAACATTTGTGTCGATTCTGTCAAGTACTTCTCCCTGAAATAATTTTTTACAATATGTAAGTACCTTTTCGTTACTTTAATATTAACATATACTATCACAATCAAAATGCCAAAAACCAACATAAAATACACAATCTACTACGTTAACGCACCTGACTCTCCACTAACATAGCCATATCCTGGAAGATTTCATGTAGCTCCCGAATCGACGCTTCCAACTTTATAATGTCATCGTGTCTCGACTTCACATCTTCGTACAAACTCTTCTTGTCCCTATCCCCCATTAATACACTTACTGTGTTAAACAATTCACCTTTCTCTATAGCCTCATCTACTTGATCTTCATCTAGTTGGACTCCGGCTGAAAGTAATCGTTTTTGTAAAAGTATAACTATGTACTATAATGAAATTTAAAATTGTACTACAATCTTGCTATAATGCGGCCAAATATAATTTTCAATAACCTTTAAGAAAAAACCTACAAATCTTTAAGTACTTGGATATCGTCTTCTCGGATTGTTCTTTGTAATGAAGTTGTTCATTATTGAACTCTTTGAGCAGATTCTGAAACTTTCGAGTCAACGTTCTGCTGTGATCTCTTTTGATTCGAGATGACGCATCGTTCTGATCTCCAATCCGCTTCACTTCGTCTCCTAATCCAGTCAGAAACGCTGATATAGTCTTAGATAATGCCTTAAAGTTGTTCACAATATCGTTCATTTCTGTTTTGTACTCTAAATAATAGTAATTTATACTTTTGACAAAAATGTATGACAAATAACTGGCAGGTTAACGTGTATTGGCCAAACTATCCTAAAACACAACATTATAACAAATGAACTTACTTGTATCCATCCCAGGCGATATCAGAATCTCTCTGTGAACCACTGACAGCTTTTTCAACAACGAATCCATCTCGTCTAGCTTTGCAAGCACATTGTCAACGTTAGCGTGAAACTAGAACACATAATTTTAACATACTGCATATATTACAGTAAAATAATGATGCTACAGTACATATATATTTATTAAAAAAGCGACTACAGTATGCCTAGAACATACTATAGTAATTAAAATAAAACCCTAACCTACATTTTCCATGTCATCCCAGGCATCCTGATCAAGCAAGTTATCCGACACCACCGGAAATCCATCTTCAAGTCTAACAGATGTTCCGTTGAAGATCACACTCGGACTCGAACCCCGGGTTTGGCCACGCAACTTCTAAAATCAAATAACATACTACATATAACATAACGTAATATCAGTAAAAAGCCAAATTAATAAACAAACCTGAAGTTCGGCCAAGCGGTCCTTCATCGTCCCTTGCCCATCAGTTTCTTTCCGCTGATCGGCCACAAATATTTTTATTTTTCGTTTGTGGCAGCCCGCTTTTTTAGTATTGATTGGCGCGAAGTGTCAAAAATAGGAGAATATCTCGAAAAAATTCGAAGGAAATTTTCTCTTCGTCGAATTTCTGGATTGTCCTTATAATTTGAAGGTTTATATTTTTAGAGTATTGTTTAGTACTTTTTAAATTATCTAGAACGTTCAAAAAACCAAATTATGTTGTTAATATTATGTGGGTATTAATATTGGTATTTTCAGAAACATGGCTAGTGCTGGTGAGTCGATTTTGGCCTTGAAAGGAGAAAGAACCTCTGGTAACTCCATCAGAAGCCAAAATGGTGAGTGATATTGTTTATTTACTGTATATTTCTTAAATTTAGTTATGGCAGCTGGAGCTATTGCTAATGTTGTCAAAACTTCATTGGGACCAGTCGGCTTGGACAAAATGTTGGTCGACGATGTTGGAGACGTCACGGTAACCAACGATGGAGCTACTATCCTTAAGATGTTGGAAGTTGAGCACCCAGCTGGCAAAATTCTGGTCGAATTAGCTCAATTGCAAGATGAAGAAGTCGGAGATGGCACAACTTCTGTTGTTATTGTCGCTGCTGAATTGTTGAAGGCTGCCGACGAACTTGTCAAGCAGAAATTGCATCCAACTACTGTTATCAATGGTTACAGACTGGCTTGTAAAGAAGCTGTCAGATATATGACTGAGAATCTGTCATTTACCGTGGAAGAGCTGGACAAAGCTAACTTGATCAAGGCCGCCAAGACTTCGATGTCTTCCAAATTGATTGGATCGTAAGTGAAGTTTATAAATTTAGTTTTTATTTTGAATACTTTTAGAGTTATGTTATTTTAAGGTAATTATGTCTGTTTTAGTGACGCTGACTTCTTTGCCAATCTTTGTGTTGAAGCCGCTCAATTGGTCAAGGTTGTGGAGCCTTCAGGAAAGAACATCTACCCAATTACAGCTGTCAACGTGTTGAAAGCTCATGGTAAATCATCCCGCGAAACACAATTGGTAAAGGGATACGCTCTAAACTGCATCAGAGCTAGCGATGGTATGTTACATTATTTTGATCGATTTATCAAGTTTAGAGAAGTTAGAAACATCTTCTAAAATTATTTTTCAGCTATGCCAAGACGAATTGAGAACCCAAAGATTGCTTGCTTGGACTTTTCTCTTCAGAAAGCTAAGATGCATTTGGGTATTTCTGTTGTTGTTGAAGATCCTGAGAAGTTGGAAGCCATCCGACGAGAGTAAGTATATCTACGTTTAGTTCGTTATCTATAAGATTTATTTTTAAAAGCTTTTGTTTATTACAGTGACATTATGTTGTTTTAGGGAGATGGACATCACCAAGAGGAGGATTGAAAAGATTCTGAAGTCTGGAGCCAACGTTGTTTTGACCACTGGTGGAATCGATGACTTGTGCCTTAAACAATTTGTTGAAGCCGGAGCGATGGCTGTCAGACGATGCAGAAAGATCGACTTGAAGAGAATAGCCAAAGCTTGTGGAGGTGGGTAAACTGATTGAATTTTAAAATGAAAAAATTTTATTTTTGTTTTTTTAATATTGAACATAATTTTGAAAGTAACTTTTTATCTTTTTAGCTACATTGACTGCTTCTTTGGCTACCCTAGAAGGAGATGAACAATTCGATTCTGCTTGGTTGGGATCGGCCGATGAGATTGTCCAAAAAAGAATCTCTGACAACGAACTCATTCTTATCAAAAACACCAAGGCCAGAACCTCAGCTTCTGTTATCTTGAGAGGAGCCAACGATGTTATGCTAGATGAGATGGAACGATCTCTTCACGATGCTCTGTGTGTGGTTAAGCGGGTTCTGGAGAGCAAGAAGCTCGTAGTTGGAGGTGGAGCTGTCGAAGCTGCTTTGAATGTATATCTTGAAAACTTTGCTACCACATTGGTGAGTTTTTTGGTGTTTTATAGCATTCTTAGTCATATGAACAAACATTATTTTATGTTTTTGAATTGCAGATTTGCCATTTTTTTACTAACTTACAATTCTTGTAGGCTAGCCGAGAACAATTGGCGGTTGGAGAGTTTGCCAACTCTTTATTGGTCATTCCAAAAACTTTGGCTTCGAACGCTGCCAAAGACGCGACACAATTGGTTGCCAAGTTGCGAGCATTCCACAACAAATCGCAACAAGACAAGAGTATGGTACATCTGAAGTGGGCTGGTCTGGACCTAGAGAACGGCGAGATCTTGGACAACAAGGAAGCCGGCGTCTTCGAACCTCTAATCAGCAAAGTCAAGAGTTTGAAGTTTGCCACAGAAGCTGCGATCACCATCCTTCGTATCGACGACCTTATCAAACTCGAGAAGGAAGAGCCCCGAGGTCAAGACGAATGCGACGCCTAAGTTGTTGACAGCCGCCTAAACATTGTTGCTAAATTGATATCCGCCCGTTCTCAACTGTTCTCAATCTCTGTAATGTTCTTGTTGTGCTTTTGATAAATAAGTTTGAATAAATGATGCTTTATTGCCTCAGGCATGGATAGTGATGATTTATGGATAAAGGTTATAAAAAACATAAATATCAGTTTATATTTATGGCCATCTGCTATGAAACTTTTAAAAAGTTCCAGAATAAAACGAGATATGGGGTTGGTAACCTTTTTAAATATCTAACATAGGTAAAAAATATTTATTTGGATATGCCATGATAAGGTAAACCTATGAGATGACACAGTTGTTGTTATCGCCGTTCTTCGGAGTCTGTAGATGCTTCAGAATTACTTCTTGAGACTCGAGCTTCTTGGCAAGTCGAGTATATTCTTCTTCTCTGGTCTTCAACTTCTTCTTCAGGTCTTCCAATAGTTCTTTTCTTTGGGAAATCTGCTTCAGAAGTATGTCTTTCAATCTGAACGCTGATTTGGTGTTGTTGTTGATCTTTTCTATATCATCTTTCAGCATGGCATTGACACCTTCAAGTTCTTTCACTCGTCCATCCCCAGTTCGCGAGCTTTGTTCCAAGATACTTGTTATGGAAACCGTGTCATCAATCTGGAAGCAGAATTATGAAGTTGTAAACGCTAATTTTACTGATTTTGAAATATTCTTAGATAACATACGTTGTCAATGTTGTTAGTGGTGTCGATGCTCATGAGAGTGGTGCTCAGTTCGAGTGGGATAACTTGGAGTTCTTTTTGGATGCGATTAGACTTCCATACCTGCTTCAACTCGGCTTCAGAATCGATTTTGATTGCCTGAACAACAAGACGATGATGGGGGTTGAATCTGTTTCCGACCAATTCGATCTTCATCTAAAACAAGATATGTCTGCATGTATATTAGTTCTGTATATAGGTACATAAATTGCAAATTTATCTACCGGGTCATACTTCAATTCGATTTCAAAACAGACAGAAGTATTTTAGGATAACTTACAGTCTGCTGAGGACGAGCTTTGGTCAAGACTCCAGAATTGGGGTTGACGATGTAGCGAGTCGGAGCATTGGTACGCATTCGGAAGGCGATCAAATCAGAATCCGCAAGATCCGGGCTTCTGGAGACAACCAATTCTTGCTTCGCGTCACATGGTTGTTCAACATCAAAGCACACGTACGTCTACAGAAGGTTTAGGTAATTCTTACATCTTCGTTAAGTGATTTTTACTTAAAATAGGAAAAACAAAGATACCTGATCTGCAGTAACCAAGGAGAGGGTAGAAGTGACTCCAGTGTCAACGTCACGATCATCTGAGAAGGTTCGGCTACTAGTTCTGCTCATAACTCTGGAAGATCGACCGACTTCTTTTGCAGTTTAATAACGGTATGTTTTTCAAAGTTTATTTATGACATTTTTTGTTCAAAATAGTTGAATTTTCAAGTGCATTTTAAATATTTGTGTCATCAAGAACAGTATTTTTGAAAGGTGTTAACTTTCTTTTGACCATTTATTTGACCTGTATTAAAGCTAATATTACTTTTTTGTTTTTTTTTCATAAAGTTTAGTCTATTCTATATGCTATTATATTCAAAAATGCTTGTTATCGTCCATCTTCCACGCTCAAAAATGTAAAATGATCTACGATTACTACCCAAAACAATATATTTCGTTTTTAATAACTATATTATCCATGTTGTGTCCTACTTTTGCGCAGTTCACGCCTTTTACCTCCACAAACCCCTCCCACACCCAATAACCAAATTTGCCGCAAAGCTCTGCGGCGGTGTAATTTCGCAAATGCGACACGCGTTGACGGGTTTAGCGGCTGATTGGCGGCGCGTTACTAAGCAACCGAGGAAACTGTTGCGCGACAAACAATCTGAGGCTTTATTCGGAATGTAAATTCATGCAAATAGAGGGAATGTCTTCAACTTTGGGGAGGGAGGGACTGTTTGTTCTTCTCCCTTTGCCCCAGCTCTTTTTCGCGATCTGTACAGGTCCTGAGGCGTCACAACGACGATGTTATCATGATAACCCGTTGCGGCCGGCTGGACGGTTCTTCCGTTTCCTGTAATCAGTTTAATTCATATTCTGGGAGGTTTTTGAATTTCGGGAATTGTTTCCATTTTAAATTCAATTCTGAAGAGAAAAGATGTTTTAGGTATTAGTCATCGTATGTTATAGCTATACTGGCGACTTTTATGGCTTTTATTGTACATCTTCTTTTGATTAAGTTATCTGGTCTTGTAAAGTATAATACGAAATGCTTTATGCTCTTTCGGGCTTGACCTATATTAGTATAGAAGTTGTCTGAAAAGACTTCAGAGGGATTTCACGGTTATTAATACAATTGCACTAGGTCTCGCCAATAAACTTTTGGATCATATTGCTAGGCTTTAAAATGTCATTTTATCATTCATTTTTTTATAAAATACTTTTGATTATGATTGTTATGATGCCCTTTGTCATACCACTGCGTTCACAAATTAATGACATTAAACTCCCAAAAACAAGTCTTAAAAATAGTTTTTGGACACTTTGAACCTAACCCACCTTGAGCATCGACTCCAGACTGGCTCGGCTTGATCCACACTCAAGGACATTGGCTTGTTGTTTTTGTTTTGGCCGAGTACAAGGTAATAGCTGGAGCAGGTAACTGATGAGCCGAGGCCTGTTCTCGGCCCTAATCCGTCTTCGTTCCATCGATCTGTCATCTAGAACACGAGCACGTTGTTGGGCGTACTCCTCCAGCCACGATGCTCTTCTGTAGAAGGCTACATCCGATGGCACGCTGCTCTCTGAGAACAGCGATGACCACATACTCGATCGCATGGAACCCTAAAGCAAGATTAATGATTGATCTGATTGATCATTGTGTCGCACATGTGTTACATGCTTTTGGGAGTTATGGTTTAATTGAGCTAGGTATCAATTTGGACTGGTTTCGAAGAATAATCCAGTTAAAAGCTGAGTTAAAGAGTTCAAGACAAATGACTTGACAATTGTTTTGTCACGCTCCCTCTCGTTTGCATAAAACACCCTTATCAGTCATGGATAACATCACGTTTCTATCAAAGAGATCGCCTTACCTGACTAGTGGTGCTCTTGCACATGTCTGGTGCTTCTGCGCGGAGCTTCATAACAAAACCAGGAGGAAATATGGTGGCAGACAAACGGTTGTTATGCCCTGAGGGTAATGAACCTGAGGGAAGAATGCCTGTCTCGATGACAGTTGTCACACTCATCATCTGCTCGTATTATGTCCAAATCCTTTACCTTGATATATGCAAGGTCATTCCGTTTACGTGGCCTATGTTTTCGCTTTGATATAGCTGTCGTCTACCTTAATATATGTTTCATCTTGGGATGTCCATCGTGTTGTCTTTTTATGTTATTGTACTGTTTACCATGCTATACACTATTATCTACCACAGTAAATTCTTCATGTTTTCCTCGCTCTCTTGCGACGTCTAGAGACTTTCGGGACGGGTATTTGCATAAGATGAGTCATTCTTTCCCTGACCCTGCGGCGGTCTTTGTTTGTCTTGGGACCCGCGAGGTTAGCAACGGTCAGCCTCGAGCCTCCGCTCTCGAGAAAAGGTAATTTGAATATTTCCCTTGCTATTCGACTTTGTTGCGAGCTACTGCCCAGCTTTCTTTCTAATAACATCTAATACCTTTTGTAATAATACCATCTGCTACGTGGTTTATTACCTGGATATTTTGATATTATTCTTTCAATACTAGGTATCGATCGCAATTAAAAGAAAATACAAATACAATATTGTGCTACTTATTATATTATGTTACATTCTAAATATTGATGGTAATAAAATAGTGATAACATTTACATTTTCTACAGTTTTCTTTGTTACAGTACCCTTAATGCTGCCCTACCGTTCAGAATGTGGATAACATAACCATCGTATCATGTCGTGTAACCCATGTTGCGGATGGCGTCTCAAAGATGCCTCCGCTACAATTGGCATTTGGTCATGTGTAAGTTTATATATTATACTATGGTATTTACCAATGATTTTGGCGTATGTTATCTATTATGTTGAGTTATGATTTTATTTTTAATGATATATAATCTTGATTTATGTTGATATACTAGGCCTGGGAGTGCGGTCTGCGAGTTTTTGAAGCTTTTACTATCACTTATATCACAGTATTTTGTTAGAATAAACTTAAATTACTGTACATTTTGTAACTTTACAGTACTTTTTTTTAAGATACAGTACTTTTGTTAATGTAACTATGCTTAGCTGTATTCTCTGGCTGTACTGGGTATGTTCGCCTGGCAGTGGGGGGTTCTCAGTCAATGCCAACATGTCACAATGGCACAGTCCAACCTACAATGCGAGTATTACTGTCCGTGTGTCGGTGCTAGTACAGCGCGAACGTCAGCCATAATCGAAGGTAATTGATGGTATAACAATGCTTTATTATAATTTACTTTACAGTAGACTGTACTTACTGTAGTCCGCACTCCGTATCTCCCGGGCCTGGTCGTCGTATTTTAGCCGTTTTTGAGCTTTTACTATTATGTTTTGGCAGTAAAAGTAATGCTATATCATGCCTATGTATGCCTTTTTTAAGAGATATGACATTAGTTTATGCTAATTAAGTTGATTAACTATGCGTGGGGTTGTAGATATACGACGTTCTGATGTTGTCCTTAATGGGATGGCAAATGGCGGCGATAAAATACGAAAAAGACCGCGCGGCCAATACCCTGTTACCTAATTATAACACGTATGGGCGGTACGACATCCCCTCCTATTACGAGAGTTACTGGCAGTCGCCGGAGGAACGGTATTACACAGGTAATTGACTTGATACGGAGTGCGGTACTGTAGTTTATTGTTGTTAATTGTTGTTAAATTCTTACAGTATTTACGATAGTTATTTGTATATGTTTATAAGTTAGAATATTAGATGATATAGTGTATATCTTGTGTTCTAAAATACTTACGTAATGTTTTAGCGCTGTTCGTGGTCCAGATTCTCTGCCTAATCACTTCGTTGTTTCACCTGTTCGCATCGCTGGGATTACTGTACGGAATTCATACGGTAAGTCTATCATATAACACCGTAAAAAATAAGCATATGTTAAAATATTTTTTATATTTTTTAGTGGTCGCGTTACCTTATCCTGCCATGGATCATAACCACATTGTGTACCATACTGACTTCTTTGGCTTACTGTATCACCTGGTGGGCAGGTGATGTAAGAGATTACTGGTTGGTACTCACGATTCTTGTTTTCTTCACAATTATTGTTAATGTAAGTGTCGACCGATTGAAACAGTTTTTTTTTATTCGTCCTGATAGTATAGTATGGTAACCGAAACCCATAGTATAGTAAGACCAAAAACCAATACCAATTAATATAACTTTTAATGTTTTATATTCAAATTTTAACCTTTCAGACGTACTGCTTTGTCACTGTATGGATATTCTACAAAAGAATGAACGAAGAACTAAAGTACTACGAGGGAAAGAAGGCCAATAAGTATAACAAGTTTCCTCCACCTAACCAAGGCTTCGTATACGATCCAGATGACGACTTCAGATACCCTCATCCAGATGCCAGAATGACAGAAGAGGAGTTCAACTGGAGGAACGACAACATGCCTATGCCTGAGGAACGGTTCGACAACATTCCAGGAGATCCCATGCATCCAGGGTACATCGACGACAATCGTCCCAAGAGTGTTCCGGTGAGTCATGTGGTATCTTTAGTATGAGATTGTGTTGGATATATCTTTAGTGTCAAGCTTATAAACTAACATTAGTTATCATTATTTTGAAGTTATACCCATGTATAATGTATTGCTTTAGCCCTTCCATCCCACCCCTTACCAGTACGATGACTTTGCTGATGTCCCACGACAAGTTAGTCGCCATTCTCATCGCAAACACTCTTGTCACTGTCATCGACACAGAAAGCCCAAACGACGACACCGAAGCCGACATCACAAGGACGACGTCTGCTCATCGTCGTGCTCCACCGAATACACTGGTACCGAAGAGACGGTGAGTACGCATCCAGCTGGTCGACGACATCACTCACATCACGACCATCGTAGGAGAAGTCACTCCAGATGTCTTCACAGAGCACC
Source organism: Bursaphelenchus okinawaensis (assembly GCA_904066225.2). Taxonomy (NCBI): domain Eukaryota; kingdom Metazoa; phylum Nematoda; class Chromadorea; order Rhabditida; family Aphelenchoididae; genus Bursaphelenchus; species Bursaphelenchus okinawaensis. Next base: position 6,635,359 of record CAJFCW020000002.1, on the reverse strand, counting down.
GTCGCCCAAGTCTCAGAAGACTGCCGTCGTCCAGGTGGATCCAGAAGAATTGAGTCGTGGAGACTCGAATGTGGGCACGCTGATGAGTAACGGTGGCTTCACAATACCTCAGCACATTGTCATACCACCAGAGACCAATGCCGACCCCACCCAGCCTCGGAAATACCAGATCAACTCGGAGATCACCATCTCCTACGATCCGAAGCAAGACGCGCCCCAGGAGGGGCTACAGTATCCACGGAGTCCTAATGTAAGTACCTATGCATTGTTTTCTATTTTATATCAAAGAATATGGTACCGGGTAAGACCTATGCTTAACTCATAGTAAGATATACCTAATATCATACTAATAACCGTAAAATGAAGCAAGATTCTTCAATAACGTGCCATTTTCAGCCAATTTCCTTCACATCGAACGTCTGAATCTCTTCCTATATCACTTACTGCCGCAGGGATTTGTTGTAATTTCCGGTTTATTTATTTTGGAAATGTAAATAAATTTGTGTAAGTACGTTTTGGCACAATAAACATGACATAAACAATTGTTGGCCCGCTCCCAGGGCGATGAGTGACGATCGTTATGAAGGCCCAATTAATCATCTTTCGTAAGCGATGGCCCCAGACGAGGGCGTTCGCGACCCCTCACTCGTTCTTGGGATGGCACCTGCGGAAAAAGGAAATCACTGCAAATCAAGTTTGGGCAGAGAGGGCGGCCGCCACGGCCTAGAGGCATCCCCCCAAACCGAACGGAATGGCCAAAAAAGACGCCTTAATTTGCACGCAGCTCCCGAACTCAAAGTTAAAGTTGTGGTGGGAAAATGAGCGGCGCTTCTTCGTCGACTGCGGCCTTCTTAAGGCCCTGGGGTCGTTTTCCTCCAAAAACTGTTGACCCATTCGTTTGACGAAGATTAGGCTGAATGTTCCCTAATGGGCCGGCTTCCGGGATTTCTGGCCTCCAGTCATATTCATGTTTTTGTTTACCTGATCTATAGTATCATTCCTATTATGATTTCTACGTGGCCGCTCTGACTAATCTATCCTACGCGGTGGGATGAATAAGAATCCTTTTAGACATTCCGCCAGACATTATACTTGGCTTTTAGATGGTTATCATAGAGAGTATCAATTTAAAAAACAGCTGGATGGTTTTATCAAACGGTCCGCTTTGTATGATTGATGCCCAAATTAATAATTTCAAATGACAATCTCGAGGAAACCCATCTGGGAGCGTTACACATGCGAAGTGAGAGTTGCCCAGTTTCATTAGGTTGCGTGTCCCAAAAAAGAACGGCCTCAGGGCCCTAATGGCGGTGGCATTGACAGCGGCCAACTTAAAGGACCAGCTGTGTGTGTGGATGGCCTCTTCTATCAAAAAAGCTGCTGATCATATAAACTTCTTCCACTTCGGGCCAGACAAACCTGAAGCTTACCGGATCTCCTTTTTCCTTTACTTCCGAGGCTTTCGCTTCTGAATCCCGGAAAATGGAGCCGGAACCGTAGAGCTCGGTCGAACCGCTTGCATATTGTTGTTGTTTTTGTTGTACCTGTTGCTGGTACTCGGGTTGCTACGTCACATGACGAATTGAAGAATGACGTTTCGGATTAAAACTTTCGATCACTAATATTTGGTTCCTTGGCCTTTGTTTTCAACGTGTTTTCTTCGCGATTGTTTATGAGAAGCTTTTATGTATCTAGTTTTACTATAATGATGATAAACCTTATAATACCTCGTTGATACTTCCTAATTTGCTATTTACATTTTGACAACCTCTATATCATTATGCGACAAGGTCGATTACCGTTATAAAATCACATTATAATGCCTTTTATCACCTAGATTCGGCAGCCAGCCCCGTTCACAACCCGCTACACATCTGATGCCCATCCATTTGGCCCGCTTCAGCTCCAGGGGCTGATTACAACTACAGCCTCGCTTCCGTTCACCGTCCATGTAACAAGATGAGTGGGCCCAATTCCGTCGACGCTCCCAATTCCAAAACCGGTTCTTCCAAGCCCTGCGGCAAATTCACTTATCCTCTTATTGTGTTACTAATATTACTGTTACTGACGACGTTCGCCTTATTAGGGTACCTAATATGGGATAAGGCGGCGCAAGCGTCGGTTTGTATGACACCCGGCTGCATACACACGGGTAAGCCTAAGCAATCTCTGAATTAATGAAATTGAATCTCTAAAACCTATAAGACAAAAGAGAAACCTTACCTTTTATCAAAAACTTGACAAAAATGTAAAAACAGAACACTAACATAATATTGTTTTAGCATCGATTATCTTAAACTCGATGAACGCGACGGCAGATCCATGCAACGACTTCTACGAATATGCGTGTGGAAACTGGATAAAACAACATCCCATTCCCGACGATGCCCCCTCGGTTTCAAATTTTGAAAACCTAGGGCAAGATCTGGAATTGGCCCTCAAAGGTGAATATTCATAAGTAATTTTTAAAAACTCCCATTCTATTTTAAATATTATATTTTTATTTCAAAATTTATTTCCGCCAGTAAAATTCCATTTTTTGTCCGACAATTTTTTGTTTCAAAATTTTAGGTAAGACTCGAGCGAAATGTCAATAATTGTGACATTTTGTTTACTTTTAATTGGTTTTTGTTTCCTCGGCGGAAGTGAAGAGTTTTGCCTGTTTTTAACACGTTTTAGTGCTCTCAATTAGTACTGATTTATTTAAAAAACAATTACGATTATTTTCAGAGCTGCTGGAGGAGGAATACGATCCGAAGATTGATGGGGATGCTGTGAAGAAGGCGAAAAAGTTCTACAAAATGTGTCTCAACGAATGTAAGCGGATATAAATCATGTTAAAGACGTGATAATAGCCCTTATAATAGGGGAATTTAATGTTAAATGCATGTTAATACGACAAACTGTTGAAATTAAGCATGAATATTGTCCTACAAATTATAAAAGGGGTTAGTTTTAAGCAATTTAAAATATTTTAGCCGAGATCACGAGTACATGGCGAGCGATGTTCGATGAAGTTCGCCGAGAGTTCGGCGGATGGCCTTCATTAGAGCCTGTTGGAGCACCACATTCTATCAGTATTGAGCGACTGTATGGTATCATGGTAGCCAAGTTCAGAGCAGACTCTTTGTTCAAAGCTACAGTCCAGCCAGACGACAAGAATTCGGAAAAACACGTTTTGTTGGTAAGTTAGGACAAGTAAAATCATAACTTTAGAAAAAAATTATACTTTTACGTGAAATACTTCAAAGATAATATTTTACTTTAGCTATACGATATTGTTAAAGTGATTTATGAAAAAAGGACATTATTTTGTGTTTTAGATTGACCAACCGGCTTTGAATCTGTTTGCTCGTGACTTCTACATGTTGTTGGAGACAGAAGACGAACGGTTGGCCTACAGAACCTTAGTAAGAGATGTTTTGGTACTTTTGAACGCCGATGCCAGCATTGCTGAACGAGATTCTATCGAGATTCTGAAGTTTGAAACCGAATTGGCCAACGTAAGGGTTTTGTTAATATTATTTTAAAACTGGTACAATACACAATTTTTATGATTTTAAATTTTTTTAAACGTTTTACTAGTTTAAGTGAGTTAATATTGTGGGATAAATCACAAGAATCTAATCGAAATGATATAGATAACAGTAGCAGAAGATCAACGGCACGATATCTCGGAGTTGTACACGAAATGGACGATCGGAGAGATGAGAACTCAATTCAGAAACTTTGATTGGCTTTTGTTTTTCAACACCATCTTCGAGAACATCAAGGACAAGAACGACACGGTCATCAGGTTTGCTGAAGACACAGAAGTCGTCATCTATGGAGTCGACTTTGTTCATCGCTTCGACAAGTTACTGCCACAGTTTGAGACAAGGTAAGAGTGTTAAATTTTGGCTTTTGCTAACTATATCAATCGAATTGGTTGTTATTAATTTGGATATTTTGATCAATGAATATTATTTTCTTATAATATGATATTGTTTTAGGGTAATTGTAAACTACTTGTCATGGTGCTGGTTCTTTAAAGCCATGCTACGCGATCTGCCAGATCCTTTTGCTTTGACAATGTTTAAATTCTATAGAACGTTGAACTGTAAGTGGCTTTACATAATTTTTTTTCTGAATATTACAAAGAATTAACAAATTTAGGTAACAAAAAACTATTTTTAATCAAAAATTCATTGAATCATAACACTTTGTTAACTTTATTCTACATTTTCAGTGATGAGTGTCCAAAAGCTGCGATGGCATGGCTGTGTCACTCGAATCAACAGTATCATGCCCATGGCCACGTCCAGTATCTATATTCGAAATCATTTCGATCACGAGGCCAAGACTCAAGTAGAAGAGATGATCTCCTTGATCATGGAAGCCTTCGTAGAGCTACTGGAAGAGGAAGATTGGCTGACGAAGGAGACCAAAGCCTTTGCCAAAGAGAAGGTCCACACCATGAATCAGAAGATTGGGTACCCAGACTATCTGAACGACTCCAAGGCTGTGGATGCAGAGTACAATAGATATGTCCTCAAGAATGGAGACTACTACAGAACCAAGTTTCAGTTTTATGAAATGTACCAGAAGGACATTCTGGAGAGGATACGGATGCCAGTGGACCGGGAGCGGTGGGTGGCTGGGGCTGCTTTGGTCAACGCCTTCTACAGTCCTAATACCAACGAGATCAGTAGGTTTTACTGATTTTAAAGGACTTTTAATTTTTTTAAAATGACTTTTTGGTTATGTTTTGTAGTGTAGTTTTAGAAATTAGGGTTGTTATTACGTATATTAGATAATGAATTTGATTTCCAGTTTTTCCTGCCGGAATCTTGCAACCAGTCTTCTACAACAAACACTTTCCGCGATCAATGAATTATGGTGGAATTGGAGTTGTTATTGGACATGAAATAACTCATGGTAGGTTGGAGAGTTTAAAAAGTTTAAATTTGTTAGCTTTTGTAAGTTTTAAAGTTGATTTCGGCATTTTTTTGGTATTTTTTGCATTTTTTATTCGCATTATTAGATTGTTCAAATAATTCTGTACCCCTAGCCGCGAACATTTGTTTTGAAAAGAGGCACTAAATTATTTTAAAAAATTGATATATTAAATATTGTTATATTTGGATGTAAGATCAACTTTTAATTTATTTAATTTAGGTTTTGATGACCGAGGACGACTGTACGACAACTTGGGTAACATACGACAATGGTGGGACAACGCTACGATTGTCAAGTTTGAGGAAAAGGCACAGTGCATTGAAAATCAGGTAAAACTGTCACTAATAAATTGAAACTGAAGTGAAAATTTAATTTTTGTTTTAAATTTTTATTTTCTACTGTACTTTTGAAGGTAAATTATTGTTTTTTATTTTTGTGGTCACACACATAGCTAAAGTAATGTTTTCAGTACTCGAACTACGTCCTGGAGCAGATTTCGATGCGAATAAACGGCCGAAGTACGAAAGGAGAGAACATAGCCGACAATGGTGGACTAAAGCAGGCCTACCGAGCTTACAAAAAGTACGAACAGTACCATCCAGTACCACAAGCACTACCTGGAGTTAACCTAACACAAGATCAGCTCTTCTTCCTTAACTATGCTCAGGTCGGTTTTTATTCAGGATTAGATGACTTTAGGTAACATCTTGGGGTTATGCTTGCTTTAGACTTGTATGGGGTGATAACCCTTACATTTATGGTTAAAAATCTTGCTGCTTTTAAATATAATGACGTTATTAACTTAAAATATATTGTTGTAGATCTGGTGCGGCATCATGAACGACAAGGAAGCGATTCGCAAGCTCCGAACATCAGAACACTCCCCCGGCCCAATAAGGTAATTTGTCGTTACTCTAGAGTATTTCAGGCTAATTCAACTTAAGAACTCTTACGTTTCTTAAGAAGCCTTGAGGAGTATATTTAACTCTTTTAAAGAATACCCACAGTAATTGGCTTCGTTTACAGAGTAAAGGGGCCCTTGTCGAATTCTCACGACTTCGCGGCCGCTTACAATTGTCCGGTGGGATCGGCGATGAATCCGCTGAAGAAGTGTCGCGTCTGGTGATGGATAACGTTATTACCTAACTATTGGTCTCTTCTGGGGTCTCTCTGATCATTCGTAGTCTGTAGAGGTCTAGACGTAGGGTTAGAAGATCTACAGATTTTTTCGTATTTTATGGTTTTAAATTTGAATTTTTATAAATTTTAATAATTTTAAATTTTCATAATTTTTAATGTTTTTTATACTTTTTGGTAGGTGTTTTATTACCTTTTTGTGTCATATTTTGTAGTTTCTGTGAAATATAGTACTTTTAACAATTCTAAGTAGTACTTAACGTCTTTGATCGTACGGTAATATCTGAAAAATGTGTAAAAACTACAGTATCTATTGTATTGTGCACTTTCTTAAGACTTTTTATAGTGCTCAGTATAGTGCTCAGTGTAATGTAGCTTCAGTACGAGAAAGAGTACTGAATCGGTATTATAGTAGTAGGAAATCAAATTAAAGATTCGTATTTTCATACACATTTTTATCACTTTTTCAAGGATTTTACTGTTGTTTTTGTAGCCAGTAATATTGTTTTGTTTATCAATTTACTATGTTAAGATGTTTGTGTTACGTAGTAACTTTTTACTGTATGATTGAGTAATAAACTTGTTCACATTTTACATAACTCTTGATTGTTTTAGTGAATAACGGTTTTTTGGCATTATAACTATGACATTTGGCTCTGTCATTAGTCTTATATTGATGTAGATCAAAGTTGGTTTGTCTTTAAATTTTACTGTAAGTTTTATGGTCGTTTTTATGTTTAATACTTTCTTACCATTGTTTGTAATTTTCAGATGTTACTATGAATTCTTAGTATGTTGTGTGAGCAGTAAAAGGCCTAAATTTTTGTTTTTTGATGGTTTGTGCCTTTAGGCAGTTGAGTGTGTTGTTTTCTGATTTACTGTAGTGTTTTAACAAGTACGTACGTGACTGTTTTCAAGAATTGGCTATTTGTGTATCTTAAATTGCTGTTTATACTATCACAACTCTGTAATCTTCAAAATGTGTCATTTTTGGTATCTTAGAGTGTGTCATTTAACCAAATGTGTCATTTCTGATATTCTTGGGCATGTAATCTTAAAAACGTGTCATTTGTGCCATATGTAATCTTAATTCTAACATATATAATTTTTCTTGTGGCATATATAATGTTAAAGTCATCCTTATAATTAACCTCATCTAAAACTGGATACTACAGTCATCGTACTACACTATAGCATCAGAGTGGGCACTACAAATTGCTGCAAACAACAATATTATTATATAATTGTGGAACCTGAAACCTCGGAAATTCGGCCGCCTCGAAGCTGGCTTCAGATTTAAGGGAGTGGGAAAACGAGGATTTGAGGGCGTTGCTAATTCCTTGTTTTTGAGCTGTTAAAAGGATTCTTGGACACTTGTCTCGGCCCCACTCCACGGAACCGGTCCATCGAACACAATGTGCTCCAGAATCCTCACCCTCCTCCTTCTGTTGGTATCGTTGTTGGTCATCAGTGCAGAGGTCAGTTGGTTACGGTATTTGAGTGTGGGCCAGGGTTACCGTAGGGAATGATGAGTTTGTTAAACTAAATTAGGGTTAGCTAGGGCTTAACGTGCAATAAGGAGCTTTTTTTAAAGATAAAATATGATACTAAGATCAATGTCATATTAAAAGTAATATTTTTAAGGGTTTTGTCATATTTTATCAATAAAACGACAATTTTATATCAAAAATGAACATTTTTATGTAGATAACGTCATTCGAATAGTCGTATCTAGCAAAGGTCAGATACGAAATACGAGACGATGTTTATGGGTATGCTATATAACTTAAGCCTCTCTCTGTACTTGTGCAGTACATTGTAATTCAAGTATGACAAAGTTAATTATCTTTTGAGCCACGTCATTAATTGAGGCTTAAAATTAATTTTCTTTGCTATATTATCATAGGTATCCTTGTTGTTGTGACTTTTTCAAACCTTGACGTCTTTTTGAAATACCGTATCTTTTACCTCAAAAAGATACTGTATTTTTGTCAAAAATCCCGGATTTTGGAGATTTACTGTACTAAATCACAGTTCTAAACCAACTTTTTATAGCTTACTGTTTTTTTCAAAATTTAAAAACCTTTAAATTACCGTACCCATTCCAGAAACAACGACTAACACCCCTATACGGTATGTTGAGACCGGGCTCCCTTCGCCTCAACAGTCGCCAGCTGAGGTCGGAAAGTGTACCATTGGCAGAGTTGGCCGACCAACAGTATCCCGCCCCACCCCCTCACATGGTCCAGATCAAGCGGGAGAAACCGATGCTGATGGGCTACGGCTGGGAACAGTGCGAGTTCAGTCCGATGAGCTGTCTGTTGCGACGACGACGCAGTGCCAACAACGCCTAAGAGCACCAACTTGTTTAGTGCCCGAGGGTAGCATTTTTGGTACTGTTTCCCGGCTGATGACATCAAATGGTATCAGTTCTACTATTAATGGAACTAACTTTACTCTCAATGGTACCACCAATACAACACCCAGTAGTACCCAACCTGGTAGTGCCAGAGGTATCTGTTAAGCACGTCCGAGGATACCATCTACTGTAATATTGTTACCTTCCTTATGTCACCTTAGTACCAACTACTGTTCTAGTACTGATACCACCTTCAGTAACCCCTAAGGGTGTTACCCCAAACCCCTAAGGCCGTTTGAAGAACTTAATGCCTGAGGGCTAGAAACTGTCTCTGTCTCCCTCTCTCTTTCCCACGCTCTCTCTCTCTAGTTGACTCACTGATCGGATCTCCCATTACTTTGGTTTCAGATGTGTATGTATATTATTAATAAAACATAAAACAACTCGAAGGCACTTTACAATGGCAGTAATCGATAGTGGCAGGCCGTCCAAAGGGTCTCGGAATTATTGCACGGTGCAATGCTTAAAAACAGAAGGTCACTCGCAAAAAACAAGATTTCCGAGAATGTTTGGACCGGCCTAGTATAACAATGTGTTTTCACTCAAATGTAACCGGTTTGTCATCGACGGGTTTGGAAGGCCGTCGACGAAATTCCTGGCTAGGAATGGCCAGAGGGGATTCTGGATTGGGCTGTTTTTTGCGCGACGAACGACGCTTTCGAGATGATCTGGATGACATTGATAAAGATTTTAAAATACGTCAATATAATTTTATTTTAATGTAAAATACGTCATTCGTAACCTGCTTTGAAATAAAAAAATTTTAAAAATTGTTTACTTGTCATATTAAACCTTATCATTATGATACCGAATATCCAAAAACTCACCGTTTGGACCCGTCTCTCTTGCTCATTACCCGATTGTACGGTACTTGATAGCACGAACATGAACATACTGATATCGTATCAGCATCGGCTGTCTTTGGCAACGCTAGCCTTCGCCGCCGCGTTGGACTTGAATTCAGACTGTCATCGGAAGAGTTGGACAGACTATTCGAATACTTTCGACGACCGTCCAGGCTTCGTATACTCACCTAAACACAATTATCAGTAAATGATATTATCCATCGTGAAACAATGTTAGGCGTTAAACAAGCTTTAAGGTTTTAAACTTGTGGTAGAAAGACTACTGTAATATTTTACCATGAGACAAGTAAGAAAAAGAAATCCTGACATTTTAAGACCGTTCTACGCAATTATCGATTAATGATACGTAAAATACAGAACCCTTTTAGTATGAAAATCCAACTTATTTCACTTACAAATCCTCGTTCAGCCAACTTCTGTTCTCTCTGATCTCGCTTTTCATCTTCAGTATTCAAGGTCAAGAATCTGAGTACAAGAAGATTCATGGCGGCAGAAATTACCGTAAGACCAGATACGATAAATACCACGGAAAAGAGGACGTACTCTGGCTGATTCTGAAGAGCACCGTGCTTTTGAAGCGCTACGTAATCTCCAAAACCTAAAAAAATAAATTATTCTTCAATTTTCGTTAATTCTACGGACTTTTTGACCTAATTTGTAGCCTTTATACGATGTCTTTAAGTCCAAAAACCAAACTTTACTCACCAACAGTAACCAGACTAGTAAAGCAGTAGTAGATACTGTCAAAGTAGGTCCAGTTCTCGTATCTGTGAAAGACAAAAGCCCCGGAGAAGATGATCATCAATGATAAGGTGGTGCAGATGAGTATCAAGTCGATGTGAGTGACCTTCTGTTCTCTGCCAAAACATTTCTTCATCTCCTTCAGAACAGACGCCACGAAAGTATTCAGACGCTCACCGATGGCCTGGAACATGACCAAGCCTAAGGGGATACCCGCTAATGCATACAACATACAAAAGGTTTTACCTCCGACGGTCATCGGCGTAGAATGCCCGTAGCCTAAAGGAAGACAACATTGAAGAAAAGTATTTATATTGTGATTCATAAAAACTTAATTTAAAATTTGTATAACTTCGGCCAAAAATAGTAAAATCCCTCTAAATATAGTGGTAATAGGACTAAAATACCTTACCGATAGTAGTAATCACAGTCATAGCAAAGTAAAAGGCACCGCTGAACTTCCATTGATGTCCAGCTTTGTGAGGTATGGACTTTATGATAATCGACTCCAAAATGTCATAGTCGGCCTTACTGATATTATACTTGTGGATCAGACGCTCCCGTGTTCGTTCTACTTGACTTCTCTGTAAATAAATTAGTTTTTGATGTAACCATAATGACATTTTTTGACACAAATTGTGCCTTTTATTTGTAAATACAATCAGAAATTAACTTTACGACACCTATAACAACATAAATTATAACATTCGTCTCGGAAACGAGTTAACCCCAAAGTAATATAGATTTTACGAGCTGCCAAACCCAATTACCATCAATCTGTCAACATTCCTTCAAAACTCTTACCAGCTTCAGCTCGTGCTCACTCTCCAACGCATCGAACACGGCTGCGCCCACCAGAAGATAGGTCAGAGTGCAAACGATCAACGACAATGTGCGGACATTTTGGCGTTTCATCCCATCTGGGAATCATGCACCTTCAACGTTCCGGCCTGAAAGGCAATTCAAATCGAATTAGGGCCGTTTAAAGCGAAAGTTTAGATACGAAATGGGCCAAAGTCTGCCGGATTCGAATTACTTTGGCGATTATTACAAGTAATGGTAAAGGATAAGGTTCCGGCTTTAAGTTATAGGAAGACCAAGTTATAAAGCTTTGTATATTAGGTGAAATGACAGTGTTAAAAGGCTAGATAGTTATCAAAAATATAAAATTATTAAATTTTAGGTAATTTAACGCCGATTTTTTGAAATTAAACTTCAATTTCAGTTTTTAAAAGTTTAAGACCGACATGAAAAAATCTCTTTCAACCTTAGAAATTATATATTAAACACTAAACTTCTAAAACTAAAAGTTTTGCACCAATATTGTCAAGTATAACATCAAATTCAACCAAAAGCCCCCAAAGTCCTTTCAAAACTTATCAAACCACAAGACATCTTGAAAGAATTACACTGTAAATTAAGGAGACACTTGTAGCGCCCCAAACCCCTCTCCCCATCAACAACAACACTTCAGGGTTACCGTGAAATGGCATCGTTCCGCCGTTCTGTGCGGTCTCGAAGATGAGATAATGAGTTGGCATAATTAAAGAGCCGGAATTCTGGAGCCGGGGGAGAGTGCATTAAAAGGCTTTGGGGCCAAATGTCTTGATTGTCCACTTCGAAAGGCCAAGACCTCTCTCTCCAGGCTCGCCCCGATCGAGAAAGCGGCCGAAGACAGACAGCCGTCTTCCTTCTTGCATTGTCTGACATTACACTTGTTCCCATCACTTCCTTCGTTCCCATTACATGTCACTGAACCCATCTACATCTATATTTATGTCTCATATTACTTTTATTGGCCCATGCTGTGGTTTTTAGGTAATTTTGAGAAAGAAATCAAGAAAAGAAGGTAGAAAAGATTAAAAAACACAGAGTCAAGTTTGCCGAATGGCGGGAAATCCAAATGTGGATATTATGAAACCTCAAATGTCGGGTTAAAATTCTTAAGGTTATAGAAAGTGGAGTATATACATTACACTTCGAGCCGATTTTTAGCGTTGAAATCGAACATCTACTTTAATATAAAAATTTCAATCAAACTTCATTTTTAAAAATTTAATTCAATAAATGAGAGGACTATATTTGTTACCTAAATCTAAATCTGTTGTCGTACGTTTAGTCAAAAAGTTTAAAAAAAGTTTTATTTTTACATTTTTGGCGCATTTTTTGCAAAAAATTAGAAAAAACTTTGTTTACATTGCGAGACTACCGTAACCAAGAAAGGATAAACAAATTGAACCCTATAATTAAATGTCATCAGACGTGTTTGCAAACATCTCTTTGTTGTAGTATCTTGGGTGAGATGTGCCAAGTGTAATTCGAGCAGTGATTTGACGTATATCGTTGTATCCAATTACTTTTATATCTATTTTTATCTGACATGCTTTGCAGATGCTCATTAGGTTCTTACAATTTTTACGATTACTGTGCAGTAAAGTGCATTATGTAGATGTTTTTGATGGTATTACTACTGTAAATGCAATAATAGTATGTTCAACTGATAAAAATTCTAATGACATAAAGAAAGATGTAAAACAAGCTACAAAACTGACCAGTAAAAGGTAAAAACATGGTATATTATACTATACTTAGCACGTATAATATCTTGATTACAATAACAAGACAGAGTGTAATCCGTACACAACATGCCACAACATTACGAGCAACTTGAGCATTACAATGTTAATCTAGACGGATATTGGCAAATCCGTCGAAGCAGCCATGGCAACGACCTGGAGGGCATTTGTTTTCAAATGGGCCGGAGGGCATTAATTCGAATTATAAAAATGAAGCCCTGGCTTCTATGGCTACAATGTCTGTCGCTACCTCGCCTTTTGGAGTCCCTAGTCTGCTACAGTTGTACCGCGACCATGTCCTCAGCTGTAGACGAAAGTGCTCAGATAGCGATGAGAATATTCCTGGAGTCAACGTACTATCTACCAGCTGTTCATAGGTATTGTGCTATGGAGAATGATATAGAGTTCAAGAGTGTGCCAACCTCACAATGTAACGCCAACGATAAGTGTGTGAAGATATCTGCAGATGGGAACGGTAAGTCTGTTGAACAATGTAAAAGAAAGCTTTGGGTAAACGACAACCATAAAACGATCACATGATGTATGTAACACAACAAAGTCACGTGATGTTCACAAACAAACCACTTTCAGGTCTCCAGTTCGTGATACGAGGCTGTGAATCCCAGATCTACAAGCCCAACATTGGAGTGCACGATGTGGGTTGTCGCTCAGGCACATCCCCATCGTTATGTTACTGTGAAGAAAACCTGTGTAATGACAGCTACATGTCACGGGCCTCGTATCTGCTCCTCACCATCTGCTACGTGATCTACAGACTCCAGTAGGCCACGGTGATTGGCGGACCGCGCCCTTTGTGTCATTTGATTTGTCGCGCTTTACGGCTCGTAAAACGGCTTCGAAACGATTCGCCCGACCCAACACAAACACTGCCCCTTTCATATGTTGGTATACACCTCGGTTTTATGGGTTTGCCAATTTACAGCCCCCATTTCATTTGAGTTCCGACCGCCATAGCCAGTCGCGCAACATTGTGCTGAGAAGAAATTAACTCTGATTTATTGGGTTCATGACTTAGGATGTGCTAGCCATGTTGAGGATGGTCCTGCTCTGGGTGTTTTGTTTCCTTTTGCATTTGGCTAGCGGCTCGGTCAGCTGGCTGTAGGTTGTTTTTTGTTTTCGAATAAAAGATTTACATTACTCTGTGGAAAGGTTGATTATGTGGTCAAAAAGTTTGTAGAAAAACAGAAAAATAGCGTCGAATTTAAATATAAAGTCGACTTTAACATTTTCCGTCATTTCTTACTGTAATCTCCCACTTTTGTCATCATTTTCTAATTTTAACTCCACCTTACCCCTATAACAATATCTTTTGTATCATCTTCAAAGTTCTTTTACAGTGTAGTAGGAATGGCGAGTCAATCCCCGCACATTCACCGTGAGCACGCTGTGAAGCCGGCTCAGATTTGCAAAGAGCTTCCGGGTCTGACACGACGACAAATTAAATTCTGTCGCCGGAATCTGGACACGATGGAGTCGATTCGCGACGGTGCTCGTGAGGCCTACGAAGAATGTCAGCATCAGTTCCAGAAGAGACGATGGAACTGCACGATGATGACAGAAGACGGCCGACTCTTCGCCGATGCCATTACTAAAGATGGCACTCGAGAGGCGGCCTTCGTTCATGCTATTAGTGCTGCTGGTGTAGCTTATCGTATTACCAAGGACTGTAAACGAGGAAGAATCTCAAAGTGTGGTTGTGACATCGGACTGACTACACGGTAGGCTACGGTCTCTTTTATTTACATAGAATTTTAAAACATCACCAAAGAAATAAGATGATAAAAGTAAGAGAAATCTTTGAAAAATGTTATTTTAGAACGATGGTACCCACCAGAAAGTATTCTTATCGTGGCTGTTCCGACAATGTAAACTATGGCATCGCAGTATCAGCTGAGTTCGTAGATGCAGCGGAGAAACAGAAGAATCAATCTATGGAGACACGACTTATGAACCAGCACAATAACAGAGCTGGGCGAGAGGTAAAACATTACATTTTAAGTATTGATATTAAAACCCGTATTTTACTATACCACTCTTTTATCTAAAAAACCTGAATATAATTTTCCATTACCTATTCAGTCCATTTGAATCAAAAATACTCTGCTAAAAATTCATAAAATTTATTTCTAAATTTATTTTCCATCCTTCAGGTCCTAGCTACAAGCATCAAAACTCGTTGTAAATGTCACGGTGTAAGTGGAGCCTGTGAAGTCAAAACCTGTTGGGAAGAACTGCCAGAATTCCGAGAGATCGCTACGCTTCTAAAGGACAAATTCGACGGTGCTACTGAGGTTGAGATCTCCAGAAACGAGAACACTGGGATTCCGACGATGGAGAGGAAGAATCCACTCTTCAAGAGACATACCAACTCGGATCTGGTGTATCTGAACCCATCTCACGACTACTGTGAGCCTGACGAAGGCAAAGGAGTCCTGGGGACACACGGCAGACCATGCAACATCTCTAACATGGCTCTGGATAGCTGTGATCTGGTATGTTACCTACTATAATATCAGATACGTAGTTTCCTTGATTAAATTACTATTATTTTGACAAAATAGCGCAACATAACACTGAAAACCTAGTTTCTAATCTTATGATACAGAATATTTCTGAATACTATATTTTTCAGCTTTGTTGCCACCGCGGCTACAATTTAGAGATAAAGACGGTGACCGAGCGATGCAAGTGTAAATTCCATTATTGTTGCCGAGTGGAATGTCAGACATGTGAACGAGTGGTAGAGACGTACACGTGCAAGTAACTGTTGACACACATTGTTTATTTTCCACAATATCTGTAGAAACACGACACTAATAATTGTTATCACACATACCTTAATAAATAATATTACCTAAAATTCTAGTAGTCTCAATTTATAACATAAACAAACAAACAAGACTGTATTTTTATAGCTTTCACTATATAAAGACAATAGTATTATATACGACCTTACTTTAACACTTACAATAAGATACCACAACAACTACGTCAATATTCATCTATTTATTAACAATACATCACAATATTAACATAACCCCGCAATATATACATCACACTTCGCTGGTTAATTAGAATTTAACGTTAACCTCGTCAATTCCATGGATTGTCGCTGATCGGAAACATACGATTTGGGGCTTCGTCGAAAAGGTACCAAACACAATATGCAAACACGGCTATAACCCAACAGAACATGTACAACACCCAGAACATACAATGTTCTCCTGAAATAGGATTCTTATCAGCTTTTCGAGTTTTATCGCTTTTCGTATAAATTACGGAAATTTGTTGGCAAAACAAAATTTCGAAATTTTTTTAAGTAATCGATTGTGGCGTTTCGTCACAATAAACAGA
The DNA here is from genome assembly GCA_904066225.2 of Bursaphelenchus okinawaensis. Classification (NCBI taxonomy): domain Eukaryota; kingdom Metazoa; phylum Nematoda; class Chromadorea; order Rhabditida; family Aphelenchoididae; genus Bursaphelenchus; species Bursaphelenchus okinawaensis. Next base: position 6,619,307 of record CAJFCW020000002.1, on the reverse strand, counting down.
TTTTTGTTTTTTGCCATTTCTGGGTTTGAAATCAGGTCAATAAGCTGTTTAGCACTTTGTAAAGTAGGAAAAAAACAATGGAATTAAGTATCTTTATCATCTATATTCTTTTTCCACTTTTAAAGTTTAAAATTTGACGACAAAAACTGATTTTGATCTGCAAGCTTATCAAATCAAAAACATTTATATAAAGTTTAATAGCCGCAAGGTTCCTCTTCCTTCAGTTACTGAAAATGCTATAAAACTACAACGAAATCTGTCAGAAAGTACGACTAAAACTGTCAGAAACACGTAAAACAAGCTGATCCCAAGTCTATAAAAAGCTGTGGAAGTTCCGCAAATTTCCCCTCAGGGCCATAAATTTGGGCAGTGAAACGTCAGAATAATATTTTTGGAACCACAACTATGAATCAGCCGCCGCTCATAATCCTCTTTGATAACAATACGTCGTATATAACAATACTTGGTATATTGAGGTAGGGATTGCAACATTTCAAAAAGTCTATCGATAACACGTCATCGGGGTTTAATTTGAATGATAAACAAGAAAGGTGGTTGTGCTGTGTTTTTAGTTTAGTCATCAGCTGCCGCTTTATTTTGGTCTTTGGAGGCTACTACAACATAAAGACTCGTTGACTTGATACCATATTTTTTTGTTTAATTTGAACCTGGATTACCTGTTTTTGACAAAGTATCACATTTTCGAACCCACGACTTGGCAGACAGCCGAATGCAACAAGTCACCACACGCGATGTCATGTCGTATACCGCCTCTTATCCGTTATATTCGCATAATATTGGAAACAGAATCCCATCGGATATGTTTAACAAATCGGGATTGGCGGAACACTTTGGGGGCCGGTCCCCAGAGGCCCATGCCCGCCTCAAAAGTTCCATTCCCGCATTCTCGAACGTCTCAAAACAAAAAGGGCATGTACTGATTTGGGCTGATCCCCCATCTGCTCGCATTAACTTTGATTTAACGAGCCGATCGCCTCAGGGTCGAGGCTTTGGGCCGAGGTTCGAGAAATGAATTTGTGGCTTCTGGCAATCAGCTTGTTACTCACCTTTTATTCAGTAAGTTTTATGTTTTACTACGGTAAAAGTAGAGGTTTTGCTAATAAAAGTGAAAAAGTAACCAAAATATGTTTCTAGGTGTTTAGTGTCACTTTATCCTTTATAAATCATTTTCTAGTGCCAAATATAACTTTTACAAAATCTTCAAATGAGCTCACAAGTTTTTTTTACTGTTATGAAACTTAAAGTATTGAGATTTAACACCTAAAACAACATAAAACGATCAAAAACTCACTTTATTTGGACGGAGAACAAGCCGATCCAGACAGAAACAAAAGAATGGAATCAAAACATTCGCTCATTAGCATAGAATGTTCGGAAAACAAAATATTTTGTCAAAAAAATGATAAAAAATGAGATTGAGGCCAAAAAATCAAGGAGAAGATTATTGTGAAAACTCTGTAACTTAATTTTAGCTTCTGATAACATCCATTTAAATATGTTTTTTAACCTGGACATTGTCAGAAATTTTACGAACTTTTTGACCGACTTAATTAAAACTTTCAGACACATGGCTTTCACGGACATCATCGTATCAGGAAGACACATTCTCATAGTTTGAAAGACATGGAAGAAGAGCAAGAAGATGAACTGGAAGAGGATGAAGAAGAAGATGACGAAGGGTATGTGATCGACGGCATCGCCACTTCTACTCACTTCAGCAAGGACAGGATCTTTGAGCAAGGGTAAGGTAACACGAACTTTTTGAGGTTTGGTAAAAAAGGGTAGTTAATATAGTTTTTTTAATTAGTAATCAACAAAAGAGATGTCAAAAATTTTATTTTTGTAATGTTTATTGTTGTTAATGTTATGATTATATTAATTTAGGGAAACTCGAGATTTTCTCCAATTTCTCCGTCGAATCAAATACGACCACAGTCAGCTGCCTCCAGGGCAAAGTCAAAATGGTAAGTAATATTGATAAGCAAAAAGTAAAATATTTTTAAATGGTTAAATTATTGTACTGTGAACGTATTTCATCTTTTAATTGTCAAAAATTACCTTAATTTCACTTTCAGACGCGGTAAAAGTGTTCGTGTCGGTAGTCGTGAGCAACATCAGGGCGGTGTCAGAAGTAACAATGGTAAGGAAAACAATTGGATTTAAAATATTTAAAACAATCGCCCTCAGGGGATGGGTTTCTTTTTCGGCATGCCTTTTCACATTTATTATATATTAAATGCACTTTTATTTATTAAAAAAGTGGCATATGATAACATATACAGGAATATGTCGCAATTACTGGGTAACTGCACATACTAACGGTATATTTGATAAAGTTTAGGCGGTTATAAATAGAAAATACGACATTAAATAAGCAAATATTTAAAAAGTGATGGTAATACATACTATGCTTTCAGGACTACAATCTGGAGATGTTTTACCGTGAGATCTGGACAGATCCTCGTTTAAACTACGATTTGGCCAAGTTCAGAAACAAGTCAGAGATCGCGCTACACGAAAGTTACGCCAACTTCTTGTGGCATCCAGACACCTTCATACCTAATGCCATAGCTTCCAAGAATCCACGGAAACAGTCGATCTCTCACCGATCATTGCTAAGGTTACAAGCTGATGGTCAGGTTCTCTACAGTAGAAGGATCTCTGTTCTTGCTGAATGTTCTATGGATTTGAGTTTGGTATGTTGGTGGTTTAGATAACTTGAAAAAAACACACAAAAATTACATAAAACTTCCATGCTAATTTAAAATTTTATGGCATAGCATAAGTTAATATAAAACACTATGAAGATTTACTTCAACTTTAAATTACATTATTTTGTGATTTTCAGTTTCCATTTGACCAACAAGTATGCAAATTGGGTATAGAAAGCTACGGTTACACGGCAGATCAGGTAGTATATCTATGGTCTCATGGTCAGAGGAAGGCTCTCGAACTCCATCAGATACGACTACCAGACTTTAAAATAAAGGAAGCCTTTGTAACTCAAATGGTCGAGAACTATGCTACTGGTAGGTTGATTATACATATATATTAAATAGGGTATACTTATGTTTATGGTATGACTATATTATAAACCGATAAAGTGCTTTACTTTAAAATGTTTGCAGGAAACTACAGTAGACTGTACATTTGCTTCGTATTCAACCGGTCGGCCGGCTTCTGCTTCCTCCAGTTGATCATACCATCTACAGCCGTTGTCATTACTTCTTGGGTGTCTTTGTGGATGGAAAACGAGAGTTCTTTCCAAGATATGATATCCATCATACTTACAATCACTTTCCTCTTGTTCTCTTACAATGAAGTCATGCCGCGGGTCAGCTATCTTAAGGTAAGCAGTATGTTATTGTAATAACGGAAAATTATGTTTTTGTGTTATCATGATGCAGCTTACGGTAAAACTTAAAGTTTACATCACTGAATATATTCTCAACCTCATAAAACCTTCAGGCCCTCGACATCTGGCTAGCCGTCTGTTTTATGATCGTATTCTTGTCGCTAATAAAGCTGGCCATCATCAAGTATATGAGGCAGCGGTTGAGGATCACACAGTAAGTATTTGAAAGGAAAACAAGCACAGACATAAAACAGTATGTATAAAAAATAATTTAAAGTTATTATTACCTAAATATTATCATACGAAACGTTACAGAGACACATCAATTGTGGCTGGAATGGTACCACTACTACAAATGAGCCAGATGAGCAATAGTTGTCATAGTCATGTAAATACAGCTCTAAACAACAACGACAACACAAACAACAACTGTTTATTGACATCACCTCCGGCATCTCCACTACATGTCAATTGTCCGTAAGTATCACAATGTTATAATGTACAAAATTACTTCTAACCACAGTATTGTAGCTCTGTTAAAGCTGAACTAACGTATTTAAACTTACTTTAGATATTCACCCCCACAACCAGTAGCAATTGCTGTGAATCGACCGGTCGACAGCGAGAAGCGACAGTTCAATGGTGATATCTACATGGATATCGATGGAAGCCCTGAAATCCGTGCTCCACGATCTCGCCGTGGTAGAACAAGAAAACTGGTTGATTTCTGTGTCAGTCTTGGCCACATCAACTTCTCGGCCCAGTCAATGCGACGCTTCCACTGGATCACCCAGATGATGTTCTTCTTCGGATTCGTCCTCTTTTGTCTCTTCTTCTTCCTCGTGTATCCTTCGTTGTCTTCGTGGACCCCCATCCAGGATCCTTGTTGTATTCGGGAGAATGCAGAATGGTTTGCAAACCTTTGATCAGCTGTCCATAACTAGCGCTTACATAAACATATTGTTATAAGTCCGATTAGCCCTTATTACGGTTGTATATTTGTGAATATTAATAAAAACGCGAATAATAAAAATATTTAAGGTATTAAAGATAGAAAAGAAAATTTTAGGTTATATTTTAACAGTATGATTCAAAACAGTAAAATTTGTAATTTAAATCTTGTGTACTGAAACGAAAACAAGTAATTGGCATTCCGTTGCAAGATAAATATTTTTTGTTTTATTTTTGGATTTATTGTAAAAATTGATTAAGTAAACAACAACTACATGTACGTATGACACCATAAATTATTTTTAGTCATATTTTTCTATATCATAGTTGTATAGTTTATATTATAGAGCGAGACTTTCTTTATTAACTCACGTCGTTTCGATTTATGATCTTTTTTGCTTTTAGATGTTTCGTTTTGCATCTTCTTCTAGGACAGCACTTTTGTTATCAAGACGGTCGTTTGCCGTGTTCAACCAAACTGTCACGCCCCTCAACACATTATCCTTCAAAGGCAATGTCTCTCAAGTAAATGCAAGGACCTATTCGATTTCAACAGCTGGAACATTTGGACCAGTCGATCCTCCAAAGAACTTAACTATTAAGGAGGTGAGTTATTGTTTCTTTATTGGCGATTTAGGCATTAGTCTTATTTGTCAAAACTTTTTGGACGATGTGCATCATGCATATTATCTTATTTTGACAGCTGCATCGTACATTTACTTTAATAGGCTTTGTTTTATTGAAGTAGATTTGTGTTCTTTATAAATTAAGTTTGCGGGTCTACGAATGTTTACTTATTTTTGCTCTTTAATTTCAATTTACTGTGTTGTTTTAGTTGGTTTGGCATTTTGTCTAAACTAATGTAATAAGTCTAATTTTTGTGTTTTACAGGTTGAGCAGAAGGTAATCAAAGCTATCAAAGCTTGGGACAGATTCCCGCAAGATCGTGCTGATAAGTTGACGTTGGAAGCCCGATTTGTTGAGGATTTGGGTTTTGATTCTCTTGATCTGGTCGAGATCACCATGGCGTTAGAAGATGAGTTTGGCTTCGAGATCCCGGAGAGCGATGTGGATAAGCTGAAGACTCCCCGCGACATCCAGAAGTACATTTGCGAACACGAAGACGTGCTCGAATGATCGCTTAGGCCTTTTTTGTTATATAGACGAATAAATAAAATGAAATTAAAGAGCCGACCCGAATTAAACAATGCCTTGAGGAGCCGTCCAAATTTGTTAAACTTGGAAGTGACTCGACCTTGTTGCTTAGCAATCCCCAACTGTGCGGGAGCTTAGTTAAGCCCTCCGTCAAAACCCGAGAGTCGAGAGCGGCGGCGACGACGCAAGCGCATAGGAATAGGGGGGGGAGATGATGGTGCGAGGACTGTTTGTCCAGTGATGCGATTCTACCTCCCTATTCTTTTCTCGAGGTCATTCTTTCCCTTTTCGAATTCGCGAGGCCAGGTTCAGCGGGGGGAAGTCGCCTTCTGGGGCTGGCAGGCTTATCAATTCGAGCCATCAATTAACTCTGCTTTAGGAGGTATTAATAAGACGGAGGGCGGGGCTCTTTCTTGATTTGGCGTGAAAGGGAAGAGGTATTGTGGAAAATAACCAAATGCGGGAAATTATTTTTATTTTCGAAAATAACTTCAAAAAAAGCTTTTAGGAAGGTATATTCGCTTACAGCATTATGGAAGGTAATTTCTTTCCAACCTAACTCAATATGATGAATTTTACTTTTACCTCTTTATCCAGTTCAAAAAGTAAATAGATCATGCTAGCTTACCTTGCCACAGAAATTACTTGTAGAAGTCTTCATCCCTTTTTATCTACACCATTACTTAAAAAACCCCCCTGTATCTCATTACTGTATCATAAGTTACCTATCTTATCCTACGTGACCTCTATTGATAGCCCCACTTCTCTATTTAATTATATTTTGCTGTGAGCCATTGTCTGAGGTATTTGCCGCCTTTTGTCGCGCCGTCTTCGACTTGTTTTTCTAGTCAGGATAAGCGATAACCGCGTTACTGAGCGAACGCTATTTATGTTGTTGTTGAAGGAATGAGAGTACGAGACGAGTGATGTGTTCCTCGGCCACCAAGGTATGGCTCTCGACAACGCTGATCGTGTGGTTGATATTGTCCGTGATCAGGGAGGTGTTCGACCTCATTGGGAGGTTGTGGATCCCGGTGACCTTCAATTTGTTCCAGGTAATTACATTACTTTGTTGTCGAACCACAGTAATTTGTCGTATTACTTTGGAAACATTCCCAAACTGGTTATGACGGGTTTGTAATGCATGTAGCTGCCCTTAAGTAATACAAAAGCTAGGTTTTAAGCTTTTTAGGGAACATATTAACCGTAGTCAACATTATAATTGAGCTAAAGCAAATATAGATCAACATTATGACTCAAATTGTATTATAGTAGATGGTAAAATTATAAATTCCAGATCCTGGCCTGTATATCCGGTCTGTTCTCAATATCATCGCGTCGTATCACACTTCTGCTGTTACTCACCATCTCCTGTATCGCATCTGCCGGCTACAATGTATTCCTGATCTTATGGTATAATGACGTCATCAAAGGGTACCCTCGTCTGTTGTCAGCCGGTCTGCCATTTGGACAGAGTTTCTTCGTCAAACACACTCCAGGCTGCGAGACATTCTTCAATTTGACCACCTCACAGTGGAATCAGAAGGCCTGTGGAGTACCGTACTATAATGCCGAGAGCTTCCAAGCCGTCGTCCACATTCTATTGGCCATTATGACTTTTGTGTTCTCGATTGTGTTGATGATTGAGAGGAAAATCAGTCAAGGTCAGGGGGACAAACAACAGAATCTGAAGCTAGATTCAAAGGAAATCGGCTACAGCTACATGAACTCACAGTACGACAGTCCGAAGCAAGCAACGGACAAAAAGGTAAGGTAAAATATTGTTATAAGCTTTTAAAAATTTGTTTTTATTAATTTTTTTTAATATCAACTTCCAGGAATCCCTCGAGAAAGAAAAGCGCGACAGTATCAACTTCGAGAAGCAAGTCTCCAAGTTCCACGATGAGTATGCCAAAGTAGATATGAGTCGCAAATCCAAGACCAAGTCCGAATACCTGTCTCCAGAGAATTTGAGTGGTGAACACATCTCCATACCCACGAACACGGCCGTCGCGGAACGGTTGGCTAACCATTCAGGTGAGCGGGAGATCAAAAAGATGCCGAAGCCGCTGTCGAACGGAAACCTGACCGCTCTCATTAGTTTCGATCCCAAAAGTAAGGACATCCTCAAGGTCAGCGAGCACCACAACGATTCTGAGGATGAGGAAGAGTACGAGCCACAGCGGAGTACGAGGAGGAGGAATGACAGTGAAGTAGGTGTAACTAGTTGGTTTATTAAGTGCGTTTAGCACTATAATACGTGATTGTCATTAATATTTAATTGTTTCAGACCTCAACTCCATCAGTCCAAGCCCCAATGCCATCCCTGATTAGGCCTGACCGAGATTCAGGTCATCCATCCTCTTCAGCCAGCGATTGGACTACAGAATTCTCTGTATCGTCGCCGCCTCCGTTAATGAAGTTTTCGCTGGATGAGCAGACGAATCTTGTATCCGATTATTCAAAGGTTTGTTGTTCATAACAATAGCTGTTTTCATAACAGTCTAGGCTTACTTCTGTTTACATTTCTCTATAAGCTGATATTGTTGTAGATATACTTTAAAGAACTAAAGCATAGTACTGAGAAGACTAAAATTTTTGAAAGATGAGGTACTGTAATATCAAGCTGGCTATTTTCAACACAATTAAAAAATGTTTCCACTTACAGGACCCCGCCAACTACTCCTACTACTCTCCTCAGCTCAACCTCAAGTACAACAAGAAATTCGATGACATTCCACGAGACCACCATTACCGTAGAACTAACATAGAAAAAAAGACTACTGTAATTCCAGAGTCTCCTAAAATCCTACCATTAAAGTTGAACGTGATACGATCTTCAAAATACGACGATGAAGCCGACAGTAGCATTGAATACCCAGAAGTCACCTCCTTTCCTGTTCGACCGAGAAGACAACTGGTCGATGCTTGTTTTGCTACACAACTACCGCTACACAAAGCTCCTGTCAATGCACGGTCATTTTCTGATGAACTACCTCCGCCGTTGACACTGGATTCCAAGAAGTTTAGGGCTCCAGATGTCGATGGTCTTCTGGTGTAGTCAAGGTTAAAAAAAAGGGGAATCAGATGTCATTTTTAGTCTAAAAAAGTAAAGTGCCCGGCCTGTCCCGCTCTGATTGACTTCAAACTTTAAATTTCTAAGCGTAGCTTGTTTGGAGGACCAAAAACAACGCTTGAAACGCAATGCCAAATTCGCAAAATTAGCGGGAAAACCAAATATTTAAAATTTAAAAGCGCGGGAGAAAATCTTTTGTTTGTACTATTGATGTACAAAAATTCATATAATTTCCTTGTGTTATAAATTTGTGGTTGTGATCCTTGGTCAGCCTTGAAACTCGCTTTTGTTGATGCCAATATTCATCTGAGTCTGCGCCTTTGATTGTTTTATATCTTGCATTTTCACTTCTTTTTCTAATGTAAATTATATTTTTTAGCTTCTTAACTCAAAATTTGCTTTTAAAATGTATATATCTAAAATTCTAGTGTCTGAACTATCTTCTACAAGATATACGACTCTTTTCTGTACTGTATTATAACGGGTAACTCGCGGAGGATGTCATAATATTCCATATACATTTATATACAAACAAAACAACTAATAAAGTGAGGAATTCAGCTAGAAATCAAAGTTTTTGTCGACCTCCGACCAGACTTTGAAGGACGGAGAATGTCGCTTGTTCATCGTCTTGATACTCGTGTTTACTGAGCGTTTGGGGTTTGAGCGATATCCCATGTCAACGTAAATATTGGTCGGACACGAGCCGTCGCTACGATTCTGAAAACATTTTTTAATTTGAAAGACCAGAAGAAGTAGAAGCCTTCTGAAGTTGTTTTGAAGTTTTACAAGTTATGTTAGAGTTTGAAAAAGGTATATTGAAAATAGAAAGTTAAAAAAGTAAGAATTAAAGTAGCCCGGTTAAGAAAAGTAATCAAATTTACAAAAGACATACCTTTTTGTAGTTAACATTGATATTGGTCCTGAAAAGTCGACCATTTACCGGTTTGAGCGGTCGGTAATTGGGTCCCATGTAGACAGGAGAGCTCTGTTTTTGTTCGTTTTGTAACAAATCATCCCATATCGCTAACTGAAGGACAATATGATCAATAATTTAGCCATTTTTGGTCAAAAAGTTAAAAAGAAAATACAATTTACACTAACGTATAGTAACAATGCTGCGACAGAATAACCCTCTACAATCATTTTGATCGAATAGTTACTGTTAGCTCAAAATTTCGCTGAAATACATACATCTTCCTGAGTAATGTAGATAGGATGGTTCATCACAATCCAGGTGACAGTCTCATGACAACCTGGTTGTGTTAAAGACCCTTCGTATGTTATGTAAGTGTTGCTTGAAGGTAGCAATCCAAATGGTCGAAACTTTTGGATCGGGGTTCTTTGATCTTAAAAAGTGGCATTATTCATAACTTTTACTATAGGGTGTTAAAGATTAGTAGTTTGTTCCTGGTATATTAACATAGATTCAAATTTTAGTATTTTACTATTTTTTAACTTAAAATTACTTTTTATTACGTTTCCATTAACGTTTGAAGTTTATATATAGGTTACCTTTATATACTATGCTTTGTGATGCTACTGTGAGTCTGCGAAGCTCGGCATTTGGATATTCTCCTACCTAAAAGTGCATTCATTTAAAAAGATTAGTACAAGTCCTTTTTTGCCATTTATTATTTAAGGTTTACCTAATTTTTCACATTTAATCTCACTTACATCCACAATGACCGATATGCCCACAAGCCCTTTAGGTTGCGTCATGGCTTCAGTAAAGTTGTGATAAAGGTCGGAATTGTACCCCATTAATTGTAGTTCAGCCGGGAATCTGACTCTATCTACAGTATGTTCAGAACCTCGTTCGTTGTCCTTAGATCGGCCGAAGTGGAAGCCAACATGATGTAAAGTATACGAATATGGAGTCAAAGGCCCTCCAGAAATATTCATCTTCATATCAGTTGAGTTGAACTGTAGTAGTGGTAATTGACCAGTGTTTTCTAGCTCAGAATCTACCTGGAATGACGACTTTTTACTCTTGAGCAATAAATCTTTGGAATTTATAGTTTATCTAAAGGGATATATTACACTTGATGATCTATAAGGTTTTAGTAAAAAAATTTTTTTAAATCAATTTTTCTGCAATTTACCTGAACTTCACTATACTTCAAAGGTGTCAGCGATGGATCGAACAACATCTTAGACGGGTCGATGTTCACCGGACTCTGTAGCTGTCCCACCGTGCACATGCGCCAGTGCTTGTTCATCAATCCCCAGAAGTCGGGGCCTACAATACAAGGACTAAAACAGGCGGCCATCAGCCAGGAAATCATGGTCTATCTAAAAGTGGCACTCTCTCTCTTGCGACCAGGTAATACCCGATTAATTAGCTAACATTTATCTGAGGTCGTTAGGGCAACCGGACTCGTCCTCAGGGCATCATTCCGAAGCGGCAAGACGATTTCGACTCTCGAAAATTGAATAAAGTTGCGCAACAAGGTTAGGCCCAGTACATGGCCGAGCATTTTGGAGGGGAATTGAGGATCGAAACGGGAATTCTGAGTTTGTTGTTGATAAACAAAGGTTTATGTGGAGAAATTTTGAAAAATTTAGGTAAAAAGGATTGTTTTAAATGTAAGAAACTTTATTTTTTAAAGTTTACGGTACAAAAACAATATTGTAAAGGTAAGCTTGAAAGCATTATTATAGTAAGATAATTTTTACTTTGTTCAAGAGTTATGATAACAATAAAAGCTCAAAAAAACTAATTACATGAACAAAAAAAAACCAAAAAATTTTCAAAAACACTAAACGTTATAAGCCTAAAACCTCAGAATCCAAACGCTTAAAACTTTTTTGAATCAGAATAATGATTGAAAAACCTCTGAACGCCCGTATGATAACCCCAAACACCCCAGCAATACCACAAACAAGGAATACGGCGGAAAACAAGTGTCCCTCATCGCCTAACTAACTACTTTAATTGCGCAGATCCTGGGAGTTTCCCACGGTCACACCGGAAGGCCAGATTCCAGAAACCCCCACTTGTCGGGGAATTTCATTTCTTAAAGTAGTAAAGCCGCCGTCGTCGCTGCCCTGTTGATTAGCATAATAGTCTAATTGCGCGGTGCCTGTTTTGGACACATTCATGAAGTTTTGGCAGCGTTCACGTGTTATTAGTATTGTTATTGAGGCAGTAGTGTGTTGTGTAGTTGGATGGTATGTTGGATGATATCGAGTAATATTCGAAGTGATACTATTTGAGTACGAAAGGGGGATATAATATGGACGTGGAGAATAATATGAATTATATACTTTAAGGGAAGTGGAAGTATGTTTTGATAACTGAAATACAAGTTTGATGGACTAAAAGCTTTTCTAGATATAACCTCTACAATAAGTTGCTTATATACAGCGTAATTTTGATCAAGGTATATATTAAAATGGTGAGTAAAGTGACTAAAATCAATCTTAAAAATAAGTTCTACCTATTTTTTGACAAAACTATCATTATCACCATGCCCAAAATAGCTTTAAAACAGGTTTATGTGTCTCGTAGTGTCATTATCTTCATAGTGAACTCCCATAGCCAGATGTTTTTTGCTGTTTTCGACACGCAAGGAACAGGAATAGTACCTGACATTGTGTGAATAGGTCATTAAGACATGTTTTCTCTGTATTATGCTCACAAATACTGCTTTAGCAGTTCAAGAAAAGTAATTTTTTACTTCAAAAACTAATATTAATCTATTCAAAGCAGCGCGTTTTCCTTTAATCTGCACTAAGTCTATGCAAATAGGCCTTGAATTTGCATTAGCTGACATTATAGTAGGGGTCAAATGAGAGAGTGCCATTGGGCAGGGATAACATTTATAGGGGCAAATGAATGCATATTATCCTAATATAAAATACAAGGTCATTTCAAAGTTGCTATATATAAAGTATAAGGTCTTTTACTGTTTCTTTCCCATTGTTCTTCTATATAATGGGAAAGGAACAGTAAAAAAAGCAAAAGAATCACAATATTCTTGCCAAAAAAGAGCCACTCACCTCCGAACAGGTCGTTGTCGAAGGTCCACGGGTACTCGGCCCGCACCATGGCTACAGTAACCACCATCCAGCTGATTATGTACATTTTGTTTTGAGCTGAATGGAGTTTAATAGAATTAGAAGCGACTCACCATCCGACATTCTAATCTCATCTATCACAAGTCGCAAGACGGCCGGCCTTAAGCCCGGTCTTATGGGTTTGAGTTACCGACTTCAGAAGCCATTTCCTGCGCCTGAAGAGGCCACCGAAATTGAAACTGGAGTTGACATATTAGAAGGCAGAGAACTTTATTTTGATAGTGGGCATGTTATTAAAGGGGCCGCGAATTAATATTACCAAAACAGCCACTCGACTGAATCATGCTGTGAACATTGTTCGAACAAATTGGGTTTAATGAACTGGCAAAGACAACATCGAATGCGCCTGGTTTTACGGATATATAGTACTTTTGCAAAGCTTTTGTTAGTTATGGGAGTAAAAATTTTACTGTTTGTAAAAAAATTAGTAATCCTTACTGCTAATGCAAATTTAAAAAAAAATTGTAAATTCAGAAGCACCTTACTTTTTCATAAGTTGCCACAGATCATTTTAAAATTGCAAAAAATGAAAAATAAGTTACAAAAACATTAATTTTCGAAATGAAATGTTTAAAAAATATATTTTCTAATGAAAAATGGCCTTAAAATACAAAAAATGAAAAAAATTACGATTTCAACCCAACAAAAATCATAAACATCTAAAAGAAATCTAACAGAAATCCCAAATGTCATACTGACACAACTAATACAGCATCAAAAAGCCCCCACTCACAACATGGACTACATCTTACGGCCGAAGATGGCCCAGGAATCTGAAGGCGGAATAATGAAAAAACAGAGAAACGCCACTCTCGAGCCACTCATTCACGCCTGTTTCCACCCTTTTTGATGTAAAAGGACATCAAGTTCGTTTATGGCCTCAGGTCAAATGTTTTTTCGAGCAATTAGCTCGGGCCACAGGCCGAGCACGGATGACGGACAGGTCGTTCAACTATTAATGCCCAGGAATCAAGCAAAGCCTCGGGCGTTTCGCCTTCTGAATGCCCGATTTTATGGCCACCGGAAATTGCAATTAGAAGCCGTCATGGCGCCTTTTGGACATAAAATTATAATAATTGGTTTTACGACGTAACCTTGGTATATACTACACAAAAAACAAATTTTGAAATGGAATTCAAATACATTAGCCGATACTGTGCCACTTACAATCCTAAAACTCAATTATAATATCAATGTTTGTAAAACAATATAAGGATGAACGGATGTGTTTATTTACACAAATTATGAAACAGTAAAGCTTATATCTTGTGTTGACTAGGTTTCTCTGATGATTTGTTGTTTGTAGCCTGGCTTTGCAGCTTGGGTAAACTTTTCACCGTACAAAGCCAATCTTTGAGTCATCTGAAACAATTAACTACTATTATCATTTTTAAAACACTATAAATTACAAGCGAAAACATGTTTTTTTCATTTTCATTATTTTCGCGGTAAAAAATTTAGTTCTTATCATTTTTGTCATATAATTTTGGCCCACGGAGTTATACGCTGAACTGCGCCCGAAACTCTATTCTTTGTTTGGTAAAATTTCAGTAAAATAGTGCCTGTTTTACTGTAAACATGCGCTAATCCTAAAAGGAATTGAGTAAAATTAACTAACCTTGAATCCCCACGAGTCTTTGGTTTGTCTGTTCAAGTTCAGGTCAAGTTCACCAATGATAACACCTTCTTTTACTCTCGAAATGCTCGGAGTTCGAGAGCCATCAGGTCCAGTGATGTATGAACTTCCGTAAAAGTGCCCAAAGTCACGGTGAGCTACAAAAATGGCATTATTTGACTTGAAAGTAAACGAGAAAATTTAGGTTTTATGTTATAGTAGATGTAGTTTGCTTTATGTATTTTTCGTTTTTTTGGATGTTTTTCTTGATAATGCTTTAGGTGCAGATGTCTGAAATACTGAAATTACCGGGTTTTCCGTTGCCACTTGTGAACTCGTTCGGGAATACTTCAGTCCCGACTCTGTTTATGGCCACGGTGAAGACGTGGTTCGCGATGGCCGCATTCCTGGCTTCAATTGGCCACAACGCTTCGCTGAGGCCGTCGACCGTCGCGGATGGATTGAAGATTATTTCAGCTCCATTTAACGCAAACATCAGCCAATTCTGGGGATGGTGGCGGCCGTAGCAAATGTTGATACCAATGCGGCCGAAAGCCGTCTCAAAAACGGGATGGCCGATTTCGCTTTCCATGTAGTAGGTGGACTGAAAGGTGTCTTATAGTAATAGTCATAAATTGTCTAAAGAATGTGGCATTATTCGATAAAAATGAGCAGCAGTGGGTTTACTGGTATCTTTGTATATTTTAAAGTGAAAATGAGATCTAAAACAATATAAGACTAGGTACCTCATTAAAATCTCCAACTCTTGGAATGTGGTTCTTTCTGGTCTTTCCAATTACATTACCAGTATGTGAAATGACAACGGCCGTGTTCCAGATCACCTCATCATTGTCATCCCGTTCCAGGATCGGAGATACGATGACAATTCCGTGTTTTACAGCAAGCTAAAACATTACGTGATTTGTGAATATATTATACATATATGTCAATGAAAAGGCTTTTTACTAACGTATAGAAAATATCTTACTTTTTTCAAAAACTGTGTTGTCACGCCATCAACGGTCTCAGCAAACTCTGTCCAAGGCAGTCTTTCTCTGGTGCAAAACGCGAAAGGCATAGCTAAAATATAAAGAGTCTTTACATAGGAAACCAAATCTCAATGATAATAAAATTTGAATTTTGACTTTTTTTAAATTGTATATGGCACAGTAGAATACATGTTATACTATAACACTTACTCCAGGCTTCTTGAAGACAGATAATGTTGGCTCCAGCTAACGCGGCGGCTTCAATCATCGTGCCAACTCTTTGATGAATGGCATCACGTTGAGAGGCTACAGGAGCATCAGTAGCTTCGACGATCTGGTTTTGAATACCGGCTACACGGACAATTCTAGGTCTTCTTAGTTGCTCAGGAGTGGCTTCAAACTTGTAGCCGGACAGTTCAAAGCCTTCTTTTTCTGCCAGCTGGTTGGCTTCATCGGGGAACTTCAGCTTTCTGAATTATAGTAGAGAAAGTTTATTTTGTCATAGTAGTTTATATAAGCAAGGTTATGTTTCAACACAATTTTAAAATGTTTTTATGAAATAAAAAGTTGGCCAAAAGTGAAAAAGATAGCATTTTTTGCTAAAAATACGGTAACCTACTGTAGGATTTTGCCGTACAAGTACTTCAGGACCTGATCATGATCCTGCATCGAAGCCTTAGCCAACAAAACATCGAGACCTTCGCTAACTCCACTCATTTCGCTCTGATTGACCCACGAGTTCAATATAAAGTGAGAGGGCCATTTGATAAAACAACTGTTTCCTTCCGCGTCTCACACCGATTGTGTGTCTTTTGATCTCTTAGCTATCATGCCTGATGGTGAGGTCATTGCGCGTGTACTGTCAGATATTGTGGTCAAATATTCATTTGTTTTTGAGGTGACATATATTAAATTAAAATTTTGATTTTTTTGCTAAAAAGAGTCAAGCCACAAAAAAGGTATAAATTTGACACTAATAACAGTAAACCTTCACTTAAACTCGACATATTTTTAAAGCAAATTGTCATTATGTTTAATTCAAACTGTTTTAATTAATCTCATACTGTCAAAGAACACTTGAAAACAACAAATAAGGCTTCCCAGTGTAGGTAACCATAGAAATGTTACTTACACAACGGCACAACTTATTAATAACAGCCTTTCCTTACTCTAATCATGGTCAGATTGGTGGTGGGTAAAGAGATTGAAGACTTTGAAACCGAATGTTTCTTCGAAGATGAGTTCCTGAACATCAAGCTTTCTGATTACAAGGGGAAGTACGTTCTGTTGTTCTTCTATCCACATGATTAGTAAGTTTACATTCAATGTTAAGCATTACAAAAACTCATTATTAATATAAAAATTAAAATTTATATTGCAAGACTACTGTATTATTTTAGACATTAAAAGATCTTGTTGTTGTATGAAAATACAAAAATAATTTCTTATTAGTACAGTACGACTAAAATAGTATTGTTTATCAGTCTGTACTATTACTAAAACAATATTCCCATTACTTTTTAATACAGCCGTTACGAGTATCATTAAGTTGTTAATCTACTTTAAATACTTATAAAATCAATTATTCATCATTATTCCAAGTACCTAGACATCAATATCGAATTACCTATAATAATATTGTTTGATGTAACGGTTTCCATAATTTTACCCACGCTCATCTAATAATATTAGGTTGTTCAAGTATTTCTGCGCCCCTCTGAAAGAAAATTTTTGGGGTTAGGAGGCACAGAAGTATTTGAACATTTTTATTGTTAGGGGCACAAAATTACTTGAATAACGTAATAGGTACTAAGAATAAGTGCTTAGTCAAAAGCCAGCTGAACAAGAGCTCCAAGAACTGTCGATCAAGAAGTCGACCTTCGATGATCTGAATACTCAGGTTCTGGCACTGTCTACAGATTCCAAATACACACACTTGTCATGGATTCAACAAGGAGAACTGGGACCGGTCAAATTCCCGATGGTAACTGATCATGCTCATACTATTGGCAGACAGTATGGTATTCTGAACAGTGAAGAAGGGAAAGATTACAGGTATACTTACTACTTTTTATTGTTGTAGAAAGCACTATTATTGATTGGACAGTTCAAATAATTCTATGCCCCCTATCAAAACAAATTTTTGAAGTTGGGGCACAGAATTATTTGAACCACCTAATAGTACCTTATAATATATTGTTTGTTTACTTTTCGACCAAGTTTTTGTGTAAATGTTATTGTAGATTCATCAAAAACAATAACTTTTGGGTTCCGAGGATTCAGAAGGCTTTGTTTCTTTCAGTTTTCAAGCTCGAAAGGCTTTGTTACTTTTATTTTTGTTTTTTTCATTAACATTCACAAAGTGCATCCGACATCATTACATGACGCTTTTACAGAACAGTAATCATCGTCGACCAGAACATGATTGTCAGATATTTTTCTGTCTACAGTGATGAGTCTACAGTGTCCATCGATGAAATCATCAGAGTTTTGACTCAAATTCAGAATCAAAAATGATTTAGCTATTTGAAAGGTGTTTCACAATATATAGTTTATTACAACATAAAGTATACTGTATTGTATATTACGCAAAGTACCTACATATACAACTTAACCGTACAGTAATATTTTAATATTATATAAAGCATTTACCTTGTTGTTTTTTAGTGCATTAAGATTTATAAATAAACCTTTATATCTTTTCCAATTAGGCTATATAACTACAAAATAACTATTATATCCATTTAGATCCTCAATGTCTATAGTTAGACACCCTAAATCTATATATATCCCCAGCAGATATATTTATACTCGATTTCTTTATCAGATAAACATTTCACAGTAGTAAAATACGTTGAATAACCATTAAAGAGGGGCGTGGCCACCTACTGGTCAGAAGACCTCAGAGTTCAGAAGCGTGGGGGAGAAGCAGAAACGTAAAAGTTTATCGTCATTCCCACTTTAGCCACGGCTACATAACGTCGAACTCGGCGTCACAGCACTTCAGTTATGCAAGGGAATGCATCTGCAGATATATAAGATACTATCACGAGCATCTTAACTACTTTAAATATGACTTGCTATTTGATTACTAGTTTTATGGTATTTGTACTGGTTGTTGATGAACAGTACTTTATCGCTATTTTCCCTATCTTTTTCATTAAAATCATCGTTTCTAGAAACTTTTTGACCAAAATTATCGTTTCTAACCAACTTTTAAACTTTGTCTTCTAAACTTGTTCTCTAATCACTTGCCGCGTCTTGTAACAATTAAATTGTCCAAGAAGTAGTATACCATAATCCCCTAACAACGTCATGTGCAATGGACAATAGAGTTAACATTTAATTGAATACGGCATTACATTACCACCACCTACACTCAGTGAAATGTTTTCGGTTGAGTAACGCCGCATTTACATACAAACGAAGCCTTAAAGTTACTGCATAAAATGAATAAGCTACTTTACTTACACTTGTTCATTCGTATCTATTTATTGTTTTTATACGTGTCATCGAGTTACTGTAGTAAATATACGTGTATAAAGTGTTACGATGTCATTGCGAATGTAGTTACTTTACATAAAGTGTTGTCTTAGAATTTTGATAGCCTTTTCGGAAGTAAAACATTAGCATAAAGTGTTATCGCGATATAGTAATCATGATGACAGTCACATTAACGTAACGTGTCATCGTGTTATTCTCTTTACGTCGATAGTGTATATTTACATTGTAAAATTTAAAAAAACCTTTTCAGGGATGAAACTCACGACAGTGCCATTCTGCTTACTAATCATGTCCATTTTGTCTGTCCTTGTAAATGTAAGTTCAAATTAAAAAAATGAGGTTTTTCATGGTAACATTATTGCCAAAGGAACTCTGTAGGGAAGTACATACGTTCTACTAACACAAAAACCAATAGTTGCGCCCAAATATTAAATTATATAGTCTTCTTAGTACACCTACTACAACATAACTAAATGTTTCTGTCTGGCTTCCTGGGTTGGGATTTCAAAAGCTAGGACAATGTAATCTCATTACTGTAAACAGAAAAATATCTGCAATCATATTCTAGTCGACGGTGATTACTGTACTGGGGGGGGGGAGTTCTGGAAACCAAGCCAAGATAAAGAAGGAATATGATATATATTACATAAAACATGGGTATGTGGGGCAGGAAATATGCAGTATGATCAGTGACTTCAACAAAGTCACGTTGACCAGTCGTATTTCCGACGTTTCCCAACAGTTTGATGTTTAAGTGTACTAAGAGTAGCCAATTTAGTATCCTTTCAGCCGTAAAATAAGCCTGTCTGAAGTGGCTTGACTCATTTTCGGTAAAAAATAATTTGGGTTGAGCCAAATTTAATAGAATTTGCGACTCTTCCGAGTTTACTGACCTATCTATCTAATTCCCCGTCGTATAGTTTCTGTTTTCGTATCTTATTTTAGGAAGCGGAAACTTTTGTCTCGGCTAAATACATTAACATAAATACGTTTTAAACCCAAAACATTTAAATATAGGCTTTACGTATGTTGACAAACATTGTTATAGAGTTGGTCATGCCTTACAAACTACATTATATTCATGTAGACCTAATAGATTACTGTAAACACATAAATTAGTGACAGTAGATAAGTTTACATCATTTAAAAACGTATATCATGAAGCTTTAATAGTCATATGTAATAGTTTTCACCACTTTATGATATGAATACTTACATAACCCGATCCATAATTTTTATACCATTTCAGTGCCGACCCTACGAACCTCAACTCTTTTACCTAATAGACGTATCAGACGACGTGTTGCCTTTGTCGTATGTTCCAGAAAGTAGCATCTCCAAACGCGCAGTGAAACGAGAAAAGATAGTAATGGACTCGCTGGGAGGTGACTATCTGGTGCGAAAGCGCAGCGATCTATATTACTGAATAGTGTCTTATGTATGAATAAAGCTGTCACTTAAACACAGTAATTAGTATATAACAGAAGTATTGTAAGAAAATACTAATCAACTTAAGAGTAATCAAAAACAACCTTAACTATCAGTTTAAAAATTTAATAACCGAGAATTCCGAGATCAAAAGGTGAACAAGATACAGGGATAACAACAATATAATTAAACTTTTCTGCGAGATCTTTTGGTGTTTGATGAGTCCTGACTTTCGTCGCCTTCACTCTTGATGGAGCCATTGAACTGGTCGTTGTAGATGAAGTCGTCGTATCGTGGTCTGACGCGTTTTCTCATGGAGCGAGTTGTACTCTGAAAGCATATGATTAACTGTCCAGCTGTGACATATCCCATTTTATCCTTATTTTATGTGCCTGACCGATAGATGTGTAAAAAAACAAATTTTCAAGTCGTCTAGCAAAAAGTCACTTTTATACCGATAAAACATCAAAGGATGAACTTACAGTAGGCTGTTGAATGTCGTCAAATCCGTTTTCCTTGTCGTTTTCTTCTGTTTTGATCGCTTTCTCCATCATTTTTCTGGCTGTTGATCTTGAAGAAGACGCCGCCTTTCTGATACAATTATTGCACGTCCATTCCTGCTTCTCGACTCCATCAAGACACTCCAGATGAGCTTTATTATTGCAGCATAAACACTTGGTCAACATGATTGCTGGACCTTTGCCTGAACATACAATACACTTTCCTTGAAGATAGCTACGATAAGTCCATCTGATCATGTTTTCGAATACTGATAAGTGAACAAAGAACTGGCTTTCCGACGTGATCTTCAACAGCGACTTCATGAACTCGACCAAGGTGATAGTGGGTTTAAATTCTGTAAGGCATAAACAATCATTAATTATCATTTAACAGTTATTTTCGATTAAAAAATATTAAAAACACGCTGGTTTCAAAAAATAAATACTTTGATAAAACAAATTACCGTTGTCGTAGTTGTCGATGAAAGGAACCATCATACATTCCAGTTGAATGCTGTTTAGGATCTGGAAGAGCCCTACAGCCAATCGTTGAACTCGTGACAGACTTGCTACGTTTTCTTTTTCAACCACAACTTCGTCGTTGTATTCAATAGTAAAGTCATTTTCGCCATACAATCCAACTGTGTCACAATTGGTCGACAACTTCTCCTTCCATTCAGCAAATTTGGTCACCAATGGCTCAACAATAAACGCCTTTTCGAATAGCTGCAATATCACATATTTTAGATAGCTATTTGATGCAAAATGTTATATTGAAAGTTGAAAATACATTCAACAACAATACCTTATTATACCTAAATTCACTTACCTTGATTCCAAATTGCAAAAGTTCAGATCTGACAGCATTGTCAGCAGCGAATAGATCCATCTTGTACTCTTCAATTCCTGGAGTAGGGAACTGAAAGAGTGTAGCCTCTGTGTAGCCAAAAGCTTCGCTTGTTCGGCCGATTCTCTCGACACACAACTTCAGAGCTGCCAACAACTTTCCTTCTCTCTTTCCACATGGTAGAAGCATTGTCATCAACTACAACAACAAAAAGTATAATCTTTCTTGCGATTACATATAAATATATTAAAAATAATCTTTTATGCTATATAATTCTATTACAAATCATATTGCTTTTAAGAATTGTCATAATATGACATTCCACCTTCAAATATAAGATACAATCTTTGCCGTTACTCAAATAAAACACATTTCTTACTTTGCCAATGTCTTTGTACGAAGTAATGATCCTCCACTTGTTTTCATTTTCAATCAAGACAATCGAGAGGTCATAGATGTAATAGTATTTGCGAAGATGCCGATCAGTACCAAGTAGTATGCCACCCATCTTTTCTGAAATCATATAAACGTCGTTTTCAACTAACCACTGTCCAATAAATCAAAAAAAGTCAAATTATTACGTATCAATAACAAAAAATACCGAAAACTTACTGAACATGTTCTGCGCGATCTGACTCATCTCCTTGATCTTGATGGCAACCGCCTTCTTGTGAATGTCAAACAACAACTCACGATCTTCTTGAACAAAATATTCAAATCTGAACTTCATCTGCGCAATTTTAAGGCACTTGAAAACGCTTGGCTTGTCACGATATTCTTGTAGGTAACCCTCGATCTTCTTTGAATGTCCATTTCTCTTGAATTTGAAATCACGGAAAACGCTCATCAACTTCTCCGTATCTTCGTACTCTCCTTTGTACTGTGCCTCGATGATGGACAGTTTTCGAGTTTGATCCAGTAGGTGGTCAAAGTCAGCATACATAGTTTCGTGCACGGTACGGAATCTCCCATAAGTAAGTAGGTTTTGAACAAATGAGTGCAAGAGTTCAAGACGTTCGGACGATGACAAGGCTGATATGTGTGCCTAAAGATCAAAATTCGGTAATTAGTAAAAAATTGTCAAAATTAGCCTATAATAATACAAAAAATTAAGTCTATGCTTTACCTCTGACAGCTTCTGAATGACTTGAGGATTTTTGAGTGAATACTGTAACAACTCGTCGTCAGCACAACTAATCAGTCCTCTTTTTTCTTTCCTCACATTCATGGCCACATTCCGCGGGCAGAATCCAGAAGTTTGCAAAGTGAGATTCAGAATCTCGGTGATGTTCTTCTGATCAACTGGAATCGACTGCAAGGAATGACCGTACTTCAATCTGATCTCCTCCAATAATTTACATCTTTTCTTGATTTCAAGACCGTTTTTTCCAGCCAGTTCATTAAGATATTCATCAGGAATGTCAGACGGATCATTGACATCTGCTTCATCAAAGTCTTCCGTAGCTACACATTCATTGCGTGCACTGATAAAGATGTAGATGAAACGTTCAAACTCCTGAGAATATACAGTGTAGACCGCTTTCAACAATGTTCTGAAGGAGAAGGTCCCTTCTAATTCTAATTCAGAGCTGAATGCTTTTAAGAATGTGTAGATTGTAAGAAGTTGGCCAAAGTCATCTTTTGTCACAAAATTGGGCAAGGAAACTAGAGTGAATTCCGGTAGATTCTGTAAAAAAGTATTTAAATAAAACAATTGAAAAGTATTTCAAAAATAATATTATACATTCACTTAAAATTTAACTTTAAAAACTATCAAATCAGTGTAAGTAAACTTACCTGAACAACCTCCATCTCGCTTTCATCAACAGATTCGTTGCCTTTGTGAATTCGCTCTTGTAACATCTTGTTTCGCATTATCTTAGCGTTCTGAAAAATTGCGAATTAAACAATCCTGCAACAAATCCATATATATGTAAGACTATAAAACCTCTACACAAAAAATTAAACTTCTACAGTACTCTCTCTATATAAGCAATCCGAAGGGACCGACATTTCGTGTTTACTATAAAGGGTGTTGTCTTTACACTTTTTAGTGCAAATTGACTTGGCGGGAACAAATTTCTTGTTTACTATAAGGAGAATTGCTTATAAAGATAATTCAATATATAGAGAGACTACTGTATAAAAATTTACGGCACTTTTACTAAATATTTAACATCACTTACTCTCTCTTTGAATGCATACGCACTAGATGTTGTTTTTACTTCATTTTGAGTATCATTCGCATATTCTTCTGGAGTGCAAAACACATCAGGACCTGTGAAAAAGTCGGTGAAAGATGCTTCATCAATCTTCAAACTCAATGCCAACTTTAGCTGAAAGAAAAGTAATTAGATAAAATATTATCATGAAAAATATTAAATTAAACTAAAAAAACGTCAAAGTCCTACCGAAACATTATAGTTGTCTCCTTCTTTGATCAGACTTTGTGTAAAATATTTTACTAACGCTTCTTGTGTCCCATAACTGTCAAGCCTTTCGAGGTTTTCCTGGCTACATTCGTAGACAACATTTGCACCTTCGATTTCATCATAACATTCAACTTTGTATGTGTAGTCATCTGGATGCCTCAATGGAAGATGCCTAAACAAAAAATAAGTAAAAACCAAAAACTCACACTTTCTTGTAGGTAACATCCACAATTTTAGCCATTGTGAACCGATCAACATTGTACGTCTTGACCCACTCTCCTTTAAAGAAACGTTTCGACATCCATTTCATGATATTCTTCACAACTTTATCGATTGAGTCGTCTTGGAAATAATTCTTGACAAAAAAATACAAAGGTCTTTGGCCATAGAGAGGGAATCCAGAATGAGCATTCTAAAATAACATTATCTAGGCTTCAAACGGACTTGAACCATTACCTAAACATCTAAAATTTAAAAAATTACTAACCTTTTCCGACTTCATAGCTTCTTCAAATGTTAATCCAGACTTCAAAGTAACCGCACAAGTCCAAAGCGACGAGTTCAGCATAAGCATGCGATCAAAAAGTTTTCTAAATTCAAAGAATTACCTAAAACAAAGATGAACTTACTCATAACTCTGGAAAACTTCTTTCGTCTCTTCACAATAGTAAACTTTGCTGTTCTTTTTAGGAGCTGGTATTAAAGCTCGCCTAAAAGGCTCTGTACCTTTGAATAAAGGCATAACCAAGTTCTGAATACCTAAAACAACATAAAATTTAACCACTTTAAGCTCAACTTTGCACGGTGACAAAAAGTAAAATCGAGAGAGGCTAAAAGACCTTCCAGTAGGGCAACTGAGTTTCTTCTCGTTGAGGGTAAGTATAAATACGAAACAATTTCTTCTTCTCCATGAAGCCCTCCAAAAAAGAAAAAACTTGACGCATTTTTATACTTGAGCCAAATGTTTCTTTATTTTTCGATAAGTTGAAAACAATTTTTAGTCAAATTCGCTCCGGAAATGGCGAATCTAGGCCACTAAGAGCCATATTATATAATAAATATTTATTATGAGTATCCCTTTTGACACACTCTTCTGCTGTTGCTCATCATGTAAACCTAGGTATAGGCGTCTGGTAGACGCAATTTACCCTAGGTCTTTAACCGATGGCTTAGTTAGTTCTAATATGCAAAAACTCACTTATTTTGCAATTTCACATCCAGAAAAGTTGAATAGAATAGCCATGTATTTAGTGGAACGTTTGTCGCGAGATTTGTCGAGACAACGGATAACACAAGTCACGGTAAGATAACACTTATGAAAAGTTTTTAAGTAAGGAAAGCTTACACAAAAGTATCGTCTAAATTTAGGTAGCTGTGGATGCCATGGATCAGTTGTTAAAGAGTTGTCACAGCTCTCCATCTTTGAATCAGTTTATCGAGAGTTACTTGAAGATGGTGCAGAAACTACTGGAGACCAACGATCCGGATATGGAGGTAAGTTTGTGATATTTAAAATGTATTTTTTGTTTAGAAATTGGCAACGAATTTGTTTGTTCGATTTTCTACGATTGAAGAGAATTCTCCATCTTATCACAGAGAGTACGACTTTTTTATATCTAAATTCTCAGCGATGTGCCATGCCAGTAGAGGAGATCAGTTGAAGCAACAAAGATATAACGGTTTGAGAGGTCTAAGAGGTAGGTGGTTGTGTTTTAGCTGTTTAGCTACCAGTTTTAAGCAATATTGTTATCAATATTTGCTGTTTCATGATTGGAAAATCATTAACAACTATATTTTAACTAATAAATGACTGAAAGTTTAGGTGTGATTTGGAAGTCAGTAGCTGATGAGTTGCAGACCAGTATATGGGAAAAGCAACATCTTACCAAGGTGATCCCGTCAATCTTGTTCAACATGCAAGAAGGTGAAGATAATATTGAGGATTGCCCCGAACAAGTGGAATATCCATATCCAGACGAAGAAGCTGTTAACGAAGAACCTCATCTTCTGGCACTACAGTGTCTTCGTGAGTTGTTTGGAAAGTGCAACTTCAGTATGATGAAGTAAGTAATTTAGGCTTTTAGCCGATAATATATGCATTTTCATATGGTGTATGTTGTGTTATGTATATTTACTATGTGGCACAAATATGTAAAAGTTTTTGTTATGAACTTATAAGGTTGTAAAATATTTCTAGGACAGTGTTAGATCCTATATTAAAACATTGTGACCTGCATCGGAAATGGGAGCCACCAGCTTTGTTTGCCACTCACGTCTTTAAGGCCATATTGTACAGTATCCAAAGCTCAAATTCTTTTGCTGTGCTACAGGTAAGTGATATTATTCGATGATTATTATCAATAAAAGTTGTGAAATACAAAATTTATTATGAAATATTGGATTCTCATGTAGTATTATATTAAATTTGTAAAAATAAATGGCTGGAGGATAATATATAAAACATTTTAGGAATTGATATATCATTTGGAAAACACGCCGAATGCCGAAGTCTATGTACGAATTGGCATAACGACAGTCTTGTCTAATATCGTGACTATAGCTGTGGCCACAATAGGACCATTATTGTTGTCAATCTTCAATTCCTTACTAAAACAACTCCGTGCTTCTGTAGAATATGAAAACTCTGTAGAACGCTCGAATCTGTCGGCCGAAAGTCAATTCCAAGACGCTTTGATCAACACTATGGGCGTGTTTGCCAGTACACTGCCAGACTATCAGAAGGTAGAGATTATGATGTTTACTGTGGGCAACATACCTACCATTCAACATGAAGATCGACCACTAAAGGCTTGTGACGCGTTCGTACAGAAAGTTTTGATGAAAACTTTGTTGAAGGTGAGATATTGAACCTTGCTTCATATTTTTATTGTGTCCTCCTAAGTGTAATAGCGTATTTTACCTGTTTAGATTGCTACAAAATACCGAACTTTCTACTTGTCTACCGTATTCAGTGATTCTTTCCTACAAACTTTGTTACAACTCTCTGTTACTCAGAATCCAGAAGTCAGAGTTATTTCTCAAAAGATATTACACACATTGTTTGATAGGTTTGTTTTTTACAAATTTATTTTTAAAAGTATTGGTTTTAGGGACAGTTTTCTTTAAATTTACAGTTTTAAAGAATTACATTATAATATGTTATGTCTACTTTCAGACACAGTAATCTACCAAAGTTGGAGCACCTACAGTACGTGGAGGATGTCTCTGACTTACAGTTGTCAATCGAAAAATGTGTGCGACAAGATCAGCTATTTATGGGCAAGAATATACACGTTATCCTGTCAACATTGTTCAAGTAAGACATAAATTTTAAAAATCATAAGATCACTAGTTGAATTTTAAAATTGTATAAACATATTCTTTAATTATAAATATAATGTGATTAATTTCAGTTTTGCGAGGATGTCAGAAACCGGTGAACATCTACAAAGACACCTTGACACTTTATTATGCACGATGTGTTTGATATGTGTGGAAATTGGGCATGATATGGAAGTGATTGAGCTGTTCCGATTGTGTTTTGGTCTGCAACACCTCGCTTTGGATCCAGAAGAATCGTTTTCCATCAAGAAAAGGGCAGGACTGCACAATGTTGTAGCTAAATATATGAATTTAAGTTCTCAGCTACTGGCGATTCCCATGCTATGTCAACATGTTCATGGAGTTATTCAGCAAAGAGCTCAAAAAGGTCATAACTTGCTGAATATCTTGAATGATAAGCTTGTCAGTGATCCATTGGACGTGGCCAACTCTACTCCAAAGGCTCCTATAGCTCAGATGGATTCAGAAGACGACTACACTGCTCGGCCGCTGGGTTTAGAGAATGATTCAAGCCTATTGTTCCATGTTAATGATGTCGCTGAAGCTTTGAAAGTGAGGATAATTGTTGCTATATGGTTCAAAAGTATTTTAAATGTTATTACTAACGTTTATCTGCCTCATATTTAATATGATGTATTGTGTTAATCATGCTTTTTTATTGTCTATGCTTGTTACATAACTATGACACATTTTAGTCGTCGAACAAAAACGTGGACATGCTGTTCAATCCGTTCGAAGTGAACAAGAAAGATGGAGAATCACACAGAGGACACAAGAAGCGGTCGACGGAAGAACACAAGGATTCAGAAAGGGTATTGGAAAGAACGATGACAATCGAGAATGAGGAAGATGACAGAAGTTTGTCGCTGGACAGTTTTGATTGGACACCTCCAGACACCGATGATGACAAACCTGATAACTTGAGTTGGTGCCAGAGTGAGTGATTTGTATCGTTATACATAGTATAATACTAATGGTTTGTAAATCGATTGTTTTATATTATAATTGATAATTTTCGTCATTTCAGAATTGTATGATGAACAAGAAGATGTAACACTAGATCAGCTGCGGAACATTGTCAACTGTGAGCCGGATTGCTCCGAAGAGACCAAGAAGGACCAAGAAAAGAGCCGCGACATATTATCCATGTTCAGGAACAAAAATGCTCAGGAGTTGAGTGATGTGTTGTACAAGGCGAAGGAAAGCGACGACAACACTAACTCTCTGATCAAGGATTTAATGAAGGAACACGTCGAATGGCTGAACTCCCACGAATCTGCCAGAGCCAACCTGATTCAGAGCATCGACGACATCGAGTTCCCCAAGAGTTTCGTTAACTAATTTGCTTTACTAATGTGATAAGATTTCTAATCAGTTATTAACCTACATTCCACGCCATAATTTCACAACAATAAATTTTTGCACTTTCCGTGTTGGCATTTTACGAGACGTATCATCATTAAAATACTGTAAACGCTGATGTCACATTAGATATCTGTAAATTAAAAAAGATATATAAGGTTGTCAGCATATTTTTAGATGTTAAAGTACGGTCCACCTGTTTACAGGTACACTTCACGGCGGTTCGTCAGAAAAGGAAAGTTTACAGCACCAGCAGAATGGCTAAAAGATGCGACGACTTTCAAGGACACTCACACTGTTCTCACCGATCCACATTCACCTTTGCCGTATCCCACAGAAGTAAGTATTGAAAAGTTTATGTGCCCTTTTATTAAAACAACATGTTCCTTTTAGGCGATATGATAAGTTATGTAATGCGATACTAATAATTTACAGCAACTACGAAGCTACCTTCACAAAACCGAAGCAGCGGAAAAACTAAAAAAGAAACAAGCTACCATCCGCCCAAAACGACAAGCCCTAGAGTTCTCTCACATACCTATTGAAGAACAATGTGTGGCGTTGTTCCCTGGTCAAGGAGCTCAGTTTGTAGGTATGGGTAAATCGCTGCTGGAGATCAAGGAATGTAAAGCCGTCTTTGACCAAGCCAATGAGATTTTGGGTTACGATATTGCCAAGGTATGTGTAGATGGACCGAAAACAAAGTTGGATCAGACGATATACTGCCAGCCGGCTATATTCGTGTCTTCTATGGCGGCGTTACAAAAACTGAACCTGGATGCCCCAGAATTAAGCGAACGATTCACGGAATGTGCCGGATTCAGTGTTGGGGAGTTCACCGCTTTGGTTCTGGCCGGTGTTCTCAAGTTTGAGGATGGTAAGAACTTATAGTATATAAAAGCTATTTTACAGTTTAATCTAATTTGAACATAAGTAATTAATTATATTTTGCCGCAACGAAGTTTCCCTTTTGAATTTTTTAGCCATGAAAATTATCGATGTGAGAGCCAGAGCCATGCACGAATGTAACCAACGACTAGCCTCGGGGATGATTACTGTAAAAGTAAACGCTGCGTCACAATTGGACAAAGCGATTAGCGAAGCAAAACAACTGTCATTGTAAGTATTACTTTGTAACTTTTCCTTCAGATTCATATATATATAACTTTAAAACTGAAGGAATAGACACTTTTAACTAAAGCCATCATTTAAAGAACGTAGTTGTGCCAAAACTAAATAACATTTTTAGAGAAAACGGAGAAATGCCAATATGCGAAGTGTCTAACTTCCTTTACTGTGGAGTAAAGGTAGTGGGAGCGTCAAATGAATGTATCACCTACCTAAAACAAAATTCAGAACGCCTTAAGTACAAGGTAAACCAGCTACGTGAGCATAATAATATTTAACTAATATATATAGAAATAGCTAAATTATTATGGCTGTATCAATGTTTGCGTATTGCTATTATTATAAATAATATTACTTTGCTTTTCAGGTAATAAAAGATCTAGAAGTCTCAGGAGCTTTTCACACTGTGCTAATGGCACCAGCTGAACAAGAACTTCGAAATGTTCTCAAGCAAGTGGAAATAGGTCAAGCCAGAATGAACGTCTACTCCAACTACACAGGGAAACTATACCCACATAAACCATCAAAGATAAGGGAACACATCATCAAACAGGTCAGCTCGACTGTGAGATGGGAGCAGATAATGCAACTTTTGTATCGAAAACACCAGGTAATTGCAGCATAGTACTTACTGTTGGCCTTAATATGTAACATGGCAGTAGTATTATTGTAATATGTTAAACTAGATCAGCTTCTTTTTTTGCCATTATAACTTTCATATAATAATAATAACATTTTAGGACTACAAGTTCCCCGAATTCTTTGAAATCGGACCTGGAAAGCAGCTTGGTGCTATCTTGTACAACGTAAGCAAGAAGGCTTACAAACATTACAATCATGTTAGTTGTTGATCGTTATTGTTAGGTATTGTTAAACTTGTTTTTTCATTTTATGTTTCCTAAAAACCGACAAAACAACAAACAAACGGCTAAAAGTTGAAAGAAAATCCTAGTAATCTGGTCGATCAACGTCGCTTCTTCTTGGGCTTCTCGTTGGGGTCGATTAGCCCATTAGCGACCTTCCAGTCGTATATAATCTTTTCTTGGTCTTCTTCTGTGGTCGGAGCATACTTGGAGTATTCCATAGTAAACTCGCCCTTCCCTTGTGTAATCGACCGTAACGCTGTCATGTAGCCGAACATGTCACTTAAAGGTGCTTCAGCTGAAATCGTAGCGAAGCCATCGGTGGAATCAGTGGTGGAAATGATGGCCTTCCGTTGACTGAGGGAGTTAGTGACAGCTCCTTGGTATTCCATAGGTGTAGTGACATCGATCTTCATGATAGGTTCCAGCAACAACCAACTGCCTTCCTCGTAGGCTTCTCTCATCATGTTCATCATGGTGTTGATCATGGCGATTTCTGTCGAATCCACAGCGTGTGTTGCTCCTTCCTGCACTCTGACGTGGATTCCTGCCACTTGAGCCTTGATAAGAGGACCTTCTTGTACAATTTGATCCAAACCCTTCTTAAGAGCTGGCAGTAGATTCTTGGGAATACCGTTACCGTAGGTCTCGTCTGAGAACTCAACTTGAGTGTACTTTTCTGGTGGGAGCTGTTCGATGACACCGTGAATCTCACCAAACTGACCTTGGCCTCCAGTTTGTTTCTTGTGACGGAAGTGGAACTCGTACGGTTTTGCTAAACATTCACGGTAAGCAACGGTCGGTTTTCCCAATTCGACGGGGCAGTTGTACTCGTTCTTCATACGTTGAGCGTAGATTTCCTGCAAAAATACAAGTTTATAGTTATAACAAGGTTGACAATACTGTAGAATCGCCTACTGTTGAAAAGTGTAAACTATGACAAGAAATTATTTTAAAATCTTACTAAGTGCAACTCTCCCATTCCTCGTACTACAGTTTCCTTATGTTCGGCGTTGTACTCTCTTCTGAAAGTCGGGTCTTCTTTTGTAAAACGAGTCAAAGCTTTGACGAAGTTGTCACCGTCCTTTCTGTTCAGAGGCTTTATCGACATCGATATCACAGGTTCAGGAACATGCATCGATTCCTAAAAATTTTTATATAATAAGCTTTACTAAATTTTTCATAAATTTTAAACACTATTTTAAGGAAAATAGTGTACTAGACTAGTACTACAACATTAAGATATACGTGGTCAAACTTACACAATGAACGTTAAGCTTTTCATCGCCACAGAATGTTTCTCCGGAGTGACAATCCAACCCGAATGTAGCACAGATATCGCCAGCATAAGCAGTTTCAATGTCCTCCATAGAACTTGCGTGCATTCTGACCAGCCTCTGAACTCGAACTTTTCTTCTATCACGAGTAGCATGGATAATATCCCCACGGGAAAGTTTTCCCTGGTAGACACGGAAGTACGTCAATTGGCCATATTGACCAGCCTATAAGAACAAAAAAAAACTCTATTAAAAGGCAACATTCCATAGATAACACTACCAATCCTTAAGCAAAAACTCACCTCTAATTTAAAAGCAAGACCCACAAAAGGTTTAGCAGCATTGGTAGACCGTAACGAATCGAAAACGATCGGTTCTACTGAATCATCTTCTCTGAAGTGAGTATAACGTCACCATAAATATAAAAGTACTAAAGTTGTATCAAAATATTCCTCGTAAACCACTTACTTTGCAACATTTCCTTTATTTACAACTTCAGACGGATCAGGTAGGTACCTAACAACATTGTCGATCATGGTCTGAACACCCTTATTCTTCAAGGCAGTACCCATCATAATAGGCACGAAAGACCTGGCTATCGTAGACCTTCGTATAGCAGCATGAAGATCATCAACAGTTGGATTGATTTCGTTCAAAAACTGATCACCAATGACCTCGTCAGCATTGGCCAAGTATTCTAAACAATAAACTAAACTTTCATCACACCATACCTATCATTTCTTGTCGCAAATCATGTGCTTCTGTCCTCAGTTCTTTCGGAATCTCATCTCTTCTCACAACCAAACCATCTTGTCCTTCATAATAGATGGCATTCTCTTCAACCAGGTCAACAACGCCCTTAAAGTTGCTTTCCATGCCAATTGGCATCTGAATAAACGCTGCATTATGGTTCAGTTTACTACGAAGACCTTCTCGTGCTCTTCGCGGATCTGCTCCAGTACGATCTAACTTGTTGACAAACGTTAAGAAAGGTACTTGATACCGATTAAGTTGTCTGTTTACTGTAAAAGTTTGTGATTGAACTCCTCCCACGCCACATAAAACAAGAACAGCACCGTCCAAGACTCTCAAAGCTCGTTCAACTTCAACTGTGAAGTCAACGTGACCTGAAGAAACGAAAGTTATATCACAGCTTTCATTCTCTAACAAAAAACATTAATATTAATACCTAAAAATCAAGATAAAATTTAAAAAAATATTGTTACCGGGTGTGTCAATAATGTTGATATTAGTTCCGTGCCAATCCACATATGTAGCAGCTGACTGAATGGTAATTCCTCTTTGTTTCTCCAACTCCATGAAGTCCATTGTAGCTCCGACATCGTCCTTTCCCCTGACTTCATGCATGGAATTGATTCTGCCGGCGTAAAAAAGAATTCTCTCAGTAACCGTCGTCTTTCCAGAATCTATGTGAGCTGATATACCTATATTCCTGATCTTGTTGTTAGGCCTAATTAAAGTATCTTCAACTGCCTCCGCAGCAGCCGAACTTGGTCTTACCGATGTAAAAACATTCTAAACACATAAATCAAGACTGTAAAAATAACATACCTTATATAAGCCTGTAAGTCGACCTAACGACTGCCAGCGAAGCATCTTTCCACAAATTGAAGGTCTAATAATTTTTTATTCTTTAAAAAATTGAGAACGGAATGTCAAAATCAATACTTATTGAATTGAGAAACTCGCGATTTTAAATCGGCAATTTCTAAAAACATGATCAAAATAAGTTTTTTGGGAGTAAATTTGTGATTTTAATTAGTTTGAACTTCGAATTTGTCAATTTTTATAAGTATTGTTTTTGGTGATCGGTTGATGGAATTGTTGAAAAATATATTTTTCACTTTTGTAGATGGACGGAGAAGACGTGGATGAGGGTCAGGTCAAATCATACCTCCATTCCCGTTATGGAGAAGGTGTGGTAGTGGTTGCCACTAATGATGGGGAGATATCAAATGAATTGTACGAATTTGGTCGATTTAGCGACGATATTCGAACAGTGACCTTAGGGAAGTCCGTCTACATTCAGTACCGACCGAAAAGTGGTAGGCATCGGAATGCTCCGACATTCCCAGTTGGCACACGTTTGAAGTACGAGAGAATCGGCAGGAAGATCGTCAAATATGAAGTAACAGGAACATACAACTTTGTAAGCTGGTGGTTCAAGTTTTTGGAGGTCCACTGTATATTATTTTACACGTTTTTTAGGTAATTATTATTGTCTTTTCAGACATTTGCTCGGGGCGTAAGAGGTATAGAAGGAAATGTAGAGCTATGTTTCGTGGATCTTCTGGAGCTTGTCTTACCGTTGAATGGTAAAGCATACATGGTCCCTCCTGGTGTCAGCTTCCATCTTACAGTTGGGTTCAGATTATGGCCGACGCAAGTAAAATTCAGCAAAATTGAGTTTTATGTCGACACAGTGCATCGCGTATCATTCGAATCGATTTCGTTTGACGAAATCGTAAGTTTTTTATGGTTATATTTGTCAAAAAACGACAAAACTCATTCGTGAGCTCACGTTCTGTATTTTTTGTATCTCAAAATATAATCTTGTTACTTTCAGCCGTGGCCAATTCATGGAATCATAACATATCAACCGCTTCCCGACTATAATAAGAAGTATGAACCCTTGGCGTCGCTTGTAAGTTGACAAAATTCTGTTTTTTAGTGTATTAGGCCTATTTTACGTCCATAATTTTATAATTATCATTTCAGCCATTCACTTACTTGGTGTATATCGGACAATACTATTTTATTGGTCATCGTTTCAAAGAAGTCTTGCTGGTAAGACTGGGCCCCCACATGGTCGACGTGGAGCTGCAATTGGGACAATTCTATGTTAGCCAAGTCGTTCAAAGTCGCCTGGATGCCAAGAACTACACTTTCAAACACATACGGCCATACTGCGTGCAGGACCAGAAACTGATGCCCATCGTCCTACAGACAGTACACGACGATGTCTGCAGGATCATCGACCAATCATTACCCAAACCAGACTACCTGCACAATCATTGACCAAACGTCGCCCAAACCTAGTTATTTGGCTAAACTCGGTTCATGATATAAAATATTATGTTGTTGTTTTCTTTTTAATTTCTAAATTTTTCAATTTTGTAATTTTATCAACAATAAAATAATAACAATAGAAACGGCCGTCAATGCATGTTATGTTTCCATTTTCACATCAACCTGGTCGCTTCCTAGGTTGGTGAACATGTCGGTGAGAGCGTCTTGCTTCTTGCCTAAAATAACAAGGTTAGTTTGTAACAAGCTATTTATGCTTTATCAGCTTATATAAGATCACAAACGTACCTAATCTCTTCAGTTTCTTCTTGTTCTTCTTTACCGCGTTCTTAATGGCACTGTCAAGCCTGACATTCCCTTCATACTTCAACGACTTTGGCATGATGTTAATATTGGCTTCAAATCCCTCAATTTTGTCCTTGCTTTTCCTTTGTTCAGCAGTAACTACAACCTTAAGTTCTTCTGTATCTTCTACCATCGGTGTTTCATTCATTTGTTCCGTTTCTGAAATATACTTATTACACTGTACAACGTGACTCTTAAAGCATGTTTTTAAATATTGAAAGCACAATGAGATTATTCAAATCACGTTATTCGTATTAACATACCATCTAACAAAACTTTCACATCTTCTTCCAACGCGTCCAAATCAAACTCTTTAGACAACGTAGTCAACAGTTCTGTAGTTACAGTAGGCTTTACTTCTACTTCATTCGGAGGTTCTGTGAAATACTTTAGTTTCCCTGTATTCCATTCGTTTAATACCTAAAATAATTCTTAATTCATCTTTCACAAATAAAGTAAATCGAATCGCCAAGGTATGACAAGAATAAACAAGCTCAAACCAACATATAAAGAAGAGTTATATAATTCAGAGTTCGCATTAATCACTTGTAATACCTACATGTTTAGCAGCAGCATGAACGTCAGGACGACCTCCTTTCTTCAGGCGGCCTAGTTTTCTGGCTACCAGAGCCAAAAACATTTCGTGATCGGTGAAAGGTGTAATTTGAAAATGTTCACAAAGCTAAAACATTTAAAAATATACCATTCATTTAATAATAAGGCTAACTACAGAATAACAATTACAAATCAACCAAGATAAAATAGTATTATATATATGAAACTCACTACTTGAACAGAACATCTTCTCATCACGCCTTGAACAGGACTTATAGGATCCTTCAACGAGTCTACTCTCAAAGCATTTTTCAAAGCGACTTCTGTAGCATCAAACTGATTCCTTGAAGCCAGAACGACGCCAGGAGAATCAATCAATCTGATGTTTTTGTCAAGCTCAATCTCTTGAAGTTGCTTTGTCACTCCAGGAACAGCACCGGTCTGACAAGTTCGCTGTCTTTTCAAACTGTTTATGATGCTACTTTTGCCGACATTCGGATAACCTAAAATCATCAAATATGTAATATTGAATAAACCCTAAACATTAGAAAAAAATATTTCAAACCTTCTAAAAGGAAAGTTACTCGTTTATTAATTTAAACAACCGCGGTTATATAATTCAAAACTCACCCACTATTCCAACTCTGATGGTAGTCTTAATATCTTTGTTACGGCAATAATTCTTCAGTAATTTCATCAACAAGTCAGCTCCAATACACTTTGAAGAATCAGTATGTAAATTTGAAGTTACTAATCGACCCTAAAATCATATATTATTAACCATATGTCTAAAACATCAACCCATTAAACTGTTGTTATTATTCTATTGCTTATTACTTATATTGACGCCGAATAAATAAAATTAAACTGTTGTTTAAGTTTTACCTACAGTTTTAAATCATAATATCTTACCAGCTTGTTTTGTTGTTCCTGTGTAGAAGCTTTAAATGCAATCGTAGGTAGCTGTTTCCGCAACACCGACAACCACTTTTTAACATTGTCTTTAGGCACCAAGTCAATCTTATTCAACAATAACACAAGCCTCTTTCCACTGTTTAGCGCTTGATCTTCTATTTGCTTGCTTCTGCTTCCAAAAGGATCTCTGGCATCCAATACTTCAATAATAATATCTGCTGCGGATATGGTCTTTTTAACTTCAGCTGCGTAAGTTCGTGTTGACCGATCACCACCATCCAACAACAAGTCATTTGATACCTCCTTCATACTGCAGGGAATGTAATCTAGACTCTAAAACCGAAGTTATAAGATTCTTGATAAACTAAAACAAGGTTTAACAAATCAATTTTAGTTATACAAATATAATCTTACCTGTAAGCCCTTCGCAACGACAGCCATGTTGACAGAACCATTCATCTTCCTTTTATCACCAAACTCGCCAGCATTCAAAGATCCAATCTGTTGATCAATTTCCATTAGGAACTCTGCATTGTTCATCCCATGTTCATTTTTCTTCTTCTCCACTCGGTCTTTCAAGATCTTCTCAACCTTTGTCTTGAATGATTTTTGTTTCCTTTCTAAACATCAAAACTAATAATATTATAAAACAACGTACTCTTTGAATGCATACCCATCTTGAATTCGTTGAATACACTTGAACTAAGGATTTCCAAGTATATTTCTTAAATTCTTCCCCTATTTTCCGAATTTATTTATCGATCAATAAAAAAACGGGTTGCAACTTTGTGTGACACTTCGTAACAATAAAGAATTGGCGCCGGAATTTGACAAAATTTTGCAAAATAAAATTTATGTCGAGAACTCTCGACGAAATTTTAGTATTGTATTAAAATGTTCATCAAAGAGGTAAGTTGAACAGCTAAAACATATAAATAATGTTATTCAGATAAATATCACAGGGTTCCGCTCTTACAAAGAACTTACTACCATAAAAGACTTTTCTCCCAAGCACAATGTTGTAGTTGGACGTAATGGCAGTGGAAAGAGTAACTTCTTCTTTGCTATTCAGTTTGTTTTGAGTAACGAGTTTAACAATTTGAATCAGGAACAAAGAAACAATCTTCTCCATGAGGGAACTGGTCAAAGAGCTCCGTATGCTCGGGTTGAGATTGTGTTTGACAATACTCTGCGCCGGCTGCCATCTGTATGTTTTTCTTTTACGTAATTTATGTTTTTAGGAAAATAATGAAGTCAGAATTGCCAGACAAGTTAGCACAAAGAAGGATCAGTATTTTATTGACAACAAAACTGCAAATCGGACTGATGTAAGTTGTATATTTATATTTTACTAGATACTTAAATAGATATTTCTTATGAATTTATTTATATTTCAGATAATGAACTTGTTGGAATCCGCTGGTATTTCTCGTTCTAATCCTTATTTTATTGTTAAACAAGGTAAAGTTATGGAGTTGGCTACTCAGACAGACGCTCAACGGTTGAAGTTGATTCGTGAAGTTGCGGGTACCCGAGTATTCGATGAAAGAAAAGAACAAAGTGTAAAACTACTAAAAGATACACAAGAAAAACTCGAAAAATGTCAAAGCTTGTTAGGATTGATGGAAGATCGTTTGAAGAAGTTGGAAGAAGAGAAAGAGGATTTAAAGGAGTACCAAAAATATGACAAAATGAAAAGGTAACTATTCATTGTTGTTTTATTTTCAGTTGTAATATTTGATTGCTGCCTTTTACATCTTGTGAAAATTTATTGTAAATTTTATTTCCAGAGCGATTGAGTATACTATTAATGATCTGGAAAGTAATGAATGTCGTTTGAAATCTGACAAACTGGCTGCAAAAAGAGAAGATATGAATTCTAAACAAAATAGTATTGAAACTGAGATGATGGCTGTTCAACAATCCATTCTCAACACTCAGTCTTTGATAAAGCGTTTGGAAAGTCAATTTAAAGGTGTCAAGGACCAGAGAGATGCTTTAATGTCGGAACAACAAGATTTACTCACTAAAAAGGCCAGATTGGAGTTGACGATCAAGGATTTACAGGAAGAGATTGACAGAGAACGGAACGGTCGAAACACTTCTGAACAAGATTTAAAGAAGTTGAAATCGGAGATTCAAAAGAAGCAAGACGAATTAGAATTGTTGGAGCCAGAATACAAGACATTGGTTGAGGAAGAAACGAGATTGATGACTGACATTAAGATCAACGAACAAAAAGTGTCAGAACTGAACGCTAAATTGGGTCAGAAGGACGTGTTTCAAAGTGCGGCCGAAAGAGACAAGTTTCTGAAGACTGACATCAACAAAAATGAAACACAAATTAACTTGATCAATGAGCAAGTGAAGAATATCATGGAAGCGTTGGAAGAAGACGAAGTTGAGGTTAATGCTTTGAATGAAATGGCATTGGTAAGTTATTATACAATAGTTTTTTATTTTTAACATGTGATTTAAAGATATTTATGATTACAATATAAATATGATAGGATAAGGACACGGTCTATTTAGGTTAAATATAAATTAATTTTAGGCTTGCGAACGAGAACTTCGAGAAAAGTTATCAGAGATCGAAAGAGTTAGTCAACAGTTGGCAGAGAAAAGGCGAGCTGTTGATAGATTAAGTGGCCGGCTGAAAGATGCCCAATTCCATGAGAATGCAGCCATTGATGAACTTACTCAAGCTCAGAAGGATATTGAGAACAGCGAAGATGTGCTGATGTCATTAGCCCCTAAGAACATGCAAAATGGAATCAGGAGTATCAATTTGGTCCTTAAATGGATGTCTGAAAACAATCACGATGGGCGTTTCACAGAGGTCTTGGATGGGTATTACGGTATGTTAATTTTTTAACAGGCGTAAAGTTTTTGTAGTTTTTATTCATATTTTTAGGTAACTTTAGGCGTTTTACATTAACTTAATATAAACACGTTTCAGGGAAAGTGCTGGATCACGTAGAGACAGACCCTGTATATTTTTTGGCT
Organism: Bursaphelenchus okinawaensis; assembly: GCA_904066225.2. Classification (NCBI taxonomy): domain Eukaryota; kingdom Metazoa; phylum Nematoda; class Chromadorea; order Rhabditida; family Aphelenchoididae; genus Bursaphelenchus; species Bursaphelenchus okinawaensis. The sequence continues at coordinate 6,579,510 of CAJFCW020000002.1, read as the reverse complement.
GCCGATGTGACTGCTCAAAACAGGTTGTTCCATCATATTGTGAAGAACGACCGAGTAGCCATGAAGATCTTGGACCAGCTGAACAGTCGCGAGCTTCCAGGAACTTTTGAGTTTATGCCTCTGAATAGATTGATCAAAAAACAAAACCGAGAAGCTCAGACTGGAGAAGCTACCTCCCTACTCAATGTTTTGAGATATCCCGAAGAATACGATCCGGTTTATCGTCAGATCTTCGCCTCGATTGCTGTAGTTCGAGATCTACAGGCAGGAGCTCGAATCTCAAGAAGTTTTCAGATGAACTGTGTCACTATTAATGGTATGTTAGTATTTATTGTTGTATTATTTGATTTTAGGTGAACAAGTCGACAGAAGAGGACCGATGACTGGGGGTTATCTGGATAGAAAACGGTCAAAAATGGAAGCGGCTTCTGGATTGCGGGAGAATCGAAAAGTATTCGAAGTAGCAGAGGTATGGTTACATTGCGACAGTATTCATTTTATTTGGTCGATTACTTTCACATAAATTTGCCTTTTTTAGGAAAAAGTGAAAACAAAGCATCAAGAAGCACGACTGGTGTTGGAAGAGTACGAAAAACTGAATGTGGAGTACAACACTTTGGACGAACAATTGAAACAACTGAAAAGCGAACATCAAACTGTCAATGAAAAGAAGTACAACATCTCTGAGCAGATCAACAAAAAATCGATGGGCAGAGAACCTAAGACAGCTCAGATTGTGCAGTTGAAGGAACGTGTCAGAAGAATGGAGGCTAGGAAAGAAATGTTAGCTAAACAACTGGGAACGGCATTGGAAAGTCAGCTCACAAGTGAAGAACGTAGCGAAATGAATGCTCTTCAGGTAATCATGTTTGTTTTTAAAATTTTTGTGTAGTCGTTTAGTTGTAAATATGCTCCTTTAACACATTTCATATCATTTTAAATTGTTACCTAAAATTTTACAGGAAGACATTAAAAAGATGAGAAAAGAATTGTCAGGCATTGCCAAGAAACGTTCAGAAAAGGAAAATCGAAAGCATCAGCTAGAGAATCAGCTCCGAACGAATCTGATCAGAAGACGTGACGATATTGAGAGCAAGATCCAAGACATTAGTATCGAGGAAAAGAGGTATCGTTTGAATGCTGAGAATGCCCAAGTTAAACAGTTGAACGAGCGTTTGAATGAAATCATGAAGAGGATCAACGGTATGTTATTGTTGAGGGATGCTGCTTCATAGTTGAATTTATATTTTAATACTTGTTCTATGTATTACCTATTTTAGAACTGAACGAAACATTTTCTGATTACAATAAAGATAAAGATGGATACGAGAAGGAATTGGAGGAGAACCTGGAGAAAAAGAATAAATTTGACAGTCAAATTGAGGCCATCGCAAAACAAACGGACACTTACTGTACAAAGATTGCTGATTATCAAGCTAAAAGAGAAGAGTTTATGAAGAAGGTAGGGTTTAACATTTTGAATAAAAAATGTGTCCTTTATTTAAGATGATTTACGTATTTACATAGTGTATATTTACTTCAACTTTCATATTTTTAGATGAATGAGATTGGTATTGTTTCTGCTGATGCATTAGGAAAGTATAGAAATTGTTCGTTGAAAGAGCTTGACAAGAAACTTACTCAATGTATGACAGAACTGAAAAAGTACCAGAATGTAAACAAAAAAGCGTTGGATCAATTTGTTCGTGCTAGCAACCAGAAGGATAGCTTGACCAAGAGTTTGGAGGAATTGGCTAAAAATGAAGAGGTAAGCAGAAGTTTAACTAAATGTGACTGGAATATTAATTGTTATGTTATATCTGGAGTTTCAGTCGATTAACAACTTGATTACAACACTGAACAGCCGGAAACAGGAAACTCTAACGCTCACGTTCAGACAGATCTCAAGGAACTTTAAAGAAGTATTCCACCAGCTGATTCCAGATGGAAGCGCCCAACTGATTATTCAGAAAAATGACGTAAGAACAACTGTTTACTGTAGCAAAATTTATTGTATAAGTTCAGAATTTTTATTGGTTTTTTAGGCAGCAGAATCACAGAGTTCCCAATCTCAAGAAGAAAACGAGGAAGACTTTGTTGGTGTCAGTATGAGGGTGTGCTTCACCGGAGCTGAAGAGACAAAGGAAATGAACCATCTGTCTGGAGGACAGAAGAGTTTGGTAGCGTTGGCCCTGATCTTCTCGATTCAGAAGTGCGACCCGGCTCCGTTCTACTTGTTCGATGAAGTCGATGCTGCTCTGGACAGACAACATCGACAGTCCGTGGCTACCATGATACACGAACTGTCAGAGAATGCTCAGTTCATCACAACTACCTTCAGACCTGAACTTCTGGAGCACGCCGAAAACTTTTACGGAGTCAGATTCCGAAACAAGGTATCGTACATTGACCCGACCACAAAAGAAGAAGCATATGACTTTGTAACCGATGAAAATACCTACAATTGATTGTAATTTATACACGTTGCCACTACTAACTTTGTAATTTTAATCATGTTTCTATCGTTTGATCTCACCGTTAAGATAATCAATGTTATTTATATAGAATAAAATATTTACGGTTTACTTTGGGATTCATTCAAAGTGTAAGTATAACGAATCATGAGATATTTCGATAACAAATTGGGTTATATCTTGATTACGTATAGTTTAAATGATTTTCAGTTGAGTATGATTACCAGGAAGATCTTGAGAAATGTCGGATTTCGATCTTTACGGCGTTATTCCTCAGCACAAGAAGCGGAAAATAAGGACAACAGATCGTTATTGTTAAAGAAGTTTATCAAAGATAAAATTAAGGTTTCTGGGCCAATTACCGTACACGAATATATGAAGTTGGCTAGCGGTTCAGCTGCTGGATTTTACACCAAAAAGGTATGTTTTAAAAATAACTTTCTTTAAATATGTCTTACTACATCACAGAGGCTTCATATCGTTGTATTTTACAGGCAGATATTTTTGGTGCTTCGGGTGACTTCATAACCGCTCCGGAAATTAGCCAAATGTTTGGCGAATTGATTGGAATCTGGATCTACAACGAGTTGTGGAACAGTGGGGAGCGAGGCGACTGGCAACTAGTTGAACTTGGTCCTGGGACTGGAGCTTTGATGAGTGACGTGCTACGGACGTTAAATGTTCTTAAGGTCGGCAAAGTTGATATTGTTCACGTATGTATTCAAATTGGGTCGTATTTTCTCATTTTAATGAAGCAATATCCATCTGTGTTTTAACATTTGCATTGAATATTGCCTTTCAGACTGAAAGGCTGACGATACGCTTGGTCGAGGTCTCTGACCACCTAATAGACCAACAAGAACTACGACTTTGTGGCCGAGTATCGAAACCAATTCCAGATTCTGAAATTGTTCGTAAAAATAAGACTAAAGAAGGGATCCCCATCTACTGGCACCGTGAACTTAACGATGTGCCAAAACAGCAGTTTTCTGTTTTTGTAGGTAACGAGTTTCTGGATGTTCTCCCAGTTCATTTGTTTGAGAAGCTGAACAACGATTGGAGAGAAGTACAAGTCACGTTGAACGACGAAGAAGACTTGTGTTTGATGTTGTCAAGGTCAGAGAACATTCACTCCAAAGGTTTGATACCCGAATGGATAAGAGATGACCCTACCAGAGATAAGTGGGAGTTAAATCCTGACGCCGGGCGTAATGTCACGGAAATCGCTCAAAGGTACGGTTTTTCAACAATATTCTAATCTTTGATTAGCGTATCTTCTTTAATTATGATGCGAGGTGGAATTAAAAACAGCAAACAATTTAGACTCTTGTTAATAAACGTCTTTAGGATAACAGAATTTGGAGGCTTCGGCCTATTCATTGACTATGGTCATGATGGAGGTCGACGCACTCGTTCTCTACGTGCTTACCACAAACACAAGATAGTCGACGTTCTGTCTAGTCCAGGACTGATGGACCTGACAGCTGACGTTGACTTCGGATACCTACGAAAGATATTGGAAGGAATTTGCTTAACATATGGGCCTACTACACAACGGTAAGACTGGTTAAAATTAGTTTGGTTCAAACACTAGTATGTTAATAAGGTTTTTACTACATAAAAGCAATGATGACATTCGATAAATTCTGGGTGGTAAAGACTTCTTTTAGAGAGTTCTTGGTGCAAATGGGTATCAGGCTGCGAACAGAAAGGCTCCTACAAAGCTGTAAAGATGAAAAAATTCAACATCAACTGAAAGCCGGCTACAAGGCTTTAGTAGACGATTCAGAAGACGGAATGGGAGTCAAGTTCCACATGTTTTCAATGTTCCCTAACACACTAAAACCGATATTAGACATGAGAGGTGGATTCCCTGCAGGGTTTTTTCCAAATCTAGAAGAAGTTACCGAAGATCTAGACGAATTAGACAAGAAGTTGTGAAGACAACCCGTTCATTGTTATATAGGTTACTATTTGTTACAATTAGTCATAAACGTTATATATTTTATTTTTTATATCTAAAACTATACATAAAACTAACGAGCCAAATATAAAATAATATTATTTTTACTTTTTACCCTTGTGGGTCGGTCGGTATGACTAAGGGAAAGAAGAAGGTAAGGATTACTGTAGCATCGATTACGAGTTGCTTTAGAAACGAAATGTTGCTCGAAAGAGGATTCTGGATGCCCTCAGTGCCTTTACGCTACCTAGAAAACTTCCTGCGAAGTCATTGAAGCAATTGGAATATAAGAGAAGGGCTCGGTTACAACATTACTTGGATAAGAAGATCAACGGCAAGAATGCGGAACGACCAGAACAGACGATCGGACTTTACCGACTACGAGACCTCAATTTTACAAAGCTTACTGGCAAAAACTTCCAGCAAAATATACCGTTCTACGATGACATGCGACATTATTCAAGGGTCGGGCGGAATGTGAGTTTACAAATTGAGTTGGAACAGTCTCTTTGTTTTACCTTGTTCTAGGTGAATACTATTGTCATAATATTTTTCTATTATTCTTTGTTTATGAAGAGACTATGGTAATTTGAACCGTATTCCAGAAAGTTACAAGCCTGACTTCAACGGCCGGCGAACAAATCATCTGCTACTGTATTGTGATGATGACACTGTTCTTGTTCTGTGTCAAGTTTGTCATGCTGAACAAGAACATGTTTGGGTCGTTACAGTACAAGAACGGTGCCATCTTCCACTTCCTTGTCATACAAACTTTTATTAAAATGCATTGGCTACCGTCTCCAGAATATGACGCTTTCAAGTTTGACGTCGATGACATTGTTGATGATTTCGAGCACAAAATTCGACATTACAAGGCTTCATGGATATTCACCATCTCATTATTGCCTCTACATATAGTTATACCTTTATGCTTGGCTTTCAAATGGCCTAGACAGAGATTACTTGGCAAAAGTTCTATCATGAAGACAATATTGTCAGTGTTGGTTATCACATGGATAACAGGCTTCATTGCCGTTGCAATACCTGGATTGACACACGATGTACGACACTTCAATGGAGTAGGTTCGAGGATGGTTGGTGAACTGTTCAGATTCGAATTTTGTTTGATGAATATGACCGAAAGCATAGTCGACTTCCTTGATGTTAGTTTGTCTGTTGATTTTATGCTTTCTTTATCATTCATTCCGGCTTTTACAACTGTACAGTGCAATCCTATCAAATCAGCTCTTTTTACCCCGCTGCATCGTGCAGATTCCCCGCCCGAGACGCCCTGGAATTTTAGAAAGACTGCATTGTGCAATTCCCTGAAACACCCCATAGCATAGAAAGTTGTATTTCAGGATTCTTTGAAATGCGTCTCATTGAGGAATATTACAAGTGAAATCTGTAACGAACCATTTCCATCAACAGATTTGTTCGATTGCCAATCAGAAGAAGTAAGTCGTTATGGCTCTTATAATAAAATCACTTAGACTATCTCAAGCTTGCTGCTTCAAGAAGAGTGGGTTCAGATGGGTCTCTTTGTATTCACAATCACAGCCTTATACGTATCCCTTATTGTCAAGATCATAATCCAAAGGAAAAAGTATAGAAAAATACTGAGGAACATCTATCATCGCATAAATTACAGCCCAAAGTAAGGAACATTTCTGTTGAGTACTTCATTTTAAAGTTCCTTCTCATAAGTATAGTACATTAATTTTGATGCCAAACAGCAATATTACCTACTTTTAGGTCCGTAACACTTGAACATCTCAAAGATTTTACATTTGAGGGAAATCTAGAAACAGACGACACAAAGTTCTCCCTACAATACTTACCCTACACGTCCTGTCTGTGTCAGAATCGTGAATGTCCGTACAACAACCTGGGACCAATGATCTTCAAGCCAAATAAACATACGAGGAAAGTGGATGTTCCCAAGTCTCACTTGGCTACACCTGTGTCTGCATCCATGTTATAAAGAGATATTTCGACAAAATAAATTTTTTTTTTATTTTTTTGTTTCAAATTTTGAGAAATCGTAATTTTTATTTTGTAATTCTCGCTTTGAACAGGAATGCTTTCTAACATTGGCGTTATGTTTTATCTAAAAAATAAATATTTCTATTTTATTTGGTTTTGTAAAATTCATCATGAAGATAAGGCACATTTTGGCTGATCAAGAAAGGTTATTCATTGAAGAAAGTTTATCAAAGGGCGTGGTAAGTCAGTTTTCTGTTTAGTATTGGTGTTTAGAGACTTGATGGACGAAAAATAAACGAACAAAGGAAGCTGAACATCGAACCTGTTGCTGATGGAAAATGTATAAGCGCTTCTTTAGGAAACACAAGGTAAAAACTGGAGTTTTATTATGTGAATTGGCTTATTTTATATCTAACAAGCAATAATAACGTTCTTTTTGTAATATCATTAGTTGTTGAGTAATTCTATTTTGAAATTGAATGTTTAGAATTGATGTTGTGATCAAAATCAAACCAGTAGCTGCCAGGACAGTTGGCCGACCAACCTCTGGTTTCTTGTTTTTTGATGTTAGAAAGACTGTCACGTCTCGGTATGGCCAACCAATTAAAACTCGAGATCCGCCTAAAGAATTGGACAGAGTTCAGCCAATTCTAAATCGTCTTTATCGTGACGCCAAAGCCATTGAGCTGGACGCATTGTGCATCGAAGTGTTCCATTGTGTGTATGAAGTCAGAGTACAAGTGAATGTGGTACAAGAAGATGGAAACTTGATAGATTGTGCTACAGCAGCCGTAGCAGCTGCGTTAGGGATCGTGAAGCGAAGAGCAGTGGAATATGATCCGAATTCCGGACTTATCAGATTCGTAAGTAAATATAAAGTTTATTTGTGAATTGGATTATAAATTTCAAACCAACTGTAATATTAATATCACGTTAAAGATTGTAAGTAATAATCAATATTTAGCTGAGCAAGCAAGAGAGTGTCGCTTCAAACATTCCTATCAACTTCTTAGCTTTAACTACAACTTTTACTTTTTTTAAAACGGAGTAAGTGTTCATAATTATGTTCTATTATTGATTAGTATTCTTAGTTTTAAATTTATTAGCTTCTTTTATCAATATTTAAATGTGTAAAACAACAACTTTAGTTCTGAACCTATCGTCGATGCTACTCTAAAGGAATACAAAGTGGCAGGCTTCCAGATTACCGTGGGTGTTAACCATCGAGATGAAGTGATAGCTTTGTTCTCGACTGGTGGATCCTTATCGCTGGAGCTGATGGACCAACTTCTGGATAAGGCACATTCACAATGTATGGAAAATGTAAAGGTTGTTAAGCAATCAATCGACAAGTTTGTTAAACTGGACATATCTTAACTGATAAGTTGTTGTTGTTATTGTTGCTGTTAAACGTTTTACTATAACTATTTCGGTTATTCTTGTATCATGTTATTGTCAACATTACCTAGAGAAACTAACATATTTTGCTGATATAAAACTCCTACTTCTAACCGGTATAAAATTTTATTTCCTCTCCGATTCTGTTTCTAGCTACAAAATATTTTTAGTGAAAATTTATTGAGATCAGAGTTCCATAAAGGCTACTCGGAAAGGTTAAGGTCCTAATAAGAGAATTCCAACTAATCGTCCATACTGTCTCTTCTGACTACTGGTACTGGGAAGCCGTGCTTCATATCCTTCTCGGGCCAGGTGTAGGTCTTGTTGATGAGTTCGTCATATTCAACATTGTAGATCTGGGATCTGATGAACATTTCTTTGTCCAAAGGTTCTGGATACAGACAGGCAGTTCCGTCCTAAAATGGAAAAGTTTAGTTGGTAAACTTGGTAGATGTACCAACTTAGCACTACGTTGTATATGAGGTAATATAACGCTAAAATTTCTCTATTTTATCAAGAAGGCAGATTCTGTAAACAGGATTTTTGTGTAAAACCTTGCCTTGTAGCACTCTTCGGCGATCAAAGTAGCAATCTGAATTGACAATTCTCTGATCTCCTTCAGCCTTGGGTAAATTCTGCCTTCTCTCAGATTCTTCTCGGTCACGTTCTGGGCCACTGTTCTGGCGGCCAACAAGAAGTGACGGTTGTCGACATGGTTGATCTGGAACAAGATCACACCCAGAGCGACACCGGGGAAGATGTAGGCGTTGTTACCCTGGCCAGGTTTGAATAATCGACCATTCAGTTCAACATTGGGGAAGGGAGAGCCCGAGGCAAACAGAACTGCGCCCTAAAACAATATTTTCACTGTTTAAAAACAAAATTTGAACTAAAGTATTACTTAAGACTACTTACGTTGGTCCAAGTGTAAGCTTCGTCAGCCGTACATTCAGCCTTGCTGGTGGGATTTGAAAGGGCGAAAATGATTGGCCGAGGGTTATTCTTGGCCATCGTTTTGACGATCTCTTCACTGAAGGCGCCTCTAACCGTAGATGCACCAATCAGAGCGTGAGGTTTGACCTCGTGAACTACCTGGAGCAGGTCTTTGGTCTCAGCCATGTCCTTGGCGAACACTTCATGTCTGGGATTCATGTTCTTCCTATTCTTTGTGATAAGACCATCAATGTCGATCAGGTAGATGTTCTCACAAGCTTCCTTGAAGCTCAGACCTTCACTCTCCATCTGACGTACACACATTTCGGCGACACCAGTGGCGGCTCCACCTGCTCCCAAGAAAACGTACTTGGTGTCCTTCATCTGTCTCTTTGTCACTCTCGTCGCGGCCAATAGCCCAGCGACAACAACAGAAGCCGTGCCTTGAATGTCATCATTGAACATACAGTACTGGTCTTGATATCTGTCTAACAAGCGATATGCATTGGCATTTCCAAAGTCTTCGAACTGGATCAGCGTGTTGGCTCCAAATCTAAAACAATATGCTGATGACAAACAAGTAATTGTTTTGTTAAAACAATATAAAAAATTATTTTTCTAAAACAAGCAGACATTCTTGAGTAAAATGGCTTACTTTTTGGTACACGCCTTCATGAAGTTGTCCACGAACCTGTCGTATTGTTCTCCGCGGACTCTGTTTCTTCTCAAGCCAATGTAGAAGGGGTCGTTGAGCAATTCCTACAATACAACATGTTTAAAATATCAAAAAAAGATATAAAAAATGAAGAGTTCTTACATTGTTATCCGTACCAACATCAAGCAGAATTGGCAAGCACCATCTAGGTTGGATTCCAGCCAACGCTACGTACAATGCCAACTTTCCTACTGGGATACCAATACCGTAGGCTCCTAGATCTCCAAGACCGAGAATACGTTCTCCATCCGTGACTACAATGGCCTAAAAACAGTATTCAAAAGAACATTCAAAAAAGTAATAAAAACATAATTCTTACAATAAATATTTGAAAAATGTTGAAAGTTAAAAGTTAAACTTACCCTGACATCCTCGTGAGGCCAATTTGACAAGATTTGGAAGATCTTCGAGATAGAGTAATCATTGATAGTAACATACAAACCCCTAAAAATGCAAATTCACAAAGCAAGACACATTACTTACTTTGGATTACGGTAGATAAAGCCAAAACGCTGACAAGCTTGTCCTACAGTAGGAGTGTAAACAATCGGCATCAGTTCTTTGATGTTCTCCACCAAAACTCTGTAAAACAGTTTTTCGTTTCTGTCCTAAAAACTTTAAATAGAATCTGAAGTAATCAAAAAGTTGTTTGTAAAGAATTTATGATTATTTATTGTTTTAAATGTACCAAAAAATTACCTGTAGACCATCCAGTTGGATATAACGTGCCAAATCATCTGGCTGTTGCCTCAGTTTCGTGATAATACGGTAGGCTTGCTGTTCTTCAGTCATGAAAGCCGGAGGCAACAAACCATGAATACCAAGATACTGTCTTTCGTACAAACTGAATGCCATTCCCTATAAGAAATAAGTTGTATGTTTAAAAGTCATAATTACTATTCTTTACCTTATTCAACCCGGAATTTTTGAGCAAATCGACTCCTTTTAGTTTAGGAGTTACTCTTTCTGGACGGTACAACTTGTACAAGTCCATTTGCTTAGGATCAGACAGATCCCATTCCTTCTTGTTCTTCTTCTGGAGAATGCCAGCAGTGGTCGACAAGGAACGGTACTCTTGTAGACCACATAGCGACAAAATTCTCAATGATGACGGGTGCATCCTGAACATAATAAGTCGTAAAAGTTCGAAACTGTATAAAAAACCTAATTTCACGTTATAAAATAATATAAAGAAAATATAAAATTAAGAATAAATTACTTGAAATCTCGAACACCACCAAACGCTAATTTGACAAAATGTATGAAAACTAATGATCGAGGAATACGTGCATATTCAGAATTGGACTATTTACATTGCGAGTTGAGTTTGAAATGGGAATTTCATGTGAAAAAAAGAGAAAAACTAAAAAGTTTCTATTACGTCTGAATATAACATTAACTTCCTTAAACTAACACAATCTAACGTTAATTTGTCTGACATACATTAATCTAATTAAACTTCGCTCAACAATCCACCTGAATTGCAGAAAAACTCTACTAAACAGAGTAAACAAAACAAATTCAAACATCTTATGCTATTAAAAAAGCCGAGGCCGTCCCGTCCGGCCATAACAACATGCCTCCTCTCTTTTTTATGTCCACGCCAGATGTGATAAAATAAAAAACAAAACAACTATTTAATCACAAAATCAATTCAACCTGATAAGTAACAAACAACAGCGCAAAAGCCAAGGAAAAGAATATTAGAGTGGTTTTTCTCTTTTTGTTGGCCGTCAGAACAAATGCTTCTCACGAGGAGAACGCTGGTTCACGTTCCGCAAAATGGCAAAGGAGACAATTCCATACAGAAATTAAGCTTCTACGCATAACAAAAAGCTTTTCGTTATTATCAGTGATACAATCAATTATTTATAAAAAACGGACCTTCAAATTTTCCCAAGTTTAGTAAATACTTTTGCAACATGCATTAAAGATGACTATTATATACTGTCATGTTTTTATGTTTACATCTACCATCAGCTTTAATAAACAACTTGTGTAAACCTTGTGATTTTTAATCTCAACAATTTTTTGTTTTGTACATGTTCCGTCATATAAAATTAACTCGCCGTTTGTAAAGAGAAGGGCGCAGTTGCAATTCCCGTAAGAGACGCGCGCGGCATCGTTCGTCGCGGGATATTTTCACTTCTCTGTTTGTGCCAGATTACCTTGACAGGCCGGTAAGCAAACGTGCTTTTTACCTACTTTTTTGTTTGTGCATGGTATTTTTTTAATGTTTAGGTTTATTGTATGGAGAAACTTGGGTGTTCTGGCCGCAATCTTATTTTTACATTATTTACGGTATAGATAAGGTTTTGCTTTATTAGATAGGTTTACTATCGTTAAAAAATTTTTTCTAGCGAGATAGTTAAGCATAAGCATATTTTACTTTCATGGTTATATATTATGCACAAATCAAGTCTGGGTCACGATTTCCAGCCTTTTTCCGAACATGTATCCGTATTTGGTCTCTCGCCGGAGGCAATAAATAGTTTCGTCTTGAATAACTGCGTTCAAGGTTGTTTTGGGGGAAGATGGTGTTTTATTGTAAATGGGTCAGAATTGCTGCTTGATGTGTCAAGATATGTTTCGATAGTCGGGCCCTTCTCAAATTTGCGTCTGCTCTCGCGATATTGCTGATTAATCATATTTGGTTGAATCTTGTTGCAATAGACTCGTTTTCTTTTAAATTTACATTATAGTTTAGTATTTTTACTTTTTTGTTTCAGAAGATGGGTTTCTTCTTCACCAAAGTCGTTCGGAACATTATCTTTTTGTTGTTGCTCCTCAATGGAACTCAGATGTTCTTGAAATGGAAGAGCTACAACATTCAGGCCAAAGACTTCAAAACTTTCAGTGTTAAATCTGCAGGTAAGAGATTATATCGTTGTACTTTATTTGTTTAGATTCCAACTCCATCAACGCTGTATCCAAGTTTACCTCCGAACTTCGAAGAAAATACTCTCAAGATATTGATGCATCTCTCAAATGGGTACCTTTCTCGGCTGGCGGTCTACACTTGAAGGCTCAGTTTTTGTACGGTGATTTGACTGAATATATCGCTGTCTTCACTGCTATCGGAGATTCAACTGGACGATCTGGTATGGTCTTTGTGTTTAATCTGGGGGTTTCCTATGTTTTTTTAATCTTTTTGAGATTTTTTTGTTTGTTAAGGTCTTGTATATGATTTTGAGGTTTATTTTTTTTTTACTTTCAGGTATTCACTGGTCAAACCACTCCTGTACAGTTCTGACCGGTGAAGTTACTCGTGTCCTAGACGCCTTCAGCTCTCCAGTAAAAGAAACCTTCAAACAAGGCCAGAACTTCCGTCATGGACAGTTCGAATCGTTTGTCTATATTCTGAAGGATCAAGCTACAGTAGCCTGTTACGGTAGAGGATTCATCCCAGCTTCATCAGTATGGTCGCTTTCGGGAGCCCTGTCGACCGGAGACCCATTGGCTGCAGTAAAACAATCGTACGTATACGGACGACTGACCTTTGACACTTTGACTAGACACGGTTACCACTACTTTGACTATGTAGCAAAGAAAGCGAAGGGCGAACTTTGATTTTCATATTTATTTCATTGTATTATCATAATTTATATCTTATTTTCATAGTATTAATAAATAGGATAATTCTCATTACTTGTGCTTTGGATTAATCTTATTGTAGAGGTCATGTTTGTTTAATATTAGCTTGATCTTTCTGGTTATTTTTAGTTTTGTCCTTAAATCAGACGGTTTTAGGCTGTTTTTTTTTCAATTTTGGAAATATCCCGAAACCGAGAGACTTGTTTAAATTAGTTTGGATATGGAATGAAACGTTGGATATTGAATATTCTCTCTTTGTGTTTCTAGTAGAGCTGGCTTTCAATTACAACTGCTTAAATGGAGGTGGTGGTAATGGGTGAGTGGATAAGTTACATTAAGATGAATGATAAGAGTGTGGTAACTGAAAAACATTCTGCATAAAAGCTTGTCTACTTTTGCAGGCTTTCAGCAATTGGCATTGAGTTAGCCATTTAATATTGAAAAATAGATCACATAGTATAATAAAATACATATATTATAGTAAACCGTATCATAATCCGTTGTTGTTGTCGTCTGTTGTTGTGTTCTGTGAAATCCTAATTTTGTTTCCGCCAAACGTTTTCGGACAAGATCCTATTAAACTTGACAATGATATTATTCATGAGTCGTTTGATGGTATGACTGCGTTCATTTTATTCCAAATATGTGCTTACTAATGCTCAAATTGTTTTCGTTAGGAGGATGGGGTTACTAAGGGCAATGTTGTCATCTCTCTGGTTATAAATGGCTAGTCGAGGCTTTTGAGGAAATTAGTGGTTTTAAGGGTCAGCCGGCTTTTGAATGTGAAAAACTTTCGTCTTTGTTGTTGAAGTTGTCTTTTCGTAGTAAGATGTCTTTTACAAAGTAAGGGAGCGTTTTAATGTAAAAAACCATCTCTTCCAACATCTCACTCCAATACTCTTCCTCTACCACGTTGATAGCAGTTAATTAGAGTATGTATACTTATCAGCACGACTTGGTGTCGTCGTTGTGTTTGTCTTTCTCACGACGGCCGTTTCATTCTGAATACGTCGGAAACGATTGGGTGTGGTAAAGGACAAATAAAGACAGTTTTAATGGCCTTTAGGAGGTGAAACGAGAAGAACAAAATCGTCTTGGTGATCAATCTTTGTTTTGCCGAATTTCAAAAGCTTCGAATTCGGAATCATTTGTTAAATTGTATGATTTGGTATTGGAAGAGTTATGTTTTACAACGTTAACATGTGTTTACGCGCCGTTCGCTTTCGCAATTTATTTATTTTTATCATAAGGTTAATGTTAATTATCGTCATTTCTCAAGGTTCGAGTCTAGTCTATAGGAGCTAATCCAACTTTAAGGAATCTGGGTATGAATAGTGCAGGACTGATACAGTATCGTTGTATAGCACGCCTTAAATACGTCATCGTAAAATAAAAGTCCAAAAATAGTTTAATTTTACACTTTTAAACAGCTAAAGCAACAAATTAACCTTTGCAATTACTGTTCCTACTGAAGTTAATTGCTATACATTGCTGGAGTGATGTATCGCTACTGTAACACACCCTTTCTCTGCAATTAAACCAACAAAACCTAGTGGACGGTGCTTGTAGCCACCCACCGTTCCCACAGCTCAATGACCGTAAATTTGAAAGTAATTACGCAATATTACAACCTCTTTATGTACTTACTTAAAAGGCGACTGCAGGCTTGATTAGGTTAATCTAACAATATGTATTATCTAGTGAAGCAGATATTGTACAAGAGCAAGGAGAAGAAGCGTAAGTTAATAATAAAAACAGCACTCTAAGTAAACCTGGCAATATTTGTTTGGCTTTTTGACCTAAGTTATATATAAAAATTTTTGGCTTTTTTTGTATCGATATAATATTGTTCCGCCAACAAATTTTTTTTAAAAATTTTAATCGTTATTTTGATGTTTGTTGTACCAAAAGTCATCTTTTTGTCCACGTTCATGTTTTTGTACTGAGTGGATATAAAATAAGTTGAATTTGGAATAACAACGTGACTCACATTGGATTCTGACGACGAGACACCCAATTCTTAAGGAGAGGCAAAATTTAAAAGAGGAACTCTGTTTGCCTGGAAATGCACTCGATAGATAGACTCTTTTTGTTTTTTATTCGATTCCACTCTCATTTACACTTGATCGGTCAAAACAAAGGGATTTGTCGTGCATTTTATGACTATATTCAATTTTCATGCTATTATGTTTTGTAAATAATTGAAAATTCTGTTTTCGGTCCCGACGGGAAAGCATTCTTTAGTTGGCCTTGTGCAATTTTAACACAAATTCGATAAAAAATTGTTGACATTTTTAAATTTATGGGCAAAACAAGCATGAGACGTCTGTCAGCGCCAGAATCCTTAATTCGGGTTAATTATACGTTAATTTGACTAAAATTAGGTCTCAACTTTGTTTTTCCAGTTTTTTCTTTTTTGACTGATAAGGGTTAAGCAATCCAATACCTCGAGAAACCTAAAACATGGTTTTTGAATGCTAAGGTGTTTTCGGTTTCTTAAAAAGGTTATTTACCAGTTGAGAGCTAGAACGTGATTGTTTTTTTT
This sequence comes from Bursaphelenchus okinawaensis, assembly GCA_904066225.2. NCBI lineage: Eukaryota > Metazoa > Nematoda > Chromadorea > Rhabditida > Aphelenchoididae > Bursaphelenchus > Bursaphelenchus okinawaensis. The sequence goes on along the minus strand of CAJFCW020000002.1, from coordinate 6,563,902 downwards.
GGTTCTGGAGGAAGGATTTTGCGAAGTTTTGACGTCCAAGAAAGAAAAACGAACGCAAAAAAGATCTGAAGGACGATAAAGAGGGACACTTTCACTCATCAGACTTATCACTCTTATCAGCTTGGGTTTAAGGCGAATTTAAAGAACTCTTGAGCGGTCAAACGTTTTGTTCAAAATGTTCGAAATTAAAGTGTAAAGATTACAAGAACAGGGTTTTATTGTTTTTGCGTCTTTTAAATTAAGTTTATTCTTTTATTATACTTTTTTATTTTACTATATTTTATTGTACACTACTTAGCGTCTAGTATCGAGTACAATATCACTATTTATACTTAATTTACTATTTTTTTTGTAATTTCATGTTTTATATAATATATGTTCTTGTAACCTGTTTTAGAAGTCGGTCTCGGTAATTTATTCCTGTCTGACAGCTCGTCCTTGTTGTTATCTTATGAAAAAAGGTGAGCGGATGTCTCTATTGTCAGTATGTAAACAAATATGTTTTTGTTATGCTGGTCTTACATGTTTCTTAATCTTCTGAAAGCATATTCTTACTTTTCCACAGTTAAAACAGGTCCAGTGGGGTTACAAAAAATTATTTTTACTTATTACGAAAACGTATTTGTACTTATATTTCACGATCAGTTAGTCTGGGAGTAAACAACATCACTACGTTTTGTGGATTTTCGAATTTAGTGCTTTTGTAAAGTAAACAAGACTGAAATTATTTATTTTTAGGTATATTTATCAAGATTTATTCGTTTATTTAAAGATTTTTCCGTTTTAGGTGCCAAAGTTTCTACCAAACTAACAGTACAGCGTCAGATTCAGGATTCTACGCCAAATCTTCCTTTGTTCTCTCAAAACGATTCAGACTGTGATACGGCAAAGTGTGTGACTCCCAAGTTCAGACAAAAGTTTGCTCGGGAACACCCAAGTGACCATTCAGATAACACACATAACTCGAGCGACGATAACACACGAACCGACCACTCAGAGGTCGATAACATAAAATCTGAGGATTCAAGTGCAGAGAACACCAAATCAGCCAGCTCGAGAGAGGACAACGGCGATAATTTAGAAGAAGAGCACGCCAAAGTTGACGAAGATAATATAAAGTTTAGTCGTTCAGGTAAAGAAGACTCAAAAAGTGACAATTCAGAGCAAGATACTACAAAAACTGAGGAAGAGAATAGCGAGGGCTTAGAGCCAGAAGGGAAGAAACAAGTTCAATCTCGACAACTTTTGGAGCGCTTAGTTCCGTTTCGATGGATTTTCAGTGAAGAAAAACGCGTAAGTGAGCCTTTTCGGATCTTATTTATATTTTACTGATTGCAAAAACTTTGATTGGAGCGGGGAACAAACGTTTGCGCATTACAAGTCTCAAAAAGTAATGTTACTACTTTCGATCGCGATTTTTTATATTATAGTAGCTTTCCGATGTTTTTTAATTTTGTAGTAGCGTCAAATTGTCGGCATTTGTTAAACAGAAACTTGAAGCGTCTTGTTTAATCTACGTGAACATGAATTCACTCAATCTTTGATCAAAATAAGAAGTAGTTGAATGTTTATTGTGTAAAAATTACTTAATTTTGTAATTCAGTTCATCTACTAATCATAAGAGGTTTTAAATGATGTTTCTTGATTTCAGGAGATGAGTGATAAGTCTGAAAAAGATAATTCGTCTGTCGAAATGGCAGTTGAAGCCGACCCCAACACAATAGCCTCCAGGCCATCATCAGCGGCGGATATACATAAAGAAAATGGAAAAATTGAGGTGAAGGAGAAGAATGGTAAGATTGAGTTTTTCTTGGTTTTTAGGTAACAAATTTGAAATTCTGGTTATTTGGTGAAGCATAGATGAAAATATTGCTAATAGCCGTTCCAGGGATGACGACGTCTTTGAGCCGTTCTGTATTTTAAAAATGTTTTAGACTGATCGTAAATTTGAGTGTTTTAGGCCCTAAAATCCACCCGGTTTCCTCGACAAGTTCGTTAAAATCAACTTTAAGCCATCAGAGTGCTTCAACACAACTAACGCCGAAGAAGGCCAGTTCAAAGAGTAACATGACTATATCGTCGGCTACAGCTGCCACACTCAATTTGGCGGCTCCAACTACAATTGGCAGTGCTGGTGGGGCTGCTATGTTAAGGCCGGTTAAGAAAAAGGTAATAGAATTAGAGTGTGCTGAGATACGATGGCATTACAAAAAGACTGGAGAGAGCAAATGGACTCCATTTAGAGGTAGGTTATTTATTATTGACTTTTTATAGGAAACTGGTTTCTATTTTATTTACCTACTTTAAGAATAATATCGTCATTACCTTGAGAAGTATGAGAAAAGTGTAAAATTTTTAAATTTTGAATAAACTTTTTTAGGTTACGACTCAATGGTGCTAGAAGTAGCCTACCGTGCCTCAAAAGGGATCCCCTTGGATAAGAAAACAATAGCTTTAGGCGAACAACTTCCTCAAACCAAAAATGTAATCGTTTTGGACAACTTATACGAATGGAATCCAGAAGACAAGACCGATCACGTAACTTCAGTTTACTGGAAGGACGAAAACCTTAAAATACGAAGAGGATCGTGGTTCTTTGCTGACACGATGCAGCCGATAGGAGAAGAATTGGCAGAGACAGTAGAACTACATCATCTGGAGAAGTTCAGAAACCAGATGATTCCAGATTCTCCGGTTTTTAATGAAAACGAGGTTAATAAGAAGCCAGGTAAGTAAATATTGTTATCTTTTCGTATTTCAAAAAAACTAAAACTATTGTCGCAAAAGCGATTAAAAACAAGTTAACAAATCAACATATTTTCGTAAGATTGAAGACAAAGAAAATTGTCCAAATAGTCTTTGTCTGACTTTTAACTGTTTTTCTATTTTGTAAAATCATCAATCTTCCATTAAAACCATATTGTGGGAAGTGATCCCAAAAAACTTTGCTGCTAATAAATTCTGTTACAGTAAACTAATAGTAGTCGATATTAAAACTAAAGCTTATTTAAGCACACTATCAATATAAAAAAGAAAGCATTAATTGATATTTTTTGTTTAGTGTTGACAATGCTGAAATGGGAAGAGCACGATGAAGTTCGTTGGAACTCGGTGATAGATGTGTCTTTCTACAACAATACCAAAGCCAACAGATTGTTTCGTTTTGTGACCCGAGGCAAAGGAGTCTTCCCATTAAAGCGAGGATTCAGCTCAGAAGCTTCGATCGATGAGGGAATGCCGAACTTTTCCGACCTTATTTTAGTTGTCCATGGTATTGGACAAAAGGGTTACGAGAATCTGATTGCCAAAAACACAACACAGTAAGTTGACAACCTTATCTTTATAAGGTTGTTCGCAGTTTTACAAGTTTTACTGCAAAGTAGTAGGAAATAATAAGCATTAACAAGATGTGGTTAAAACTAGCCTTTTTAGGATTCGAGAAGTGATTGAGCACCTGATGGACAAGTACCACTCGCACGAGAAAAGACGACCAATGATATTGCCAATTGAATGGAGATCTTCGCTTGTATTAGATAACGGTCTAACAGAGACTATTACATTGCCCAGGATGCCTCAAGTCAGAAGTACATTGAATTCTATTGCTATGGATATTATGTATTACCAGTCGCCGTTGTACCGAACGGAGGTACGTTTTCTGATCATTTTTGTTCAAAGATTGCCTAATAATATATTTTATATTATTATATTGCTGTTTTCAGATCGTAAATGGGGTCATAAAGTGCCTTAATGCAACTTATACAAAGTTTGTGAAGAACAACCCAAATTTTGATGGTGCCGTTTCTCTATTCGCTCACTCTTTGGGTTCAGTTATTGCATACGATATCATTACCAACTACTCTCCTCTTCTGTTATACGATGAGTTTGTGACAAAAGCAATCGAGCACAGAAAGAACGAGACTGAAGAGAGCGAGGAAAAGAAACTCTTCACTGATTTTTATGAATCCAGAAGGCGGATTCTGGAAAAAGATGGACACATGCAAGAGATCCTTCTAAAACGAGATGAAGATCTCAAGTTCAAGGTCAAGAATCTGTTTTGTGTGGGATCACCGTTGGGAGTCTTTATCATAATGAGAGGAGCGTCGGCCGAAGAGTTGTTACCTAAAAAGACACAATGCGAACGTATCTACAACATCTTCCATCCTTACGATCCGGTAGCCTATCGTCTGGAGCCAATGTTCCATGAAAACTACAAGAATATCAGGCCGATCAAACTGTTTACATACAATGAAGTCAACCGAGACTACAGTAAGCTCGGCTACGATTGTCATCGGAGTTATCTGAAGAAGCTGAAGAAACAACAAAAGAAGGAAGCAGCTGCTGCTTCTGGAGAAAAGACGGCCGAATCTGATGAAAAGAGGAAGGAAGCCGACGATGACGATGAAGACTCGGATTCTGGCGACTGTTCTTCCATTCATTCACCAGGTACAGAATTTTAATGTAAAGTTTTTTTTGGCAAAACAAAAGTTTTCTAAAAATATTTTTAACATGAGGGCGCGATTTGCCAGGGCGTTCTGCAGGTTGCGGAGACAAGTTATACCATAAAACGTAGCTTGAAATAAAAATATTAAAAATTATAACATTTATTAAATAAACAGTTTCAAAACCTATTACTGATCACTTCACTCTTCTTTAGACTGTTATTCAGGCCCTTCACCACGCTCTGATAGCCCTGTAGGTCCAGAAGATATGCAAGAAAATATGGGTAATGGGACCAATCCCAATGTAAATACACCTTTGAAAGTCGAAACAACCCAAAGCAGATGGTGGAGGTTTGGAAGTACGGCCGAGAAGAAGCCGAAGGAAGAAGGAGTGAAAGATAAAGAAGAAAAGCCAGAACAGCCAGCAGAAAAGAAGGAAGAGAAAGTAGAAAAGAAAGAAGACAAAGTGGTACTGACTCCTGCTGAACAACTCGCTGAAGGCATACCTAGTAAGTTTTTGTGTTTATTTGGAGATATTCGAAAAAATATGAGGTTTTAGGTAACAAATTGATATATAATACGGGGTTCTTTAGGCTTATCTTTAGTTTTTGTTTATTTTTTCTACCTTTACATACAATAAGACACAGAAAGTTAAATTTGTTGAAAACTTTTTTAATTTAATACTTTTTAGACGACGAGAAAGTGCCTTACCGAATCGACTTTCAACTTCAAACGTCGCTAACTGACAAGAGTTACTGGTCGGTCCTGAAGTCGCACTTCGGCTATTGGACCAACTACGATGTCACTGCCTTTCTGATTAATCAGTTATATCCTCCATCTGTCTCTGAACCATCTCCTAAAGTCTAGTCAAACACTTTTAACGTAATCCTGTAAGTTATTTGCAACTTTACTACGGTGAACTAACGTATTCGGGTCTTGTGGAAATAAACAAAAGCTGTAGATGTTAACTATATATTGCAATAGGCCTTATTTCGTAGCTTTGTATATTTTGTAATTCCGATGACATTAATGTTTATATGGGTACATAACTTTATACCGTTGAATTATATGATTGTATTAACGTTTCTTGAAAATAAATACTATGACATCAAGGTTTAGATTTATGACATTTGGAGTTAGTTTTAAATTAAAATCGAAATAATAAAGTAGTATTAATATAGAGTATGAAACCCCAAAGTATAAGGTAAATTTCCCGAAAACAGGTATTAACTATAGTTTGTGCTGTCAAAAAGGTTGTCATAGTGACACAAACAACTCCAAGGATCTACGAACAAATAAAACAATGTCAGCCTTCGGAAATGTTGGTTAGTAACGCTGTAGCTTCTTCTGATGTTATTTCCACGGTAAATCACATAGATTTAAAATGGCATCCGATCAAGGATATTCTGGCTGTGGCATCGTTTACTGCAAACAAAGGCGGTTACATCAGCTTCACTACCCATAAGGTATGGTTTTTAGAAATGTTACTTTAATTAAAAATATTAAAATTGTGATAAGCTACTAAATCACAACATTTTACATTCAATTAAATATTATTTATAATTATTACTACGTATATAAAATTATTTATCTTCAGGGAGGTGACTCTTTCTTCGACTTACCGGCCAAGCAAGAAGAGAAACCAACTCAATTACTGTGGCATTCTACTGAAGCATTCGTTATTGTAGGATGGGATTCTGGACGGATTCTTTTGGTTGATCCCTTCGAAGAATTCGGTAAGTTTACAAATTTCGATAAATATTTTGTTTTTAGAAAGAGAAATCGAAGGAACTGAACGCTCAACCAGTATAACATGTTTATGTTGGGATTCAGACAATGCCACATTGGTAGCTGGAGATACTGTGAGTTATTTATTGTTTTACCAGAGTTTAACTAACGTTTTATACGATTAAAGTTTATATTTTTAACGTAATATAAGGTTCTTTACCTATTTTACTAATATTTCTGAGCCCTTTTACGTTAAAATTTTAAGACGTTTGCATATTACAGAAAGGAGTAGTGAGTTACTACAGTGGCATCAACACAAACGACAAGCTTGCAATTAGTAAAAGGATTGAGATTGACGAAGGAATTGTGTCGCTAACAGTGAAGCAGCTCAAAAAGTGAGAAGTGAAACTTTTAATTGAGAGTAAAATAATGAAAAATATAATAAAAATCAAAAATTGTCATTTTTAGGACAAAGGAAAGAGTTAACAGTGCACATACCACGGACGAACTGACTGAAATTCTGAGCGTTAACAGACGGAAAATAAAGGTGGGGCTTTTGAGCTAAAGTCTATATTGTCTCTTGAGGTGAAGACTATATTGTCTATGATTGGAAAAATTTCTTTTGTAACAAAAATGCATAATTAAAAATGAATTTAAGGTTTTAAATTTAGGAACAAAACCAAATAGAAGATAGTGAAGCCAATACCTTTAAGAAAGAAGCGGTAGAGACAGTACTAGTTGTGAGTACCAACAAGAACAATCTGTACACTCTAAAGGAAAATGGGGAACAAGCTCTCATTTACACGGTAAGATTTATTTTTTAATAGTATTTTTATCGTATCTTTTTATGTTTTTACATAGTTATAAATTTGTAATTACGGTAGGTTCACATTTTACTGTAGTTTTCTTTTAAAATGTGTCATTATGACATTTTTATCTACAGACAGACAGCCCGGCCAGGAGAGTTTTGCAAATGCGTGACAGACCTTATGTCATCATTTTGACAGAAGGTCTTATGTTCTACCAGATTACATTTGAAAATACTGCAGTAAAGGACAAAATCAAAGTAAAGATTAGAAATAATTTTTTTGGTATTATTTATAATGTTTTTATTTAAATTTATGTTTCAAAGTTGTTAAAAGGGTACTGTTTTTAGGTGAAACTTTCTGGTCGTCGAGAGTACTTTGATGCCATTTCTGTAGACTCGGATACTGTAGCCATCTGTTACGGTGACAGAGAGATTAGAGTTTGGAATCTACAATCAGAAGATAGTGCGGTTTATAGACTGGATCAAGACAAAGGATATCAAGGGACAGAAAATATTGTGGCTTTGAGTTACTGTAACAGACGGAGTAAGTTTACTATTGCAAGCATAAATACGAAACTATCTTTATTACGTGTCTTTGCTATGATTGTTGTACCTAATAGGACAGTGAGTAAACTGTAGTTTCAACTATAAATGCCGTTCTAGATTACATATCTGGTGGAACCTTAAACGGTAAAGTGGCCATGTGGAAGCGACACAAAGAAACCTTCGAAATACCGGTCGATCAGCAATGGAGACTTCAGTCTGCTCTAGTTGTAAATATGAAAGTGGGTTTACAGGTTTTATCTTTTATATAAATTAAAGTTTACTTTGTTTTCAAAGACATACTTTCAAGGTAGTGTCAATGGCATGGTCACATCTCACACCAACACTGGCACTCAACTCTGGGGATTCTATCGAGATCTTTCGAACACAAGGTGTTGAGTATCATGTTCACAAGGATGTAAGTAATCAGCATTATTTTAAAAAAGTTGTTCAAATAGTTCTGTGCCTCTACTCAAAGAAAATTTTTGGAGGCACAGAATTAAGTGAAAAATATAATAGAAATGTCTTCTTATTGTTTTTAAACTTAATTTTATTAAAATTATAGTACGCAGTCGTGCAATCCAGTCCACAGATCGTATCTTTTGTGAAGATCACCGAGCCTATCGAGACTCAAGAAGTCCAGTTTTCTCACACAATCAAAGGCTTCAAGCTGAATGGAAGTAATCTGATTACGTGGGATGACAATCAGGTAAAATAACTTTCATACCTAAAATAAGCGATAAAAACAAGGTTGTTAACAAAAACTGCTTACTCTGTAGCCATAGAATTACAAATAAATTTACGAAAATTGTTTCAAAAGCTTATCAGTACAATTGCTTTATAGGTATACGTGAATGAGATAATAGACGCAGAAGATGCGCCAATTGAACTGAACCAAGTGTCTCAACTGAATGCGTCAGTGAAAGCAGCCAATTGTTACAATCAACAGTTGTATTCGATTGAGAATGGCGCATTATGCATCAGAACGTTCCAAGGCACGTTGAAGAAGATCGTGACTTTTCGAGAAGTAGAAGGTGAAGTTCAGATACTGGATATGAATGCCAAGTGGTTGTGTGTGGGGTCAAGTCAGGCTTACATTAGAGTGTATAACATGGATGATAGGTATTTTTATGTTGTTATAATAACAGATTAATTGAAATTTATTTTTAAATCATACTGTAACCTTTCTATTAATGTTACGCCATTTCAGTAGCCTAAAACAAATGTACCAGTCGAACCAGTTGAGTCTGAATATTGAGGACTTTGATCGGTTTGACAGTATCAAGATCAACAATGCTGGCAACAAAGTGAGTATTACTATGAAGCGGAAAGATACCACGGACGAACGTATCTTCATATGGGATGCCGAGTCTGATATACTGGGGTACTTTTCATTTCCCGATGGGCTTTCTGATACTCAACAGTACGAGAGCAAGTTGGAAGAGAACCAACCGGCTGATGGACGACCGAAAACGGCTGCTGCCAAGTAAGCTTGTTACTGTAACTTTTCTATAATTGTTTGTTGCTGTTATATATTGTTTTTGTTAGGGGGTGGGATGAAAAAGATTTTAAGATATTTTGACGTACTGTAATGTTGGTTATTTAATCTACTTCACTTTAGACGTATCGAAAAGTATCAGAGTAGATACAGATTGCCAGGTTACTATCCTGGAGTACATTACTGGGACGTGAACGATCCTCGATTTTTTGTCTGTGAAGCTGTAAGGATTGATTCTGATGAGGTATGTGATGAGCTGTACTTCAGTCAATAGTATGATACAATTTTTATCTTAATTCAAGCTTTAATAGTGCTTGAAGTGGCAGAATCTTGCTTCGATAAAATGTAATAAACCTATTTTAGTCGCAAAACATGTTACTCACCCTTTTTGTGACTTCTGAATACGGTATTCAAATCAACGACATTCAACAAAAGTCAGTTAAGGCCGACCAGCTAATGTATATGAACGTACCCTACCTCTACTTCCTCAAAAATGTAAGGACTTGTAAAATACGTCTTTTTTCAATGTTACTGTTTTTTGTAATCTTACCAAAATCTTACTTTTCCAGGTAGAAGTAGACGAAGAAGATGATATTGCAGTAGAAAGAAGTGTTTCTCGGTTGATAATAAGACGAACATTACGAGAGTTCATCGGCATAGAAGCTGACAACAAGTCAGCAGTAGAAGCCATGTTGAACTTCAGCTATTACCTATGTGCAGAACAAATGGACAATGCCTTCAAAGCCATCAAGTTCATTAAAAGTGACTCAGTCTGGGATCATATGGCTAGGACCTGTGTCAAGACCAGACGAATGGATGTAGCCATCGTATGTTTGGGACACATGAAGAAGGCCAGAAGTGTCAAAGCATTAAAAGAAGCCATCGCTAGGAATGAGAGTACCGAGTTACAGGCAGCCGTCTTGGCCATCGAGTTGGACATGATCGTATGTTTGGCTTTTAAGCAGTTATATTGTGTTAGTTAACATGCTTTCTTGGATCTTTTTAAATTTACAACGCTAATATGGACTGATGACTTACTATAATATGGTGATATCTTTTACAGCACTTTTATTCCAGGAAGAAGCGGTTAACATATACCTAAAGACCGATAGATACGATCTACTTAACAAATTATACCAAGCCCAGAATAAGTGGAATGAAGCCTTTGAAGTAGCTTCCAAACATGATCGTATTCACTTGAGAAACACTCATTACAACTACGCGTGTTATCTCGAGAGTATCGGCGAGATTGAACAAGCTATAGAGAAGTTAGTCGGAATTTAATATGTATATCAAAGTTTAACATTACATATTATATTGTAATATAAATCGTACAGGTCCTGAACAAATTCATAACCGTATGTTTTAGCTACGAAAAGTCCCAAACTCATCATTCTGAAGTGCCAAGAATGCTATGCGAAGAGCCAAAAGCAGTCGATTTGTACATCAAACGGAAAAGGGAACGGTAAGCTATAGTACTAAGGTAAATTAGGTACAAGAAGAACGTACTCTTTCACTTTTTTAAGTATCATAGAATAGATTAGTCTTTATGTGCTTATAAAGTAAGGCTAAAAGTAAAAATGCATTTTCAGAGAGCTTTACTTATGGTGGGCAAGGTATTTGGAAAGTGTAAGTGACTTGGAAGGCGCCAGAAACTACTACAAGTATGCAAATGAGCACGTTTCGGTTGTACGAATCTACTGCTATCATGACAGACTTGCTGAAGTAAGTTATCAAGGGAGAGTTACTACAGTTTTTAGTTAGGGGCATGCCAATTCTTTTTGTCTCATAGATGGGCTGATAATTGAAGAGACGGGATTTCTGAAAAATAATAATCAGATCCTAATTCAATTATCTTAAGGCAGTTGAGACAGTGAACAAAACAGATGATAGAGCTGCCGCTTTTCATCTTGCCAGGTATTACGAGTCCAAAGGTGATGTCGAAAATGCTGTAAAATACTTTGGTAAAGCTTGTAGCTTCAACAGTGCCATCAGATTGGCCAAGGAGAACGGACTAAATGATCAGTTGTCTAGCTTTGCTTTGAATGCGGGAGAGAATGAACAAATAGACACGGCCAAGTATTACGAACAACAACCTGGCCATGTTGACAAGGCTGTTATGCTCTACCACAAAGTAAGTGATTGATAATTTTTTTTCAAATTAAACGTATCAAAACTGTATTGATCCACATAACACTAAAGTAATACAAACACAATTACAGGCCGGACAAGTTGGCAAAGCCCTAGACTTGGCCTTCCGAACAGAACAGATCAGTGCTCTCGACCCGATAATTCGGGATTTAGGACCAAACTCCGATCCAAATGTCCTAGAAAGAGCGGCACACTTCTTTGCCCAGAATCAACGAGAAAATGAAGCAGTTCAACTTCTAGTCTACGCCAAAAAGTTCCAAGAAGCAGTCGAACTTTGCTTGGAAGCAAACGTTATCATCGACGAAAACCTGGCCGAAATTCTAACTCCACCAAGAACAGGTAGGTATCATTTATAATTGCATATAATCATGGTAATGATTTCAATTATCATGTGCTTCATCTTTAGATGCAAATAGAAAAGAGCTACTAACGGAATTGGCCAAGGTTTGCATGCAACAAGGAAACTATCATTATGCGGCTAAAAAGTACACTCAAGCTGGACGAAAAGTGGATGTAAGTTACAGAAATATACTGATAAAATGGTCAATGGTTTAAATCAACAATATCTTTCTAGACTTCTTATCCTGGGCAATCGAATCAACTTGAAACCCATTACTTTTAGGCGATGAAGGCTCTACTCCGTTCAGGGGATACCCCAAAGATAATATTATATGCAAACACGGCCAAAAACAAGGAGATATACCGCATGGTCGGAAACTATCTTCAAAGTTTGGAATGGAAGGAAGACGCGACATTAATGAGACAGATCGAGAACTTTTACATAAAAGCCAATGCCATGGATTCACTGGCTTCATTCTACGACTCATGTGGCCAAGTTGAAGTAGATGACTACAGAGATTACGACAAAGCTATAACTGCTTACAATGAAGCCGTACGATGCTGGAATAAGAAAGAAGAGCGAGATGGAGAACTGGAAGAAAAAGAAGGCAACATGAGGAGCAATATCAAAAATAAAATCACCAGAATTAAGGCTTTCCTCGAAGCCAAATCGTAGGTTTTACTATAATATAAATCAATATACTTGTAATAATATAAACTGTGATTATATATATAAGTGTCTGTTGATAAGATTAACTAACTTTAAAAACAAGAACAGCCTAAAACCAGCAAACTACTTTCAGAATGTACGAAAAAGACCCTGGAGAAGCGCTAAAAAGACTTTCGGAAATGTGTGATCAACCCAACATAGACAACCACGTCAGACTAGGTGATATATACGGCCTACTGGTAGCTCATAATGTAAAGCGGGAAAATTGGAAGAAAGCCTATCAGTTGGTACAACAATATCAAACAAAGCATGCGGCTCGAGACATCTCCGAGTACTTAAACACTTCTGTTCTCGACGAAATCTGCAATAAAAATGGAGCACCACGCTTCAAGAAGTACGAAGAAAAGAATGACGACTTTGGGGACACTATAGAATACAGTCACGCTATGAGAAGGAGAATTTCCAACGGTACCGACGAGTTATCCGACTAAAACGAGGTTATCTATATTATATTTATACAAATAAAGACTTTTATCATAACATATAAGAATAGTATAGACCAAGATAACTTTTCGCTATTTTTAAAACTATTCTTATACATTTTTTTGTCGGCTTCAGATTAGTACTGTATAGTTTTTGAAGAGTCCCACAACGAAAACAATGTATGCTAAAACGGAATGCCATGAATATATTTTTTTCTTGATAAAAAAATAAAATGGGAAAAAACAAAATAACTAAACTGTTATCTGCACTAACTATGCAGGCACACAGATCGGGTGTTTTTAAACAAGTTCACAAAGCACACCGAGTTGGTAGACATCGTACGAAGCGAGCGATTCACAGAGATGTAAAAGGTATGCGGTTTTTATTTGATATTTGATTGTTTAGGTAAAAAGATCACCAAAAGAGCGAGTGGACCTGGTGGAAAATTGGCTAGAGTCATTTCCAATGTTGATAGGAAGAATCAGAGGAAACAATGGAGGGAATTGAAGAACAAGATGCTACAACAACAAGCTCAATTAGAAGGTGGACCTAACAGAGCTCCCCAAATGGTCACTGTTTTGTGTTTGGACGAAGAATTGCTGGCTACTGAGATTGTGGACAAACTGGTGAAGGTTGATGAGGAAGCCCAAGTGTTTAGAAGCGATCGTGCAGGCGTTACCTACTTGAACATACCAAGATTCAAGTCTCGTTTCGGATTTTTATGTCCGAACCCAAAGATATTGGAGAGTTTATTGGACGCGATGAAGGTATCTGACGCTATGATGATTGTTTGGCCTACAGATGGGGAATTGAGCGACGAGCAGACTGAACTTTTGGATATTGTTTTAGCTCACGGAACTCCAGCATTGGTTCATGTTGTCGCTGGTATGCCGCCATCAGGCAAACAGCGGGAAGCTTTGAGGAAAAATTTGGAAAAGAAGATTGACAGATGGTAAAATATTCTAACATTGCTTTTCAAACTAATTATTTGCTATTACTAAAATAATTAAAAATATCACTTTAGGGTATCTACGAAGAGAGGTATCTCGTTCTTGGACACAGATGCCAACAGTTTGGTTCTTCTCAGACATCTGTCAACTTTGAAAAAGAAAACTCATCAGACTAGACGGCCTTTTATTTTGATTGAACAAGCTGAGATGGTAGACAACAAAGGTGGTATTGGAACGCTGAAGGTGACAGGTTATGTTAGAGGACCACCTTTGAATGTCAATAGATTAGTACATATTCAAGGATGGGGCGATTTCCAGTTGGAGAAGATTGTTGATGGCAGAGATCCAAGGTCTTTAAAAAGACGAGTGGTAAGTTTGTTAATTTTGGGCACTATGTAAATAATACTATGTGTATGTTTTAGGTAATAAACATGCAATAACAAAAATAATGACAATTTCAGTACAACACGGAAGAGACAGATGTTATTGCTGTAGCAGATCAAAACGAGTTGGAATCTTTACAATCAGAAGTCATTCCAGACCCAATGGATACAGAACAGCCAGATGTTGATGAAGGACCTCAATTTGATGGTGTTTGTAAGTTACTTTGAAATATTTTTAGGCATCCTTTAAAACACTTTTTTTATAAAAGTCGAGCAACGGTTCAATACAGATTTTAATTTGAAAACTTTTGAACAAGTTTGAATTTTCACGTAGCCACTGTGTTTCACTCTTATAAAAAACGTGTTTTAAATAAAGTTGTATTAATCTTCTTGTTTAAAAGTTACTTGTTTTGTAATATCAAAAACGAACTTTTCTAGTCAAAGTACCAAAACTGAAGAAGAAGGTACCAGCTGGAATGTCAGAGTACCAAGCGTCGTGGATCGTAGACAATGATGAGTTTAACGATGACTCTGATGGTGCTGAAGATGAGGAGGACTTTGAGGGTGAAGAGGAAGATAGTGAAGATGAAGATTATCTGGAGAGAGACATGAATCCGATGGAGGAAGAAGAGGAGGACGACGCCATGAGTATAGGTTCCGCTATGAATGAGACGATATCTATAGCTGGCATTGAGGACAGAGCAGCTGATGAGGACGAGGTCAGAAAGTTCAGGGAAGAGAACGAGGACAAACAATGGCCAGATCAAGTGGAATGTCCTATTGATCAACAAGCGCGGGTCCGGTTTCAGAAGTACAGAGGATTGAAGAGTTTTAGGTATGAAATTTAATATTTTTAGCGTTTATAAAGACTTTAAAGCAAGAATGTTTTAAATTTTTAATTTAGGACATCTCCATGGGACGAGAGGGAGAACTTGCCAATAGATTACGCTAGAATCTTCAAGTTTGCTTCATTTTCGAGAACGAAGAGACTTGTTATCAAAGAACAACAAGCTGATTATACTGAAGAAAAGGCATCTCAAGTGGCCAAAACTGGTGTATATGTTACAGTATATGTCAAGAATGTACCTGCTCATATCTTGAGTATGTTTTTTGTTTTTTAATTGGTTTTAGGTATCAATTTTTATTTTTTAAAGAATTTTTTAGTGATGTTTTATGGTTTATAGTGTATAATACTTGTATTTTAGACGACATTGATCCCAGATATCCGCTAGCATTGTACGGTCTTCTGAAGCACGAACAGAAGTTCTCCGTGATGAATGTGGTTCTGAGGAAATATAATGGATACACAGCTCCCGTTAAGAACAAGGAGACTTTGGTATTCCATGTTGGGCCAAGAAGGTTTGCGGTCGATCCCATTTTCTCACAACATTCAACTGGAGACAAGTATAAGGTACGTTATCTTGGTGCATTGGTCTTGATATTTTTAGTATTGTAATGTTTTGCATTTTGTAAGTTTTTTTATTTTCAGATGGAAAGGTTTATGCCAGAGGGCACACCGTTTGTTGCCAGTTACTATGGCCCAGTGACGTTCGGACCTTGTCCAGTGTTAGTGTTCAAACGAGATATGGAAGGAAACGAGACCTTTGTAGCTTATGGAAGTGTACTGAACGCTAATCCAGACAGAATTGTGCTGAAGAGAATCGTACTATCAGGACATCCTTACAAGATCACCAAGAGGTCTGCCGTCGTCAGATTCATGTTCTTCAATAAAGGTAAGTTATTTTTTTTATTGTGATATCATCAAGACATAGGAGTGTCTAATTGTAGAGTTATTCACTGATGAATTAATGTAAACTTAAAATAATATTGTATAGCTTACTCAATATTTATTTACAGAGGACATTGACTGGTTCAAACCTGTCGAACTCTATACAGACAACGGTCATCGTGGTCATATCAAGGATTCTATTGGTACACACGGCTTGATGAAGTGTGTGTTCAACACTCCTTTGGGAAAACAAGATGCAGTCAAGATGAACTTGTTCAAGAGAGTGTTCCCTAGATGGACCTTCACTCCTTACTTTGTTCAACGACAGAATCTGGCACCAGTCGTGGAAGATACGGCGAATTGGGTGGAAGAATCTAAGGACGTGGAGATGGAGTGAAGATACGATGATATTCATGTTATTGCTGTTTGACTTTCTTGTTATTGTTGATTAGTAAATTGTTAAATTTTTGTTTTTATCGTTATATTAACTACGTTTTTATCGTTTTTACTTAAATTTAAATATTTTTTTTGCTTTAAACTTCAAAGAGTAAGTAAAGTAATTTTGTAGTCGAATGGACTATCTTCAAACAGATGAAAGAGCAAAGAAACTTGAGTTGAGTAACATAAGAGATGTATTGGAATCACAGAATACTTTCGCAACTAACGTGGTTGTCGTAACGGATGAGAAGGACTATGTGAAGTGCAGTATACCACAATGCTCAACTATAAATGCACCTTTAAAAAGTGGGAACGATATGGTGGACAAATGTGTCTACATCTTCTTGACTTTGTCTAAAGAAGTCGAGAAGTTAGGATCAGAAGCCAGAGGACGATTTTATAACGGACTGTTGTTGTACGAAGACGGATGTAAGTGAAATATATATTGTTTCAGTGAAAAATGTGGCTTAAAAGGTTGTTTTATAAGTTGAAAGTAATGGGTTTACATAGAAGTGTTATGTCTGATATTGACATTCGATGTTTTAGGCGATGAGAAGTCACAAACCGAGATAATTGAACTTATGACGACTTATTTTCCATTTTTACATGACTTGACAAATTTTGTAGTACGAGTAAAGGAAGTTGCATCTACTATTATCACGCAGTTGTACATGTTCTTTCAATTGAAGTAAGTTTTAAAAAAATTTTTTTAATATTAAGTAATCTTGCTTTTTAAGATCTAATACAATTTGATCAGTACTATAATCTTTATATTCAGAGATAACCTGCTAGCTAAAGCGAAGGAGAGACCAATGTGGAGATTGTGGCGATGTCTGGGAGATGCTCTAGTTATATTGGCTACAATACAAGAGATTTTGGAGCACAAACCTGTAATATACGATCATTTTAAAGAGTATCGAGACTCCATAACAATTGTAGCTCAGAATCCAGGACAATTTGAGTTGAATTCAGAGAGAGATCGGCTACAGTTACTTGTTGACTTGACTGGCATTGTGGAACAAGAACTCTTCAGTGATCTGATACTGAAAGTAAGTTGTTTTACTTTTGTTATACATGTTATAAATAAAAATTTTTTAAATTTATTAAAATATAGATTAAAAGATTTTCTGTTTTATTTTTGATGAAAATGTCATAATCACTATCTTGTTTTAGTCGTTCTGTGAGTCGAACATTGATGGAATTTTCTCGAAGAACAAACAGTTTCTGGAACGATTCAGGACCATTATCAGTGATTCCTTGTACAAATGGGACCAAGTGGCTCAAACTGACTTTCCTGATCGACAATGTCTGATCGTACTGTGCAACCTGACTGTCTTCTACTCGCATCTAACACACAGTAATCCAGATAAGAAGCTGATTAAGCAGATATCTACAACTCAACGTCGCCTGATAGGCTTCCATCTTGTTGGTGACATCATCTTTATGCCTTTGATGTTTCTAAATAGTAATCTACATTCATCATCAGTCAGACATCTGGTTACACCATCGTTGGACGAAGCCACGAATCTGATGTTGACTCAACAATCAGAACAACTTCAGCGAGAGACTCAGCTGGCTACAGAGATTGTGAACGAGTGGAAGGCCGAGACAAGGAATGTCATCAAGGATTCAGGGAGCGGTTTAGGTAATGGAACTGCCAACCAGCTGACAGTTCTCAGGCTTAATGCTGTGTTAAAGGGAGCTAGACTGGCTGACAGAGTGGGTCGACTGGTCAAGTGCATTCTGAATGCTCATCTCTTCAAAGATCGACCAATTTCTCGGTCGAATGCCTTGTACCTATTCAAGTTGATAGAGATCATGAAGACGGTCAAATTCACGATGACATATTATTGGAACGACGTCATTGAGTGGATTCAACAAGCAAAACAATATTGGAGTAAGAGTTTTGTCAGAATCATTGAAGGAATCAGAAGTGTGATGGGTAACAGTAGTAAGAACGATCCCTACTACCTTGATGTGTTGTCGTCTTTACAACTGGCATCGTTGTATGTCAGTAACTCAACATCGAAACAAGCTTTGATGGCTTCTGGGATGGCTTTGGATATGGCGAACTATTTGGTATGTTTTGTATACGTCGTATAACGATAAGTCGTTGGTTTTAACTTTTTTGTGCATAATAATTTTTAAATGTTATATGCTTATACCTTACTTTTGTAGAAGAACTTGCGTAATTCTGAGATCTTGGAAGTAGATGAGATCATGGTACGATTGGATTCAATTTGTAACATTGAGGATATACTCGATCGTGTTACCGGCTGCTCTTTTCTTTACTTCCATAGAGAATTGACCAGTATTTACCTGGAGGCGTTGATCACAATGGATTTGAATGTTGATGGAGTTAAGGTAAGGTTAGAGGTTGGATGATATGTTGTTTTAGAAGTTTTTTGACGCCTTGGGAGATTCCATGGATGTTATGAAGGACTGCAGACACAAACCGGTTGATAAACTAGTCGATGAGTTTAGAAACGGCGTTTTTGCTTTGGTCGATGAAGTGAGTATTGTTATTTGGGGTCATAACGATCTATTTTGGGCTTTGCTTTAGGTTTATTAAGGGCGTAATTGAAACAGGCTTAAGCTTTGTTTCACTTTTTAAATGAATGCACTTTTAAGACTTTGGTAGAGAAGTTGTCTACAATGATTGAGAACGATCTCCGAGTCCTGGCCCATTCACGGCAGAACATTGACGAAGACTTCATCGAAACAGAAGTCTTCAAGACCAAGAAGGCGAAGAACGTCTACCTTTTCGAGAATCAAGAAAAATTCCAAAGGATTCGAGAGTTGATAGAAATGGAGCCATTGGTACTGTGTGGTCGACAGCTTCATTTGAAAGAGAAGGTGGAGCACAGTATCCAGAAGGTCTTCTACGAGCTTACTGTGGTGGCGCTCCACGATTCAGAAACCTATGCTCAGATGAGGCTACTGGCTAAGAAGAGGTACAACCTGCAGCTACTGGACAGCTACCTTCCTCACATGGTGATCGACCAGGGATTGGACATATTGAAAGTGGCAGCGAGTTTGGACAGTTTTGTTGAGAATTACTGCTACGATCTGAAAGAACATGTAAGTTGGAGGTATTATAGTGGCTTCTTTATGGTGTTACAGTATACCTTGTATTCAAAACATAATGATGAAGTATTTTTTGAGTTTAAAAATAACATGTTATACATGGAATCTAAATTATATTACAATTTGTAAGTGTCACATTCTGGGTATTGCTTCAAATTTACATTGTAGTTAATAGTAGTAGAAAGCTGCTTTGTTATGATAGTGAACTACCTTACATTCAACTACCATTACACATCAAGTAATTGCTTTTCCAATACAAAGCAGTCGATATTAATAGTCTTTTTGTTTGAAATGACATTATGAAATGCAGTTATTAGCAAGATGTACAATTACTTTGGCTGTTTATAGAAACATATACTATACTCTTTATATACAAAGACGTAACGTAGGAATCAAGATATAAAAATAAATAGCTTTACAAAGTAACATATACATCACTATAAGGTATAGTATGAAGCAATACGAAACATATAAGACAATATATTAGCTAATAAAAGCCCATGTAATTCCTGGTATTGCAGGCGTTTTACGAGAAAAAGTCGGCGACAAAGATGTTGAATGTGATGCGAGTGGAGAACGTGGTATCGTCGATTAAAACCCGCGGCATGGGGGTTGTTCACAATACGGTAGGGATTAGGCCAGATTAAGGGTGATCTTTGTGTTTGTAGTTGAATGTTGCCTATACTTTGCTCAAGAAGAAACTCAAACTACTGTCCCAGTTGATGTTCACCGAACAGATCAAGTTGCAGTTAGTCAAAGACATACGACATTACAGGGACAACATAGACGAGCTCGATCAAATGGTAATTTTTAGTTATATTGGGAGTTTAAAGGAGTTACATAGAAATTATACTATGGGGATTGCGGTTATAGTAGAAAGGTAATAGTTGTTTTAAATGAATCACATTCAAGATAATATGTGTTACAGTACCCAGTGCGAAGAGCCGAGAAGTTCAACGCCTCGGTAGGCAAACTTGGCACAGCTCCAAATGGCAGAACATACCTAGATGCATTCAGACAAGTATTAATCGAAATTGGGAATACGCTAGGCTTTGTTCGTATGTTACAGTCAGCTATACTGAGTGTCAATTGTTTTACTGCCGAGTTCGATGGTACTGATGACGACGAGACTGTGGCTGGGCCTAGTAATCCCTTGATTACATTCTACGATTGCCTCAGTAATGCGATGACACCTTTTCTGAAGGAAAGTGACTACATTCAGGTATGGATACGTATATTCACGTATTTATAACATAATATAGTTATATTCACGTATCACATCATAGCATCATTCAAAGTACTCAAGGATAATTTGTCAGTTGGGTGATATTGTAGCCAGAAGCTTACACTTTGTTATTGCATATCTTGGTACAAAAAACAAGTTTGTATCCTGCTTTTTTGTGCCATAATGTAATAAGGTCCTTCTTTGGTAATATTGTAGGATATCTTCAACTACAATTGACTTTTTATTATGTTATTGCAAGTTGTGAAACCTAATGTGTAAACATTGTGCCACTTCAGCTGATGTGTCAAGTGTTCTCCAAAGAGTTGAGGAACATGGACCGCTTCTCTCACCTCCGCAACCTGTTCATCTTGATCCCGCCCTTGAGTATCAACTACGTCGAGTACCTCTTCTCATCCAAAACAAGGTCCTTGAAGACCAATGCTCCTGACCATGAGCTGATCTTTGTGGAAGACGGCTTTCCGATGGGTGTAGCCTTTGTGATGTCATTGCTGAATCAAGATTACTTCTTTGATTCGCTGAACTGGTTTGACTCAGTAAAGAACAACCTGAATGGAGCTACTCAGAATACACAGAAAGAAGAGCAGAATGCTCTCAAAAACAAGGATAACTTCTTTGCTCAGACCTTGGCCATCAGGTTGGCCAGGTTTCAAGAGATCGACGCTGAGTTCGACTACTTAAAGTACAATTTACAGTCGGCCAGGATGTTGTTCAAATCTAGTCAGGCGAATGAGAGTGATGATGAGCATTTTCTAGAAGATGCTGACTTCTAAAGTTACAGTAGTTTACTTTAGGCACTGTAAAAGGTCTATTTGGGTATACAATTTTAAAAATATTTGGTCGAAAAGTTTGTAGAAATTAATTTTTCTGGATAAAAAGAAGGAAAAACCTTTAAAAAAGTGATTTCTATGGACTTTTTGACCAGTTTAGTAATTCATATCATATTTTTAATAATTATCTTTACGGTTACAGTAAATTGAATTTGTGATACTGTATATTGTTATTTTTGTAACATTCCGTACCTTCATATGTCATTATCTTTACTATGATCATTGTATATTGTTTACCGTAGCTATCATAGCCAGTTAACTTGATGTGTACTTACGTTCGCTTTCGTAATTCCATTCGTATTTATTGTTGTTGGGGCATGGGGGAAGATACGTCATTACCGCGCGTCTTTTGCATTAATTAATCTATGATAGTAGCAATAAAATATGACTGCTCGTACTATTTTAATTAAAATATTACACTTTGAGTGTATTTTGGTGTTATTCTGCTGTGCAGGGTTTCGTAGGAAGGGGTCATATCGCTTACAATGACATTTTATTAAGCATGATATACCATAGTTACTAAAGACTTATTGAGAGTAAGATGGTATACTATTAGGTTTTTCAAATAATTCTGTTCTTACTAAACCCGCAAATTTTCTTTGAGAGGGGGCACAGAATTATTTGAACAACCTAATATATTGAGTTTTTTTATTATACTGGCTCTACAGGTTACATATAGGAGATTTATAAAAATTTTACTGCATAGTAAATGTGTATACTTTCATTCTCTATAGATTATACATACAATTATATAATATACATGTAGTATAAATACATGTCCAAATGATTTTAAATTGTTTCGCACATTTACAATGTCAACATGTTGTACTATGTGTTGATACGACTGTACACAACTATTTTTACTGCACGGTAACCTTTGCTGTGTCTAATATCTCTTTGGAAATACATGTCTTATTGTTGTGCCAATATGATCGACTACATCATACATTTGATATCATAGTAGGTCTTTAAACGGCTGCCGTCATTAATCTCGGCAGTTTATTGTCCTCCACATTAGAGCCGGTTATGATATACAGTGGTGGTGTTATACTATGGTTAATGTATACAATGGTTAGTGTACACCATGGTTAAATATACCGTGGATAAGGTACACCATGGTACATGTATACCATGGATAAAGTACACCTTACTTATGGTATAGAGACGATACGACGGCAGACAAATGGCCATGTTTTACTCTGTAATCATTCTTGTTTTATGGTAATTATACCATAAATCTTTACATTGTGTTTTTATCGTATGATTGATTATATGTTGTAGGTATAGGGACTTATGTTTGATTACATGTTGTAGTTATATGTGTCGGTATAACACCTACCTATACGATATAATTAGAGAAGATACGTCGTATTAAGCGGAAGTCAACCCCATATCCACGTGTTTGGTACGGTTTATTGTCTATTTACGTTGTAATAGCCCGACATACGTAAGGTACAGTGTAATTTAAAGTGTTCTACAATGTCATTATGGTGATACCATGTAACTAGAGCGGTATACAATGTAATTTTAAGGAAGATACGATGTAATTCTGTGAACTTTAGTATGTTGTTATACCATTTAAGCAGGTAATTGTAAGTGGCTGAGTGATGCTTTGTAATGAACACTATAAGTAAATAGACCTACACTTCACGGTAATTTAAATGTTTGCTTTACTTCTCGGTTCATCCGACGATTACAGGGTTTTGTAAAGAATTGTATGTTAAGTGTACCACAATGATATGATTATATTACTTGATAACATTGTGATTATACGATGTAATGTAGTGTTGTTTACACGACACTGTAGTAATGATCATGTTACGATATAGTATAGTTGTACCTTGGTTAACATGTGTATATATGAAAGTTTATCATCATGAAAAGCTCAGACATCCATCTCTTACCCACGGTAAATATGCAAGATGATCTCATGACGTTTCGTCTCGTACTCAGTATACTACCTAAGTCTTTCCATATATATGTGTTAATGTATTCGTATCTTACTATCAACCTCAATATCCTTTTCGTATCTTTTCTAAAATAGGCTGTTGGTTAGTTCGTTACTCCGTCGTATCTTATTTTAAAGATATATTCTTACTGTGGTACCTTGACTATCTTCATGGCATCTTAATATCAACAACAAACCCTTCTGAACCCACTTATTGCTCGTATAATCACCTTTATTAGCCATATGTATCTTTAATGCCATTAAAAATCGTATGTTGTAATTGCTGCATGATACTGTGGCCGAGAGTGGGCGTGGCTTCGTATGTAACGTGCAAATTTGTACTAAATATATGAATATAATGCTTAATCTGCTAAGATAACATCGGATACCAGGTCAATACATGCTCTGATATTACTAGTTTCCTGTCTTTGGAGCTTTACTACGGTAAATCCAGTTGAGTATATGTTTATGATATCTTGTTGTTTACATTATATACATATGTGTATGCAAATGTGCCATGTATTACACTCATTGTGTATGTTTTTGAATATTTAAGTTATGTATATGTTGTGGTTAACATGTGATGTCATTTTATGTTTATCTTACTTGACTTACCAAGTTTAAATAGTATTTATTGAGGTTTGTGTACATGTAAACGATACCCATAAACGTAACGTATATATATTTAGCTTTGTGTACATACAATATGAGTCTTGTGGTGTTGATGTATTTGGCTACAGACAATGCTATGTTTGTTGACTGTATATACATTGTGTGATTAAGATACGATTTGAGGATGTGTTGTCTTTTAAACTCTTAGTATGTAATTATAACCGGTGTACATTACTTGTAATGTATGTATGTTATCTATACTAGACCTTATCTATAATAGACCACGCCCCTTTTCTTTGTAGCCAAGCAATTACCGTGGTAAACCGCCATACATTACAATTAAGTCTCCGTCGTATGTTTGTTTTACTCCAAGGTAAGAGTACTTACCTCAAGGTTAAGCATTGAACTTACATCTTACTTTACAGTAAAGTATCGTACATACTTTGAAGTAAAAAGTATCGTACTTTGGGGTTAACGCTCGGTAATTATGAATTGTGCGAGCTGATGTAGTCATATATGATACGTGTAGTTGTGATATTTGATGTGTAACATTACATTTACCGTTCTGTAGTGTACGTTTTGTAATATAGGATGTGTAATATGCCATTTTTTACCTAGTATGTAATATTTGATACGTTTTTGACATTACTTTATATATTATATACCTTGTTACTTTACTATTATATGAACTTTAACAAAAGATGACATGTCATATACATATATTAATATCTATGTTATGACATACATATGTGCATCTATATGTATAATATACATATGATATTACATATATATGCATCTTCTATATATATTATGTATACATGATATGATCTACCTTGTATGTCAGAAAGGTACCATTCTGTCAATCTGCCCATTGTCAGTATATAAATATGATAGACATATCTTCGTGCCGTGAAATCGACTATTCATATATATTATATGAATGTGAACCTTCGTATGAATCGCTAATATTCGGGTTTGCGTCCTTTTACCGTGGTATAAGTAAATGTTTGCAGACATGTCTTGGGTCTTGTGGGTCATGTTTATGATGACTACCGTACTCGCTGTGCCATTATATTCGCTACAGAGTAAGTTTATATCTTTTATTTTTATTGTGTGCTTTATTTCTACTGTGAGGTTGCAGTATACTGTAACATAGTAATGTCAAACATGTAAAATTACTGTCTTTCCACTTTACGACAACTTTTGCCTATATTATGTTTCATTTTACAATCCGAACATAGCATTACTCTGTTCTTTGTCATTCTGTCACAAGACGGTCGTATCTTCATTCGTCTTCGTATAACGCCAGAATATTTGGGCTTTTAAAGAACATAGAACAAGATACGATCCCAAACATATGTTTCTGACATTAAAGTGCATGCTGTCATTAGCATGTTTACATGGATGTAAGTGCATGTAAATATAATATATCCGGATGTAATTAGCTGAAGATAACTGTGACTTTACTGACTCTAACATACGATGTTGACCCAGCAATAATATACCCTGTAACATCCGTAAAAGTATTGTGCCATGGATGCGGATGTTTACTGCAAGGTATTGTCGTTGTACCAATGGGTACATGTACATTAACTTTTACTCAGTAAACATACCGGAACACACCCTTAGAACATACCACGCAGCCGTGGTGTTCCTTGTGACACATAATAATTAAACTCGCACAGTAATTACCGTGGTAAGTTGTGATTCTCACTACCGGGACTGTCGTATTAACAAACATGTTCGTATGTGAGCGTTTCGTAACCGAATACGTGACATATCACAAGTTGTGCCAGCAAGATACATAATGATAGGATTACAGATATCGTATGTTGAAAACTAATAGGATTACTACCGCTTTGTTATCCTTACTTTGCAAAAACATACCATCATAGGGTTTCGCGAATACGATAGAAGCTTACGGTATAATCTTACTGTAATTACTTAAAGTATTCTATTGCAAGTTTCTAGATATGATAATTGTATTGAGTACTTTAATATACCTGTTACAATTAACAGTAATGATCAAAGGTCTATCAATAGTGTCTACTATAACCACTTCATTTATTTTTTGTGTGAGAGTATATCTCCTCTTTTACAGCCTTTTACTGCGTTGATATTCCAGTTTTACAGCAAACTTCAAAATTTCATTGCAATACCTCTTTTCTGTTCCTCGCTCTTTTATACACTCTCTATATAATATAAATTTACATACTATCCATCATGCTATCTACACTGATATTACAATGTCTATGTTAATATAAAAATTCATTTTAAACCAACTACATCCACCATCAACAAGGTTATTGTTTTAGGGATAGACGAGGACCCGGACGTTGTGATGCAGAAGATGGTAGCGTTGTGTTCCAAGTCGATAGGCTCAAATACGATGGTAGACTCGTTGGTAGCGCAGTTGTGTGCCAACATTCGTATGTAGCCTTCATCACGCGGTGATGTTGTAGCGGAGCACGTTGAGGTAGTAACAGTGATCGGCCTCGTCGGAGCCATCTCTGAATACCACGTTAGTACTATGAGATGTTCACGTGTATGTATGTGGGTGTGTACATGTGTGTTATTAATAGACATACATATAGATATACACGTGCATATATAATGTAAAAAGCTAATTATATACATGTATATATCTATGTACGTGTTTTTACATCACCATAATGCATATTAACATAGTAATATATGTTTACCACACGTATCTACGTTCAAACAAACCAAACGTACATGTACATACACGCATATTACACACACTAATGTGATAGTGACATTGTATATGTTTGTCTTTTACAGTAAACCCTTTACAATCAAAGCTTACTGTATCGAGTCGCCATGTACATGTCGCTACATATGTTCTTTTGTAGAAACATGTACGTATATGTGCTATATTTATGATCGTATAGTAATATATATGTATATGTCACGTTGGCTGGGATATATTTGTAATCGACAGAGTAAGAAAACCTCGTTATAGACAAGTTTCACCATGACACAACACGTTGTGACATTTTACAATAGTAGGGTATACTGTAACGTTTAACATAATAAATTAATCGTATCTTTGTGATTGTATACATGACGCGGTTTACATATAAATAACCTTTACATACCATATAAAATGAAGATATATACCTATATTCATACATCTTATTAGATCAACACTAAATGATATGATAGTAGATAAACACCCCTCTCATGGTTAATATACTTACATATTACCGCTAATATCTATAAGTAAACATGTCACAGTGACAGTTGCCATTCGTTGTATACCAACAACAACAATAGTAATAACAATAATTAATTCGTATATAACACATTACTATGATATATCCACGCTACAGTAAGGTTTTGCATGCATAACATACACAACATACGACAATAGTGTAGGAGACAACAATTTTACAATTCGAATACTAAGAAAACATACTACAATCATACAACACGCAACAGTATCACAACATACTATAGTAACGGACTTACCGACATTGTCGTATCCCATCACATACCAAAAGTGGATGTAGACAAGCCTTAGCATCGCGACAAGAGAACCAGGTATCTTGACAATCGTCTATAGATCGTATCAGATCCTGGAATGTGTATTGAGCTTTACAATAGTAAAAGAAAATTACTGTAGAAAACACGAAATTGGTCGGAAAGTAGTAGGCTTTACAATTACTTTGTGTAATAACTGCATTGTAATACCCATATTACTGCAAAAAAACTACTGCGTGCGTCGTATCTTAATTACTTTTCAGTATTTGGATCTATTTCGATCTCAAATAACAGTTAAGCTTCGTATGTTACAATTCAAACCCATTAATTAGAACATACGATGGTACATGTTATCGTCAAAGGACCATTATATCTTATGCCCTTACTTTACAGTAAAAAACCGTTTTTTGTATTTGTCAAGCAATAAATATATTTTACTATGAATAAACGCCTATATATTACAAATGTAAAATTGTACTATGGTTATAACTTACCGCATCCTTCTCGTTCTCCCCGATACAGTATACCTTGGACTCGTCCGACCAGTCGGTACAATCAGCCTTTCCATCACACATGTACATCTTAGGTATGCATTGTACCCCATCAGCACAAGACACTTCCGTATCTTCGTTACATTCACTGCAAAATCAATATATTTTAGGTTTTTCAAATAATTCTGTGCCCCTAACCCTGAAAATTTGTTTTGAGGAAGAGCAAAGAATTAATAGAACAATCTAGTACTACTTGTTTTAAATACTTTTTAACACTATTCAAGTCTAATGAAATACATTCGATGTTACCTATAACTGTATGTAAAATTATAAAATAAAGTTTACCTTGTGCTATTGTTGCCATTACATTTAGAAACAAAAAGGTAAATTAAAATTGGAAAAGTAGCAGATATCTTCATCGCAATAAACAAAACAAACTTGACATAAACACAAACATATACACAGCGATACACATCAGCTGGATCAAACATAACGTACGATCAATCGATAATTCGTAATTGTAAAATTATGAAATTAGTCAATTTAAAAATAAAAAATTGTGAAATTAAAAAAATATATTCATTATTTTGTTAGTTCAGTGACAGTCGGTTGCTCTTTTCCGTTGAAATGCCGAAAAAGAGTAAGAAAAGTCAGAAAAATGTACATGATGTAAGTGCTATATCTTATTGTTTTAGTATAGTACTGGTTGTTTGAAAATAATATTAGTTATTTTAAACTTCCATTTTTGACTTTACATTGTAACTTCAGACGGATTCTTCGACCGACGATCCGAAGAAAAAACAGAACAAAAAGCAAATGGAATACATACTGGCCGCCATGTACTTCCTCGACTGGAATGTAAGTTAACATGTTCTTAAAGTCACTTCTTGTTATCATTGGACTAATTAGTCTTAAAACCATTTATATTGTTATCATAGAATCAGGTTATAAATACGATTGCAGATTTATATTTTACCTTCCAGAAGTCCCTATTAGAAGCGTACACTCACAACATCAAGGAGCTGTACCTCGTCCCTCTGACCGAGCACTGTCTTCGGAAGAAAGTAATGTTGGAAGAAGCATGTAAGTCACTATATTATACATCGTTTGGTACTACAGTTACACCTACACCCACAAAAGACTACAATATTATAGTTGTTTGACAAATAAGAGTTCAAATAAGACTACAATATTTATTTTTCAATTAAGAGTACAATACTTATTTGTTGTACGATCAGCTGTTAAACAAGAGTACGATACTCAGCTATGTACAATGTTTTACCTTATTTAGATTTGAGTACTAATACAAATTAGCATTAATGGGTTGTTGTTTGTGTTTAAACTACATAACTTAAGGTAATCAATTGAATTTTAAGTTATGCAGTTTCTTAGCCTAAGATATGCAGAGTAAACGTTCTTACATAATGTAATTCAATTAATATTATATGTCTTTTCATAAGTTCCTCTTTGCATAGTAAATGACTGACAGAGCAGAAAGTGCAATAAATTACTTGTTCCTCTTGCAAAAGACGAGATACGATATTTTATAGTAGTAAATAGAAGCAATTCTGCGTAGTTTTATAAAAAATAAGTTAAAGTTACAAAAACTGACAAGGGAAGTGTCTCACCTCATTCCGGAGATATGAATCGAGACTAGACTCATTTGAAAGCCTATTTGAATACAAATCCAATAAAAAAAATTTAGCTGCCGAATAAGCCCCTGAGGCAAGTTATGACGGTTTAAAAATTTGCAGTGCTTTCCCTGGTTTGAGTTTGAAAACGATTGGGAGCGAGAAAGAAAACAAGGAGAACCGATGATTCGGTAGTTCAGTGGTTAGGTGTTGGGTTTAGGGGTGAAAGGATAAGGGTTCGATCCCTGCCAACTCGTTTTGCTTTAACAACTTCCAAAAAAAATTTTTTTTGTTTTTTATACTGTACAACAATCAACAGACTAGTTTTAATCATTTGAATACAAAAATTAAGCAGTTTGACAAATTATTAAACTCTAAAATTTTTTGAAAATTTTTCGAATATGTATATATTGAGTAGACGCACCAATGGTGCTTGGTTTGACATATTCAAGACTGATGACATTCATCACTTCCCTGATTATAAGCTGTCTTACAATGACGCCGAAGCTGTTAAATTTTCTGAAGGCAGGGAAAATAAAGTTACTTTTGCTGTTGGTTTCGTTATTCCAGGTGATAAGGTTGCTCAACTTTTTTCCAAAACATGAAAAATTTTCAAAAAATTTTAAAGTTTAATAATTTGTCAAACTGCTTAATTTTTGTATTCAAATGATTAAAACTAGTCTGTTGATTGTTGTACAGTATAAAAAACAAAAAAAATTTTTTTTTGGAAGTTGTTAAAGCAAAACGAGTTGGCAGGGATCGAACCCTTATCCTTTCACCCCTAAACCCAACACCTAACCACTGAACCACCGAATCATCGGTTCTCCTTGTTTTCTTTCTCGCTCCCAATCGTTTTCAAACTCAAACCAGGGAAGCACTGCAAATTTTAAAACCGTCATAACTTGCCTCAGGGGCTTACTCGGCAGCTAAATTTTTTTTGTTGAATTTGTATTCAAATAGGCTTTCAAATGAGCCTAGTCTCGATTCATATCTCCGGAATGAGGTGAGACACTTCCCTTGTGAGGACACAAGCTATAAATGTCCAAGAATTACTAATGACAATAACGTAATACCATGTTTCAGTGAGCATGGACTTCAGTGGCAAATCGTCCAAAGTAATCGCCGCTGGCAAAAAACTAGAACAAGGAGTCAAGGTGGAG
Source organism: Bursaphelenchus okinawaensis (assembly GCA_904066225.2). NCBI lineage: Eukaryota > Metazoa > Nematoda > Chromadorea > Rhabditida > Aphelenchoididae > Bursaphelenchus > Bursaphelenchus okinawaensis. The sequence continues at coordinate 6,533,237 of CAJFCW020000002.1, read as the reverse complement.
CTGGGCAACGATGAGCTCCAGAACCTACAACGTCGTCTTCGCAACGAGTACGAAGTCCAAAAAGAAACCCAAGCCGAGGATCCTGACTATGTGCCAGTCAAAAAGGAACGGTGGACATCGTTGGCAGAAATATCAGTCATGTACCGCCTTCGAACCCTGATTCAGATGTCAGGATCCACCTTAATCTTCATGACCAAGACCAGGTCGTGGTTAGAAAAGCATCGCAAGCTCTTAGGACAACATCCAAAGGAGTGCGGAGAAGTACTGGACTACACATTACTGTGCTTCGAAACCATCTGTTGTCAAGCTGACATCTTCTCCTTGACTCCAGTCGACAGAAGCATCATACGATCTGACTGTAAAGGATACATCACTATGGACGACCCATATGTGGGAGATCCTGACAGAAAGAGAGACGAACCATTGGTGCTCAAGGAGAATATCAAAGAGAAGGCCAAGAGATTGGAGTCTCAGATTAACTATTACAGGTAAGGTTAATATAGACCTGCTCGCCAAAATAATAAATTTGAAAAAATATGTCCTTGAAACCGATCATTGCTTAAATTAAAAATGATATATTACATCTTCAGATCCTCGGTCAACACAATCGCCAGCTCTTTGATCGATATTACCCAAGCTATCGCCAAGAAGATACCTCGAAATGCGTTGGCAGTAACCACCAAAGACGTCAAGATGATTCTGGAGCGACTTCCACCTGCCTACTACTTTCCGACCAAGATCGTGTTTTCAGAAGGCACACAAAAGCTACTCGAGCGACATCCACCTAATAAAAGACGAATTATCCAACAAGACGACGTAAGTATCTACAACAACATACGATAACATATTTTATACCTATATATTCACCTCTACCTTATAATAATGGCATCTACAACATTACCTTTGTATTGTTTACACAAACTATAAGTATATTGTATACATGCGCTTTAACATATAGAGTATACAAATATGTAAACATACTAATAGGTAACGCTACACCCAGAATAAAATCAAATTTCAGAGAGCTGCGGCCAAGTCAGAATCTTCCAAAACCGTCTCCAAGAAGTCGGTCGTCAAATCAGTGAAAAGCAAGAAGTCTGTGGTATCAGAGAAGAAATCGGTCAAATCAGAAAAACCATCTTCGGCCAAAGAAACACAAGACAAGTAAGTCATTCCTTTTGATATTAATCATGGTCAATATATTTAGATAACTCTATTTAACCGCGATTAACATTGAAAGGCAGCGTGATTTTCTATAAAAAACTAGCTAATAAAGCAAATTATAATAATTTTACCTTCTTCACAATTTTTTATTTATCCGCTTTTACTTACCTACTTCAGAACGCCCAGCAACGTCAACAGTCCCAACGAATAAGATTCAACGATCATGGTCTCAATATCCTCAGCTACGTTCCATGGATTCGGTTTTAAAATCTGTAATATTCATAATATTGCCATCAATGATTGCGAATTAAATTATTGTAGCTTACTTACTGCGCCCTCAACTCAAACATTTGAGGACATTTTATACGAAAAAATATTGTCAGAATAAGAAAAAACAAGATTTTGTAGAAAAAATAGAGGAATATATATTGTATTCCGGAATACTGTGAATGAAGCTGTTTATTGACATTTGTGATAATTTATTGGATTTACAACCTCGCCTTCAACTGTTGCTGCTTCTCTTTGAGTCCGGCGGAAACGGCACGGCCAAAGTCGGCGTGAACACGGTTGAAGTGAGCGACACAACGTTCTTGGATGGCTTCTGTAGCGCCACTCAACGAGCCCACAATGTTCTCGACCAATCTCTTGCGGGCGCCGTCGTCCAAGACCTAAAAAGGGTAAGTTTAGGTAACATTTTTCATATATATTATAGGTAACGTTTTCAATGTTGTTGTAGTTAGTTTAGGTTATGCATAATGCAAATCATATTTACATTATGACTAATCAGAAATTGTCAAACCCCGAAAATGAGGCTTACATTTTTCCAGAAGATTTTGGGTTGGCTGAAGTTGTCTTCACCTCCACTTTCGTAGCGTCCCACTTCGCCTGTAACTGCCCATCTGTGTTCTTGAGGTCCTCGGGTTACTGGGCCGTTGAACGAGGTCGGGTGGAAGTTGGGGGCTGATCCTTGGTTGTTTCCTAAGGACATTAAGCCGTCTCTGAAAGGTCAAATCATTATTTCACTTAACTTTCTTTAAATTTAAAAATAGAACTTTGACTAATATCAATTACAATTTGAGCTCGTTAATCCAAATTCATGATCTTGCACACATTGTTTTTAATATCTGAAGTTGTATGTTCTTTTAAACTTGTTTGTTTAATAGCAAAATGTAAGTTAACCTACCTTTGAATATTGTTGACGCGAGTCTTGTATGGACAATTGATAGGCAGCTGGTTGTAGTTGGGGCCAAGACGATGGAAGTGTGTGTCAGTGTAGGAGAAGAGACGACCTTGGAGCATCTTGTCAGGAGAGAAGTCGATTCCAGGGATGACATGAGCAGGAGAGAAGGCGGCTTGTTCAACTTCGGCAAAGTAATTGCTTGGGTTCTTGTTGAGCACGAACTTTCCGACCGGGATCAGTGGGAACTCAGAGTGGGGCCAGACCTTGGTCAAGTCGAACGGATTCCAACGGAACTTGTTCGCTTGCTCGTTTGTCATTACCTACAACAATATTGATTTGGTTTTGGAATTTCGTGTATTTCAATTTGCTTTGTAATTACTATAATGTACTATAATTTATTTTGGTGATCAGAAGAAAGCTTACTTGGATGAAGAAGTTCCATTGAGGGTAATCTCCACGTTCGATGGCATTGTAGAGATCTCTGATCGAGTAATCTGGGTCGGTTCCGCTGATCCTTTCGGCTTCGGATGCTGACAGATTCTTTATGCCTTGGGCTACCTGAAATTTGATTTTGTTATTAATAATCAAATACCTACAACAATATAAAAACGAAGAATGGTTAAGCTTTTTATGGTTGACATTATAGTAGAGTATACATAACCTCAAGCACAACCCACCTTGGCATGGAACTTGCACCACACAGCTTCGCCTTTAGCGTTGATCAACTTGAAGGTATGAGACCCGTAGCCGTTCATGTGTCTGTAGCCATCTGGAGTGCCTCGATCTCCAAACAGGAACATGAACTGGTGCATGAGTTCAGGTCGCAGTGAGAAGAAGTCCCACACCATGTTGGGGTCCTTCAGATGTGTAGCTGGATTCCGTTTCTGGGTGTGGATGAAGCTGGGGAAGAGGATGGGGTCACGGATGAAGAAGATGGGGGTGTTGTTTCCGACCAGATCCCAGTTACCGTCCTCCGTATAGAACTTCATCGCGAAGCCACGTGGGTCACGAGCTGTGTCAGCACTGCCACTTTCACCTCCTTCAAGTAAAGGTAAAGTTATTTTATATAATGATCAAAATCTCTTAGTAGAAGATACACAATGAATGTCTTACATTAGAATTCAACCATTATCAACATAGAACAATCAAAGCCTACAACAATATAAAAAAAAATCCTCACCGACAGTCGAGAATCTGATGAACATTGGAGTTTTCTTGCCAATCTCATTGAACACACAAGCCTTGGTGTACTTGGAGATGTCATGCGTAACTTCGAAGTATCCATGAGCACCAGCTCCTTTGGCGTGTACCACTCTTTCTGGGATCCTCTCTCGGTCAAAGTGGGCCAACTCGTCCATGAAGACAAAGTCTTGGACTAGCAGCGGACCTCGGGGACCGGCTGTCACGGACGCGGTTCTGGACGGGATTGGCACACCGAACGAGGTCCTCATCTCCTCGGGTCGGTTCTTCTTACGGTACTCATCGAGCTGATTCTCGGCGGTACTCTTCTTGTTCGACATGGTGTTTGGCTGGGGATCGACCGGACTGAAAGAAACGCCTCTATAGGAATTATAAATAAAAGTGATAAGAACGTTGGTCAGAGGACTCCACTGGAAGGTTACTTCCAATTTGAATAACAAGTACAAGTTATGGTTTGGATATAAAACGAGATTTAAAAAAGTTTGAAGGTTTATTGGCTAACACAACTTCGAATGAAACAAAATATTGTTTGAGAAACTATAAAAACGTGGCTGAGCAGCGACAGTGATATTACATGTGCCAGCGATTAAAAGGAATGACCCTAGTGTGGGCTTGTTATCGAGACTACAACAACTGTATCCTTCGCTTGTCAACACAACCGCTCACTATCTTGTTTTTAAGGATAAGGTCACAATTAAAGAGATCTTCGAGTATAGTTATGGATATGTCATTATGTCGCATTTGTGGTTGTATCAGTCACTGATCGAGATGTTGGTAACGTATTTACGCTCGATGGTGTCTCGTTTATGGGCCGTTTTACTGTGGCGACTGAAGAAGCGCTTCACAATCGATTCTCGATCTGCAAACGAGGAGTGTAAAGAACACAGTGAAGATAGTGTTATTGCTATTTATCTTGTAACATTCAGTAACAATTGTGTTTTGTATTATCGATGATGATATTGTTACTATTATGGGGAATATCAGCTCAAAGTTTGAAAATATATAAAATTATGTTGTCAAATGGATTTAAGTTACGAAAATGAATTCAAGAACGACTTACGAACTCTGATACGTTGGCACATCATCTGCAGTATCAGCTGATTCCACATTTCACTCGGTTCCCTCTTGTTGAGGAGTTTGCCAGCTATCAGAGCACGTCCATCCTCGGTGTATGTGATCACGTCTCTGTGCGTATCCTTGAAGATACTCGAATCGCCGGGGGCACTGTAGAAGTCAGGGACATCTTGTGCCCCATTCATGAGGTGTGTAGACATCATGGTGGTTTACTATCGAAATAGAGAAAGTTAGTCAGAAGGGACGCGGTTACTCGAATACAATTACCTTACTGTTAACTTCTTTGCTAGAACAGAAGGGGAGAGTTTGTAAATGTTTATTCAGCGACAAATGCCTGGGGTTACAAAACAAAAATAACCAAATTAAAACCCTTAATTCGTGTTTGTGATATTGGCGGTGAGACGACACGTAAATAACGTCCGGTAATTCAGGGAATGTGATCGGTAAGAGGGCACGCAAACAACCTTTATGATTACTTTTAACTCATAAAACTCGTAAAAAAGCAATTCAGGTAACAAAGTTCACTCCCACTGCTTCTGCAAACATATTTTTATGACTTACAACAACATACAGTAGTACTTTAGTCACTTACAACAAACTACAGTACCCCATACCCCACGGCTACCAGGACAACATAGTTTATTTAAATAAGCTTTACCAATCACAGAAAATAATTATGCCAAATGAGAGGTTGTGTACCCGAGCCGCAAATAATAAGTGGATAATATGAAACTGGATATAAGAAATTTGGAATAGCTACAAAATGCTTGAAATACATTAATAATATATTAAATATCTGTTTTCTCTAACGGTTCTTCAATTCGGAATACTGGCGTTTCGTGAGGCGACCACAACAACATCCTATTAAGAGGAGTACCATCAGTACCACTCCGGTCACTGTCAGGATAGAGGTGCGTTGGGGGTGGTTGGCGATGGCTTCGTAGGCTTCGGCCCAGGTTTCTGGCAGTTCCATTTTGTATTCGTCGTGAGCAATGTTCCACAGCTTCTTTCGCTCCACCAACTTGGTACGACAGCCCGAGGACATTGGGGTTTGGGGCACGTCGAGAGCATCGATCAGGCAGGTGATGACTAAAATAATTATTGTAATGCTATAAATTGCAATTTGAAGAAAAAATCACTTAAATTAATAACCAACTTGTAAAAAAAACAATAAGAAAACAGTAAAACATGAATCATCTGCTACAATTCACCATCAATGACAACATATATCTAAACTTACTTCTACCCTGCCCTGGAGGCACATCACGGCAGATCCTCTGGACGTCGACTGAACAAGCTTCGTGAAGTGATGGGTCCATGTGAATATCGACCAGAGATTCCTGGGTTCTTCTGATCAATTGGGCGGCACAATTCCTGTCCGAGATCTGATTCGTGTAGAGATCAGCCTTCAGACATTCCAGAACCGAGTCGAAGTTGCCGCCCTTCGTGAGGATGATGTTAGAGCAATGTCTGTTTATGATTCCCTTACAGGCTTTGTAGAGTTGAGGGTCGAGCGTGACGTCGAATTCACCTTCCAATATCAATTTGGAGACCTACAAACGTTTAATTACAAAAGGTAACAAAACACTCGTTATGTTTTGATGATTGGAGAATTAATCTTCTACAATAATATCTTTAACCAAGACCATTTTTTTTGACAAACACTAAAGAAATTGTCTCATCATAACCGTGAACTTACCTCGTCTTTACATTGTGGACCTAGGTGTACTTGGCTGTTGAACTGAGTGTATTTGGCTCTCAAACAGTTGGCAATTGCTGGTTCCAAAGCGTCCTTGGAACGTTGAGGACTGTTCAATCGTCGGTATTCCTCTGGACAACTTAAAAGAGAACATTATCATTAAAATTGTCATTTCATTAAATTTCATTTAAAAAGGCGTCCTCGATTATTTTGACTTACTGAGTTTCGGCTTCAGATTTACAAGCAGCCAGAAGTCCTGGATTCAACCGGTCGTCTTCCAGTCGTTCCAGCATTCTCTCCTTCACAAGTTGTTGACATCCCCTCTGGAGAAGTCTGACAATCTTGGTGTTACTTAGACAGTCTAGTACTTTGTCATCGTTTTGGCTACGACAATACTTGTTAATATCATAACTGCAGGTCTTCTAAAAAAATGGCAAAAACTAGAAGTATGACTGACATATTGTACCATTAGAATGTTAAAGCGACGTACCTGCAGTTCATTGTCAAAACTGTTGTCCGCGGCTTCAACTTGTTGTCGTTGGAAGACGTATCTCTTACATTCGGTGTCTGCAAATGTAACAGTAAGACATTTTTAAAATATTTTTTCAAAGATTTTACGAAAAATTGACAAAAAACATTATAATTAAGAAAATGACGTTAGATCCAACAAAATAACAAAGATAAACATACCAAGTTCGTCAAAGTGACTTCTCAAACACTCGACCACACCTTCGAACGTGTTCTGGTTGTTGCACTGGAATCTGTTCAGATCTTTGCTACAAGCATTCATCATCACTGGATCTACATCCTTCATGTGTTCCTTGTCATCGAACTGAAATAACACGGTAAAACAACATGTTACAGAGATTACAACAGTTGTAAGTAAGCAAAACTTTGGAGCACCGAAAGAAATTAAAAACGAAACGCCACCAAGCTAAAGAATCATCTCATCTTACCTACTCTTACCTAGATCTACATCTGTAGGCGTAGCTACAGATATAATCACTAAAAAATACCTTGAACCGAACCTGCGCTTTAATAAAAAATAAGATTTTTTACAGAATACATTTACAAAAGTTACTTTTACCTCAACCATATTTTGTGTAATCTCAACTACGTTACCCTAAGCTAGAAGCCAAACTCACATCCACCTGTTCTTGTTGAAGGAAGGCATTTCGGAGCTGTTTCTTGCATTCCTTCCTGAGGTCCTTGTTCTCTCCCAGTACCTTGTGCTCGAACATGATGTTAGACAAACAACGGATGATCGCTCCTCTAAAATTATTCAATTTACTTTACATACATGTATTATATGTTACATGATTATTCAAGATTGATACAATTCGAAAATCAATGGCTAAGAAATCCCATTTGCTCTTGCTTACCACTACTCAAGTCAAAACTTACTCGTCGTTACCAAAAGCTGAGCAATAGACGTCGATGTCAGGCTTACAAGCTTGCGTGAACTTGTAGTTGAAGTGGTAGTCCCTCATGGAGATCAGCTCAAAGTGTTGCACATAGGATCGGCATTTTCCGTTCATTTCGTGAGCATCTTTATGTTGAGATAGACACATCATCACATCTCCATGGTCGATGTCTTCGTTCATCAACTGTTTACAGTAAACGTCGATTACCGGTCGACAAGCCATAGTAAGGAGTCGATTCAGTTTGGTATCCTTGGATTCCATTTGAGTGAACTTGTAGATCTCTTCGTGACATTTGGAGTGTTTCTCTTTGAATTGAGGTGCTTCGAATTGCTTTTGAAGACAATTCATTTCCTGAAACAGGTGATATTGATGAAGAATATCATGGTAATTCGTACCATTTTATAAAAACTATAAGTGGTAAAAATAATAATAATGTCATATATAATGACAGTTAAAAAACCAAGAACACTTACCTCTTGTGGCTTCACATTCTGAGAACAGTATTCAGACAGAGCTTCACGACAACTTTCTTCAATGTCAGGGATCAGATTGACACGTTGAGCACGTTCCCTGAGTACACGGTGAACTTGATTCTGACACTCTTGTACCAAAGGCTTCTCCTCATCGTACGAATTACGGTATAAACAAGCCAGGACTTGGGGACCTGGGTCAGGCCGTTGTTCTTTCGGCTGATTCTGATGCCAGTTATCTACAGCAGAACATCTGAAAACAAGGCAATGATGTGTAAGGTAAAACAATAGCACATACTTGACGATAGTAATATAAACATACCCAAAATAATGATTAGAATAGCTTTAAGTATGTTTTTATTATTAGTGACTACACCCACCTCTCAATGGCATCCTTCTGACAAGCTTCATAAAGTTGTGGGTCCAGACTCCAATCTCTGGCCATGAAGTACTGTACCTCCAGAAGTCTGTCCTCACAATCATCTGTCATATCAGGTCCATCCAAATTGGACATCAGACAACTCAAAGTCTGAGCCTCAGACACCGCGTCCATCTTACACTTGCCTTCGATCAGAGGTCTACACGACTGCCACAAGACCTTGTCTACACGGTAATCAGATCCAACATCAGCTACCTTCATCAAATCTTTCAGAGCATTCACACATTGTGGGCCAAGGGTCTTCTTCTCGTCTCTGGCTTCAGCGTGAGCCATCAGACAATGAACGGTCTTTCCGGCTGTCTCGAGGTCGCCTTTTGGACTACAATACTTGTCGATTTCCTAAAATAATGGTAAATTATAAATTTGCAAGCAATATCCCTTATAATTTTAAGTGCAATAAGTATATATAAATAAAGGTGATAGCAATAAGTAAACGTACCTGTGCACAAGTCATGACCAACTCTGGACTCATTCTGAATTCAGACACCATCATGGCTCGGTGTTGTTGCATCTCGTGGGTACATTCTGGAGTGAATGGCATAAGATCGGGAGTAGCTTGAGGTTCTTTCTTGTCCTTCTCAGCTTGTTGTTTATCATGTTGTTGTTTAGTAAAGTGGTGATGACCATTTTCCAGACACAACAAAACCCAACTCAAATGGAAGTTTTGGGACCTTTCGAATCCGACTTGAGGAGTACATTGATATGCCTTCATCTCGTTCTTACATCCCTTCAACAATGGATGGGCTAGTCTGTAATCTTGACCCATTAAGCCGGCACGTTCAGACAAGATTTTACCACACTGAAATGATATGGAGGTTAAATGATAGTTAATGTAACATTCTTTATCATTAAAACAATAACAGAAATCTAAAAATTAACATTATAATAAAAAATCTGTCAAAAACCTTACCTCTGGTTCCATCAACTTGTCGTCCTTGTGGTCCATCAAACATTGGAATACTCGACCTTCTCCACCTTGAACTTCAGAACAGAATCGTTCTCTGTCTTCTCTGCAAGCAAAGTACAACGGTCTGTCCATGTGCCAGTCTTCAGATTGCAGTTCAGCTATCCTCATCACTTCCTTTCTACATTCTAATGGCAAATTCTTGACAACCTCAGCCTTGACAGGATCTTTCGGGATATTAACCATCTTATCAATCAAACACTCAAGAACAGAGCCTTGTGAATGAGGATAACGAGCTCCTTGGTGTGCTGAAGGCTTGGTCAAGGTTCCACAACCAAGATTACCTACAGTTGGACCACACTTCTCGACGAATGGGGCCACAAGTCGGAAGTCAGAGAAAGCGAGACGTTCAGTTCTCACTGTAACATCATTTTTATGTACGATATTAAATTGAATTATAATTAATTATAATTCTATAAGATTTCTCGACGCTATGTTACTAAGAAAAAAAGTTTAATTAGCATCTCGTAAAAGTTTATACCTAAAATTAAAAAAAAAGTCAAAAAGATACCTAAAAATTGGAAACACTGTGTGTTTTGGTCCATAGTATGGGCAAAGTCCATAATACAAGACAAAGCATAGCCTGGTCGTTGATCGTTGGCACAAGCAGCTATTCCTGGATTAGCTTTGATTTCGTTATCACAGAAATGTTTTATAGCACCGATAAATCTGGCATCTTGAGTCAATACAATCTAAACAACATACTATGGTTATATAAAACAAGATATTGTTAAGAAATTTATTTTAAAGTTATTTAACATAAAATCTTACCTTGAACTCCCAGACAGCTTGAGCACAATCTGGAGTCAGCTTCTCGGTTTCACTGTAGCCAGCTTCCTGAAGACACTCCAACGCAGCCATATCACTCAAGACTTCATTGGGAGGTAGCTGAGCGATCGCCTTCTTACAGTATTTGTCCAAATCTCCTCGACATTCAACTTTATGGACAAGTTGAGGTCCATTGCCAATGTTTTGTTGATTCGCGTTTGGAGCTTGAGCTAAACACCAATAATATAACTTTATAAGCGCTTACCTTGAGCATTTTGAGGAGGTTGACCTGCGTTTGGATCTTGCGCACCACCTGAAATATTTTAATTTATAAAAACGTTGGCTCTTCCAAATTTTATTAAGGATAATATAAGAAAAAAGTCTAAAAACACAAAAAATAAAAACAATCCGTTACCTAGTGCCAAGATACATATTGAGAGTATAAAAACCCTCATCGTGCTGATCTCGTCGCCAAACGAGAAATAAAAGAAACAACACGACAAACAGAAGAAGACTTGTCTCTTCTGTTTAAGACCACGCCAACGTGAAACCTCCGACTTCTCGCCCGGGAAACTCTTTTGGCGAACCGGGTTCACCTAATAAGGCTGTTTATTTTGTTTACGTTATCAGCGGCCTCGAAAAACAATCACTTTTGCTTTCGCCACCTTATTTTAGATCACTTTTTCGAATCGAAAAGACCAAAGGGAATTCGGCTACGGTAGAGAGAAACGGATTCATGAAGGCGTGAGATGTATACGTCATCGAGACATGACCACTTTTTGCGCACACCGAATATCTCTTTATTCACAGAAATTATGAAAAAGCTAACAAAACCAGTAAATTCTAGGAAAAATTGTTAAAATGCGGTAAAATTAGGAAAAAAGGTAACAAAAGCTATGGGAAACTATTCGAATACTCGTATTTTAGAACTTCTCCAGTTTGTAAAACTGGGAGTAAAGTAGTGATGTGGCTGAAATGGCATCGCTCACGCCGACTGTCTGTTGTGGGTATTTGCATACTAGTACTGGGGTGTAGATGAACACCACTTCGTTTCTCATCCATGATGCCAGAGGGCTGAAATATGGTAAAAGATTATATATTTTCTCTATAATAAGTAAAAGTCTGTATACAAAAGTTGACAAGATAGACTAGTTGTACCTAAAAATTGTTATTAAGAAGACTTACTTGTGCTGGTTGAACTGGTACACCTTGTCGATCTGTTTGTCAAGTAAAACACTACTACCCGATCGTATCTCTAGTTTGTCATTGCCATATTTGTCGTTACCCAAGTTGCATGACTGTCTGCCGGCTAGTCTAGCTCCAGCAGCTAGTCCAGCCCCTAAATTGGACCAGTCTGTTCCTCGGCTAACCTGAATATTGTTTTTGTTAGGCCAGTTTGTGATTATTTTGATAAGTGGGTTAAAATTTTAGCCAGATTACTTTACTTTTTGTTAGGCATAAGTAAACGTACCACAATGTGATATGTTAGACATTGGAAGTGAATGCGTTGTAGACGGTAGTTGTAGTTTTTGGCAGCCGGGTTGTTCTTATCATGGCCTAAGGTTGTGAGCAGCCAGTAAAGCATCTCAACTACCTAAAAGAATTTGTTTTAACTTTCGCTGCTTATAGTTTTAAATTTTTTTACAAGTTTTGGAAAGTTTTTTCTTACTTTGTAAGCATGAAGTGCACCAGCTCGTACTGGATATTGTTCTTGATAAGGGCCGTTTCCAACTTTGGAGATGAATGCCAGTTCTTGTTCGTTGATGGAAAGTGAATCTACGTATGGTATGATCTTAAAATAAATTTTTATATTACATCTACTAAGAGATATAATATTAGTTATGTCTGTTATTGTGTAGACTTACCCTGTACAGAACTTCGTGAGCATGAGAGGCGTCACCCATACTTCCCAGTTCCATGTGAATTGGAATCAAGGGATTCACTTGCATCAACGATCGCTTGATGAGTCGTAGCTTCTCTAGACGGACTTGACGTTGCTAAAATAGAGTTGTTAATCGTATATTATAACAGATAAAGACTTCTAAGCATACCGTATGTTTGATGGTAATGACAATGCAAATTGGTCTACTTACTTGAGCTTCTAACAAATGAATACCCGAGAATACGACGAGATCAGGACGGTACTGAGCTATGGCTTTGAAGAACATTTCAATGACTACTGAGCTGCCACTGAAATGAATCTAGTTCGTTATATGGTTATCAAAGAAAGTACATATAGGTTGTTACATAGTAATAAAAATGTACATTATTGGTTATATAAATTATATATATTTATAAAGACTCATATATCACTGGTTACCTGTATTGATCATGAGATGTGATGAAACGTGAAGAAGCTGGTGAGACATATTCTCCTTGAATCTCTCCTTGTTTGTACTCCAGAATCACGTGCATTTCATCTTGTACAATCCTCGTCGAGTTGTTTCTTTGGATTGACGGATGTAGTAAAGCCTGAGAACGTGGTCCAATTGGTCCCACCAAGTACGCCTAAACTCAAAAGTATTATAAAAATAAAAGATATAATACTACACGATATTAAATAGTATTAAAATACTAAACAGTACTATTTACAATATTTAACTAGTATGTAAACATACTAAATCAGCCTAAACACAAAGAACTATGAAATAAGGTAACTTACAGTAGTCAATGGAAATGAAGATGCAATTTGCTGTGCCATCAGAGCAGCGTTACCTCCAATCGAGTAGTGAGCACGTTGATTTTTGAGTTCGGCCGTGGCCACCAACTTCTCAAAGGCTTCTTCTTCACCCATGTAGCGCTCAGCTGGTGCTCCACGAGAGAAGAAGTAGATGAAGGTCTCGTAGAGGTCCTTCAGACTGTTCATGACTTCATGGTCACAGACTTCTGATGATGACAAGTTCAACTTGTTCACCATGCCTACTCCAGACACGATGACATCTACGTTACAGTTGATGCTAAAACAGTACAATGCTAAGATGGCTATTATTAGATAGCGTTTTGTCGGTGTCACTAAATTTATTATGTGATACAACCAGTTGTGCTAGGGTGTAATGTAACATCATTAATTAACTTATTTAAACAGTACTGTAATGCAATGATAGTGCCCTACTCTTACCCCACAACAACCTTTCTGAACTTGATAGATGGCTGTGATATGACTCTGTCCCATGACTTTACTATGGCCTGCTCCACAGACATAGAATCCAGTCGATTCTGTTCGTTGAAGTAACTGTAGAGCCATGGCGCCGCAAAGAAGATGAAAGCCCAATGTAACAAGTGATTGTACGGAGTGTTGAAGGGGAACATAATCACATCTGAAGACTTGTAACAGGAGTTTAATTGAAATGGCAGCGACAAAATTAAATGAACGGAAAGTTAACTTGTAATTCCGAGTTAATTTGTCTACATAAACCTTAAGGCAATGGGTTTTTGCACATGATAGATGTAGTACACTATATATTAACTATAACAACGATAATATAATAATTATTTAAATCTATAGATAAGAATATAAAAGTAATTGAGTAAAAAGTCTCTGTAAACTGTAATGTTGTGATTAATTTGGAAAAACGTTGATAAAAGAAACAAAAAAAACATTAAGCGACCATCCGACGTTCACAAACATAAACAACATTGTTTTTTCTTAAGAGAAAATATTTTTGGCCATTCCGAGTGTGTCCCTATCTTCTGCGAGCCGCGGCGAGAGAAAAACACACAAGGAGAAGATATAACAACAAACAACGCTTTATCAAACAATTAATGGCGGTTGGAAGCGTCAATAAGAAGTGACAGTTGTGATTAGCATGTTTTATTTACAGTAGCTTGTAAATCATTATGTATTTGCAGTTCGTGAAAAAGTTTTGTTTTTTGTAGGTTTTAATTATTTGTCTTATGCAGCTTTTTTAATTTTAAAAATGCAAATTTTTAACAAAAAATGTGTGCCAAAAGTGATAACTGTAATATATAAGCATACAATAAAGAATTCCATATTTTTTTTTATTAACCTGCTTGACATTTTACTTATTTCCTCATTGCAAAGAAAAATAATCACAGATATCAAAAAAATTAGATCAGTTTATCATAGTTGCCTCCGAAATAAAGTTCTCGCCAGTTGCCGATGGAGGTAACCAAGGAAGTGTACCAACTTGTTTCTTGCCTGCACTCATCCATCCATACCCTCCCACAGATTTCAACCGGAACATCCTATTATGGGCGGCTTCCATTATTGGCGGAATCCACCATGGGCGGTTCCCCTATTATCTTTGATATAAAAATTTTAATTTTTAAAAATAATTGTCAACTTAATTAGTCAGTAGTACTACCTGACCTTACCCCTCACCTTTTTGGCCTTACCCAAGTCTACACCTGACCTTTTTGGCCTTACCCAGGTCCAAACCTGATCTTTTTGGCCCTACCTGACCCTACTCCTGATCTTTTTGGCCTTACCCAAGTCCAAACCTGACCTTTTTGGCCCTACCTGACCCAACCCCTGATCTTTCTAGCCCTATTCAAGTCTACCCTTGACCTTTTTAACCGTACCCGACCCTAGCCCTGATCTAGCGATCGGCTTCGCCTATCCCTAAATTGCGCTGTTCGGGCGCTTCGACTGTTGTACATTAGCTATAGCACCCCGTCGTTACAACCGCCAAACGGTCGATAAAATCAAAAATCACTATTTTATTCGTCTTCAGCGTTCAATTTGGACCATAAAAAAAAGAACGGAGCGATTTGGACAACTTTTAAATTTTCTACAAACTTCTTGACCGGTCCAAAATTTCAAAAATTTCAGCCGGCTGGTTCCTCAATGAACCCGAAGTTTCCATTATTGGTCGACTTTGTGTTAACCATGGAATTCACACACAAACAAAACGTGTATTATGGTACTATTTAGCATGCTCTACAACTCTATAATACATAATTTTTTGATTAGACATCATCTATATACCGAAAAATGGCAAAAAAAGTCGCAATTTTGCAAAAAAATTTTTGGTTGAAATTTTTGAACAGAGTTTGAAGCCGGTATAGAAGCTGCAGGTCCCAAACTTGGAGTATAGAAGCACCATAAGGTCCCACAGGACAGTTTTTGGAATTACGGTGATAGCCCCTCTGGCTGATTTAAAAAATTTTTTTTGTGTTTTGAGGGTGTGGTAACTTGCAAATTTTTGAAAAATCACCTAAGGCGTATTTTAAAATGCGAAGCTTTGAAACTTGGCCCCTTTTTAACACACCGTAAGAGCACTGTAAAACCAAAATTACAGCTTTCTAAAATCAAGGCAAAGTGGACGAACTTTAGGCCAAAAACTACATCTAGCAGAAACCCGGGTACAGCGATTTCTTGGACAAAACAGGACCCATGTGAGTTTCGACGCCAGGTACGGTGTTAACAGAAAAGAAGACAACATGAAGGATTCCAACCACACCAACTGTAGAAGCTCTGATGGACGAAATGGACGAAGAGGGAAATGGATTTACCTCGGAAGACGAAGAATATGATGATGGAAATCATAATCAGTCCAACAGGAGCCAAGGTAGTGGCGAAAATAAAGGAATCCAAAACCAAAATGAATCCAAAAGACGTCAGGACGATGGGGGCAACGTGGAAGCGCGTAGTATCGCAGGATATAGTGTGTATCAAGACGCCAGAGACCAACCTCAAGACCAGCACTCGGATTCAGCAAGTAATGCGAGTATCAAGCTCCAGGAGATGTCCATGAACGAGTTCATGAAGCAGCTGAGAGCACATCATTGGAGTTGGAAACAAGAAGACTTCAACCCATGTTAGATACACCGATGCCTACATTCAAACTCAGACTCCAGATGTTTTGCTCGGTGCAGCAGCCATATTAAAGATAGATTTCAATATTACGCCGTTCAAACACCAGTCTGGATTGAGCATCGTTACCACGGCAGCAGGAAACCCGTTATTTGGTTCACTGCCGTTGCCATTCCCGACGACAATCACGACATTGATGGCTCATAGCTTCACAGAGTCACAGAAGAACGGGTCTGGTACGATCAAATGGTTGATATACAGCATCTGGGTATCACGGACAATGATTTTCTGACAACTCCAGAGCAGGATATTGTCGATCAACTTCACAGCACGATGTACCGTAACAAAGAAGGACGATACGTTGTGGAGTACCCGATAAAGTATTGTATTCGGCAGCTGGATTCACAATTCCCAGCAGCGTTGACCAGACTGAAGTCAACTACTGAGAAGTTGAAGAAGGACCCAGCATTGTGGAAAACAGTTCAAGAGACGATTCAGAAGCAATTGGACGATGAAATCATCAGTGAAATCAACGTGGATGATCCTTTGCCTCAGGACAGCCTTCCACCGCATTACCTACCTCATCACTTGGTAAAGAAGGATTCAGCTACGCCGGCATATAGAATGGTACTGGATCCGACTTGTAAGTCGAAGCAATAAGGACTAAGTTTAAATGATCGTTTATACAAGGAAAAGCCGGAGTTGCCAACTATATTTGGCATAATATACTAAGGTACTAGTTATTGCGGACGTGGAAAAAGCCTTCCATCAAGTCGAGATAGCACCTAAACATCGTGCTATTTGTCGATGGTTGATGGTAAAGGACTTGAACAAGCCAGTGACAGCCCATAACATCAGAGTCTTCGAGTTCAACAGGCTCTCATTTGGATTGGTGCCATCCCCCTTCATGTTACAGGAGGTAATCAAGGAGCACGTTATGCAGAACGCTGGCGAACTTGGCCCAGAGACCATGATGAACATGTACGTCGACAATTTAAGCTTTCAAGCTGCTGATGATGAAGAAGCTTAAGCCAAATCAGAAAAGGCAATCCAAGTACTGGAAGAAGCTCAGATGAATCTGAGAGAATTCATATCAAATGGACGGATTAACCTTCCAGAGAAGCGTATGGGAGACCCAGAACGGGCTAAGTTATTGGGAATTAAGTGGAATGTAAGGAAGATTTTGTATATCAACCATTTGATCGTACCAGACCCGTTCCGTTTCCTTCTGTGGCTCTGTGAAGCTATGAGCCATCAATGTCGTGATTGTCGTAGGGAATGGCAACGGCAGTGAACCAAATAACGGGTTTCCTGCTGCCGTGGTAACGATGCTCAATCCAGGCTGGTGTTTGAACGGCGTAATATTGAAATCTATCTTTAATATGGCTGCTGCACCGAGCAAAACATCTGGAGTCTGAGTTTGAATGTAGGCATCGGTGTATCTAACATGGGTTGAAGTCTTCTTGTTTCCAACTCCAATGATGTGCTCTCAGATGCTTCATGAACTCGTTCATGGACATCTCCTGGAGCTTGATACTCGCATTACTTGCTGAATCCGAGTGCTGGTCTTGAGGTTGGTCTCTGGCGTCTTGATACACACTATATCCTGCGATACTACGCGCTTCCACGTTGCCCCCATCGTCCTGACGTCTTTTGGATTCATTTTGGTTTTGGATTCCTTTATTTTCGCCACTACCTTGGCTCCTGTTGGACTGATTATGATTTCCATCATCATATTCTTCGTCTTCCGAGGTAAATCCATTTCCCTCTTCGTCCATTTCGTCCATCAGAGCTTCTACAGTTGGTGTGGTTGGAATCCTTCATGTTGTCTTCTTTTCTGTTAACACCGTACCTGGCGTCGAAACTCACATGGGTCCTGTTTTGTCCAAGAAATCGCTGTACCCGGGCTTCTGCTAAATGTAGTTTTTGGCCTAAAGTTGGCGTCCACTTTGCCAGTTCCTCGTTTACTTCGGCCAAAACTTCCTCGTCTGCGTGGTCACAGCTTCTGAGTGCTTCTTCGAGGCGTTTCATCGTCTCGCACTTTGCTTGAAAGTCTAAGAACCTTTCAAACCATCTTTCTTGCTTCTTGGTGGTGTCGAGATCTTCAAAATCATCCATTATAACCGGTTCAATATCCTGCTCAAGCATTCTGGTCACTTTCTTTCGTGCCTTCCCATACAGGCGGATGCCTTTCTGAATCTTCTCCATACCAATTAGCGTTGTGTCACTCATATTCCTCACCATTTAAACAAAAACCTTCGTATTGATGTGTTGAATATCGTCGTAGTTCCAGTAAGAGCGGCCAAGTTTTGAAGTTTGGCTTGAGCCCCCAATAACTGTGCAATTCCACTTGATCAGAGTGAAGATGCACGGTTTCCTTCGTGATGGTTCAGTTGTCGTAGTGGCCAACTCTCTTTCCGTCGGAACTCTTTACGATATCAATCTAGAGTTTTACCCTAACAAAGGTAGAATATAAATTAGACGCTGTACTAAGCGATAGAACACTGAGCCCAGCTATAATAATATAAACCTTGATATCAACCAGTTAACAACAACAAAAAACTAATCTGAATATTCAAAAATTCTCTCTCTCTCGAATTAATTACCGTAGAACCCGCGTCAGTGCACAATGCCAAGATCGCGTTGTGACCGAACGACGGCGGCAATTCAAAGCGAGAATACAGAGAGAGACTTGACACAAAATGAGACAAGTATTACATTATAATAATAAAATATAAATTCTCGGAGAGATCCGATGGAATCGGACAAAGAGAAGAACCGAAAACCCGGACCAGAGACCAATCAAGAAGAAGAGAACCCCTAGCAAGGACAAGGAGAAGACCAAGCCAACGGCACAGCCAAGGCACTGGTCACTTCCAAAGAGTTTGGGGACGTCAAAGAGGAGAAGCCCTAGCCTGCAGAGAACGGATGAAAACTCACAAGTGGAATCCTTGGACTCAGGACCAAGATGGGACTACTACTGGAGGCAACCAGTTGAAGGTGAGGACATTGTGCCAGTCTATGACCATGAAATAGAAGTTTTTTTTGCTCCAAAAGAGAAGAAAGCTAAGGAAATGGCGGCTAGTCTACCTGGTCAAATTGGTGGAGCAATGGGCTTAAGAGAATCAAGCAGAAGATACGGAAAAAGCCCCAGTCTACCTTCTACTGATTCTGATCAAGAAGGCCCAGCCCCTCGAAGAGAGAAGCCAGCTTGAACATAAGTCAAAGTAAGACTGTCAGGCTCGCAACTTCAACGCTTGTCCCCGAGCTCATGAAAAGAAGAACAGGAACAGAAGAATGCCAGAAGAGATTTTGTTGGCTCCAGATTCCAATGGCCAAGCTGCACAATCGAATCCAGCAACGAGGCGGTTCTTGTTCAACTCTCTGGACCAAGTAACTCAGGATCACGTCAGGCAAGAACTATTGGACCTATACCACATCAACATGAATGGTCAGGCCTAGTCTTTGTCGTGGCAGCCGACTTTCATTCACCAGGCAAGCCACAGATCAAGCTATGATCGAGTTCGGGAATTCACACTGAATCCACAAGTCATTCTCTCCCCATTCTACCGTTGTCAGCCTGGAGAAGGTAGCCATAGAGTATGCAG
This sequence comes from Bursaphelenchus okinawaensis, assembly GCA_904066225.2. NCBI lineage: Eukaryota > Metazoa > Nematoda > Chromadorea > Rhabditida > Aphelenchoididae > Bursaphelenchus > Bursaphelenchus okinawaensis. Next base: position 6,513,471 of record CAJFCW020000002.1, on the reverse strand, counting down.
ATTCCCGACCCATACAGAAGAGTACGTGCCAGGATTCAGGTATAGCTGTGTTGCTGAAGCCATGACAGTCGAAGTTCTGCAATGTCTATATACGAAGGTCAAGAAAAGCTTATTCGGCAGCTAAATTTTTTTTGTTTAATTTGTATTCAGATAAGCTTTCCAATGAGCCTAGTCTCGATTCATATCTCCGGAATGAGGTGAGACACTTCCCTTGTAAGAGCTATTATTCTACTAGTGATAACTCTTGATTGATATCAAATAGAGGTCCGACGGAGACAGAGTTGACCATCTGGACAACTAAATCTAACACGAAGGACCGCGCATTTTCAACCTGATCAATTGGATTTGCACACACCACATATCTATATTTTTTCCTTTATTTGAAGGTAAGTAAGTAGTAAGTAGGTAGAGGCGTCAATGTTCGTATGGTACTACGGCTTCTTCCGGTCCTGGAAATATAGCCAGTAAAAAACTTTTTTTTTTAAATTTTATTTTGCAACCACTGATACCACATCAGAAAAATATATATTAAAATTTTGAAATTTGGGTTACTGTAGGTGTACTGTAACATTCTGATATTTTTTGTAACTTGAACTATTTGACAGAATTTCACCAAATTTTTTTTAAATTGTAGAACACATAAACGTAAACAATATTGAAGTTAACAACTTTTTTCTAAAATGCCCAAAAGACACAAAAAAATTAAAAACTGCAAAACTGTAAAAAATTTTAAAGTGCCTTTTTCTCAAAAAAATTGTAATAGAAACAACTTTTCAAACCAGATAATACTTCAAAAATTTAGAGAAAATGCGAAGATCTTTGTCAAAACGCGATTCGAAAGGCTTCGGTAGCCAAATCAATCGTCGTTACAAAAAAGCAAAGCCAAAAGTAGCTTCAGATTCTACATCGCGTCATTTAAAGAGCAAAAGCGACACTACACTCTAATTGAAACTTACAAAGATTCAATTTCGTTGTTTGATTCTCCGTACAAACGCAAGCCATCACAGGCTATCAGTGAAACTGTACAAAAGCCTAGTACTACTGAGTGCAAAGTCTGTAAATTGCCACCGATCTCAGACATTCTAAAATTCTCAGGTGAACTTCATGCATTCCCTAGCTTTTGTGACTATTTCGAAGTCCATGTGCACAACACGCCATTTTCAGATTGAAGCACGCTCTTACTGGTAGTCTTGTTGAACATCTAGTTCAGAACGTTCGTCTTACTCAGGCTACGTACGGTACAATTATCAAATCGCTTCATACACGGTAAAATAAAATATGTTTTATGATACTATTTTGAGTACGATACTAAATATTGTGTAAGATTTTAGATATTTTAGGTATGACATGGGTGTGGCCAGGGCCGGGCGCGAAGGGGGGGACGGGGGATACCCCCAAGAAAAAAAATTTTTTTTAAAAGTTGGACGTGGTCCTCCTTGAGGATTTTCGGACAAAAAAACTTCGCAAAAATCGGCACAGGTGCCGATTTTTTGGACCCCTGCCCCCAATCCAAAAGTCCCCGCTTGGCCGTGGTTATGGCATGGGAGTGGCATGGGTATGGTATGGGAGTGGAATGGGTATGGCATGAAATGGGTATGGGTACAGGTATGGGAAGGGTTTGGAATGGGTATGACATTTCTATGGGTATGGCATGGGTACGGGTATGGGTATGGAATGGGTATGGCATGGGTTTGGGTATGGCATGGGAATGTCATGGGGATGGCATGCATATGACATGGGTATGGGTACGATATGGATATTGGAATGGGTTGGGGTATGGATATGGATACGGGAAGGGTAATGATATTGGCATGGGTACGGGTATGGGTACGGATCAAATCTAAATTGGGGTGCAAGGCCCGAGCCGATTAGTTTGAATGTTTTAAACTGTATTAAAATTGGCAGATTTGAAATGCAAAAATCCTTTGAATCTTAAAGTAAAGTAGAAGTAAAAGTAAAAGTGGAGGGCCCGAAGGGACCTCTCCTGTTCATAGGACCGTTGATTTGGTCCCCGGCTGTAAATGCAGAGCCGTGGTAAGTTGTGACAAAAAAGTGAAGCCGCTAATCCGGACATTTTGTCAAAATGAACTTCATGGGAAATGAAAATTTTTATGCAAAAATTTTAAAGAATTTTTAAAAAAGCGAGCGGCCGTGAAAATGAAAAACTTTTTGCTATTCGAATTTAAAAATGAAAAAAGTGGTCGGTTTTTTAGAATATGTTGTAAAAGATTCCTTTGGATTGATCATGAGTATAATAAATCTTAAGCTTAAACAAGAGATGCTTCGAAACGTGCCGAGGGCCGAAGGCCCGAGGCATTCGAATTGTAAAAAGATCGTCCTTTGTTGAGTATGATGCTGTTTCCTTACAATGCAGTTACAGAATGATACTGTACTATTTGAAAATTGTGAAGACGAACGAGGGCCGTTGGCCCAAGCCCATGAATTTAAATACTATAAGCTGTATTGAGATTGGCTTATTGAAAACAAAAGAACATGAAATTACAATGTCCAGGTTAAAAGCAATGCGCGAGAGCAGCAGGCCCAAGCTAATTTGTATGAATGTTGTGAAATGTATTGATTTTGGAAAATGCGAAGGAAATTGCAATGTCCAGATCATAGGAGGCCCGTAGGGGCTCCGTTGAAGTGGTATAGTAATAAATGAAATGAAAATGACAGTACACCTACAGTATCCCAAATTTTCTCACCCCTGTCTGACCCATGTTCGGTTTTAGCTTTTAAAAAAAAGCTAACTTACATCCTTTTGTGAAATCTTGATATCACATTGTTTTTAGTGTTCTTCGCGTGCCTCATGGACAGGTTGTGCTCTACAATGCGTAGACATCGCGCCTTTTGTTCTTCGGCTGGCATCATAGCCCCTCGGCCTAAAAACTTTCTTATATTACTCGTATTCTGCCCTGAGGCGATTTTTTGAAATTCGAAAAAAGTGAAACCCAGTGCATATATTTCTAATGATGCAAATCTAAAAATTCTTTTTGCATAAGATTTTAAATCAAAAACGCGCATCGCATGCAAGAAACGAGCCATTTTTGTCGATTGCCTCGGGCGTTATTTCGATTTTTCGCAATTCATGAAAAGTTTGAGTTGAAATTACAAATTGCAAATTTAAGGTCCTTAGGCAACTGCAACAACACTTGTTTTACGACTTTGCACCATTTTCATTTTTATGCATTTTATTCGCACTTTAAATTTTCACATTGCACTTTTGCATATCGACCGCTCAATTTTTCAAAATTTTTTTTAGGCGATTATTCTACGTTTTAAGATAGTATGAGTTTGCTATTAAACTTTTTTTGAAACTGCACTCATTCCCGACTTATGATTTTTTAAAAAATCTACCCCGATTTAAGCCTAAAACAAAAAAAAATTTTTTAAAAATCTTTAAAGTCGGAATTCAGAAATCCGCTATCATTATTGTCTTTGTAATTTGATTAAGTTTTTTTGTGCAAATTTGCAGCTTTCAACTATGACTTTGAATTTCGATACGATTGCAAGAAGGAATGACATTTAAAAATTTTTTGTAAATTTTGCCCTTTGGGGGCTTATAACTTTCGATCGGTCAGTTATAGAAAGCTGTATCGTCTTAAATTTAAAAAACATGTCATAATTTAATAAATTTCAGAACTCAACTTCGTTTTGTAGGTATTGTTGCAACGCAAATCGAACGATGTATAATACTTGTCTGTTTGTCTTTGTCTATTTGTAAAAATCTAGGTAAAACATGACTAAGCTCAGTTTGGAGGTGCGATTTCGCATGCGGCTTTGACTTTAAACAAGGTGAGTGCTATTGAACGCCATCGTACGTTTGTAAAAGTTTTTGAAGAAGACGTTATAACTGTTAGACATGTTCATAAGTAGTTTGCAAAGTTTCGTACTGTGAACCTTGACCTTGAGGACAAAGAACACAAACAAGGTCATGAAGTGGCAGATGCCTCAATTGATCAAGTTGAACACCAATTTAGCTACAGCGGAGTTGTCGCATAATTTTTCCGGAATCCCGCAAACCGTCGTGAATCGTCTTCACAAATCAGGAAAGGTCAACAGACGGGTGCTTCACAAACTCAGTAATTTCAACATGGCGACAAGGGTCGATACTTGTGGTATTTTACTTCGTCTGTCGCAAACCTGATGGTTTTTCGAAACGATTACTACTGCGGGCGAAAGTCGGATACTGTACAATAAAACGGAAGTCAAAAGACAATGGATTGATATTGGTTCAAAACAATTTCTGTCGTAGACCACAATACGCAACGCAAGATTCTTTTTACCATGAAGGTCAGGTTTTGGAGTAGATACAGCTTTTGAACCAATATCAATCTATTGTATTTTGACCTTTGTTTTATCGTACAGTATCCAGCTTTCATCCGAATTAATAATTGGTTCGAAAAACCCTCAGGTTTTGGACAGGCGAAGTAAAATACCACAAGTATTGACCTTTGTCGCCATGTTGAAATTACTGAGTTTGTGAAGCACCCGTCTGCCACTTTTGTTGATCTTTCCTATAGTGAAGATTATTCACGATGGTTTGCGGGGTGCTGGGAAGAATATGCGACAACTGCGCTGTTCCTAAATTGATGTTAAACTTGATCAATTGATGGCATCTGCCACTTCATGACCTCGATTGTGTTCTTTGTCCTCAAGGTCAAGGTTCACAGTACGAAACTTTGAAAACCACGTATGAACATGTCCGATATCGCACCTCCAAACTGAGATTAGGCATGTTTTACCTACATTTTTACAAATAGATAAAGACAAACTGTTAAGTATTATACATTTTTTGATTTGCGTTGCAACCAGGTTTGGCAACAGGAGAGGGCATTGGCGATTTTCCATTCCCTGCTTTGTGCCCTGCTATGCCCTGCCCTGTACAGGACATTCGAATTTCATGCCCTGCCCTACCATGCCCTTGCCCTGCAGGGCATCAGGGCATTTACAGGGTATTTACGGGGCATATGGGTATATTTTGGCGGACGCCTCCACCGAGCGGTCGATAATCGGCGGACGCCATAACTTGGTTAGTTTAGTAGCGAGCTCCCAAAGGCGTTAAGTCTAATTAAAGTAGTAGAAGGATCACACTGAAGCTCTACAGTCAAATGAGTACAGTTTCGTCGGAAGTCTTCGTCGATCAGCTTCAGAAGGTGGGGTTTCTTCAACGCTGATGGTCTACCAGATCGAACTTTTCGGACATGTCAAAGTCACCGTTTTTGAACTTGTGGAACCAAACTTTTGTGGTGTCGTAACAGACAACTGAAGACCCTACAACACTGCATAGTTCCTTCGTCGCTATTGTTGCGTTGCCGTGTTCACGTAATTTGAGAAGCAACACTGCCCGAACATTATTGTGTTTTTTGTTTTTAGCCCTGGGACATCTCTTTATACAGGTTGCCAACAGAAAGTTCTAGCTAGAACTGTCCAGAATTTTTTTTAAAACTTTTGAAAAATCGGCCAGAAACTTTCGCAAACATCCAATAAGTCACTGAGAATATTGATTGTTTGTAATTGATACAAACAATTGGTGACCCGACGTCCTACATCGACCGACCGACCCCGACGTGGGCCGACCGACATCGACCAACACCGACCAACCGACATTTTCATGTCAGGAGACATTCGACGCCAGATAGGCCTGGCAAAAGGCCGACTCCTTACGAAAATCAACCGAGCTAGAGGAGGATTTGAAAGTACGACTCAACATCTCAACCTCGGTTACTCCATCCCCAACATTTTTGGCCAAGGTGGACAATACTTCCGAAACACAGCCAGAAGTCAACACGGCTATCGTGCCAATCCTCAACCGATCGTTTTTGCCAAAACTTCAAGTTCAAAGATTTAATGGCGATGTTACTCAATGGTTAAGCTGGCGGCCATCATTCTACTCCGCAATTCATGACCGCAACGACGTGGATAACAACACCAAACTACTGTACCTGAAGGCTTGTTTGACAGGAGACGACGAAGATGAATTATCAGGGGTTTGCTCACTTGGATATTCCTACTCGACCGTAATTCACCGTCTTCAAGACCGATTTGGGAATCAAAGCCGACTGCGCACCCAGCTACATACTCAACTGGCAAGTATAAAACCGGCTGAAAAATCAACTCCAGATCTTCGATCTACTTATCGACTGTCGCTGCCGTAATCAGCCAACTACGTGCCATCGCAGACGATGTAAACCATGTTATCATCATGAGTCAAACCGTGAGCAAGAGTCTACTACGTCTTCTGACCCTGTTGGAAATCAAACGCCACGAACAACTTTGGTCGATTAAAAAATTACTTGAGGAAATAGACCAACTGATTCTTGAACGTGAACACGTCGAACGACTCCAAGCGTCTTATGGAACTAAACCAATAACGCTACAAAATCAACATTCTTCGTCAAAACAGAAGAACACGCCTTCACAGCCAGCCAGATTTCCATCAAGAAAAGCATGTTATTGGTGCCACAAAAAACACCACAGCAGCATTTGTACTTCAACTTTTGGTACGGAACCTACAAGACAAACAGACTCTCCTCCTGCTCGACCTTCGACTTCTTGGCACCGCCCGACTCAACCTCAACTCAACAAACCTGTTGCTAAGCCATTTTCTAAACCTACTGGAGGCAATGCCACCCCTATTTAAGAAGTTGCGATGATGACTATCAACAATGAGAATGAAAGCACAGACAATGACAGCAACAACGGCTACGAGCTCTTTGCACTTTCATCTAACAAAGACGAGAAGATCAAGGAGTATTATGGTTCCACGCCTTCTGCTCTGCTGTGCTGCTATGTACGATTGACTAATCCATACGACCCAGAACGATCAGCTACTGTTCTAGCACTTTTGGTTACCGGATCCACCCACAGTTACTGTACACCAGATTTAAATAAAATCAGAATTTTAAGGTTTTAAAACTAGTATTCTTATCGACCGGTTGATAATTTTTAGCATATTTTAATTGTAAATCTTATATATATTATTCTTGTTCTGTTGTTCTAAAACGTATAGAAATTGCATTAGGTGCAATTTTAAGCAAAAACCCTTCTTTTTTGTACAAATTAAACATTTGTAAATTACCGATCGGTCGATAACAATATTGCTTTTAAAAACACAAATTAATGCTTTAATATGTAGAATATGACAGATAACAAATTCTACACTTAGTTACTAAATTCGAACTCCATACTCTATGACTCCCCTCAGTAAGTTGTGAGCGAATACAAGTGAATAAATAAAAAAAATAAAAACACTTAGCTAGAGCTGCTAAACTAAACAAGTTATGGCCTAAGCCGATTATCGACCGCTCGGCGGAGGCGTCCGCCACAATATACCCAAATGCCGATAAAAATAACAATAAAATCTTACTTCTTGTTGCCCATTTTGTCAGTAACGAAGATCAATAACCAGTATACAAGGTAAACGGATGCCCGGGTGACCACCGTTGAAATTTCAATGGAAATAATGAAAATAAAATCGTTTCTGACATTTTTGAAAAAAAGAAAAGTACAAGTGAGAGAGCCATGCAAATTTTCAAAAAATCATTTTTTTAATTAAAATTTTGGAAAATCGGCGAAAAAATTTTATAAAATTTAAAAAAAAGGAGCGGTAATTCAATAGCAAAAATGTGATTAGCAACAGGTTTTAACGGTAGAATTTGAAAAAAACGTGCGAGGGCCGCAGGCCCGAGCATATTAGTTTGATTATGTTTTTTTATATGAGTAATATAAAAAACATGAAGTTGTAAAGTCCAGATAAAAATGATCAAAAGCAATGTTAGGGCCGCGGACCTGAGCTCATGATATGATATCTTCAAATGAAAATTTTTTCATTGATTATAACATCATTAAAAAAGGATTTGCAAAGGCCGAAGGCCCGAGCTCATGATTTAGCATATTATAAACTGGATTCAATGTCCAGATCATAGGATGCCTGAGGGCATCCGGTGATCGCCTTTTAAAATACTACTTTAATTATTTTATTTTATTTACAGCCAACAGATGAACAATACTTACTATAATATCTACAAATTTTTAAATCTAATAGCTTATACTTTCAAAAAAAATATACTGATCAGTTCAACATTAAAACTTAAAATATATGCCAGGTGCGTTACAAAAAAAATTGGACGTTCAGTCAAAAACAGCGAATTCTTGTCTGTAAGCGCGCAGAGAAAAAAAAGACGTTGTTCTCTTCGCGGCGAGAGAGCATGGTCTCTTCTATCTTTTCAGACAAGAAATTTGGAATTCTTGTCTAAATGCCTTTTAGACAAGAATTCGCGGTTTTTGACCGAACGTCTAATTTTTTTTTGTAACGCACGTGGCATATATCTTAAAATAACACTTTTCAAAGCGTTTTATTAAATAATCAACAGAACATACTTAAAAGTGAAGTTAATATAGTAATTAGCAGTAATTCCAGTGCAAATCAACCACTCAACATATGTGTATAATAAACACTGACTCAGTTGTTGGACATGAAACACTTTAAATTTTAAAATACTTCATTAAGAAAGCCGCAAAGCATCCAAATAGTATGGATAAGGTTACTACGTGTAATGGTAGCACTCTAGTCTTTCTATCCTCCAACCTGAGTCGTGCCAAAGCAGACCCGATTCAAAGCAACTCCGACTTCATATCATCCTTTTATTATTTCTTCGAGGAGACTCCTACTAGACTCGTCTGTCTAGCAGGCCTACAAAGAATCAAACTGACCTTTATACGGCGATATCGGGTCTTTTCGTATTTTAGAGAAGACTCGATATCAGACCGTAACATACGCTTAACACTTTGAAAGTTTTGTTGATTGAGCAAAAATTTTTAAAACGGAAGTAAGCAAAAACAGAATTGTATTTAATTTACGTTCACATTCAGTACTCTTAATGCAATTTCAAATAGAAAGTTCGAATCCTTATCTTTTAAATGTATAAATTGGAAGCAATTAGACAAGAAATTCATATTATGTTGTGCCTATGAAGATATGCAAATTATATGTGACAGTAGCTGTTTTCGGATTTGTTTATGCGTCTGTCGTTAGCCCTTGGCGGAAAGCCAGTCAAGTTTGTTCGAAACGTTCGAATGGGCTTATTCTTTGTTTATAAGCCTACACTTTTAAGTGTGCATAGTACTATTTTTAGTGTTAAAAATTGTAATATTTAAGAATTACAGTATTACATATCTGGATTTTATAAAAAAAAAGTTTTTTTAAATTTTTTTTGTTTATGATATAGCCAATGTACATACTGTTTTAACTGTAAAAACATGGAATAGTACTTGAAAGAGTGGAGTAGATCAAATCTAACTTTGATTTAGACATTTTAACTATTAAGGGTGTAAAACTGGCCCAGTTTAGGCGGCATCTTTGATTTTTTCGAACCGTGCCGTACCCTATTTTAGGCTGAAGCCGGCTTACACAACAGGCTGTATAGTTCGGCTTATACGATTCGTTTATCACCAAGGGTTGAACACAAGACAGAACAGAAGAAAAGACTGAAATGCCCTGTACCGGGCTGGGTATATCAGAGCACAAGACAGGGCAAGAAAAATTGTCAATGTCCTGTCTTGTGTCCAAGCCTCTCCTTACCTTTACTTTTTAACCGAAAAGGCTTTAAACAAGTCAAACAGTATCTATCAATGTTTTTAAGAAGGTTTTAAAAAAAGATGTTAGATATATGCCTAGAAAACAAATTTTGAAATTGTAAGCACGGAACTAGTCAATACCTACGTGAAAAGCTTCCGAGCTTCTATAAATCCAGCTGCTGAGTACTTTCAGCGGAAATCAGATTCGGCGAAATTAGCCGACCTCAACGTTCTGTTCCTTTTTTGGGGATTTGTGGGTCGTGTACTTTATTACTTCTTTTGCATTATACTTGTCATTTACTGTTTCTTTTGTGTCATGACTTCTTGTTTTCACTATATATTAATAGTATTAGCAAAGACTTTTATCTAATAGTACTAGCTATCTATTACCTTTGTTCATAACTGCCAATATCTCTTCTGTATTACACTTGCTATTTATTTTTCATTCCTTCCAGTACAGAACATACAATAGCCATGCCCATCGGGTTTCAATAGATACGCTCATTCAGTATGCTGTTTAATATGAGAGAAGGTATTGTTGAGAATGAAAACGGCCATAAATTATTCCCAAGACTTTTGGGACAATATTCTGATGGCTTAAGTGACTGCGGGCGCCGGAATTGGATTAAAACATACCAATATCACTCTGAAAGGCCGGATTCGACGTGTACTTTTAATACGGTGCTCAGGGAGAGGGAGGGGGAGGGAATGGGTCGACGTTCGGGTTAAGTGTCATTGGGTTGTATACATAACAAGATAGTATATCTAAGGCATTTTTATGCTTTTTTATCTATGATTTTTACTAAGATGTTGCTTTTTGTTTGGTTAAACCAGGATCTTCCAGTAGCAAGTGTTGTGTATCACCTATGATAATATATCTATAATAACATATGCCTATTATAACTGTTTTCGCAGTACTCAACCACTCTTTATGTATCATAATACCTATCATTATCTCGTTTTCCAAGTACATCTATAAAGTAAAGCAATGAAAAGGTATCAAATTCAAAAAATAAGCCAATGTTATCACATTTTGAGTACATCTCCCCATACCATCGTTTGTTATTGTGCTACGGAGGCGGTGTATAATCCACACTTAATTGCACACTTATTTAAAGATGTATTAACATATTTGAGGCTGTTTTTAATTTCTTTGAGTATGTTAATCACGTAGTATAGCCTTTGTTTAGGTTTAATTTCCCTAAAATATCGTGGCTTTGGGTGATGGATACTGGCGGCGTTCGTTTGATGATGCTATGGTTAAGTGTTGTGGATTCTGTATAAATTTATATAGATTGTTGTGGTAGCTTGCGTATAGGTTGTCTGGGGAGTGAGCTTGGTCTGGCAGACGATATTTTTTAGTTTTTAAAAAATTTGTTTAGGTATGAAACTGAAATAAGTTTTTGTAGTAATAAAGATGATTTTCAGTATAACTAATGTGTAATTTTCTTAATGTAGTACCAAATCTATTTTTTGTGCTACGAAGTCTATTTTTAGTCTAATATTGACGTATAATCCTTAAACAAAAGCAGAGTATTGCAATTACATTCTTGTGGTACTCATTTGTTTACCCCACCGAGACATATTGAGGGTGACATGACATGTTTTGGCCTGCAAAACCCCGACTCTAGTCCAGGGTTGTATTGCTAATTAAACGGTGTTATCATGCTTAATATGATATCTAATCGAAGGCGTTTCGTGGCAGTTCAGAAGTGAGGCCACGAGAGGATGGCGTGTCGGAACTCGTTAGCACCATGTTTTGAGTTCTTCTCCGAGATTCATCTTGCTCGCATTTTGTTCGGCCGCAAGATTATTCAGCTTCGTTGGGCCGAAAACGCGTCATGCTGACCTGTTATTACAGGGTTCAGATTACTGTAAACGGTCTGGCTTGTTGCAGACGAAAGATACGTTAATTGCTGCTGTGAGTGCACTATTGGTTGTATTGGAGGCATCTGCTGGTGGTGTCGGGAGTTTGTGACATTTTACAAAGATTTTAATCTGGTTGAGAGGTGGGATGATATTGTTGCACTATCTTTATTGATTATATTGTACTAAAGAACTGTAAGTACAATGTCACTTTGAATTTAGATTTTACTGGTTTGGTTATTTTTTTATATGAAACTTAACGTAAATTAACAAACCTTTCGTGTTATTAAGTTGTATTAAAAGTAATGAGCTACTGAACTCTATATCAACTATGAGAAAAAGCTAATTACTTATTATACAACCTAATATAAACCTTAACATAACTTAACAAACCTTTTATGTTACAAAAGGCTACTCTATGAACTTTTTGACCAAATTAAGTGTAGCAAGAAGAAGATATATCATCACAATAACTAATGTCTCACCTGCTATTGCCTTCTAATAATATGAATATTGTAGCTTCATACATGAAGACCTTACTTCCTCTACACATCGTATCTTGTCACAAACATACGTAAACATGGACGAAGATGACTGCTCCGTTATACCTCCAGAAGGCCTGCGAATGGCCATGGTGGCTGTGGCAGGTACCTTCATTGCCGTGGTATCCCTGATCTTTAATGCCTTCTTGTTTGTGTTATTGATATCGAATCCACAATACAGACGAACACATCTGCTATATCTTGCATTTCTGGCACTAATTGACACCTTCTTATCAGGTACGGGATCAGATTTGTGTTTACTCGGAACTACATTCATTATATTATGTTAGGTTGTGTTTGTTGAGATTATATTTTTATTACACCATTCTATTTATATACTAGGGTATATATTAACGTATGTTTAGAGACAAAAGAATAACATATAAGATGTTCTTTTACAGAACAAAGTAATATTTTACATTAAGAAGTCTTTTGGTATACATGTTAACAACAAAATGCATTAAAACACACGTAATAACCATGGTATTCCACCTTTTCAGCGTCGTACATCTTGATCTTTCCGGTCAATTTGTTCATGGACTACTTTGAGAGCGACTTCTTGGCTTGGGCATGGTTCAATTATGTCAAGCCTATGCTAGCCATTTGTCATGTAGCCATCACGAGTTCAGCGCTGCTACTGACGTCAGCGACCTTCGAGCGATATCTTACCATTTCTAAGATACGAAGTCAGTTCTCGACCACTTTTCGACTGATTATCGTTATGATTACTGTACTTTTTGCTGTCGCTGCTAAAGCGCCAATGTACTTTGAGCTAATAGTAAGTGTCATATTGCTTTTTGTATTTTAGAACTGTACTTTTGATTACTTTACTTATATAAACCATGATGACAATGTTTACATATATATATATATATGTAATCATGATGACTATGTAAATGTATAGATATGTACAATATGCTAACTATAACATAACTTAAAATAGGTTGTTGAAAACACAAACTGTACTGGTGTTACTGGCTACTCAGCGTACATGGCCGAGTGGAGCTATGAAGAACCGTACCAGACTGTGTACAAGTTTTGGTTCAGGAACATTATCGGAACGTTCCTACCGTTCTTTCTTTCTCTACATTTTAATTTAAGCATCGTGGCACGGCTGAGACAACAACATACTGGAGCACGTTTATTCAGATTTGCTACATCTGAACATAGAGTAAGAAGAAGTTGTTTTACCTATCATACTTTACCTTGCTTCTATCGTCTACAATTTATTTTAAATTTAAATCTGGGTTATGTTGTTTTAAATTTTGAAGTTTTTAATAATAAGTTTTGTTCAGAGGAATATACGAGCAGCTACTCGTATGTTGGTGCTGATTACCAGTACTTACATTGTATGCAACTCACTATCAGTTGTCATAGCTGCTTGGGAGTTTATTGACAAAGTAAGTTAACATGTTTTTGTATTTTATGTAGTAGTCCTTTTTATTCTTTTTATCTACTTTTATATCTTAAATTACTGCTTAATGCTTTTTCACTTTTGTAGGAATCGCTGTATACCAGTCAACTACGACCCTTCTATACATACGCAACAGACCTGGTGTCTATATTGACTGTTGTCGCTTGCTCAATTCGACTACCAATCTACTACTTTTGCAATGTAAGTAATCGGCAAAGTAGTTGGGTAGGGAATGAATGGGTAGTGGTAAGCTAAAGTAGAGTTAGAAAAGGCAAAGGCAGGCTTGGGTAAGGCTTGAATCAGAAAGGGTAGGCTTGGGCAGGGCTAGGATTGGGTGGGGCTAGAAGAAGTTTATTTTTGAATTTACATCGGGGGTGATCTATTCAGTAAGCAGATCCATTCTTAGAGTGTCCCATTTTCGGAAGAGGTTTAGAGAAAAGGCTAACATTAAAGGAGCTGCTCAGGTTTTTTGCGAAAAAAATGAACGTCGAATTTTTGCGACAGAATGCCAATGATATTTGAATGGGCGAACTGGTCCTTTAACATGGTTAAAACTTTTTTGCAAATTGCAAATGCTTGTGTGTTGCAACTGTTTTTAAACAGTTTTAACTTATGAACGGGTGACAAAGCCTAAAGTTTAGTAATCAGCAAGTTTTATCTGATAAACTAAATTTTTAATGTGTTTCAAGTGCTCAAGTGCAGGATTATTCCACGAAACGTGATAATGTAAAGATTTACGTTCCTGTGAAGTATATGTTTTCAGAGAAGACTTCGGCGTGAAGTCAACGACAGACTCCTCAGATTCTGTGGCTGTGAACCCGAGAAAGTTGAAGGAGGATTCTCGAGGAAGAGCCGGCTCACAACTATAAGGTAAAATAACATTTAAAAAAATAGTATCATACATTGTTTACCAGACAAATTTCTGTCAAAAAAATATTTGCATAACAACAAGGATTACATTCAACTATCTTTCAGACACTTTACTCTAGTTATTATTAAGTATATTTCAGACACTCTAATTATCATAAGTCCAAATTTTACAAACTTAAAATTAAAAAAAGTACTTTTTAATGTAAACATAGAGCCTATAGTAAAATTGAAATTACTACCTCTATTTAACTTATACAGACAAACCTAACTCACATTATTTTAGGTACTTGAATACGGGCGACGGATTTGTGTTGAGTAACAATGGCAGTAGAAGACATGAACCCAAATGTATCGTGGGAACGGGCTTCGATCGTGTCGTGCTTCAAGTCGCGATGCAAGATTGGAGCCGCGGAATGTGTCGTGGTGCTCATCTTTGATTCATATCTACATTTATGATAAACTCTTTAGGGAAATGAAGCTTTAACACTTATAAAAAGACTAATTTAATCAAAAATTAAAATTAAAGACAAAAGTTGGCGCTAAAATAAACAAAATGCCAAAGGCTTTCGTGGCGAGAAACAATTACGCATTAGAAGTAAGATCTAGGTTCAATTTTAAACTAAAAATAGTAAATCAACTTAAAATCTTTATCCTAAGTTGTAGGATTCAACGCATTAGCATAAAAGCATTTTTTAATTTGATTTCGAAGAATAATAAGTCGTATAACAGAACATTCTTCCACAACACGAACTTGAATGCTTTGTTGGCTCACCTGGCCAAACTGGCTCTAATTATCATTTTTGATTTTTTATATTTTGCTCAATATATGTTAATATAACCCATATTTGAACTCGCTTTTAAAAACAGTTTGCGTAACATTGGCTATAGAGTAAGTAAACCTATGATAATCCCATACCAAAGCAAACTGTTCAGAATAGAGGCTAGTAAGTCTACCAAACTGTATATTGTTTTGTAATTTCATAGTATTTTCAACAAATATTATGATAAATGTTGTTTTCAAAATAGTAACGTACTTTCAACCAGTAATACTGGTACTGGCAACAAATCTGACGTAATTATGATAAGCTGTTTCAGGACAATCGAACTACTGATAACAGTAACACAATGAACAGACGGAAAACCATTTATTTCTATTGTAAAACCCTTTTAAGTGAGTTTGGCGATTGTATATTAATATAGAGGGGCTCTTTTCAAGTTCGAACTTGTTTTTGGTTATTTTGTTATTTGACAATTATTTTGTGTTTTAAGTTTGAACAGTGGTTTGTAAATGATAAAATATGATTTTTAAAGCTTTTAGGGAGATATTAGAGAGTACAGTAAAGTTAGAAAAACTATTGGTAATCAGAGAGCATAATAACTACTTTACTATTCAATTTATATCATTATATGCTATTGTAGTATACAAAATCTTCATAATCTAACGTTAAACATTATTTTCGTATTATGATACGTCATTATAGCCTTAAAGTGCTATTTTAAACACAAACATAGTCATCAGAATGTGTTCTTATTAAATTATGATGACTTTAACCTTTGACTGTTTACTTTCTCAAATTATAACACATTTCCTAATAACGTGTCACAAACGTCCTCACGCCGTCTCTATTCCGGAGTGTACTTTGTAGCCGGGCTGTCTCGTATGTAGTATGTGTGTTCGCTTCTTGGCCGAAGCACGGCCGCCTTCTTAATATTCTACATTGTATTCTGTTTCATTTAATACTGACCGTGCATAGCAACGGTTATTTAAGCCCTTCTCTCGAGCACTTGTTTAACTTTTACATAGTATTCTTTGACAGTAACTGCTCTTAATAGTATTTATTTTGATTTATAGCTACGTTAAACACTAAAGTACTACTTAACAAAATATTGGTTTAAATAGAACTAGTTGTTTTTTTAACATAACCACCTACCATCAGTCATTAAAGCAACTAAGACAGTCACTATCAAACTGTTATTTTGTTTGTCTAATGAAAATCCGGGAACCAATTGCATCATCAGCCCATTAAAAGCGAGCCGCTCGAACAGATCCAGGCTTTATTAGTTTATACTTACAAATAGAATCGCCGCTAACTTATTTTATATATCACACTGTCATGGAGCCGGGAAATGAAGGTCAGTTGAAACCTGATTCTGTGATCGGGAGTGATAAATCACGGCATCACAGTCGTATATTATGTTCAATAGACGCTTATTGTTCGGATGACATTCAAATTCGCAGTGATATTCGGAATTTTTGATGGCATTTTGATGCAAAGATGACATTTTATTGTAGTTACATTAAAAGAGAAATGTCAATTTAAATAAAATGGCATCATTTTGTTATCTATATGTCACAAAACTAAAGAATTTTAGTTATTTTTGGTTTTGAAACTGTAAAGTTATGTTTTCTATACTAAAAGCATATTTAAAGTCAGCTAAAACGTTTAAATATAGTTTTATTTACTATAAAAACAGTTATAATACCAAGTCTTATCTAAAGTCGTACAGTATCCCTAACTATAGCCCAACAAACGTGTGTCCATGATCTATAGTGATACCTTTTGTCTTGCCCGATATCTGATCAGGAACCCAAAAGTTGTTTTGTTTTATATAACATTACCTCACTTGTGTCTTTTCGAAGATTTATTTATCTTTCACGTTCCGTTTTTTATAGAAGGCACATCCTTTATTGCAAGGCCAGGCCGCGTCTCCAAGTCCAATGGAATAGTCGGGCTGATAGAGAGAGAGTTAACCATGCCCCGAGTGATCGTCTCCCTTCTGCTCACCATCCTCCTCTCCGTGTACGCGACAGAAGTGGCACGTAGCGTCAGAATCCACGATCCCGACCTTGTCACGAGTCCGGAGAGTTTGGAGTTGGTCATAAAGGAGACTAAGCAGATTACTCTGACGTTAAAGTAAGTTTTAAGCTTTCTTTCGCTTTGTGGCTAGTTTTTTTAAACTTTTTTTAAAACTATTTGGCCTTAAACGGTCAAATATGTTAATGTACTTATTTTATGTTCCTGTTTACTGTGAGCAATTTAAATTTTATATTTACTTTACATTACAAAACTACAAAACACCTGCCACTAAAACCACTTTTTTAAATTTTACATACCGTATTTTTAGATTAAAATAAAAAATATTTTAATAGCCCAAGCCAACTTTTATAATTTCCCCTGCTTTCTAGACCGCCGTTTCACCCTAAATGACAATATTTTTTAAACTTTCTTATTTTTCAGCAAAAGCATAACCGATACTTTGCTAATTACCTTCAAACCCAAGCCATATTACACGTTATCACAAGAGTCTTTCAACATATCAAGTGCCAATAATGTTATGCATCTTAATGTTACCGGTGATTTCGTGGCTAGCAAGACTTTTGTCGAATTGGCTAGCTGCAAAACGCAAAATGGAGAAGACTGCCCTGTTAAGTAAGCTATATAAAATTTCACATATCTTAATATTTTAATAAAAGTTTATCAAAAAGCAAGTTAAAATGACCCAATCTCCTCATAACTCAAATTCTACGCAATTTTGGACCAAAAGATAGATTTAAAAAAACTAATTTTTTAAAATAAAAGTATTTATAATTAGTTCAAAACATAATATACCATGTTTATTTCAGTGCAACAAAGGTTTTCACTTCCGTTACAATCATGTACAGCTATGTCATGAAGTTCTTGATAATGGCAACCGGCTGGATCTACTTTGTAGCCTGGAGTGTCTCCTTTTACCCCCAAATCTGGCTAAACTTCCGTCGAAAGAGTGTAGAAGGTCTTAATTTTGACTTCCTGTACCTGAATATCATTGGCTTTACGTGTTACTCCATCTACAATGTGTTCATGTTTTTCGACGAAGAAGTTCAAGAGCTGTACGAACTCGAGAAGCCCAGAAGTGTGATTCCTGTGTTCCCCAACGATGTAGTCTTTGCCCTTCATGCATTGGTGGCTTGTATTATCACCGGGTTACAGTGTTTTATATATGAAGTAAGTTGGCTTTTCCATTCATGTCATACCTTTCCTTACTGTGTCATGCATTGTATTAAATGAATACTGTTATAGGAAAAGTGACTGTACTTTAGTTCGTGATATCTTTACACGGAACTTGGGTATTTGATTACAATGTTCTCTTAACCGGTTGTTACTGACCAGTAGTGCAAATAAACTTTGTAATCAAATACCTACAACAATATCAAGTACACGCAACAGTATTGTTATCTCTGACTCATTTTTGTACTATTTTGAAATCTTCAAAACACCATTTTAAAACTTATAAACCGTATTCATAACCAATTTTTGTAGCGTGGACAACAAAGAATCTCGTACATTTGCTGGGGATGGAGTTCGACGTTAATAGCGATTTCACTCGGATGCCTAGGGGCTTCTTTGTTCAAGGCTATCAACTGGCTTCAGTTCATCAATTACTTGTCGTATATTAAGTTGGCAGTAACGGCGAGCAAATACCTGCCTCAAGCCATCCTTAACTTCAAACGAAAAAGTACAGTAGGATGGTCGATTGGCAATATCTTGCTGGACTTTACTGGAGGTTCTATGGACATCTTGCAGATGATTCTACAGGCTGTGAATACAGGTGAGATATTTTAAAATTACCACTTACAAGTTAGATAAAATATGCCTAAAAGCATATTATTCAAACTATTAGGTCGTTCACTTAATTCTGCGTCCTCTGACGCTTTAAAAAATAAGCATACGCCAATCCTTATTCGAATACGTCGATGCCCTTTATTCGAATTTCAGACGATTGGAGTGGATTTACTGGAAACAAAGTCAAGTTCGGTCTGGGTATAGTATCCATGGGATTCGACGTACTGTTCATTATACAACACTACTGTTTATATAGACATACGGAGGTAAGACTACTATGTTACAACAAAAACTAACGTCTGATTTCAGAGCTTCGATCTGAAACCTACCAAACCGTCGGTAGTCACCGTGAATACAGTAGAAGTAATAGCGTGAACCAGAGAATATTAAGCTACGTGTCTGTATAAATATTAACATATATATATAAATAGGGCTTTAAACTGTTTTTGTTATTAAAGCGTTCGAAGGTGTAAGAGTCGGAGTATTTACATGTCATTGTTTTACCATTCGCTTCAGTTGTTCGTTTTCTTCTTTCAGCTTCCCATTCACTTTTAGTACGGTAGCGAGTTGCTGCAATTACGGTAATCATTATTAAGAAAAAGACATCTTTAATACAAAATTACTAAACTGTAATAAAATGTTACCTACCTTTTCTAAAGCATTGAGTCGTGCATTCAAAACAGAAACGTCGTCTTTTGGAGCTTTGCTCTCTGAAGTATCTTTTGACTAAAACAATTATAAAATTATTATGAACCTTAAACAATAAAATAAAGCATCTAAAGCAATCCTATAAAACCAGGCTATGAACTTCAAAAAATAAACTCAAAACCTACCTTAACGCTGCCACTAACACTGATAGTGTCCACGTCTGTACTATTGTTATCTTCGCAATCTGCATCCAAATCTGACGGTAACTGATCGTTCTTCTTCAACATTTTTTCAAGCTTGTGGCTGCTTTCTTCATCTCCTTCCACCAACTCAAGGTCGTCTCCGCTTGTCTACAACGATATACGAATTGCATTGTTCAATTGTATAACAAAGTATTTAAAATATTTTAATATAAAACACTTGTTATAAATTTTAAACTAACTTTAAATGCATAAAACGAAAAAATTATACTTTATAAAGTTATTCTTACCGTCCCATCAGTTGAAATAAAGTTAGCTGGTCTTCTTTTCTCCCTCAGCTTCCTTTGGCGATTGTCCACATGTCGTTGAGTTGGACGAGTGTGAGGCAAACTATGATGGTGATGATGAACTTGCCGTTTCTCTCGATTCCTCTTCTGCATACTTTCTAAAATCACCATAATTAAAACATTTTAAACGAAAAGCCAATAAATATATACACATTACAAACAAATTTAAACCCAGCTTACCAGAAGCAGGAGAATCTGAAGTTAACGCCGTCGTAGCCATGGTTAAAACTATAACATTATGTTACTTATCTCATTTGTTATTAATCACCAATATTTGAAGCGAAACAAACGCTGTTTAAAAAAATAATGCCGTAAAACGATAAACTTTATAACATGGTAACAAATGAAAATCAACAAAATAGTACTCAAGCCTTAATCTTGATAGATTTAACTGTAGACGCTCTGATACCACGAACTTCTCCAGTATACTTCTGCATCTCTCTTTTGACGTCTGGAATCTGAGACCTTCTTCTGACCAACGCCTTTTTGTACTGTAGCCTCCTCTTGATTCTCGAGTGTTCTGTACCTTTCTTTCTCTTTTGTACCAAACCTTTGTTCTTTTCTATCTAAAAATACAATTTAAGCATGTAAAATATACCACAATCAGGGACGTCGCTACGGTTTTTCTCTGGGGGGGAGGTCGAAAAATTTTTTTTGTGGACCGATTTTTCAAAATTTTTTTTTTCGTTTTTCCGCGTACAGGTACCTACCTGTGGAATTTTTTTCGGATCGGCTCGTATTTACATTAAAATTTTATAAAACCTTTAATTATCGTAAAACCAACCTGATAGTTAATTCCTCTTTTCTCCACATCGTCATCCTCCTTGTCATAATCATCCCAACCTTCAACAAATGTTTCTTCCACTTCAGAATCATCATCTTGTTCATGCTTCTTCTGAAATAATTTCCTTTCTTCCACTTCTTTATCCTTCCCCTTCTGTTTAGCTGCAGCTTCTTCTTGTTTCCTCCTCTCAGCTGCTGCCAACGCCATCCTTTCCCGCAATGTCATCTTCTGCACGGGTTTATCTTCTTGTACCTGATCATCATCATCCTCAAAAAACTGATCAAAATTCAAAACAGAATTTTTCTTATCCAACCTCTTTTGTCTTTCTGTAGCATCTTCTTCTTCCAAATCGAGTAACTCTTGTTCTTCATCATTCAAGTACCCATCTTCTTTAGTTCTAGTCTTGTTGTTTACATAGAAATCTCTTCGACTTTTTCCCCATTGATTCGCGGATACTACTAAACATTAAAAAAGTCATAAAATATGATTTGAGCTTACTTTTCATAAGAGGTTCTTCGTCAGGTTTGTCCAAGTCGTCTTCCTCGTAGAGATCGTCCAATCCATCAGCTTGAACATTCAGAACTTCAATCTCCTTTCCTTTCCTAGCTTTCTTAGTCACATTAATATCCTTGTTGCGCTCATTGTGGAACGCGTCAACCTCATCATACACATCATCCGTATCTCTTTCCGGTTCTGTTGCAGAAGTAATTTGTCGCCTAAAAACAAAAAATAAGCCAATACTTTAAAAATAATTTGTTTATTATCAATTAAAAGCAAAATAAGTAACTTACCTCTTTCCTCCCTTCCTTTTGGCCATTTTCAGAAGGTAATTGTTGTTCGAAAATGTAACAAGTTCAGTTTCGAATAAAGTCGACTTTTTCTCTTTTTTAACAGTTTTTAGGTCAACTCTCACTCTCTGTTTGGGTCAAGTCTTTTTTATAATTTCAGAATTTTGTCGATCTGAATTTCCCGCCGTTTCGTAGTTGATATTTATTTATCATAAAGAAGCATCGTTGCCTCTCTCTTATCAAGGTGATACCCAGCTTGTTATTACGAAACTTGATTGTTCAGTTTTCAGAGAATGTTTTGGGAAGAGCAAGTGAACGACAAGCAAGAATCTGAGCTTCAGAAGTTGGTGAATGAGGACAAGTTCGATGCTGTTATCACTCATCCGCTATGTTTCCAGGAACTCAGACAGAATTCAGACTATTTGGTTCATTATTTGACCAAAAAAGAACATTTGCAGAGGATGTTGGATCGGTCTCTGTACCGCATCATAGTAGACGATGTTGATCCTGTAGACCAGTTCAAGTACGTTTTTTTACTTTTTTTTGCATTTTAATGTTTAGAAATTCAATCAGTTCTATTGCTGTCTTATGTATGGGTAACAGTTACATCAGCGAAGCTTTAATGGACGATAAGGAAATCTGGACGCCCATCGCCGAGTTCTTGAAGGATTCTGATTCTAAACCATATGTCAATCATGTTACATGCGGATTCTACAAGCGATTAATTGTAGCACTGGTGAGCAAGATGACGGAGTTTGACACAGAGGTAACCTTTCTTGGATTTTGATTAGATTTTAATATTAAAAAAGCGTAGCACTTGAATTATAAGAATCAATTGCAGCTGATTCACATTTTGGAAAACGATGGTTTTGTGGA
Organism: Bursaphelenchus okinawaensis; assembly: GCA_904066225.2. Classification (NCBI taxonomy): domain Eukaryota; kingdom Metazoa; phylum Nematoda; class Chromadorea; order Rhabditida; family Aphelenchoididae; genus Bursaphelenchus; species Bursaphelenchus okinawaensis. The sequence continues at coordinate 6,490,953 of CAJFCW020000002.1, read as the reverse complement.
TTTGATGCTTGCCAATCTCAAGTATGGAGCCATTGCGGAATTGATTACGAAAATTCCAATGCACGGTGTCAATGAATTCGTTCAATCAGCCATTTTTGAGGTAATAAGGGTTTTATTTTTACTTATTTTAGGTATTTTTTAAAAGATTTTACAGAAACGGTTTAAAAACCTAAAAAAATTTTCAGATGTACGTCCGTCAAAATTTGCCGATAAAGATGTACGAAGAGATGATGAAAGAAGATGTGTCAGACGATGTGCTGGAGAATATTGTTTATCTTCACAGTGAATTCGATGAAATGCAATTGAAGTCTTGTTTCAGTGCTCGAGTGTTCTCTGAGCATCTGTTCAACGTAGAACCGTTATCGATATTATTGGACGCAGCATTTCCAGCTGATCGATCTTGTTTTAAACCTAGAGTTACTACAGCCGCTTGCCAGATTCTTCAGTTGTTTTTGGATTTAAATCATTCCTCGAACGAAGCGGGTTTTAAAGTTCATCCAGAACATTACATGAAAATACCAATGAACGAGATGTACGATCGAGGCTATAGGCTGGAGACATATTTGATGAACAAGGCTGACTTGATTGTTTCTTATCTACTACAATGTTTAGAGGTATATTTGGTACTAATTCTTTCTTTTTAAACTAAATTTGGCCTTACGATCTTAATATGTTTACTTTTGGATGTTAAAAATTTTGCTTTAGGATCAAGATGCTGATGCTACAGTAACCGCTGTGAACTGTCTTACCGTTCTTCAAGGCCTTTTGAATTCAGACTTTCTGACGACACACAGAAGTTTCAAGACAGTTTTTAGTCAAGACAGAACTCACTGGAGGCTGTTATTAAGTGAATTGTTCAACAACGCTCATTCTACCATCATAGCTACTCGTATTGTCAGTGTCTTTGCTTATATGTTGAACTGCAGCTCTGATCTTGAAGACTTTCCTTTGGTAGACATGTTGGTGGCATGTGAAGAGAACATTTGTCATATCGTGGCGACGAAGGTAAAGCAATACGAAGCGATGTCACCGGATGAACGTGATCGTATACAGTACGCGGCTACTCAGCAACTGTCAGCTTATATTAGACTGGCACAAGAAGATGATTCGACCAGGGCAAAGTACATGAATATGCTTATTAATGGTAAGTTCTGTGTTTATTACAGTAGTTTTATTAATATTTGTTTAAATTCACATTTTTTAACGATATTTTTATTTTCAGAATCTTCTGCATCAGAAGCTTGGAACGAGTTGTCAAACAAGACTATATTGAGTATGACCGACGCTTCAAGGCTAACCAATCTCACAACTACGACCAACCAATCAGTGGTAGTCGATGAACTGGAGGAATCTGCTGATCATGAAGACTTCTCTTTCGCTGACCTGATTGGAAAGGAAAAACCTGTGAAATACATTGGATTTGATACGTATGCTGATAAGACGACGAACATGTTCTCGGACATGAAGATAAAGGAATCTGAAGCGGATTTTGAAGCTGCACAGAGTTCTCAAGATGTGAATGTTGAAGTATCTGATGACGAATTTGAGAAATTGACGCCAGAAGACTGGGAATTCGATAAAAGTATTAAGAATGATCAAGTTGTGCCTTCTGAATCCGAATCCAAAAAAACGACGACGGAATTTTCACCCACTAAAGATTCAAATTTAAAAGACGAATCAGTTGATGAAGAAGAAGAATCGGTTGAAGAATCTTCTGCTAATGTTATAGACGAATGGGAGGATCAGGGACGGATGGCAGATGACTTCCCACCCTTCTGTAACACTCCAGATGCCAAAAAGATCATGGAGGAGAATGTCTCCGAGAACAAATCTGAGAGGTTTGATTCTCCTGACATTGTCTTTGACCGTTTGGATTCTGAGAAGAGTAAGTTCAAAGTAAATTTCGTGTAATTGAAGTTTAGAAACACCAAAGCATTCGAGGATCCATCGTGGAATAACATCACCGTGCTCATCCAGGATCGATCTCTTTGATGAATGTGACACTCCAAAGAGAAGCGGTCAAAATTATGGTACTTTTAGGCTGATTTCGCTATCCTTGATAAACTTGCGTTAGAAAAGCTTGATATTGTTAATAATAGAGTCACTCTGACACTATAAAGTTATAACGAAGTAATATAATCAGAAGCATAATGATTTGTCCGGTGATTAGTAATTTCGTTTCAGAACCTACGAAAGAAGATTCACTGTTTGGCGACTTCTCCTCATCGTCACCGAAGGCCTTTTCCCCAGAAGAATCAACCGAAAACGACTGGCCTACCACGTCTTTGACGACCTCACCTCAAAACTCATCACTTTTCTCATCTAACGACTTGTTCAATGATACTCCGAAGAAGACAGAATCTGATGACTGGCCGACTTCACCCAGCACTCCGAAGAAGGACGATGCGGGCTGGGCCAACTTTTAACGGGACTCTTGTGTTATACTGGTATATAATTATAATAAACTAATTTTGTAATTTGCACCTTATTTAAAATGTTGTAGAACATTCGCATATCTTTTTTGTTATTAATCTTTTGTTATATATACATTTTTTTCTAATATTTACAGTTTGTTGTATAACTAGTACATTTTACAGTATCGTAGTATTAATAGTGTAAAGATGTCGAAGAGGAAGGTGTTGTTAATGGGAAAGAGCGGGGCTGGTAAGACGAGTATGAGGTCCATCATATTTGCAAACTACATTGCCAGAGATACCAGCCGTCTGGGACCTACCATGGAAGTGGAACATGCTCATGTAAAGTATGTTTTCTTTGTGTTATATTCTCTTTTCTGTTTTTTTTTGTTATTACTATTAGTAACCAAGGTCAACATAGGGGTATCTAACATTTTTTTTAATTTAAGATTTCTGGGTAATATGGTACTCCATCTGTGGGACTGTGGAGGTCAAGAAACCTTCATGGAGAACTATATGAGAGCCCAAAGAGATCAGATATTCAAGAATGTGCAAGTCTTAATCTATGTCTTTGATGTGGAAAGCAGAGAAGTAGACAAAGACTTCAGGAACTACCAAACGTGTCTAGAAGCTCTACTTCAGAACAGTTCGTCAGCTCGTGTCTTCTGTCTCATCCACAAGATGGATCTAATTCAAGAAGGGAGTCGAGAAGAAGTGTTCAAGGAAAAGAGCGACAACATCCTCAAGATAAGTATTGCAATAGGATGGGATCCCAACTCTCTGGAATGCTTCAGGTCTTCCATCTGGGATGAGACTCTGTATAAAGCGTGGTCGGCCATTGTGTACCAATTGGTTCCGAATGTCTCGTCGATGGAAGCAAAACTGGAGTCATTTGCCAAAATTGTCGATGCTGACGAAGTAAGTTGAACTTTGAAATTGAGTTTTAGGTTAAAAAGACGTTTTGTATTTTTTTTGCTTATTTTGGGCTGCAATACAATTTTGTCGATTGTTTAAACAACATATTTAGGTACTTCTGTTCGAAAAGGCCACATTTCTTGTCATTGCCCAAACTCAACGTACTTCCCACGACGATATTCACCGATTCGAGAAGGTCTCCAACATAATCAAACAGTTCAAGCTCTCTTGCAGGCAGGTCTTTTGAGTTGCTTTCGTAGTCGAGTGGGTAAAGGGGTTGTTTGGCGTGCGAAAGGCCGCGGGTTCGAGGACGAAAGAAGGGCGGGATCGTTTTGGTGGCCCTGTCTTTATATGTCCGTCGAAGAGTGACGAACGGACTATTCTCGGGTTGTTCAGTTGATTTACTTCTCGATGCACAATCCGCTTACATTTTTACATTACAATTTTAATTTTTTTTTTAAATTTTTTGTTTTTTCAAATTTTGTCAATTTTTAATATTGTTTTCGTATTTCAGCCGTATGGGCTCACAATTCGACTCAATCGAAATCCGAAACAAAAACTTCTCAGCCTTTATCGACAGTTTCACCAACAATACTTACATTATGTTAGTCTTGCCGGACGGAAATATATCGACAACTGCGACCATGATTAACATCCGAAGTGCCAGAAAGTTCTTTGACAAGCTGGACTGCAAGTAACTCTAAGAGATTCCACTGTATATTACAAATTTACAAAATAAATCTTTATTTAAATATGATGTGGTTGTAGTAAAAGTATGGTAATGTCCGTTCAATACTTGAAGGTAGCCTAAATTTCAACTTTGATATCGCGTTGTGATAAATAGCTTTTGTCAGGTTATTAATATCGTTTTGTGAAGTTTCCAGGGCATGGGTGTTCGATCGGCCTCAATAGCACCAGGCCCATCCATTCACCGTCCCCTCAAGAGCCATGTACACGATCCGCTGAGACGAAAGGTCCGTCCAGGCCCAGCATCTCTGATTTGTTATGGCCTCGAGTTTACTCTGATCTCACTGATATTCACTGCCAAGTTGGACCAACTTCAGATCTCTTCGGAAGAGTACTTCATAACCCTGGACATGTACGTGCCGTGGGCTGTGATGCAGATTCTCCCGTCAATTGCTCAATCATCCAAACTCATAGCTGGCGGGTCACTTATTCTACACGGTATTGGAGTCAACCGACGAGTCGTGAGTTTTACGTTTATTAGTATGGTCCTTTCAACGCGTGTTAGTACTTATACTAAGGAACTAACATAAACTTCACATTATTTCAGACCAGGATAACATTCCCTGAGATTCTGGCATTTGGTGGCTGGTTTCTCCTGTTACCTTTGTCACTATTCTTTGGCGAATCAGATGTTATTCTTCTGGAGTTTATGATGAGCTGTTTTCTCCTCCCTCTCACATTATTCAACCTGATCACCAAAAGAAAACGCCTTCACAGGAAAAAGCCCAACACTTTTCACAGTGCCTTCTCTGTAGCCTCGACGCCCACTTCTCAATGTAGCTCAGCATACCTATCTACATCACGTATCTCAAATATGAATGTCAGTCAGGTCAACAGGTCTCGGCAAGACAATCTCTTTGAAGATTCAATGATGGACACGAGCCCGATTCGGCCGATGGAGCGGGAAATGACACCTTTTTCGGAAATCAGTGGTCGATTAGACAGCTTATCACTGGGCTTTGGATTTGGCTCTAATAAGGATTTGGTGAGGGACAACAGGTCATCAATGTTGAGCAAAGGAGCTCTGACACCGTCCAAAGTTTCGAAGAATGGTGGAAGTCCGTTCAAGTCGTTTGGTGGAAACATTGAACCGGTAGGTTTAAATTTTGAAGAATATTGCTTGTTGAACATGAGCTGAATTGTTTTAAATTTTCATATAACTGCCAACTCCATTTTTCAGCTTTGGTCAGGCCGCAATTTCTCATCATCTCCACCGAAGCCGGCCTTCTACAGTTTAACTAAAACTCAGTCTCTCATCAACCAGCCGAGCCAGCCGTTTGGACTAACCAAAAGACGTCTAGACTTCAACACTTTTTCTACCCAAACCACTCCAGCTCCAGCGTTCTCAATCCAGTCGGCTCCAGTTTGGAAAAGCCGGCTTCGCTCAGCTGCTACCGCCAGTACATGCTCATCTACGTCGACTCGTCGCGATCTCACCAAACCCAAGAGCAACAGAATCTCCTTCAAGCAGGCGCTGATTGGATGTCTGGCGGCGGTCGGCGGAGTTTACGTGATCAAAATGATGTTGGATCTTGCTCAATCGTTTGCCTGAACTTTGTAAGTCTTGGGCTCTAGATGAATATTGTTTTAGATGTTATTGTTATCTTCTAGGCAAGCTTGGTTACCTTATTGTAGGATTATCTTCATTTGTTGTCACTTTTCAACACCTATCTTGTTAACGTATTCTACTGTTTACTTTTTCATATTGCCCTTATCACTGTCATCATAATATAAATTGATCAATTCGATTATGTTTAATATCTAAATTAATATGGAAAGTATCTTCCTGGTTACCTTGTTGTCTTGGTCACTTTGTTATCTCACTCCGGCTCTTTTCTATCTCGGTGTCTTCGTTAACATATTTATTATATATATATTTCAGTATTACTTGTTGATTTACACTCTTTACACGTATACCCACTATTTAAATAAACTTTGAGTTCCGTTTATATTACCCTCAGTATCGGTTTGTGAAATTTTAGTTTTGAAAAGGTTTAACATAACATCACACTACTTATCATAGACTGTATTACTTTGATTTATACAGTTTACACGTATTTCCACTCTGAATAAGCTTTGAATTTTGTTAATAATACATTACCGTCCATGTTAGCATAATAATCGTCATACTGAAGATGGCAGTCTTAAAAGCACCGGAAGAACATTGGTCAGGAGGAGGGACCTAATAATGTTATTTTAGGTAATTTACTGTAAAGCTTACGTCGTATTTCTCTGAGAATATTATTGTAGGTCTGGCACGATATGTGGATTCAGTGAGGGAACATTCTTCTACTATAATATAGTTTTTTATATTATGATAGGTTCGCGACATTTTTATGTTGCGATATAGGCATTAAAGACATCTTCCATTAAAGAAGACATCTTTACATTTCAACGTCTACCACCTTCTTAAGAAACTATAACAACGATAAACCCTACCTCTAACAGGCTTATATTGGTATTGCATGGCAATTCGGTTGGCAGTCGATGGACTAGGCTTACAAGTCCCTTCGACTACAATCATATTCAGTCTTTTCTCTGGGCTCGGGAGTACTGTAGCAGTGTTGTAACAGTCTTTAGTGACCTTATAGCGTACTGTAATTTTGTTGTACGATACCAGCTTGTACGAATTCTCTTCTACCACACATTGCTCAATAAAGTCACGACCTTGGAAGTGGCAGGTCTGGTTCTGATAGTACGGTTTGCTTTCCGTTGATATGAATGAGAATCTAGAACAAAGTACGTTTTGTATTTCCAATGTTGAACACTTAATCTTGTCACACGACCTTTTAAAGCCAAACAATATTGTACATGCTTGTAAAAGTTGAACTTACATTAGGCTGACTACAGTGTTAAAAAGAGAGTTGAATATTGTCATAGGTCTAAAAGAAAAGCTAGCTGGTCCTTTAAATTTCTCGTATCTTTTATCTTTGATACCACATTCTGCTTGGTAATCTCTTCTAGATGTCCTAAACACAAGTACTTTAGTTTAATATAAATATTAATGTAAAGTACGACATTTACATTGCAATTGACCAACAATAATTAAGCCAAACTTACTTTTCCAAGACTTTCCGACCGACCAGATGGTCCAAAAGTTGTGGTTCCATGGTCGAAAGATGTAAATGTTCATTAGCAACAGTAGACCCCAATATGAACATGTCACTTGTCAGCAGATAACACTTGACATTGTCATTTCTGCAGTCTGCCATACCTCCATCGTTCTCGAAAGCTTCAGTAAAGAGCTCGTTGAAGATCTTCTTGTTCCATTGAACACCCAGTAAGGCGGTTACTGCTTTCGTATCTTTGTTATCCAACGTACGATATGTAGTTACTATCTGAGTGAAAGGATCTACTCGTATATTCGTTGCTTCCGAATCTACCGGTCGTTTCAAAAGTTGAGGTTGGTCTTCGAAAAAGTGTTGCATACTCTTGTTGTTACTAAAAGAATGATAACGGTGTTGCGTATAAAATAGCGCACAGTAATATAGATTTCGTATCTCGTACAATACACGTTGATATAAACTTACCATGCCGGATAGAAGGTCACAATCCCAGGCAAAGTCTCCACGAAGGCTGAGTGAAAGTGTGGATGCCTTTGCTCGTCCGTGATGCTTATTCTAGTCTCACAGGTCTGGTTCACATCCAGATATGGCCATTGTTGTCGCCACTCACTCATAGCTCGATGAAACAGCGACAACAGTCGTCTATCGCGAACTGACATACATTCAGCTTCTTTCTCAGCCAAATCCATCAGACTTTCGTATTGGGAGAACAGAGGATTCACACTTAGGAACTCGGAACACAGCGATCTGCAAAGGTCAAAATCAAAACATTTAAATGGCTAACAATAGATTTCCTAAGGACTACAACAACATTTTTTACGCGACTTTTGCCTCCAATTGTGACTTTTCTATGTACTTTTTGACCAACCCTGACATTAACACGACATTAAAGAGACTATCAATTCCCATAAAGAGAAGTGGTAGTCATAGTAATATAATAAAGCTTACGGTTGGCGTATCCAATCGGCTACAAGTTCGTTCTCTTCGAATATCATCTCTTTGGTGTCTTCCTCAACATCTATCACTTCGCTTTTCTTGTTCCAAACAAAGCCAATCGTCAGTGGGGTATCTTTGACTTTGGCACAACGATACTGTTTGGTACCCTGAAATATAATTATTGTAAGTTCTTGCATCTATATATTTATACTTTGTTACCTAAAAACTTACATCATCAATAGCTTCACTGCAATCTCCTTTAATCATCTTGTCTCTAAACTTTTTAAACTTTTCCGAGTGATCTGGCTCCAGTTCTAGCTGAAAAACAGAGTACGTCAGCCATAGTAAACATTAAGAAATATATTAGACTAAAACATTAACACATATAGATTTTCATCCCAACTTACAATATCCAAGGTAAATATAGAGTCGATAAGTCCCATGATCTTCTTAACCCGCTCATCAGCTGGCCCGTACTGTACTCGAGTACCGTGCCTAATACTGCCTTTCACGTTATGACACGCTGTCCTTCTGACAGAATACACTTCTCGTGGAGGTACCTTCAGGTTGGGATGGTAAAAGACAATGCCATTGTTATCAATGACGAAAGAGTACATGTTCTCATTACTTTTGGACAACAACCTCAGGCTCTCAAGTGTAATATCCACTGATGCCACTCCCAACAGGCTAATGCTTTCGTCACTGACATTGTTCATGAAGTTCAACAACGGCGCAGAGACACTGATCACAGCACCTTCACCTTGAGTATCCATGTAAGGGTAAGAGAAAATTGGAAGACGATCTTCCGGAGGTATCATACTCAACTCATCAGCCAAAGGCTTGACCAGTTTCGACAAGTAGGTACGAGATTGCATTCTTACATCAGATATAGAGTCAACGATGGAGTAGGTACCATCTGTTTCACAAGCTATCCACTTTAGGGCTGGTATATGGCCAGTACCGTAACCCATAGAGTAGCCAAAGATTCGTACCTAAAAGAGTATGTCATATAGGTAATGATCTTGTTATTGTAATAAATATCATCCTACATAATTATCATTAAGACCAACCTTCTGTTTAGGATAATGCCTTCTGAACATCTTGACCTCTTCAGTAGGCCAGAACTCGATACCATCAGTAAACAACATGATAGCCTTATGTCCCCCACTGGTCTGACGTTTCTTGTACGCCTTTTTGTAAGAATCCTACAAGAAAACACCAATAATCCATTACATTGTATTAGACTTACAGATACAAACTGTGCCAAAGACATGTTGATAGCCGGAGGTAACGTAGCCTGGTCTTTCTCTTCGATCGTATCCATGATATTCTGAAACAGACGTTTGTTCCTAGTCGTGGCTTGAATAAATCCATCGCCAGAGCACGACGACAGCAGTAGCTCTTTTTTACTGTTGTACCAGATGGCGTTAAAGTAGTCATTCGGTGTTAGAGTAGTCAGAATGTACATTATAATCATCTTCATCAAGTGTAATGTCTGACCCTTGATTGAACCACTGCTGAAAATTAAAATTTATAACCAAAACCATTTTATATTATTGTAAGATCTTTGTTTTTAAATTAGTATACGAGTCTTTTCCATAAATCTATACGAGCTCATAAAAAGCGGCCATAAAGCAAGCCTTTAAAAACGCGCTCACCCAAAAATTTAAAACTTGTCCTCAACTTACTAGTCCAACAGGAAAAGCACATCCTTAGGCGCAGATTCAGCCCCCACAAACCATGGTCTAAACCTTGGATCGAACAGATCTATGGTCACTTGGTTTGGCTCAGCTTCCCATCTGAAGGAAGGGAAAACTCGGGTTAGGCCGCTGTAAGTCCCAATGTATTGTCGTTGGATTGTCGGATCTACATTGACATTGTCTTGGAAAGTCCTTTCTATTTCTGGCAGTCCAGTCCATTCAAAATCACGAACTACTTCTTGATCTAAACAAAAAGATAAGTTTACTCTCGAGCTAACACAATTTCAATTTTGCTTGGTGAATTGGTAAGTGTTTTTGATAACAAAATTTATCCTAAAAATGTCCAATCAAACAAAAAAAATGTTTGGAAAGTGGAACGTAGTTAAAAATGTCATTACTAAGTATGTGAGCGCTGTAAAGGTCCATTAGTTTTCGAAAACAAACATACCACACTTGACAGCCTCTACATTAATATGAACTCCGCTCTTCTGCATTGCCAAGTCCATGAAATAGAGGTTGGAATTGTTAATTCGCTTCTGGAAGTTGTAACACTCGAAAGCATCCTGTAAATCGATGTATTTATTATTACTTTATGTCACGGAAGCACAATAATTTTAGGAATCAATTTTGGCGTTTCGCCCAACTTTTGTAAATTTATTTCTTGAAGAAAAACAGGACAAAATCTTTTTTTCACTGATTTCGATTGAAATATTGAGGGTAAGGTTTGATTTCGTGTTGTGTTAGTCCTTATAATAAACTGTTTCAACATATTTTACTTGAAATTGACTTACATCGATACGTTGTTGATAGTAATCCATGTCTGTTGTCACTTTTTCCGTGGTTTTGATAATTTTCTAAACTCAAATACGTTTTAATTAAGGGTAACGTACTCGTAAAGAGTTGACTTTCTTCTCGAAGAAGTTGTTGAAGCTGTCAGAGACATCTCTCGAATAATCGTTGAAGTCCATGGTCTTCAGGCCTAGCTTCCCGTTTACTTCTGAGTCCAGACCCTAAAATATACTTGTAAATCGATGAAGACTTTCTTTGGTGTTTTTTAAGCCTGTAAAACTGTAGTTTTTCTTTCATTTTCTTCGTAAAACTTTAGGATTCGTCTGGTTTTACATGGTTACTGTTCCTTTTTACTTACTTTTTTGATTTTTTCCAGAAACACGGTCTCTTCGAAGATCTGGTCCCATTTTTGATTGATCTGGTACAACGAGTCAAGCAGTCGTTCTTCATTCAAACTCAATATCAGAGGTAACAGCGGTAGTGTGAATATATATTGTATCAGCATCATTTCATCGACAACGAGGCTAACTCTGATAAACCATCCAATCTACAGTATTCCTAGTGTAAGGTCATCAGTACTCGGCTGGTACTAAGTCCACTTGATGGTTGGAAAGGTCATTCTTTTTGGGGTTAAATGTCTTGGAGAGAAAAGACTTCTGAATTCATGAAAAGGGTTGGCTTCGGGAGAATAAGAGAAGCCAGTCGCGCCTCTTTTGGCCGGAAGGGCGGCCCAAAAGTAAGGAATTCGGGAGGCATCGCCTTTCTCACGCACCATCTCCTTCTCCATTCGTCTTTGGCATCGGAGCAGAAGAAGCGCTTTGTTTTAGATTTATCGTGCTGTTGGAATACCTAATCGGTCGTTCGGTCACCTTTATCAGCGGCTGTAGGACTGGTAATTCAATAGGACATAAATTGAGGTTTTTTGTTTAAAAATGGCAACGTTTTAAAGCAAATTCGTAGTTGAACTCAAGGTTGTAAAACTAAGTTAGAGTTAAAAAGAAGGTCGAGATTATCATGTTTACGTTGTGATAACTAAGAGTTGACATTGTTTCTTTTCATCTTGCTGCTATTGTGATTGAAATTGAGATGGTTTGATAATAGAGGATCCAATAAGCAGACAGATGTCGTTAATCCGATGGGAGAATTTACATAAAATTATTTAATTAAAACAATATTGACACAAGCTTCTCTCGGAAACCGGTTATTGCACAGTAAGTGGGGAAGACACACTTTGCAACATATATTGATATTAAATTGGCATTAATGACACATTTAGGGTAATATCGCAGATCTACACAAAATTATAACACTTCAAGAAGGCGTAGTACAGGTCTTGGGATGAAAAAATTTTTTTAGATATTCACGTTAGATATCAAGCTTAATGCTCTAGTTTTTTAACATACATGTACGTAGTTGTGCACTAAGTAACCTCTCATTAGTAGACTAATTACTGTCTGCATAATTTGTAGTTTTACCAAATCATAAGTAACTATACAACTAATAACACATTACTGGTTCTTAAAATCATAAAAACTATGGTTAAAACCCAAATGAAAGCTAGTTATTCATGTAAATTACATTGATATTATAGTTGACATGGTCATTATCATCATCTCATCTTCTTTCCTTAGGTTTCTAGTTATATCTTACAAATTATGGGTTGTTTTGTGTAATCCGCGAGTCCACTCTGCTCGTGAATGTGGTAATTATTGAGTCATCTGTTTGACATACAACATTGTGACAGGAAAAAGTGCGCGGATCCGGTTTGGGAAGCCAACGTCCTTGGCATCTGCTTCTTGTACGACAAGTTGTTGGTGGATAATCCGGCTTTGATGTTGCTTTCCGTTTACCTCATCGGACCACGGTCATTTGCATTGTTACTGCTCGGATTAGATTACATACTATATAATGGTAACAACATGCATTCACGTGTTGTTGAAGGCGTTTTGAAGTCAAAAAAGTGCAAATCATTAAAAAACTAATTTTAAAATTCGAACTGTAAAAAGTTACAGAAAATGGGGGGAAATTTGAAAAAAAAGCTTAAGACCGGTTTTTCTTGGTTTTTTGTAGGAGATAGGCTAACAAAGATTTTTAATACTAGTGCTACGAGTTTTGGTTGGTCTTATGGTCTCTACATTCTACTGTGACTCTTCGGAATCCAACTAGAAACAGTGTTTTTGTATATCATACCTTTATTTTATATAAAGTGTGATAACTAGAATCTACTATCATGCTGAATTCACATTCATGACAAGGCAGAATTCACACTTATAACACGGTAGAAGAATGCAAAAGGTATAGAAGAATGCACAAGGCAGGTTGTCAAGTGTTTACCACAAAAGAGCCATTAAAGCCATCAGATGTTTCTTTCGTATAACTTTAGAATCCTGGAGGATCCGGATGAGTAACATGGCTAATAAAGCAGGATCCTGTCCTTGAATTTATTTATTGCTTCGTAGCCCTTTTTTGAATTGGATGAGACGGCATCTTGTTGTTGTGGCTCCTCTCACCTGCGAGCGGATTCATCATCTTTAGAAATCCGGCTCAAACCCATTCCTTTCGCTTTCCCTTCACCTGAACTCGTTCCGGACTGCCGAACCCAGATCGGGGCGGGCTTCTGTGCTCATCTGCTTTTAAGCCATCTGAAGTGTCCGAAGCGACGTCACAAAGTCATTCGTTCATCTACAACAACATGGCGTCGATCCTGCTCTTCGTTTGCGTCTTAAGCGCCGTGCTTGTTTTGAATGTCGACGCGGTAAGTACCGTAATACTTATTGCATAACGCTCACATTCTGGTTTTAAACTTGTTTTTTACTTTTTTACACTTTGGTACGCCTATTAGTACAAGTTAAGGTTTGTGTACAAGATTGATGGTACTGAAGTCTTAAGATATCTACAGTACGATACATTTTTAAGCGATCTCAAATACCAAGTTTTTTTAATCTATAGTAACCTTTTGTTACTTACAGTACCTATACCACCTTAATGACATTTGTAAATACAAATTTTAAAGTTACAGTAACCCTGTTACAGTGTATTGGCTCTGGAGTTTGTGGAGGCGGCGGAGGCTGCTACTCGCCCCCACCAGTATCGTGCGGCGGTGGATGTTCACCAGGCTACAGCTGTGGACATTATGGGTGTGCTCGTCGACGTGCTCGTGCACACGGCTCAAATACTGTAGCTGTAGATGAGAAACAATCTCTGCTCTTCGGTCCTCAACGCTTCCAAAAGGCTCAACAGCCATTGCCAAGAGTAAGTCATTGAGATGTTAGATGGTAATACGAAAATTACAGTAATGTTCTTATTCTTTATGTTGTATGAATTTAGTACTAGTAAGAGATTAAATATCATAACAATAGTATGTTCTTGTAAACTATAAGCTACTACTCTTCAGGACCCTAACCAAATGTTCTTAGAATGCTGTGAAGACCGTGGCCTTCCAGATTCTTGTTTGAGCAAATGTAACTACAACAAATACACAAAGGAATCTGTAAGTAATTTACTTATATCTAGGTTACTTAATCTGTTTCGCAACATTGTTATTACCTATTACAATCCGTATGTTACAGCTGATGTCAATGTACTTCAAAACCGATGCTTGCCCAATTGAGGCTGCTGCCGAGCTACAGTACTGCGCTGCCCGTGGACGTGACCACCGTGCCTGCTGTGTACGCAACGGTGTTCAGACTACATTGGCCGGAGACAAGTGCTTGACGTTCTGTGACCAGCGACCTGGCAACGTGACTCAGCTGGACTTCAGCTACGCTTCGTGCTATGACAGATTCGAGCAGATGAAGGGCTGCTTCTGGAACTCGGCCCTCAACGAACAACGTCACTAACACTGCCATTCTTACCCATTCCTTGTGCAATTGTTCATTTTAACTTGTATCTACATACTGTATTTATAGTACATATTACACTTAGCTGATATTGTTTTATCTATTACCACACTAGCTGACTTTGTACCTTACTTTTGATAGGTAGTACTTGACAGTATACATCACATAATATCAATACATTATCATACAACATCTACAACTGCTCACTACTAAAACCTCTTTATTCGGAATAAACTGTAACGATTACTACATGTTCTACTTCTTCTCCTTCTCCGAATTCGAGTTCTGAGTCTTCTCCACGGGCAGGTCTTCCACTGGTTTCATCACCGTGGGGTACTGTAAGGAGAAATTCAAAAATTGAAAAAAACACATGCATTTTTAAAATTAAAAAGTTGAAAAACAAGCAAAAATTTTCAAAAAATAATTGAAAAAGTCATAAACGTTTTGAAAGTAGACTTACCAGTTCAGTGACATTACTGACAATCGGATTACTGACTAGGTTGTTGGCAGCCGGCTTCTCCGTCTTCAACGCAGGTTTAATGGTATGAACAGCAGATTTAGGCTTCTCAATTCGGTTTACAATATAAATTTTTAAAAAATCGGTAGATTTTTTAAAATTTTTATCAACTTGATATAAAAATGCTTTAATTTTACAAAATTTAAAACTCAAAAACTCTTAAAAGTTAAAAACGCGGTCAGCTGAACTCACATCCTCCTTGTCCTTATCGCCCTTTTTGGCATCTTTCTTGCCTTCTTTCTTATCATCTTTCTTATCTTCCTTCTCCTCCTTCTTGCTTTCCTTCTTACTCTCCTTCTTGCTCTCTTTCTTACTCTCCTTCTTCTCTTCCTTCTTGCTTTCCTTCTTCTCTTCCTTCTTCTCCGGAGTCTTTGGCTTATCCGACTTCTTGCCTTTCTTACTTTCTGCCTTATCCTTTTCTGGAGTCTTGCCCTTGGCGCCTTTGTTTGGGCTTGGCTTACCCTTATCCTTCTCTTTGTCTTTGGCTGCAGGTGCTGGCGACTTCTGAAAGTTTCATTATCTTTAACAAAAAAATAACAATTAATCTTTTACATTCTTAAAAAGTTGAAGATTGGTCTTACTTTCTTTGATCCACATAGTAATAGTAACGGAATTAAAAAGGCGGACTGCAGAATCCAGCTCCATAGCATGAGAAGAAGCTTGTTCATCGTCGGCTGACTCTTTAACAACTACGGTTTGTCTAGATTTCGTGGACCGCCCGACCGGTCGAGACAGTTGTTGTGAAATGACAATTAAAATCAGAAAGACAAAATGAAAATGGAATAGGTGAAAAGATAAACTAAGGATTCGAAAGACACAAGTACAATTTATTCAAAAGAATCATGATCGTATCTCGAGAGTGATTGTAGATGCATCTGTCGAACATTTCAGGTTCAGTTCTTTGTTGTCCATTTTGCTAATATCCATCATTTTTTGGACCAGCTAAAAAAGTCAAATAAAAATACAAAATGTCACAAAAATTACTGTTTTAAAAATGTTAGTGTCTGGTAAAATTTGATAAATAAAAAATAAACATAAACTATTAGATAGTTCATTATAAAGCAGGTTTCAATTGATGAATTGCCTTATCAATTGATTAGCAATATAAACTTGGACAACTTACTTGTATTGCCATTTCTTTTTCGTCTTTGCTAAACTTGAGAACTGAGACATTATCATTGAGCCCTATAATATGAATCCGATTAAAAATGTAACACAATAAAGTTAAAACGTTAAAAGACCGATTCAAAGTCAAAAATTGGATAAAAGTGAAATTACCTTTGGCGGTACTAGCATTACTGACTGAAGATTTTGCTGTGGGCGATTGTTCCATGCCTGTTGTCACTTTATCGATTGATTTAGTCTCTGATTTGCTATCAGAAGTATTACTTTTGGTTACAAAAGGCGAAGATACGACGATATTACTGTCTACATCACCTTGAGAGTCCACAACTCGACTCTTGATTTTATCATTTTTGATTCGACGCTGAAAAATGTCATCAATATAAAGCTTGTTGGCCTTCACCTTTTAAACTTACTACTCGAACTAGTAAATTACTACTGCGACTAGCCAACAGATCAAAATAGTATTTTAAGTTTACGAAAAAAGACAACATTACGACCAAAACCTACTCTATCTCTTGAACAACACATATACAACGTTGAGTGCAACAGTAAAAGCGACCCTACGTATATTATGTTGGACAACCAATCCCACATTGTAGATAACAACAAGTTGAAGCTTCACCAATGTTAGAGTAGACCGGTCATACAAGAAGTTTATTAACAAAATAAATTACAAAAGTGGTATTTTATACTTTCCAAAAATGACTTTGAAAAAATCCCAAATTCTCTGCGCTCTCCACGTTCACTCTTTTCTTTCTATGACATATTTCGAAAAATTTTTAATTTTCACAATAGCAAAGTCTACTAAAATACCCAAGTTTTACTACTTTACTCAATGAAAACTTGACGTTTGTCCTTTTTAAAGCTATTTATTGAACTAACAAGTACAACAACATCCCTGATACCCTAAGCTCATCCAGTGAATCCAGTAGCATTCTTGCCCTTCTTTATCATTTCGTTCATGGCTTTGGCCTTGTCCAAATAAAGTTTGGCAGCATCCAAATCCTTGGCTACTCCGTCCCCAATCTTCAGTATCCTGGCAGCATTGAGACAAGACTGTGGAATGTTGAGATCACAAGCTAACTTGGCGTACTTCAGAGCCTTCTCCATGTCCTTCTCTAAGCGACCGAGTTTGTCGCGGTTCACTTCTGAAGACGGGTTCTTCACTCCCTTCACAGCTATCTTCATACTGTCACTGTTGATGTACCACGTACTCAACAGCCAGCATGCCTCTGCATCCTCCATATCGCAAGCTCTAAAATACCAAAATTACAATATTACCTAAAATTTTGTTTGAATGTGTCTTTTTAAATTGCCTAATTCAGTGTTTAATAGTAACAATACAATATTAAGTAGAACATACTTTTTCATGTAATGTTCAGCTAGTTTGGAGTCAGGTTTCCTGTCTGGCTCGCCATTCCAATATACCAATGATAGGTACCTACAGCCTGGGGGTACTTTACCTTCACATGACACTGTCAATGGCTCTATCGTATTCTTTAAGCTCGCTTCGCATTCTAAAGTTATTTTAAACGTTTAATCATTCGGCATATGATGAAAATTTAGAAATGAAAACCATACATACCTTTTCCTGCAAGTGTGTACATGGCATACTTAAAACAACTCCTTGGGAACTTCCTTTCCTCGCAGTTATCCTTGAATATTTGATATGCTTTGGCAAAGCTCAGGTCAATCGCTTCCAGGTACTCTCCCAGCACGTGACAAGTATCTGGTTTTTTCTCCTACAACTAAATATAAACCATAATGTCACCCTACTTCATAACATCCATAGCGATACTCTATTCCAATATTCTTTACGTATTCCCTCCTTTCTTTCTGTTCTTCTTCTATCGTTTCGGAAACTTGTGCCTTATTCATCTGATAACATTAAAAACATAATCAAACAATTAACTCGTACTTTTATAAGTACAATACTGTACTAACACAAAGAATGCTTTAAGCCAGTATTTTTAAAAGATAACAGTACTTTTGCAAACGATTCCAACCATCATTAACTCCGAATTAGGTAACATAGATTTATGAACGAAGACAAATAAAATACATTGGCAATAATAAGTTATCTGGCGACACAATATAGTCATAGTTTCAAAGTACGTTACAAGGTTCGGTTACGATTCTTCCATTCGGCCCAAGATGTAGTTGACGGCCAAGTCCTCGTTTTTGTCGCATGCAAAGTATGCTTCAATCACAAGTTGTTCCGGGAAACCCATCGATTGTAACTAAAGTACGCTAATTAATGATCTTTTGCCAAAATTTAAATTTAGGTAACAATGTAACTTCCAATATACTAAAATGCAACCCATTTTCCTAGTATATAAATTCCTGTTCTCATACTTACTACTAAAATAAAACAACTTACTCTTTGAATGGCATTTCGGTCGCTTTCAGTGATAGCAATGGTCATATGACCAGCCTGAGCAGCAGCTCCTGCGGCATCTTCACCTTCTTCTTGACCTTCAATTGGATCTTCGTTCAACATTCTCAGAAACTCGTCTTGATTTTGGCGAATAGCATCAAAGAGTTCTGGGTTCGACTGGGACACTTGACCCAATACTTCCGACAACATATGAGGACTGTTTCGAACCAAACTACAGATTTGAGCAAATTGAGGGGAATCTCTCAAGAAAGACAAGTCTCCACCAATTGGACCATCATCTTCCTCAGAGACTGGACGAGGGTTATCAAGAGCACGCGATCCAGCATCTAAAATCATATTTTTGAATTATAGTACCGATCGATATGAACTTCAGCAGACCCCGAAAACATCCAAAATGCACAAACAACTAGTAATCCACTTAAAACAACCTACCAACTTCTGGGATTCCTGTGCACAAGTATTCAACAGCTCTGTCGGCGTTGAAAAATGCAGCTCTCATAGCCTTAATGACTTCATCTCTTGGATATCCCATAGCTGCAACCGTGTTGACTTGCTCTTCTTGTTCAGGAGTAACTGAAACAAATAAAAATCAAATTCACTAATACTTACATGGCTCTTCTCCAACAGGAGCGGCTGGTGGAGCAGTAGCTGGCTCAGCACTTGAGGAAGCAGCAGCTGGTGCGGCTTCAGCTTGAGGTTTTGGAGCGGGTTCTTCTACACTAGGTTCAGCAGGCTTCTTCTAAACAAAATTTTATGTATATCTTTTTATTAGAATAGTAAAAAATAAAATATTCTCTGAGAAGGTTTACCTAAACTTCATAAATTCTTTTAAAAACTGCAGAACTTACTCGAGAAACCATTACAACAATATATTTCTTCGGGTCGACATTCACGTCCTTTAAAACCTGTGTGTCCTCTAGAATCTTGCCATTATAGATAAGTTTTTGTCTCTCAACTTCATACTCATCCACTCCTTTGTCTGTTTCAATCTTCTTCTTTATATCAGCTACAGTTGTTTCTGGAGCAAAGGAAAAAACAAAGCTCTTCTGGGTAATGGTCTTGAATGTAACTTCAATTTGGTCACCCATTTTTTCCAAACTAAAATAATAACAATAAAAAAATAAACGGTTTTTTCAAAAAAAGAGATATATTATAAACCATTATATATGAAAATACATACTAAAAATAAATGACAACAATATATACAGCTCACCAAACATAAAATAACAAAGCTGTACACTATGTAAACGCTTTATACCTAAATTTGGCACCTACCAAGCGCAAAAAAATATTTTTTAACAAAAAATCTGATGACGGCTCTTCGCCAAAACAAAAATAATTGTCATTTATGTTTTCGTGCCAGAACCTAATAGATGTTAGTGTGCAAATGACAAAATAAATGTTACGACATTACAATGTAAGTAAACTGTTTAAAATGCTCTTTCTTCTACAATTTAACATTTTTTTCAAAAAAGTTACAATTGAAATGCAACAAAAAACTATAAAATTAGTTCAACGGATAAAAATAGGTATCAAAGCAACATTCTACAAAAATAGTAGCAACATGTTTAAATTATTAAATTACAAATAACTAATGTTTTTAATTTAAATAACAAAAGAGCGAAAAATAGGTAAACATACTACGTTTCGCGCTGTTAAATTGTCAACAAAATCAAAACAGTTTTCAGAATGATTATTGAAACACGTTTTGTCGTATAACATGTCTGCTGAATAAAATCAGATTTTCTGCAACTTTTGGCCGTCAAGTCTAGATTTCGCGAGCTTTTGGAACACACCATGTCGATCTTGGACACATCGGGACCAGCAGTTTGTCGCATTTGTCGCAGCGGAGAGCTCTCGGCACCAGTCAAAGGAGAACCTTTATATTCACCATGCCGTTGCAAGTAAGTTCATTTCATTGTGGTTTACCTGTTTTTAGAGGAACAATGGGGTTGTTCCACGCATCTTGCCTGACTAAATGGTTGGTAACGTCTCGGACACGGTCATGCGAAATCTGCAGGACCTTTTTCTATATTAATACGTATGTTGTTTTAGGTAACATTTATTAAAATTCTTACATTGTTTTTGCAATTCTTATGTAATTTCTTAGTTTTATATTGTTTAATTTACAGTTTCTATCCTTCGTTTTGGGAGTATATCAGAAATGAAGCGAGGAAGAACATCCAGGTGGACTTGTTGTGCTTTCTCTTCCTGACCCCATTGACTGGTGTCAGTGCTTTTCTGTGTATTTATAGTGGAGTCCGGTCAAATTTGTTTTACAACACTACAGATGGATCGTCGGCACCATTTGCTATAGGTACGTATCATGATTTATTAATGTAGTATGTTTATTGATGTCACTTTACTTTTCTCATATTTTTTGATCAATTTATTTTTACTTTGACATTGTTTTCAGTAACTTAATTTTTATTTTTTTAGCGTTGTTATTTTTATCCTTCCTGTTGATCACGATGTATCTGAGTTGGCTCGGTGTCACAGTGACACATCATCTCACGGTCTTCAGGCATTACAAAGAGAATAATCCGGTAATTTTTGTTTTTTTTTTTTGGTACTGGAGGTACTGTTGGTACTTGTTTTTCTTAAAAACTTGATTTTATTTTTTATTTTATTTTTTTTATGAGTTTTGCAGGGATTTTGGGTTGCTTATATACCTTGATTTGAAAAAGTTGATTATAACTTTGCTATTTTAGAAGTACCAAGTGAACTTGTCGGATTCAGACATCAGCACAGGGACGGTGACTCTCAAAGAGCAACATGAAATGGTCAGGATTGAGGTAATTTATTTTAAGACAATATTAAGTTATTGTTTAGGTATTCGTATTTTTTATAATACCGAAGGCATAGGCAAGTGATGACATAAAATGGATTTTATTTATCAATGTAATTGCATATCATATTACACTTGTACATTGTCATCGTATTTTAGCACGAAATCGTGGGCGAAGGGGTCGTCGAAAGCATAGAACTGAACTCAACTGATGATACTGTGCGGATTCCAGACAGTTTCACTTCAGAATCCGTGGTACGATCATTTACGGCCACTAGTACACCACGACATGTAAAATAAGTAATATCTTGTAACTTTTAATTTTTAATTATTTACTAACACTTTATAGCTACATAACTTAACATAACCTAACTTGTACTTAAACTACATTAAATATTAACTTCTCTATTTGGTTGTGTAATATTGGATTCAGTCGAAGGTCTGGTTTTAGCAATGGTTTATCCTGACTTTGATTTAAAAGTTATTATTATAGTTGATGTACTGGGTAAGAGACACTGTAGTATACATAAGGGTATTATAGTTTAAAACGGCTTCCATAGTCGGACAAAAGTCATGGCACTTTTAGGTTTACGGTAACACCAATAGTTGAATAATACCTCATTTAATAGTCTGCTGATTATACTGTAATATTTCTCGAATTTAATTACTTCTACACCGTGCACACTCCTGTTTAATGCTTCTAGGCATTGATTAACATATTCTTCATCTTCCAAATAGTTCTTAATTGTTATGGCTTTAGGGCTTATAAAGCCGAGTAGGGTAAAGTCAGGTATCTGATGTCTTCGTATGTTACTTGGAGTAAAGTAAATGTGTTTAGGTACAGTATGACAAAATAGAAGATGGGATAATTGTTTTGAGTGTGTTGGTGAAAGCTCTATACCATCTAGGACCATTACATCTGAACTGTCTAACTTTGGAGCTGTCCGAAGGGCCCATAAAGGGAATGGTACACTTGGGTCTGGAATACAAATGTAGTTGGTCTACTGTAATTAAGGATAAGGTTATTTTTTTAATCAAATTTATAGAATAATCGTTGGTTTAGATTCAGTTCAAAACCATTTACCTGCCTGATCAGTCTTCGTAACCCTCCAAAACGGATCGTATGTTTCGACTACATCATTGCTGATGTACAGCACTCTTTTACTGTTGCTTTTCCTTGGTCGATTCTTCATTCGGTCGATTACTTTATCAGCCACTCTACTCGTTTCTCTTAGCTTGTCCAAATCTCTGCAGCTGAAGAACATGAACACATCGTGAAGAACGTAAACGTTAGCGAGGAAGCCCGACATGGATAATATATTTACGATGAGCAGGTCGGAGGAGGTGGATGAGGGATGGGAACAAGCTCGCGAGCGTTTTTCTTTCGACGTGATCGCTCTCCTGACACATCGTGGTCGTCCCATTAAAGATTAGTCGGTGATGGAGGTAACGACAAGTAAAATGATTTAAAAGTGCAAGAAGATAGAGCAAAAATTTGCATAAAAAATAGTCAAAATGGAGATTCTCACGTTGTTGGAAAGACAATTTTTTTAATTTTGTGTTGTTACTGTCTCATTTGCAAAAACAAATCGACAGTTCAGTGGCTGCCTACATGAGTTGAAGATGGAACAGAAAGTCAAGGTAACACCGTCGGATGTTGTAAGTAGTACTCTTTTTGCACTCTTTCTAATGAATATTATTTGAAAATGTGTAACTGTATTCGAATATGGATGACCTCTTTAAAAGTTTATCTAAAATATTAAATTTTGTCGTTTTTTTTGAAATTTTGGCCAGATTACTATAGATTTTTATCTATATTATCATTGTTTTTTTAATTATGTAACTTTATATAATTTTTTAGGTTTTCTTTCCGTACACTGAATTCAGTCAGCAAGAATTGACCATCAAAAACGAATGGGACAAGCCCTTTATGTTCAAGATGAAGAGTACCAGACCTGGAGTCCTCAAGATGCGTCCTGTCTTTGGTATCATCAAACCCAAGGCTAGTGTAAGTTTATTTTTGCTTTGATTTTTCTAGAAATCTATATTTTCATTTTTTGTCCAAGAATGGTATAGTTAGAAGCCTTCTTACACGTCGTAATGTCATCCACAACTTTAGAAGACGATCAAACTGTCGATGCGATGTGCCGACCCCAACGATGCCAAGATAAGTGAAAAGGACCGATTCACAGTTGTTGCAGCTCCAATACCTAAGAAGTTGGTCAGTGTTGCGGCCATCTTCAAAGAGAACAAAGCTCCAGAAGTCCGTCTTCAAGCAGTTCGAAAGGTTCTGAAGATCAAGATTGGAGAGAAGAAGCCATCTGTAGCTACTGCCTCAGCGGAAGAGAAGAAAGAGAGCAAGGAGGAAATCAAAGAAAAAAAGGAAAGCAAGGAAGAAATAAAGGAAGAAAAGAAGGAAAGCAAAGAAGAAGTAAAGCCTGAGAAGAAGGAGAGCAAGGAAGAGGTCAAGACAGTCCAGAGTGAGGTCAAGAAGGTGGAGAAGAAAGTGAGTTATTA
Source organism: Bursaphelenchus okinawaensis (assembly GCA_904066225.2). NCBI lineage: Eukaryota > Metazoa > Nematoda > Chromadorea > Rhabditida > Aphelenchoididae > Bursaphelenchus > Bursaphelenchus okinawaensis. The sequence goes on along the minus strand of CAJFCW020000002.1, from coordinate 6,467,203 downwards.
AAATTGTTTAGCTTTATTGTATGGAAAAGACAATGAAAGCTTTGGGATTATTATATTAAATTGAGCAAAAAGTAACTAAATCTCTAGTTTAATATAACTAAAATAATATTTTCAGGAGAAGATCAAAGAGGACACCAAGGACAAAAGCAAGAAGAGTCACAAAAGAAAGAAGAGTAGTCGGGGCAAGATCAAGAAGGAAAAGAAGACGAAAAAGTCGACTGACGATCAAGCAGCCGCCAAAAAGACTGGAGAAGAAGAAAAAGAAAGCTCGAGCACTAAAACTTGGTGCTCGACTTGTTCATGTCACTCGAACTGCGGCAGAACTCACAAAAGCACTGCCAAGACTAAAACTACCTGACTTTAGTTCCAATAAAGGGCTCTTGATTACATTTGTGACTTTGTTTTAAGGTTTTTGAATTTGGCGGGCTTTTAAATAAATTGAATGATTGTCAATATTGGTTAGTAACAAGATACTAGAATAACTAATTAAAAATTACCTATAAAAAACCAATTCATGTGTAATAGCTACAAATTGTGTCATCTTGACAGAATTTAAAATTACTAATTTTTGAAAATCTTAATTGCGCGGCAGAGTGCGCCCATATTATCCTCTGTTTTTTTATTTTTCCGACTTTTTGTCTCTGTGTCGGAATTCCTAAACAAAATCATGTATCAAGTAAGTTTTGAATTTATTTTCATATATATAAACTTGTAGTTTTGAATCTTCTTATGAGTAAAACGTTAAATTTAAGAGGTTTAATATCGAAGTTTAACTATAAGTCATTAAAACTGTAATACGCACGTAAATACAGGCTTAGTCTCGAAAGATCAGATAATAATCACCAAAAAGGTATAAACAAAAGTGGGTATCAGGCGTTATCACTGTATTTTTCGAGGTTTAAAAGAACGTTTTGTTATCTTCTTTTGGCTCTAAAACAATATGAAGTTCGAATTGTGCTTTGAACGTTAGGGGAGTAGTTTCCGTACGAGTAATTACTTCTATTTAAGAAAGATGTTTTTCTTTCTTAAACCTAGTTGCAATTACGTATCGAGGTTATTTGTAAGGTCAGAAATGTATATTGCAATATATTAATATTGTGGCAGTTAGAATGAAGGAAAGATTAATATAAAGTGCGGAGAGATGGCCTGATTGATAAAGAGCGTCGCGCCACTATGTTCTCATGCCTATTATAAGAGATATGCTTCAGGTTTGTGAGTCCTCAGTTCAAGAATGCCTCAGGTTCCTCAAGACGTCTTTATTGCTTCGGCCGTGCGAACGCCGATTGCCACGTTCAGAGGATCGTTCGCCACTCTGACATCTGTCGATTTGGGAGCTTTGGTTGGAGGAGAAGCTTTGAAACGAGCTGGTGAGTTTAATATTGTTTGTTTGTGTATTTCTTTAGGTGTTTCTGCTGATAATGTGGACGAAACTATCTGCGGATCTGTTTTGACGGCTAATCAAGGACAGAACGTTGGAAGACAAGTTGCTTTAAAGATTGGTAAGGATGTTAACATAGTGTTTATTAAATCAAAATTCATTACATACACATTATACTTGCTAAATTTGTACTTTTAGCAAGATTTTACTTGACTTTTGTTAATTTTGATTTTATATTGAACTTCTATTTTTTAGGTATTCCACAAGATCGCCAAGCTTTTACAGTCAACAAAGTATGCTCTTCTGGTCTCAAAGCTTTGATTTTGGCTACACAAGCTGTTCAACTAGGCTACAGAGACACCGTGCTTGTTGTAGGAACTGAAAGTATGAGTAACGCTCCATTCTACTTAAACCGTGGAGATCATGGTTACGGAGATCTGAAGCTTATTGTAAGTTTTTGGTTGTTTTGCGAACGTATTTTATTACTTATTGTAATATAAACGACGTTTTAAACTGTTAACACATTGGAGTAATTTTAATTTTAAGGACGGTATTCAAAGAGATGGTATCAGTGACGCCATCCTCAACGATCCTATGGGACTTTGTGCCGAAAAGTCGGCTAAGGAATACGACTGTTCTCGTCAAGAGCAAGATGCTTTCGCTTTAGAGTCTTACTCAAGGACTGCCAAGACATGGGAATCTGGAGCCTATTCGTCAGAAGTTGTAGCTGTTTCTATTCCTCAACGACGAGGAAACCCAGTAGTTGTGAAGGAAGATGAGGAATACAAGAGGTTGATCAAGGAGAAAGTGCCAACGCTTCCCCCAGCCTTCTTGAAGGATGGTTCTGGTACTATTACGGCTGCCAATGCCAGTTCTCTTAATGATGGAGCTGCTTCGTTAGTTGTTGTTTCCAAAAAGATGGCTCAATCTGGAAACCTGAAGCCTGTAGCTAAGGTTGTAGCTTATGCTGAAGCTGGAAGAGCGCCAGTTGACTTTACAGTCGCACCAGTTAATGCTGTTGAAAAGGTGAGTACTATATTGTTTTACACCTTTGGGCTTTTATTGTTTTAGATATATTTTGTTGTTCATAACTAGGTTGTTTATAGTTTTATAAAGTATTTTGGTTTACGTATACTTTTTTAGTTATTGGAGGAAACTGGATTGACTAAACAACAGATCAGCTTATGGGAAGTTAACGAAGCTTTCTCGGTGACAGCTTTGGCTTTCATTAAGCACTTTAATCTAGATCCAAAAACTGTTAATGCTAGAGGTGGCGCCGTAGCTCTTGGACATCCTATTGGGTACGTTTTATTGTACTTTAAGTTTAAAAGTCACTAATTTTTAAAATATTTAAAAATTTTAAAATCATTGTGAAGTTATTACTATTTTACGAAAATTTCGCTAAACTATTTTATTTTAAAAATATTTATTTTGGTGTTAGTGTTAAAGTTAAAAAATGTTTTAGTATGTCCGGGGCTCGTATTGTAGTAGCTCTTGCTCACCAACTACAACCAGGTCAATACGGAGTTGCGGCGATCTGCAACGGCGGCGGCGAAGCGACAGCAGTCTTAATACAGAAGCTGTAAACCTGCACTTTGTACCTTTGAATGTTAAATATCTGAATAAAGTTTTGTTTGATACTTGTGATATTGGCTGCTGAATGTTCTCTGATCTTCTCTACCGATCAAACTATTTCTTTTCATTTTGTTTTTAGTGATTTGGGAATAAGATCCATTCGTCTGAAATGATCCGCCGGTCTTCGCTAGTTTCCATCAAGTCTTTCAGATCTTTGTCGACCTCTGGCTTGTTGGCCAAGGAAATCAAGGTAATCTTTTCTATTTTAATTAGAAATGTTTGGAATTGTGATTTTAAGAATATTTTTGACCAAGAACGGCGATTTTTTTATTTGCTTTTGGAAAAGAACGCGTTTTTGAAGGGTTTTAACTCCAGAAACAAGTAGTTTATGCTTTCAAAAGGTGTATTTAATAAAATGTACGGTTAAATTAAAATGTCAATTTGTTAGTAAAATAGGTAATATTGTTATCTTCAGGAGGCTTTAATCTTGGGAGCTGTGAGAACTCCAGTTGGATCTTTCCGTTCGGCTTTGGCTCCATTATCGGCTCCAGAATTGGGAGCAATTGCTATTAAAGGAGTACTAGAGAAGACCAAGGTACCAGCTGAACAGGTCCAGGAAATTTTCTTTGGAAATGTGCTACAAGCTGGAGTTGGCCAAGCGCCAGCCAGGCAAGCTGTCTTGAAAGCAGGTAATCTAAATTATTTAAGTTCTTGTGAAATGTGGAAATACACTTTACACAAGGTAGTACCAACAATATTATTCTAGGTTTGTCACCATCAACCGCCGTAACCACAGTCAACAAAGTCTGCGCTTCTGGATTGAAGTCGATCATGTTGGCGGCTCAGCAGATTCAGCTAGATCATCAACAAGTTTGTATTGGGGGAGGCATGGAAAGTATGAGTAACGCTCCCTTTTACCTCAACAGAAACGACCCACCGTACGGAGGATTCAAGGCCGAGGACAGTATTCTGAAGGACGGTCTTACTGATGCCTTCGAAGGTATACATATGGGTAATTGTGGAGAAAAGACGTCCAGAGAACAGAATATTTCGAGAGAAGCTCAAGATGAGTTTGCGATCAGAAGTTACAAACTGGCAGCTGAGTCTTGGGACAAGGGAGTCTACAATGAGGAAGTGATTCCAGTCACGATTAAGTCGAGAAAGGGAGAGGTTGTCGTGTCGAAGGACGAAGAGTACCTCAAGGTCAACTTTGACAAGCTGAAGACGTTGAGAACGGTGTTCCAAAAGGGTAAGGGTTGTGTTTAGTAGATATATGACATATTATGATGAGTATGGTTAACTGCATCTTGTTTTTGTGTTTTACTTTTAAGAAGTCGAATATTTGTTTGGGTTTTCCTACAAAAGTGTATTAAAATGAAATCATTTTGCAGAAAACGGTCACATTACGGCAGGAAACGCCCCAAGCATCAACGATGGAGCATGTGCTGTATTGTTGTCATCAGCTGAGAAGGCGGCTGAATTCGGAGTGAAACCCTTGGCCAAAGTGGTAACTTACGGTGATGCTGCCCTCTCTCCCTTGGACTTTGCTTTAGCCCCAGGACACGTGATTCCAAAGGTAGAGTTGGACTTTTACTCTCTTAACTTACTCTTTGTGTGACATTCTTTCCTACCGTGTTTGTAGAGTTAAACTACGTCATCTTTTCGAATTTTAAATTATTTTTAGTTTGTTTTGCTACTAATTTGGATTTACCTAGGAAATTGCAAAAATAAATCATTTTTGGGATAGATATTAATGGATAACGTAATCTTCATTGTGTTCTTTAAAGTAATTGTTAATCAAACTGATAGTAATTGTCACGTTTAGATGCTGAAACAAGCCGGTCTGAGCATAGAGGACATTTCTTTGTTTGAAATCAACGAAGCCTTCTCGGTGGTGGCATTGGCTACGATCAAGAACCTTGGATTGGACATCAACAAGGTCAATGTTCACGGTGGTGCTGTTGCTCTTGGTCATCCCATTGGGTATGTTACTTTCATTTATGTTAATAATGGTATTATAAGTCGGTTTTTCTATTTTAAAATAGAAGTTTTGTCACAAAAGGTTGATTAAATATTTTAAAAAATTTATTTTACAGTAATATGTGATGTTACTCTTTGATTCACAGTGCTTTGGCCTATTTTTGTACCTTAAAATGCATATATTTTTGAGTTTTACGTGTCTGCAATTCAATTTCCTTCGAATTTGTAGTTTTAAAATTGAGTTTTCTTGCAAATGTTCTTTTTTCAGAATGTCAGGTGCTCGCATCCTCACCCATCTTGTACACAACCTCAAGACCGGCCAATTTGGAGCCGCGGCCATCTGCAACGGTGGCGGTGGCGCCAGCGGAATGATCATCCAGAAACTATAGACCAACCCTAACTAGTCTTTGAATTATTTATTAAACGAATGGCAACGTGAAACAAGCATATGACATCTGAATGGCCATGTCATCGAGGGATGATGGAGTAGGCTGAGGCGGTTGACCATTCAGACATCACTGTAATAGTAATACCCATTTTGTAAGTGAGTTGTGGGACGATTGGCCCCTCGCGTAGGGGACCCTGAGCAATAATTAGAGGCATGCATTGAGAAGTCTAGACCCGATTAGTGAAGCGCCGATGACTGAGGGATGTCATCGTGCACAGAGTGAGTTACAATTGTATGTCTGAAGTTGAAAGTGATTACAATTTGAGATCTACTGGTGGCTAGTGGTAGGAGTCGTCGTGTAATGCTTTGGAAATAAGTGTTTTGATCATCTTTGGTTGATAAAGCTAGTTTAAACATATTTTAGATTAAAAAAGTAACTCAATGTTACAGAACTTATTTCAAAACATTGCACGATACCTTCCCACTACACTGTAAATAGAATCAAAGCGAGACTGCAGTCATATTACCATTTGAGCTGTCGTTGTTCTGTCCGAGACCACTGTCCGTGTCGCGGTCCGGCTTCTGAATCGTTGCATTGGGTTCATTAATGGAGTCGTATCGTCGTTTCCACGATCCCTGATTAAAGTAGGGGTAGATCTTCTTGAACGCCCGACGATAGGGTCGTAGCAGGAGTAGCGTCGTTAGGGCATTCGTCAGGGGATGGGCCCCGATGATGGCTTCTCCGAACACGAACCAATTCAAGTTAATTTCCACGTTAAACATGAAGCACAGACCTGAAAACACACATCATTAGGTTGTCATAGGTTGATGTTGTCATTAAAAGTGATAGAAAAGATATAAAAGGTTGTCGTCAAAGCAAAAGTGCATTTCTAGTTCTACTGTAACTAAGCTTAACTGCTACTATAGTATTTCTACTGTTATTTCCTCAGAAGGCGATATTGTTATAGCCTTTCAAAGTTTGATGTGATGGACAGTTTTCGTGACAATTTCATCAAAAGTCCTTCAAACTTTAACATCTAGTGTTATAGGTCTATAAAAAGACCTTCTAAACGTATAAGGACAATGATGTTTGATGCCATTTCTAATTTATACAAAGAAGTGAACTTAGGGATTAGTTTGGTCACAAGTTGGTCAAAATAATTAAGACGTCTGAAGTTAAATGGTTACTTAATTCAACATAAAGTGTCTATGGAAGGCAATTCTAGGTTGTTTTTGACCAAATTACTACATTATTTCGTATATTTCGACCTTGTTGATACATAGACTAGGTAAACAAGCTCAATTCCTTAAATTTTGCTGTATCAATGATGTTCACCACGTTCAATGTTGTTCACCACACTGATTTCTAATTTTTGTGGGCTAATTTCGGCGGTCCCTGATACCTTATGTTAGCCCACAATTACATTTTTTTATGCTATCCTTCAATTACACTTTCCTATGCCATCCTTCAATTACGTTGTCCCTCAATTACAGTTTGTTCTCTAAACCCATGCCTAATTGGGGCTGTAGGCCTAATTAGTGATTGTTTTCGGGATACGTACTTGCAATATAATAAGGAGTCGCCAGCACCAGCGGCATGAATGCCTGTAGAATGTAGGTGTAAACAACGCTCTTCTGCTGCTGTAGTTGTCGCGGGTTGAGGGCGCGGCCAATTTGTTTGCGGGCTGTCTTGCTTTGGCGGCGGAGAATCGAGGACAACACCATCAGGTTGCAGACGAAGGAGAAGATGAAGAAGGACGGGGCGAGGACGAAGAACACGAACTGAAAACAAGGCTTATCATGGATAATATGATTTTTGTTATTATGAATAATAGTTTAGTATTCCGTTGTTCTGTCTTAAATATATTTCATAAAAGTTAAATCATGCTTTCCCGTACTATATTATGGTAGGATATGACAGTTCCTTTATGTCTTTCCAAACCATATTGCCAAATAAGCGCATAAAAGTTACATTATGTTGTTCTGAATGCTATTGTAAGCCATGAATAACATTATCTTGCATAATGTGGCTGCTACATACTATAATATCCCACTTAATATTATATTGGGATAATATTATAGTATCAGCACAGTTAATAGTCACTTATTAAGCATTGTGCACTTCTCTCCCTATTCATAAATAATGCATGTTTTTGTCATTCAATAACAAAATACTCCAAAATAACACTTTCGGCGTCAACGTGCACGGCTACACTTCCGTGAATACCCTAATGGAACCATGAGGAGTTCCGCTTAAGGGTGGTGCATTTTAGCCCAAACAACAATAGCTGCCGTTGTTCCGACAGTGCAGAGATATATGCAAATATACTGTTGTTCTTAAGGTATAGAGGCTTAAGTAGGCTTTACACCGGTTGTGGGGTCGGAATTTAATGTCTTCGCTAATACGTCAGAAAGTAATGCTACAATAATGTCAACATATATTCTGACATATACGACCTTAAATATGTGCACAATACCAAGAAAAGCTCTTAACGTACAAAGCCAGCGAACTATGGTAACATACCACGCTCTTATAAAAATTTTCGTAAACATGTCAACAAGCCTGTATATCATGATGACTAAATATACGATAATATATGAATACATTAATCTTCGATACCATAAACATACCAAGTTTGTGTACAACGACATCCTGACGTATAGGAACATGTAGTCGTACAGTACGACGTCTTGTAGAAACAAATCGTATATTGCCACTAACATGGGGATAGCGAAACATATACTAATGATGACCGCCAGTGATCGTATCTTCATCTCGTAGTTCTGACATACGTAGAGGTACTGGTCGATGGCCAGCACTGGGAACACGAAGTAACAAACATACGACGAGTTGAACAAGATGGTCCTCAGGAAACTGGCCATAAACAAACTCAGTTTGTACTGAAACAAGGTCATGTTGATTTACAAGGGTAATGGGAATGTAAAGTATGGTAAAAGGTTAATGTAGGCATTTTAGAACTACATTCTATCGTCATTTTAAGCTTTAGATGACTTAAATGATATCATGTAGGTTACTTATATCCGCTGTATTATATGATACTATTTGTAATTTACATAATGTTTTAAACTGATAAGCCTAATCTGGTCATTGAATGTGAAAGTAATCCATTTATACTATCTATTTGCTCATTAATCCTATCAAATCACTGTGCTAGTACTATAATCCTGTCATATTACCGTGACACTTCGGGGAAACAAATTGACGCAATTATGATTATCCGTTTACAGAGTAAACAAATTGAAATTATTTATGGACATAAGCCATAATTATAGAATAAATGCCAATTACTACGAATGGCCATTTCGGCAAAATGTTTTTAAATTCAAAGTAATTTCGAAAAATTAACCTCTCCTAAAATACGAAGTTTTTTAAGTTCTACACATTACTGACCATAAAACTTTGAAATTTTAAACTCTAAGTATCATACATACAAAGCTTAACTTACCTCTTTATATACCGCCACTAAATATACGAACGACATGATCAGGAACGCTATCAGACCGAACAGATTGGCCATCGTCATCCCCAAGGTCGGGTATTTGACTCGCGATGTGATCAAACCTGGCTTCAGTCCCATATATGCCAGCAGTAGATTGGGTGGTAAGGCCAGTACGTAGAGTATGACGTAGAATATACTGTTAGGCACATACGACTCCAAAGCGGGGACATAGTCCCCAATGGCCGAGACATTCTCGACCGGTTTGAAGAAACTCATCTGAACGTATTTTAGGTTTAATATGGTATATCACAGAGGTATGTGTTGATATTTACGTAAACACGGTGTGATTAGATAAAATTTAAGTTGTAAAACAACGATTATCAACTGATTGCTACAAAAACGGCAAGATATACAAAATAAGCGATAATGTAGACATACCACGTACCTAATTCAATTATAATAAACATTTCAATACACTATATACTATATACTGATTTAATTATCAACATACGCATATCACCAAGCACACTCACATAACAACACTCGATCCACTTTAATAAGATTTGGCAGTAAAAAACGGTAGTAACCAATGAAACAAAGACATATAACACCAAACAAAGCCTTGATTCTAATTGAATTCATACGCGAAACACGATAATATGACGGTCATTGAGCACGGCACATTCGCGACAGACCCACATAGATACATGTTATACATGAATAGAGTTGCAGAACTGCAAGAGCAATGACAAACAAAGCTGTAGACCGTGAAGCCGGTGGGCTGATGTCTGATTGGGGTGTAAAACATTAGTCAGGTACTATCAGTTGTATACTATTATTTACGTACCGTCAGATGTGTATTATATTGTCAGTTCTTAACTGGTGGTTTAAGCAAATCGTAGGCGAAAGACTTAAGGGTTAAGGGTCAAAAAGTAACTAGAAAAAGTAGATCAAAAATAGAACAAAAAGAAAATTTTTGGCATTTTTTTAGATATATCAGCATTTACAGGTCGAGAAGTTCCTAGAATCGTCTTCATCAAGCAAAAATATTATCTTCTACAGCATTTTCTAACTATAAGAAACCTTTAACTTATCAATTACAGTACCCCAATATGATAAGAAACTCTTCAACACTACTAATGTAAATCCCACCAAACCTTCTCCAGACTTTTTGACCACCCCGCCCCGCATAGTACAACAATGTCAGCGATATGTTGTGGAAAGTAAAGTTAATTGTGTCAGGCGGGCAAAACAAAAGATTTCCGTTACTTTTTCACGCATCGCGGGGCCAAAACAGCCTGCGGGCCCACAAAGCGCGGCCGTCTCATAAATACCCGAAATCGGATTTGGCCGCCAAAAAGGTATGGCCATGCGAAGTTTGACCTCGGATTTATGGCCAATTGAGGATGGGTTCGAGTGTTTCCAAAATAGATAAGAAGAATGCCCACGGGGGAATTACTGTAGCGAGCGTGGGGGAACCTTAATAACTGCAGATACGTTGCCGAATGCAGCTGCAGTTGATGATAAAAACAGTAGGATAACTGTAGGAGATGTATATCAAGTGCAAATAGTTATGACAGATAAACATATTGCAACAAATGACATTAAAATTTTGAAAAATGGTATAACAAAGTACCCAAAGATAACATCGTAAAACATAAGATTTTAGCAAAAGTAGCTGCAGTAGACAGACACATAGAAGTAAGATGGCAGCCCATCAATATTTATTGCATTTGTAGCTGATATTATGAGAAATATAGCACTGTTTCAGTAAATAGCATGTTTGCAAAGTAATAATCTGTTTATACATGTACATTACCAAGAGAAAAATAACTGAAATTTTAAAAAATGGCAACAAGCTTTTTTAAAATATATAAAAAATATTGAACATCTCGAACAAAAATCTATGTTGTGATAGAAAATCATTCAATCTTAGGTTCCTTCTTTTCTTCACTTTGACCTAATACTTGATTTTGATGTAAAATAGACAAGAAACCCCAAGTAAGGTAGTCAAAAGTTCACAGACTAAACCTCCAAAACAATTCTAACTTAAACCCAATACTTATACCTAGTACTAAAGACAAACCGAGTACCTAGTACTTTCCCTTTAAACCCAAACCTTGAAGTGTTTTGGCCGAGCCAAGTGGCTGGCCTGGCCATTTCCGCGAAATTGAATTTCAATATTATTGTTGACTGAGCTCTTGAACTGACCCCTAAAACACCTTCCTCATTCGACATCCGAGAAGCGCGCGCCTCGAATTCCACCATTATTAAAAATTGGGGGGGGGGGGGGTAGGCCTACGTCAACGGCGGAAAACAAAAATGAAGCGCGTAATCCTCGGTCGATCAGGCCGCCTTAAGCCATCTTAAAGTCACATTTGTCATGCCTAACGTCGTATTTTTATAACTCCAGCCTCATTTTTCTTTTTTAATTCGCGAAAACATGAATACGCGACCGTGATCACGTCAAAGAACGTGTCTTAAAGTACAGTATGAGGGATGGTGGGTTATAAAATATCGTAGGAAAGATGATGGGTTATAGAGTACAGAATAACATAGGATGGCTTAAAGAGTACACTATAAAGAAGAATGAGTTGTAAAGAACAACACGAGAAGAGTTAAGAAGTTATAGCAACTTATTGTACTATAAACAACCACAGTGTTAGCACCAAAAGTGTAAGTTAATGTAATCAAAAGTATAATCTCATAAACTGTAAGCAAAAGGCCACAACAATGTGTTACTTTCCTCACTTTGTAGTAATTAAAAAGGCGGAAGCCAATGTTGCAATTCGAGCCAAGTCTAACGTGAAAATTAAAATGTTGCCGTCACGCTGGCTAGCAGCCGAATTAAATGCAAATTATCCGGAATTAAATAAACCAAGTTTAACAAAGTCTGGCCGCTTGCTCCCGAGCCCCGTGGCCTTCTCAATTTACCCTATATATACATCCGAAACTTAAAAATAGCCCGAGGTAATCACGTAGGTAGAGAATCACGTAAATACGAGTGAATTACATTTGATTATCGTCCACCAAACAAGGTTGCCGCGTCACACGCTGGAAGTGTTTAAAGGCACATTTAAATGAATGAGCCAAAGTTTGAGTGACATTGTTTTGAGGACAATAATCTATGAACGGTCCGGGCAGCCGGCTGTCCGAACAAATTGATTTAATTCGGATGATGCAGAGGGAAAGACTGTAGCCAATTGAAGAAAGACTGTAGTCAGTTCTGATTACTTAAAACGACAATTAATGCCCTGACTTCTGAAGGCATTTATAGACTTCTGAAAGACCTTATACACTTCTGAAGACGGTCACGAAAATATCCTTCTGGAGACATAAAAACTTTAAAAGAATGCTACAAAACAAACTTCAGAAGACTTCTACAAAAAACCGCTTGTGAAGTCATTAGTCATTCCGCTAACCTCACGAGGTCATGTCAAATTCTATTCATAAACGTTTGGCGACTTGCAAAAACTTCGGAACTCTGGAATAGTGGCACGGTATTAAGGGAAAGAGAGAACCGGAATGCACACTCTGAATACCACCAATTATGGCACTGAAATGTTTTCAATACTCCAAAGTTCAAGGCTGAACAAAGCTGGGGAGCAGCGGAATGAAACTCCAAGTTCAACAAGTCACATCAGAAGCCGCAAACATTGCGTGGGCCCTCGAGATTAGCATATATTTGGCCACAAAGTCTGGGACCGGAAGAGAAATAAAGAAACTTTATGCGCACCCAATAAAAGAATAGAGAATCCCTTGGCTCAATGATCAGTAGTAGTTATAGAAGTCACGTATGATGGTGTGTTACTTAGTAGAGGTATATCAGACTATAGGTGAGGAGAGTTAAGTAGAGGTGCTATAAATAACACAGTTATGGAAAGTATAAACAAGATAGATTTGCTAAAAAATTATAAAGCCAAAGCTAACAAGTGTAGTCTTATGCCCTCAGGGCTAGTAGAGGATAGTATAGCTATGTGTAGGTAGTGCCTTATGAATCGTCACACATGATAAATTCCAAAATAAATAGCTAGATGTCACGGAGTAAAGTCGCCCCAGTAGACTAAAGATCGTCCGCAAACAGCACGGTAAGTGGTAATCAAAAGAGTTATTCAACCAGCTATCCATGTTATTCATGAAGCCTGCAGAACCCCAACATGTCATGGCGCCTTTTATTAAATCAGAAAATGTTTTAAAAGTTTGAAAAGTCCCTGGGGGACGTTGTCCAAGAAGAATACAGTCCAAATATAAAGGGACATGAAAATAATCGCCTCCCTTCCCCCTAATCCTCGCATGATGCTATGCAGTGGACTGAAAACATTCGCGGGCCGGGCCGATCAGCAGAGCGTGGCCGAGCGAGAAGGATCTTCTGTTTCTGACGGCCCTGTGCCCCCAAATGACAACGCCACTTGTTATTACACGGAATGTAGATTATTTGAAATTAAAATCCCGCTTAAGGCTAGAGTATGTATATCATGAAGAATATTCCTTATCATGGAGAATATCCCTTACCATGAAGGATATTCCCTATCTAAATTAGTTGTCTTATAATTATTTGTCATTAGCCAATTAGTTTAAAATTCCTTCGAATTCATTAATAGCCATGGAGAACATTGAGCAGATTATAAATAAACGTTTCTACAAAACTGACGTTCCGAACGTTCCCAGTACAGTTTTAACTAATCGCCTTAAGAAATGATAAGAAGGTGGTAAAATAGATTCGAAGGAGATTTACAGCATAAACACTAATTAATGTAATGAAGTAAATTAATTTGGCCATTACCCGTAAACACTGGCAATACATCACATCTGCAAGCCAATGCATCAAAACCTTACTAAAATACGATTAAATTACATAATTAATGGGGCCTAATTGTGTTTTGCGCGGAAAGACGGTGACCGGTGTGAGTAATGTGCATGAGGTAGGCCTAATGTGGGTATGGTGCATTCGCGAACGTAGGTGTAAAGAACTGCTGGAACGTGAAAGCGGTTGTCGCTTGGACGCCCAATAAGTGGGACAAAGAAAGTGTGTGCAAAGCCGGAAGCTCATTCTCGAATTAATTTATGATACTGCCTTCAATCCGCGCTAGTTGTTATATTAAAATTTAATTTGAAAACGGAAATAAAAGTAGGGCAGCCGGCTTCCGCGAATTCAAAACTTTCGTTAAAGTTTAAGTACGCAGAGGAGGACAAAGCGAGCGAACGGCAATGCGATTACAATGACAATCATGGCATCAGCATTATTCTATTACCGTGTGTTGCATGGGTGGCGGATTCAGCTGCCTAATTTGCCATTAATAGCCTTTAGGGGGGTTTGTAAGAAGACCGGTTGAAATGGCAATGCAAAGTTAAAAGACAGGTTTAAAATTAAGCAAATTGAACTATAATTCACATTAAAAACCCAAAAAACCCAGCTCAAAATCTCAAAAGTAGTGAATAAAAGGAAGTATTCGTTCTACACTTTCGATCCGAATGCATAATGAGCGGATGTTGACCACCAATTACTATTCAAATAACATATTTACAACGAAGAAAGGCCCTTCGAAACATCACGAATCCCTATAATAACATGTGTGAACCGACAAAACGTTTTGTTTGATAATTTATTTAATTCCTAGCCCCCCCCCCATATTATTTTAGGTTATTAACAACAAATGAGATCATAAACAAGATTGGACACCCGATGTTGTGCCATTAAATAAGTTTCGCTTGTTATTGACATAAAAATAGCATCCCCCGTGTGTAACCCTAGCCACCTTCCGGTCTGCAATCTATTTCCGAGTGAACACTCGGTAAAACAATATACCCATCGTGGTAACTTTATTCCACCGCTTACGGTAATAAAATTAAAACCCGCTGAAAGTCAAACAGGACACACTAAACTTCCAAAGACATTTGCATAATAAATGTCGCTTTCTGAGTCACGAGGAGGGTCGATGAATAAGTAGGAAGATGTAAGACGAGTCATTTGAAAGTGGCCAAACACGAAAGTGTAAGGATGAAAATAGCATAAATGTTATTATAAGTGGTAAAGAAAACAAAAAAAAGATTTTACAGAGTTGAAAGTTTAAAATAGAGGTCTTCTTGCACTGTAAAATCTACTCTGTCCGTTTTGATGACACTTTTAGGACATAACACTATTAAATTCATGAAAATACTGTTTATTTCCATTTTCCCAGGAATCTCAAGTTTTATCACCTTTTTGTATCCAGCCAAACGTATAATAATAAAAATGTCTCAGGCTCGCAAATTTATAATTCGAAGGATATTAATGTAACTTATATTACAATATATCATAAAAAATTAACAAAAAATGACAATATCACAACGAATTAGTTTAACACAGTAATATACAAAAGAAATCAAAAAAAATACAGTATATATTATAGTAATGTATGTTCTAAAAATTACAGTACATAACAACGTACTACATAAACCACACTATATAATGCCAAATTATCCCCGAATGACGTTGGCACAATCATATTCGGAACAAGATTAGAAGAGCCTCCAGAAGCGAAACCAGGCCACGAGAATCGAAAACAATCCAAACCTGAAGCACGAATCTGGAGCGTCTTAATCGAATTGGAGGCTTTTAGGGCACTCCTTCCACCCCGTCCTTAAAGCAAAGACCATGACTGACTAAGCCAATTGGGAAGGTACACAGAACCCGAGCGTCTAATTGCTGGCCTCGAGTGCTTCCTGGTGAAGCCGAGGCTTCTGTTTATCAGACGGAGATTCTATTATCAGACAGATGTTCTACCCAACCAGGATTCTATTATCAGATGAGCAATCTATCAAACACGGAGTCTAACATCAGGTGAAGCTTGTATCAAAAAAGAATTCTATCGAACAAGAACCGTGTCTATCATAACAAGTAGACCTTACGCCACAGAATACCTCGGCAAACCGCTTTACGCATCACGGCCGCCTCGAGTACAAAACAAAAGTTTAATTTTGTTTTTGGTCGGGTAATCCTGGGTGTTATTAGTTGCAAAGCAACACAAAGCGCCGCCCAGTCCCACACATCCGCAGACGACTGAGAAAACAGGGTGGTACAGTAAATTTGAAATTAGGCTAGATGAATCCCTCTCCATGCAGCGGTCGAAAACAAAAGTATCCCCCCACCAATCTTTATGCACTTGTGACTTAATTTTCCTTCTATTACCTAATTACGGCGACTAAAAATACAGTAGCCAAACCGGTTCTGCTATATTCGACTGGATTCTGCTATATTAGACTAGTCTAATTGGATTTGAATCCGATTTCAATAAATTCCAAACAAAGAGCGGCCGAAGACGCTCCTGACGTCAAATTCGAGACTGCAAGCCTGTCTCTTGATGTCGGGTTTATAATGTGAACCTTGGGTTCAAATTCAAAATTCTGTGCCAAAAATTTTATTTTTAAAGTTACCACCTCTAAAAGTTGTATTTAAAAACACTACTCCTAAATAAAAAAATACTCCCAAACTTGCTCCTTGACTTCAAATTTGTAGCCTAGAGTCATCATGCTCTTATATCAATATCTAATCCCAAAGCTTCCCTAATATCAACTTCTACACACAATACTTCAAACTACTAACCTCTAACACAACTACAGAACCCACAGCTGCTTTGAGGATCTCCTCCAATCTTATAGACGTGATGTTTACTTGGCAGGAATGTCGGATTCACAGCAGGAAGCACGCTTCATAGCGTGAAACAATAGACATCACAAATCAATAAACATACGAACATAGCTGACCACGTCTGAAGACACCTTGCCTCCGGAATTAGTGGTGATGAGACAAAAAAGGTGCCTAAATGTTTGTGACAGCTTAATTCCATCTATTCAGGGGCTGTCAACACAAACAAAACCTTCAGAATTAGTTGAGAAGTCGAAGCTAAATATACATTCGACCAGTAGCTCAGCCCTCTCTAGGTATCTGGTGTACTATGAAGTGTACTGGGAATGTACTGGATAGTACACCAGCTCTGTCATCACAAGTTTAAATAGGAAACCCCCTTAATTGACATTAAACTAGTCCCGTTGGGACGACTGATTGATCTCAACTTCAGACGAAACGAAAAGCCTTCCCTTTTACAAACTTCAAAGTCCCACGAACTAAACAAAGCGCCTGAGGGCCGAACAGAGATTAGTTGATTTTGTCCCACAATACATGCAGTTATTCCCTGAGGAGCAATTAAAGAGACGGTAAATAAACAGAGTACAGTCTGTTATGTTTTCCCATTACACTACAATCGACAACAAAACTATTCTTACAATGGCTACTGCAAGGAAGTTCAAATCGTTATGGAAAGGCCATTACGGTGGTAAGGAACTATTCCAGAGTATTTTGACCGTGAATAAGCATTGAGCATTAAAAGCTAAGTGACAGTATGACATATAGTCAGCAAAAGTAAGGAACTGTGGTTAACATACACAACCAACAATAGATTACAGATTGCGATAACACCCGCACGCTGTAAATATGCTGTATGTAAATACGGTGTTATTTTAGGCAGCCTGGATGTGGCTAATTAACTGAACATTGCTTCTCTACCCAGAATTGCAACCAGTTTCTGGTAAAGTCGAGTTACTTTAACAATGCTCAAAGAAAGCGCCTTTGCTACACGTAATACGATAGCACGGTACATAGTCATTAATATAAATTAATATAAACTTACAAAATAGAGAACGAATTATGTACCGTGCCACTTTGACATGAATATCAATGGTCAAAGTAAACACGGCCCAAATTTACTTTGAAAATATTAACGTACTGAACGTATCCAATGCAAAGTAAACAGCACTGTAAACCCGCTTATTATAAGACTATTACATACTTCTAGCAATGTTTCATTGAATGTAATTCTACCTATTCACCAAACACTCTAATTAAATGCAATACATGTTGCTATTTACCACAGTAAAAAAGAAAAAGTAAAAACCTTCCAGTAAAATCAAAATACCATAGTAAAATGTAAAATCCCTCAGTAAAAATATCAAACTAAACATCAAATTGTAAAATGCCACAGTAAAACATTAATATAAACCTTAAGAAGATGATAGTAACAGTAAAAACGTTATAAACCTTGAAAAACATATCACACGTCTCTAATATGACCAGTATAACCAGGAAGTCAGCGCAAAACATATTATTGTAGACATATTTTATACCCACATGACGTATCAAATAAATACGAATATCTTGCAGCAAATTAAATTAAGATTGTATTCAAGGCTGCGATTACTTCAGAACAACATCAGAGCCTGCTTATAATTACTGTGATAACGAAAAACAAATTACATATGAACTCAAAATCTAGGTCACATGGATATTGTACTTTCCGGCTTAACGAACAAAGATTAGCCAAATTTACTCAACCTTATTAATCACATTAAAAAAACTTTTAAATTTGAGTTTTAACTTTAAAATTTTAAAAAATTATAAAAAAAACGTTTAAAAGTAAACTAGGAGAGCCAGTCCAGACTAAAGTCACTATAACAGAAATACAGTTCAGGCTAAAACCAACTAAAAGAGTAGTCTAGTCTAATCTGAAACTAACTAAAAGAGTAATCCAATCCAGACTAAAATCAAATATAAGAGCAATTCCAATGCAAATTAAAGCCATTACACACCCCAAGAATGCTCAACTAGCTCAATATTAACGTTTACTATAAAAATGATACCTAAACTCCAAGTTTTTACATTTAAACCTTAACCCAAACGTTACCTCACATCACATTTAACTACGAACAAATTGATGCAAGTTTACTAGTTCGTCCTTAAAGTTCTCGGATTATCTGCTCAAAGATCGTTCATTTGTTACCTATAGGTATACCTATTTAATAATAGCGACAAATCAAAAGGTTCGAAAAGGCAATTCAGCAGATTTTAATTTTATTCAATTAAAAAATGTCTCCAGACTTTCAAATATTTGAACAAAGTCGACTAAAAACTTGAATTTTTAGAAAAATATGTCGAAGAAAATATGAATGTGGTATGAATAACAGAAATTATTGTTTCCTTTTACAAAATATAATTTCTAAAAAGACAAACAGAAGCAGAAGGTTTGTAAAGATGTACAAAAGACAGCGAACAAAGCATGAATGTTCTGGTTTGAGAAACATAATTAATTTTCCGCCATTTCGTTTGAAAATCTAAAATAAGACTTGCCCGTTTTTGGTCCCGCAACGAACGATTGATATATTTCAATAATGATATTTTTTGTCAGTTTGATTAACATTTTCTTGTGCTTTCCTTGATGTTCCTAAATTTGGAGTGTTAATAAAATAAGCTCGGTGTTATGTTCTTATAGGTAGTACTCAAAATTTGAGCTTGTTTTATGTTATTACAAGTAACACCCAAAAATTTGAGCTTGTTGCATGTTATTATAGATAATACCCAAAAGTTAGTCATTCGTACAACTACTCGAATATGCAAATTCTGATTCTATTTGAGTAGCATGACGTCCGATCCGAAGACAATGCGGTGGGCGTCGTTACTTTGCTGATTAACTTCATTGTTCCCCGACTTCTTAAAAGCTCGGCATCCGAAGCGCGACCTTAGTTTCTCGGCTCAGCTACAGTAACCTCGAATGGCAGCCAAGTCGATAGTTCTAATTGCTCTGGCGGTGTTGTTGGTCGCGTTGGAGCTATGTCACGCGTACCCACGTGAGATCAACCTGGCCCGACGAGATAGCGACCTCGACAGTCTGGCCAGCGAGTTCAAGTTCAAGGGAGGACGAATGCGGTAGGATTACGGTAGTGTTTTAGCTGTTTTGTGGTAAAATGTTTACAATTTTTTTACTTTTATACCTATACCTTAGTTTTTATTACAATTTTAAGCTGCATTTACCCCTTTATAAGCACGATATAACATGCCCCATCACGGTAATATCCATCTACAGTAACCCTTTATACTTACCCTAACCTACAGTATTCCTTTGTAGTTTCGGAAAACGCTCGAAACCCGACAAAGTAGTGTCATTGATGGAAGACCCCATGTACTACACGGCCGACCGCTACATGTGGCTACAGTAAGCCATCAGCTACCGTAACCCCAGTCCACTTTGACTTCAGAAGCCGCGCATCCATTGAAAGACTTTGAAAACGCCGTTTTATGCAAATTTTTTTTCGAGCCAGAGTAAATAAATTCTTGTAAATTGTTTTTTATTTTCAAAATGAAAAAGGTGACACTAACTGTGACATTTGTTTGGTTGACTTTCGCGAATCCATGCTACGAACATACTGGAAATGTCAATCGGTATGACATTTTATTTGATTTTGAGTAAAACCATGCCGTTAGCAATTGGTAATAGTCATTATATTAGGTTATCAAGTAATTCTGTGCCTCTAACCTCAAACGTCTGCTTGGAAATGGGGCTCAGAATTATTTGAACAACCTAATAGTTTTTCGATCGGTGAAATAAACGTTTTTGTTTATTTTGAATTCTGTTTTAAATTAATAGGGTACTTATTTCTATCATAGATAACACATATAGTGGTAAGTCGCTATGGAGGAAGAGAAGGGGATGTAATTACTCCCGTTCCCCTCCTCAGATAAAAACTGTGGCGATGTCCCGTACATATGATACATAATTTTGTAAAATATTTTGAGAACTGCAAACATATAAAGTAACATTACGTACCGTTCTTCAGAGTACGAGTGTTTCCCTGTGAGTTTGGAACTGAGCTTATATTTGAAAATGTAAATTCATTTTTGAAAGTTGACTTGAAACTGAATCAAAAACAATGTCATGGCTTGAATATAAAGGTCGGAAAGTGTTTTCTGCGCTTTTCCAAAGACAAATCGGACGGAATCACAATCAATAATGGTATGCTTTTGTAAATTAAATTAAAAAACAAAAATTACAATTTATTACTGAATTATATATATATTGTTGTAGTCTAAAACCCTTTTCTATTTTATTAGACATTACTCGAAAACTTCTTTTCACCGAACTAGCTTCTAATAAGTTATATTATAATACCTTTTTGAACTTTCATATCAGTAAGTTATCTTTCAGCCATTAGTCTCAACCCGGACGACACTTATGGCCACCAGATAATGTTTTACTCAGGCCAGGTCTTGTACAATCGAATGCCATTTGTTTTTTGTGATCCGAGTAACGTAAATGGTACCTTCACTTTTGAGTTTCAACAATTCGAAAATTGCATCACAGAAATAACCGCGGTGAGTTAAGGTATATGTTTCGTACATAACTCTACTTTTTACCTTTGAGTTCATAATAATATAAAAGTCTGTTACCTTTTGTTTCAATGTCAAAAAAAGGCAACCATAAAACATTATTTTTCAGAATTCAGAGTACGATACCGTTATCAGAGACGTCGAACCAGAAGCAGAGCCAGACATTAAAAAGAGGCTGTCTGATTTGGATGTTTATGTTGGATTCTACTTGTTTGTAATATCTTTTGTATTCCTATGGTAAGTTATTTTTGTTTTTAAATTTTACCTTTGGTTTTAATATCAAATATAATGTGACTGATTGAAGATAAACTTACAGGATCATTGGCTTGTCTGTAGTTTCGGGCGTGGTATACGTATTATGCGACAAGATGTGCTGCAAAGAATTCGATTTGGAAACACACTTAGACGACCTTTACAGTAAACCGTACAACCAATGGTACGAAGAGGGTACTAGTACCTACTTGAATAACTGGTGATCCAGTATGCAGTATATATGATCAGGATTACTCTACCACATCATTATAATCAGCCTTAACCAGTACGAAGTTGGTATACCATTACTAATTTATTCATAACATATTCAGGTAATTAACATTATTACCTATTCCAGTAATTAATAACCGTTTATTAAAATTAAAGCTTGAATAAGTGTAACCGTACCAATACCGTCTTGTGAAATGTATCGTTAAATAGTGACATTTGTAGCAGAATAAGAAGACTTTGTAAACTTGAAAAATATAAAATCTACAGATTTTGTCATAAAAGTGACAAGTTTTGACATTTTGATAAAAAAATATAATAGCTTTTAAGGAAATTATTAGATCAAAGGTAAAAAAAGACTGACAAAATAAAATATACAAAAAATATTTAAAGACACCACTCATCCTCAATATTACGCCAACTTGTAGCTGAGAGAGTTCTGACACAATCGCAGTAAAAGCTGTGAAGCTAGCAGAGTTTCGTTCACTGCCTCCGGCTTCTCCAACGACATGGCGGAGTCGCGGAGAACGGCGCTCCACTGTTCCAGGTTGTTCGTGCCCAAAGACTTCCGGAACCGTGCTCGTCGATTCGAGAACCAAACCTGGATCTTGTTCTCGGACAGTCCAGTTTCGGCGGAGAGGCGTTCCCGTTCGTTGGCATCTGGATACGAGTTACGTTGGAATGCCTGCTCCAGACACTCCAACTGCTCCGGAGCGAACCAAGTCCGACTTCTGCGATGTGACGAGTTCTTGTGCTTCTCTGAAACCATTAAACTGTCATTGTGATGACTAAAACGCGCTTAAACGTCCTTCTCCAACCAGTAATTTGCGTGCTTACTGTAATGGCTTTTAGGGATGGTAATTAGACCAAAACTTTACACTTTTGTTGGTTTTTACGAAAATTACCGTATTAATTGTGAAATGGAATCAAAGGTAAAAAATTAAAAATTTGAATTTTGTTAAAAACGCCTAAATCCACCCTTATTGCCTATTTACCCTTTCTTTTCCATAAACTTTTCGGCCAAACCAAAAACCTCTCTTACCATGATCAGATAGGATGTTGAGGATGCTGTGCTTCAGCTGAATCCTATTTTCCTGAGCTTTGATGATTTTGGTGATAAACTGAGTAGACGGAAGTTCGTTTCGGTTACAGATTCCCTGAGTGATCAATGAACTTCGTATCTTGGCGGCCGACATCTCCGGATGATTCATGTGAACACCAATAACATGTTGTTCCACTTCTTCTGACACTTTATTCGTTTCCGAAGCGACGCTCACTTGGCCAGGAACTACGGTACCCGTTTCAGCATAACGGTAAAGGATCTTGGAGACACAACCATGAGATACACGAAGTTGGCGGCTGATATGACATGGCCTGAAAGGCATTGTTTGAGATTCAAGTTAGTAAAAATACTTTTAAAAAAATGTAAAACTGATTAAAAGTGACGTTACATTGCTTGAAAAACTTACTTGACGCCTTTGGCTGCCAACTCCACGATCTGAAGGCGTACATGGTGAGGTAAGGGACGGCCGTTAATAAACACACCTCCCAGTTGATTTACTCGGCCCTTAAAGTGTAAAACTGTAAAATCATATACCTTTAGTATCAATTTTAAAACTTTCTGACATAGTTAAAATCATGACACTTTTTAAATTCAAATAAATCAAAACTTTTGACATTTTCCAATATTAAAGTAAACAAATCTGAACAAATAACGATAAAATACGGTCGCTCATTAGAGGTATTAGAACAATAAAGGTCATCGAAAAGTTAATTAAAGACAAACAAAGTTTCCGTCTTAATAGTATTGACACAATTAGTCAACTTACTTGTCCCATGATGTTGGTGAAGGTGAGTGGAGTCAGCGACGGTGAGCTGGAGGAGGTGGACGAGTCGCTGGACTGACCGGTCGATCCATTCGAGTCCGAATCCATCATCGTACAAAAATGCCTGCAAATTCAAAACTTTTTAAAACGGCGCCTCGAAAAGGGGGCGGGACCACGCGGATTACGGTATTTTTATTTGAGAATCCGATTTCGAATTTATTTCTGGAAAACGCGGAATATTCGGAAAGCCATGTCATCCCAGGTTTACCTTAATCTACATGTGTAAACAATGCTACACATTACGACGCTTGTACTCGGAGGATCAGAGTTCGAGTCATATTATAGTAGGTACGGTAAAGAAGGTACTTTATTATAATACTACTTGTGACTAGCGTACGGTAAAAACACTGTATTTACCGTATTATCTAATAAGAAAGAAGCTTAAGACGTCACGTATAGATAGCAAAAGATATTTAACAGTTTGAAACCATTAATAATTGTACAAAACCGTGTCACAAGAGGCATACAACAACATGACAAGAGTTAAGTGCCAGCCGCCTTTCAATGAACGTGCACAATAAAACTCAAGCCTTAACAAGCTGATTAACTTATAATCAATGCTAAATCAGATATACGCCTACAGCGCCGTATTTACAAAGCTTACGTTCGCCAAAATAAAGCCTTGGTTTGAACGTTCTACAACATTCCTATTGAAAATTATAATAACCTGGTCAAAAAGTTGATAGAAAAGTCAATGAAAAAGCCACAACTTCTATCAGTAACACTGTAGTAAATGTTAGACAAAAGTGTTACCACTTTACCAAAAAATAACGTAGAAATCCCTATATTTGTACAACTTTTCTATCTATTATTAGGCCAAGCACAGTACCACCAAATACTACAAAGTCAATGAAACCATCCTTATCAACTGATTCGTAAATTGACAAGGAACATGTGATATACAACTCAAACCGCACATACCCTTCAAATAACTACAGGACAATCTTAAGATGACCTTTTTAAGTGAACACATTAAACTACTGCAATTTGAACGACGAAATCTAGTTCAAAACTCACTCCCACTGAAGTTACAACTATAAACTCGACACTTACTAAACTTTGTTCAGTACATTATACTCAGTTATTGCGTACTTATTTTTAGAGCAGACTCAATTTAAACCTCAAACTTTAAATTAGTAACGCGTTTCCATACACTTGTAGTCGTTACAATATTACACACGGCATTTGCTACGTAAAGTCTCATTACAATGTATAGTATTTTAAGTTTCACTGTTTCGGTAAGCTACAATAGACAGTATTGTAAGAGAAAGCTTTTCATTAACAGAGTTATCTTAAGTGTTACCGTATTAAATTACAAGAGAGTTGTACAAACTGACCCATGCCGATCGGAAGACCAGTTATATCATTTGAAAGAACGTCAAAAATTATTCTAGATTCAACTTTTTCTAACTGAGTAAAGATATAACTCGATTTTTGATTGGCGTCGGTCAGTCTGCACAATTCCCTTGTTAGACAACAGCTACGTATGACTATGTACTTTAAGATGGTTTTAATACCGAAATTTTCCTGAGTTACAGTAAATTGTAGTACATTAACATAATTTACAGTTTTTATAATGATTTGACTACAATTTATTTACTTTTTACAGCTTAATCCCCAAAAGTAAACAATCTTCATCCAAACACACCATCCCTATTTAACAAATGACATTTCTATCAACCAAACGCCATTCCCGCATACCAATCAAGCTTAATGTTAATAAACAACCAACATGACGTTACATTGCCATTTGTTGTCGTAGGTATTGGTGGTCGAAACCCTTCCGTTTGTGGTCGTTTAACATCATCCGGTTTAAGGGATTGCCAAAAGTGCGTCACAGGCTGAGGAGCGCGACAAGAACGGCGGCCAAAGAGGCTTCGGCCATGATCCTAAAACCTTCTCGATGCTTCGGAAAGCCCGCTAAAACCTGCGGGCCTGGCCTGAAAACACTTTTCTTAACCTGATTGCGCAACTTCTGACGTATTTTGGGGAATGACGCTATAAGTATATGATTCGGATAAACTGTGTCGTTCATACTACTGTTGCAAGCCGTTGAAAGTATTTCACACACCTTTTAGGGGTTATTCAGCACAGTCTTAAATATATTTCACACAATTCGAGGCCCTAGCGTAGTTAAATTTAAAAATAAGACTAATTACAACATGTCTATGGTACACTTTAGTAATAAACTACAAGATTATGACTTTAAACATACAACATTAAATAAATAAAACTATTAGAGTTGAAAAAAACTCAAGACTTTGAAGTGAGATTCAAAAAAAGCCCTTATACTAAAGCTAAGTTGTAGAAACAAGTGGTTTCAATAGTGTACATATTATTTTTTATACCTCTACACGTTGTACAACAAACCACTTTTTATCAGCGTGCCAACAATATACAACATAACTTATTGTAGTTTACTTGTCTTTGTTACCTCTGTTCGCGTTAGTATTTAAACTTGATGCACATACGTACTTCAATACGTTTTTACTATTTCACATTGTAAAGTAAGATTTTACAAGCTCTTACTTTCAAAACTATAATAAATTAACCCTAATAAAACTGTTTTCACCACCTTTGCACCCGAATTACTCTTCTTTCAAAAATGATGTCTCAATCAACCTACTATAATATAAACAATACTAAAATTAACAATTCTATAAAAATTCAACTTCTCAAAACCCTACAAGCAATCAAAAACATCTCTTACATACGATACAAACGTAGTAATTGAGTTTCCAAAACTTCAGATTCCGTTTCCGTTCTCAGATCTGAATCATTTACTAACCAAGGCTGAATTCGATTGGACGGAAATCAATCGTCATTACTCTTAATTACTCGATGAGGGAAAGCTTCATGTTCCAAAGTATGTTCCTAATTAATTTGTATTGTCAACTAAACGACAATTACTGTGGTTTACGAGTTACCGTATTTCGAAAAAACATCTAAAAACTTAAAAACAACAAATAGTTGTAACTTACATCTTGAATATCCTTAGACGTGCTAAAGGGATGATAAGGATTGGGTAGTCCTAGATTTACGAGTTCCTTCAAAATTTCGTTCGATTCGGCCAAAACTTCATATTTTCCTGGAAATTATCAGAAGGCGAAGGGTTGACTCGCTGAAATGAGAAGACTCGACTCATTCTAAAAATTTTGAAAAAATGTGTAAACGAATTTATGGCCGACTTTTTGTTGATGTTCAACATGGCTTTTAGTACAGTTTGTGATATTTTAAGAGGGTTTTTTAATTTTAGATAACGCTTATACCTTTTCGTGAATTTTGTTGCCTAATATCATTTTTTGTTTATAAAAGTCCTGCTAATCAGTGTTTCCCTTTGAAACCCCTGTGTTTACTATATCATAAATAAACCTTGCGCCTTCATTAATTAATTTTATCGCTCCGCCTAAGGGCTTTGAGAACCGGCACAAGTGACAAAAGGAAGAGTGCGGATTTTCGCGCCTTGGGAAAGTCGTTAAAATGACAAATGAGTGGAATCAAGGTCGCCTTACCACAGATTAATCGACTCTTTTATTGACTGACTCTCGACCATTATTCTATTAGGTCTTGATTGAGGTCGGTGTTGCTAATTATGGAGGTGTGACACCTGATCGCGTAAATCTCTCCTTGCGTGATATATGTGTAATATGTTGGTCTGACCCTCTCCTATTGCCATGCTGTCTCTTGGGTCTTGCTGATCGTTGTGATAGGCAATCTCGGCATATTAATATCCTTCTCGCCCTATCGCGCACTCATTAAGCAGATTTACGGTTACTGTAACCTCTTTACGAGCAACTTTATTAGTCATAACTTCTAAAATTCGAGATAACGTTCCTTAATTCAATTTATTCTTTTATTATTTTAGTTGAAAAATATAAATTAAAAAATAAAATAAAAATCTATTAAAGTTTTTGGTTGATATTGTAGTAGAGATCCAAGGTAGTCGATGTCATGGTACTAAGTAAAGCATTAGGTAGTACTGTTCTGAAGTCCGTTTAAGAATAAGTTATTGGGTATGGGGTAAAGCGAGTTCTGTGGGAATGGCATTAATGCGGGGAATCGCATTAAAGGCGAGAATTGCATAAGTGGCGTCAGGTTGGGGTTCTGAAGTTGCAGAAACTGTTGTAGAAGTTGGGGGTTGAACTTGAAGTAGTTGGTCGGGTCTGGAGGGGCAGTGGTGGTGGTTAGGATTTTGCGAAGGCGCGCGCGACGGTTGCTGAACCATACCTGAAACGTTATGGTTTACTAGATATATAACTTAAGGTAAAAAAAAATATTTACTTTAGTGTTTTTACAGTACTGATATTCCGATTTTAATGGGCTTGTATAAGTTTAGTGCTAACTGCGGTAAAGCTAGAGCTTTATAGTAACTTACCCCGATCTTTTCCTGGCTCAGTCCAGTCAGACGGCTGATTTCCTCTTTCTCCTCAGCACTAGGATAAGAACTTTTGGCGTACGACTTCTCCAGTACGTCAATTTGTTCTTGGCAGAAGTTGGTTCGGCTTCTGGAGCCACTGGAGCTTGTTGGGGATTCCAATCTCAAGTCTAAAAAAACTTTAAATTAACTTGTTTTGTAGTAATTACGTTATTAAAATGTATATATTATTGTTTTAATGTCATCTTTGCCTTATCAGTTAAGTCTAGGATAGTATAGATAACTTTCAAAAAAGTTTGCCGAATTGAGCCATAAAGTGTCATGGAGACTAATGAGTGTCATAAAGTTTGGTCAGATCAGCTAGCGGCATCAGGATAGGTTACAAGCCACGCGGGGGTTAGACACGATCTAATCTAGCCTTAAAAGGTTTACCGCAAAGCCACCGCCTGTCAACTGATTTGACACCTAGTTGGACATCGCTGCTTGAGCTCGGTCAGCCGCCGTCTCATTAACATTGGTTATCAGGTTAAGTGGCCTAGCTAGTTGACTCGAAAAGGAATCTCGCCTCTTCGAGGCCAATCCGAGAATATTGTTGTGCAATAGGGCAATATTTGCATAGGAATAAGCTGGCTACAAGGCAAAGTCATTTTTCTTGTTGAACGCCGACTTCCGGGATTAAGTCGACGCAATCGCGCACATTCGGCGACAAAAACGGCAGATGGCATTTGACATGATCATACTGTAATCTCGTCAAACAAAACTTAATATCGCCTTGTTACCTAATAGGCTAATTAGAGTCAATTAAGGGAGCGATCTAATTACAGGATATCAACCGGTATTGTAGCACGTTTTTACAGATAAGTTACAGTAAATGTTTTTGCTACTGCGTTTGGAGAAACTGTAGTTAGGCTTACAGCGTATCTTTAGCAAATTGTCTTACAGCTTACTAGTTACTACAGTAAACTCCTAACACTTACACCTATATGAGTCTGACTTCTCAATAAACAAAAATCTTTTAAAATTTTTGAAATTAGTCTGTTTGTTCCGTTGACTCACCTGGTTGATGATTAGCAGATCCCAGAATGTTGTCGATGGAATGGTTGAGCTTTTTGTCGCAATTCATTGGACTCGTCACTTCGCTTTCGGCTGGCGACCGTGATTGTCGTGACAAGCCACGCGCCCTCAAGTATCGTGTTATCGAGTTGACAGTGGGTGCCGTGTCCCGGGTACAGTTTCCGGTACTCACCAGGTGCTGTTGGATGTCGACGGCCGAACAGTTGGGGTTGTTCTCCTTGAACTCGAGGATTTGTCGCTCCACGCTTTGAACAATTAGCCGTTTTCGGGTGTTACCGCCAATCTGAAAGACAGTAAGAAATGACATTAAGGCCGTGACATTCTCATTTGTCACCTCCCCATGGGAGACTTATTGTGCTTCGAATTTCAAAAAGTTCTTACCTGTCCGGGTGCGACCGAGCCTGTTTCGTTGAAGCGGTTTAGAATCTTTGACACGGCTCCATGAGAAATCTTCAGTTGGCGGCTGATGACACAGGGTCTAAAAGTAGAAGAATATTACTTTTGAAAGTTTTTAAAATATTTTAATATTTTGAAGTTTGAAAATTTCACAATTTTAATACTTTTTACGTAAAAGGTGTTAATATAGAGGTTTTTTGCCTTTTAAAACAAATTTAATCAATTAAAAGTAAAATATTTTTAAAATTTTTCGAACATTCCTTATGAAATTTGTCTTAAAAACCTACTTGATCCCTTGATTGTGCATGTTGACAATGGCTATCCTCATCGCGTTGGGCAGGGGTTTTCCATTGATGTAATGGCCGCCCAGTTGGTTAACTCTCTTCTGTCCCATAATGGTGGCAATCTCATGGTTTTTTGATTCCAAGAAAGGGACCTTCATCGTTCTCGTCACGCTGAAGAAGAAAAAAGTTGTTTAATCAATAGAAGAAAGACACGCGTCTCAGGCTCCAATCACCATCCCCTACCGTAATCGGTCTTCACGCCGCGTTTCACGGTTGTGATACGCATTCAACTCCTATCAGTTTACAACAAAACTGATAAGACTGATTAAGACGAAGCATGGGGGGACATCCTTTTCGAAAAAGCTAATTAACAATCAAACGCGAATTCTATTGTGGGACTACGGTAGGCTCGGACGAGGGAACACAAAGGGGGATATTAACACGAAACATGGTGTATAATATAGGGTTCAGTTTAAAGGTATTATTGTTGTACTGTATACAGTAAGGATCTTAAAAAGTTCTTAGGGATTTAAAATTTTTAGGCTTTAAAACTTTAGGTATTAACAGTATGGCGAAAAAAGTGGAGACTAAAGTACTGTTAAAGCTCAATAGTACAGTAAGAAAAAACTATAGTAAAAGAACTTTCTAATCAAAAACTTAGTTCACTTAAAAGCGGTGTGATACACGGTTTCGTACAAAAGACAAACCGACTAGTAAAGCTATAACCAAAAGTAACCCAAAAAGTAAATCTTTACAAAGATACGAACATCTTGTCGTACAAGATACGGTACTGATACCACGAACGGATCAGATCCGATGATATTAGCCTTGACACGATCAAAGGGCGAAAGGTGCGACTAAATTCAGATTTGGCATTCACCGCAATTGACTTAAGAAGGGGGCGTGGTGAAGTTGAGGTGTGAACAAGGTAACACGACTAACCTCTGATCGCACGATGATATTGAATGAGCTTGAACTGGCCAATTACTATCTGTCTTATCTGTCTACAGCCGAAAGAATCCTGTTTATGTATGGGTAACCTGAGGCGAGTCAATTCGTCTTTTGTTTGGGACACGCGCCCTTTGAGGATGGTGGCGCAACTTTGTGTTATATCGCTTACTCCTTTAATCACAAGCGGCATGTATAGATTTCGGTGGCTTGATTACTTCAATTGTTCCGATCTTAAGGGAAGTGAAATTGTAAAATTTTAAAATTTTCTTTTTTAAAAGCCGCACAACGCCATCTTTAAGACACTAAAACCGATGTAGTTGCACTTTTAGGGGGTAGCTTTGCATTTTTTCACTGAAAAATAAGTATTAAGTTCAAGTACAAAGCTTACTGTACCGTTATTGCCAAGTTTCAGTATGAGAAACGTAAAGCATTTTTGTTAAAAAATTTTAAAAAAGATCGAATGTTCTGGCTAACATTTGACAGTTCAATAAAGAATTTTTAACGATATAAGTTTTACATAACAAAATAAAGCAAAAAAGAGTAGTATATTCTTGTTTTTACAGTAATATAGTACTTGAAGCATTAGGTAGTACAAAACGTGCCCAAAATACGACAAATAGAATATGATTAATGTGTAACCGAATAATCACCGTAGCAAGGCTGGATTTCCGAAGAACACACTTCCCCGAATCGTATCAGAGCGCGTATCACAGAATCACACTCTAGCGTAAAGTCGTATGTTACCGAGGCAGGTACATTCTCCACCAGAGCATCTCCATTAATTTGAATTGCGTTTGAAACAATCGTTTCATTTTTGGGCGATAAAGTGCGAAAAACAATAAAATTAATTTTATTTAACGAAAGATACGACTAATCGTTTATTATGTAAGTTAATTTAGTTGAGAATCGTGTGGTCTGACAATACTTTTCGTCGCTGTTCCTGCACGTCCGACTTCCACTTGGAGGTCTTGTCTTCCACCTTGTCTAGGACACTTGTGGCTGTGTGTTGTACCTTGAGAGGTATCGACCCGTTCGTATCCACTGTGGGATCACCGAATATGTTTTCTTCTATCTGAAAAAATATAAACCTTGCTTGAAGAACAGATCCCACTTTACGCTACTAGCAAATCTTTAAACTAACAAAGTAAAAAAAATAAACATTTATTTTATATTCATTTAGACCTAACTAATAAGCAATACTAAAAAATATTATTCTCCTATTAACAGGCTTACCTCGTCATCTTGACGTTTATAGTTAAGTGTGTTTTGCCTCCTCTTAAACATTGGATCCAATATCGTCAAGAACATCATGTAGGATCCAAGTAGAGCCAATATACATATCACAAATATCACCACAACCTAAAATAGTTCAAATTTAAATTCAAATTAAAAGTACATGCAAAAACGTCCAGAAATTTAAAAAATTTGTCTATTCCAAGTTAAAATATATAAAGTGTCATTTACGATAGCTATCCATCATGCATAACACAACTCACTACAGTAAGATACTATGAAACGTAGCGACTGACGTCCATAAAATCAATTAATTTGCATAGCAAATGTTTTACATACTGTACGAAATTGGAGTTACCAATAAAAACGATTAAATTAATTTAAAAGCAATAAATCACCTTGAGCAAAATTGTATTCCGAGATTCGAAGCGACAATCACAATTGGCCAGGAACGCATCCAAATGTGAACTGTCCACGAAGCCCTTCACTGAGAATTTGACCACGTTTTGGGGGTTACTGAAACGAGAAGGTTAAAGCATGTTACAAAACACAACGTTAACTGTTTTTTAGCCTAGTTTACGGCTTTTCAAAGCAAACTTTAACAAAATTCTACCTAACTACATGCTCATAAGAAAATGTTAACAATTCAGTCATTCACAATATATTTCATACCATTTAAGCATAGTTAAGTCAAAACGTAAAACAGACGTTTAGATATAAAAAACTAGCTCTAAAAAATTCTTAACAATGCTAAAATTATTAAAGTAATAAAAACAACTTACCAATTTGGAGAAAGTACATTCGTTTTTGTGTAGTACCTGACCTTGTTATCTGTCATGTTTGGTCCGGAAAAATACTTTGTATTTGGACATGTGCATCTACATCTTGAATCTTCGAAATTTGCCTAAAATTAAAGATTATTTCAATCAAAAGGTTGAAGATTATTCTCGTGATTTAAAAACGTTTAATTCTACTTTTAAACCCATAAACCAGATTAAAAAAAGTTAAACTTTTCATTGCCTAAATAATAATAAACACTATAAACAAAAAATTACTTACATTGACAAAATTAATACACAGTAAAGATAAGAGGGTTTCAAGAACTCCCAGCTTCATGTCATGGATTGATTTATCTTCGGTTGTTCCACTCGATCAAACAAAAATCTATTTTCTCTATCGAAAATGACGAAACGCCAGAGTTTCGTTTTCGTGGTGGGGCCAAAGTGATCGAATAATGTTTTATAAAAATTTTGAAAAAACAAACGAAATTTCGTATTTTGGCGCACCAATTGCCAATATCTTGATCAATTTTTCCTTTGGATCGGTAGAACAATCAACTTTAGCAATAATTGAATGTCAATTTCATCGGATGATTCGTTGTTCGACGACGATGATAACGTTGTAGTCGAGGAACAGGAGGACATTGACTATTATGCGGTTTTGAATCTGCCAACTGATGTAAGTTGTTTCTTGTTTATTTCTTTACGTTTAGGCTACAACTGACGAAGTGAACAAAGCATACAAGGCACGATGTTTATTGTTTCATCCAGATCGGCACACCGACCCAAAATCAAAGAAAGATGCTGAAAAAGTGTTTGTTGTTCTTCGGAAAGCACACGAAAGTATGACTTACGTAATATTTAACTAATGTTTGGTTAAAAATGTCAAAATATTTTAGTTTTTAGCTCCATGAGTCTCATGAACTTATTTTAGCTTTATCGGATCCTCAGAAACGTGCTATTTATGATGCTGTTGGACTACGAGGTCTGGAAATGCGTGGATGGCAGCTGGTGTCGAAGTCAAACAATGTAGAGAATATTAGAAAAGAGTATGAGTTTTTGAAGAAGCTCAGGGAAACTGAAATAATGCTGCAAAGATCACATCCTACAGGATCTTTCCATGTCAGAGTTAATGCTGCTGGATTGTTTTGTGAAGGCCCAGAAGATCGTTACCCGCCGTACCTGGTGGGAATGACATTGAATCAGTCTGTAGATACAGCGTTGACGACTGTTGACAGAGTTGGGTTATCTGGGAGAGTAAAGTCGAGCAATGGTCGTGGAGAAGGTTTAGTTTCGGCCAATTGGAAACGATCGTTGAGCTCGTCTTTGCATTTTGAAGTAAGGTTTTTTAATGATGAATAACAATGTTTACTGACACTATTATCAAATTTTTCTTATTTAATAATTTAAATTTTATTATTTATGCCTTACATTTATTATCCTTTAGACAAACGCCTCAGTAGGTCCAGATTCAATAGCAACTGTAGTCAAATTGAGCAAAACGATTACGCCGAAAGTGATGGTACAACTGGCACCAACTGTTCAATATGTTCCTATGTCTGGGGATTTTGACCTTTCTATGGCATCGAGTATGCTTATTTTTATATGGGTTGCTTTCAACAATGGCAATGTGTGTTTAAATACTATTTTCAGCCATTTCAATGTTTTTGTCTCCAAGTTGGCAAGGCTCTCTCTCACTTAGCTATGGGCTTAAGAATTCCTACATTTCTTCGACCATCATGAAGACTGAGTTAAATCACCCCAAGTTTTCCTTAAGTCTTACGGTTTGTTTTATCTATATTATTTTAGTATACTAATTTTATACTTGAATTGGTATTTGAATGTTCAACAAATTATTTTAGCTTTCACCAGCCAATTCTTTTATAAGAACTTCATACCATAAAAGATATATTGAAGATGATGGTCATCTGGAGATGAATATGACGTTAAGCCCATTTGGAGTTGTACCTTCTATTTTGTACGAAAGGAAGTTGTCACGGTATTCAAAGATTGCGTGCGGATTGTCAGTGACATACCCTACTTACAATTTAATTGCCAAGTTGAGGTAGGTTTTCTTTAAATTTTTTGCGAACTAATTTGAAGTTTTTTTTGTCAGCAGTTTAATTACACATAGTTTAGTTGATTTGACGCTATACAAAAATTAAGGGTTTAATATTCAATTTTTTTAAGATTAAAGACTAGTTTGAACCATTATGAACTCAATATTGTATTATGCGAATCTCCGGATGAAATGGCCAGAAGTGTCATCTACGGTGTTGCTCTGCCGTATATCACCTTCCAGACGGTGCGGATTGTATTCAGAAAGACGTTTAATAGATTTGGCAGATTGTTTGACGATTCGGCCGTGGAAGATCAGGTGGATGAGACCAAGAGGGAGGAGTCTCAACGTGTTATTAATCTCACTAGACCAATGGCCGAACGAATCCAACGTGTAGAAGAACAGAAACATGGTCTTATTATTGTGGAAGCTACTTATGGCCAGATGGAAGGTGGAGATTCTAGATATCCGGTGCCAGGAGAAAAGGTCATTGATGTCGTTGTCCCGTTGCAAGCAATGGTAGTGGAAAGCCAGCTGCGGATATTTGCTGTCAAGGTGTGTTTTTGGTATTTGTTATGATTGGTCATGTTTGTCATCATCTTCATGACTTAAAACTATATTTTTTGGTTTTTCTGTTAAATTATTGTCTTTTATCAGTTGTAAAATTAAATAAAAGAGTTTTATTAATTTAAATTTCAGAGTCAGTTGACTGGGTTCTTTGACCCTTGTCCTAACGAACCCAAAATGCTCAAAGTTGTCTACAAGTTCAGAGACAATCTTCACGCGGTGATTATTCCAAATGAGCTTCCATTAAACATCCCATTGGAATGTGAGTCCTTTCGATTATATTTTAAAAAACTGGACGCCTTTATTTTATCTTACTTCATAGTTATTTTGACTTTATGTGAGTCATTTCAACTTTCAGTTTAACAATTTATACTAATTGAATTAATTTCAGCTCATCGCATTTCTCAATAAATTAAAGACGTAAGTGTTTTTTCTATGATTCATATCGAAGTTAAATGTTTTGGCGCAGTCAGATGGTATAGATATGAAATTCTTTTTGTTCAAATCGAACAAGAGAGCGTGTCCAACGCGGAGAGCGGCCCTACATGGCCGAGGAAGGACTTGCTTAAAGCACCTGAACAAAAAGAGAGCTCTCTCTCGCTTCGCGCATTTGGGGATCGATTCTGTATTTTATAAGTTTTGCTTCGAAACATGAGAAAAGTGTTTTTTAAGGGCCTTGCTAGACATAATTCCTTCTCGTTATATAAAATTTTGCAGAATTCCCTTGGTTTTTAGACTTTAGTTGAGCTCTAATGTGTGTCCTCACGTCACTCGGTTATTGGGAGTGACGTGTGGAGGTTCAGGTCGAGAAGTGTTTATATGATTTAGAACTTTAAAAAGATGTTGTTATTACCTAAAATCTTTTTAAAGTTTCTTGTCTTTTGTACAATTTCAAAAAAGGGTTTAATAGTTTAGTTTTAGAATTTGATTGATGTTACCTAAAATTTTAAATATCTTTAAGTACGAAACTAATTTGTGTGTTTATTGTTTTATTTCAGAACCGAATGGTCGCCTTTACTATTAGGTCATTTATCTCAGGAATCGTACGAGTATGGCATTAGAATGAATAGCATACATTGTTGATTCTTTTATTTTATTCCGGTGTTGTTCTTGTTGAGGAATAAACGTTTGATTCGGTTTTAACGATGTGTTATATGGTGTCTGTTTGAAAGCCGTTTGAATCGGTATTTATTTTGTAAGCTCTCACGTGGATTATGTGATGTTTTTATGGTAACCAATATTTCATAATTTGTTCGTGTTTTGATTCATATTTTAGTCTTGTTAATTATACATAATTATATTGTATAATGAAACAACTTAATATCGCGTATGATTTTTTACAATTTAATTTTCGTTATTTGGTTTTTTTAGTCTAGTCACAACATGGGAAAGCCAGATCCAGAAGCTCCGAGACCTCCGTCTATTCCATCGGCTCCGGTTGACGACGATGAACATCAAGGAGCGTCTTCCAGCTCGACCGGTCCTGTTTCTCCGGTAAACACTTCTCCTCCGCCAAACTACGGAGCGACTCAAGAGAATCAGCCCTCGTCGTACCAACCACAAACACATCAGATGGGCCCTCAAGGGCACCAGTCCATGCCTCCGCCTCCATCATACGATGATGCAGTCAACTGTCCCGCTCCACCGTATCTTCCAAGTGGGGCGCCAAAGATTGATGGTCCTCAACATGGACGTCCCATCTATCCTCCACCTCCAATTTCAGGTACTGGATACGTTCTTCAGGCTCCAGGTACGTCAATAATGGGGTTTAGTTCTTGTTGTTCATCTTATAATTTGTGTGGATTTTAAGAAATTTGTATAGTTATGCTACTATTTTTTTAATATCTAATTTTCAGCTGATGCCCCTAATCAGCAAGCCCGTGTCATCCACACGACCACAGTAATCACGCCAGTTGCTGGTACTGCCTGCATTCATTGTTTGGTAAGTTCAAAGCTTCATTTCTTATCTCGTTTTAGGTGGGCCAAGTCCAGAACGAGACCGATCTGTGCTGTTTGCTGTGCCTGATTCTGTTTGCGATCTTCACTTTCCCCATGGGCCTGGTACTTCTCTGTTGTATCCCGTGCACTGTCAGACAGCGCTGTAGCCGATGTCGACGTCTACAATAAAACCAGACCAAGAACTACACGAATGAATTACGGGCTTCAATTGTTTTTAAATGTGTCAATATACTACTGATGAATCGAATTCACTTCTTTCCGTGGCAAATAAACCTCCGTGCTAATCGACCGGACTCGTTAGTTTTGTTGAATTTAGAAGATTTAGTTTCACAATTTATATTTTTTATTGTTGTATCCGTTATTGTACCTAATAAACCATCCGGTAAACTTTATTTCGCTTTGGTAATCCCTATGTTGGCATATAAGATATATTTAACACATGTTTTGGTGTGTATTATAAAATTAGGTTGTTCAAGAAATTTATTTTGAGATCGTATTGAGATAACTTAACATATACCTATCCTAACAATACTTTCCTCATCTTTTGTTGAGAGGTTGACGGTAGCTCTAATTCGTCTTCTGATTCTCCTGACGATGAAAGAGCATATGCGGGACTAGATGAGGAGCAGGTGCTTGAACTGTAAAGTTACTTTGTGTTTTGTATGATCAAATTTGGTTGTTTGTTATGTAAATTAATGTCGAATTCTTTAAAAACGTTGTTTTTGTAGTTTATATAAAGTTCAAAATGAATCAAATGACTTACCACAAGTACTGCATCAGTGGAACTCGGTACTTTCCGCAAAA
Organism: Bursaphelenchus okinawaensis; assembly: GCA_904066225.2. NCBI lineage: Eukaryota > Metazoa > Nematoda > Chromadorea > Rhabditida > Aphelenchoididae > Bursaphelenchus > Bursaphelenchus okinawaensis. The sequence goes on along the minus strand of CAJFCW020000002.1, from coordinate 6,429,381 downwards.
GTCCACAAACTTGATGTGTTCTTGTTTGGCCTCGAAGTAAACTCCTTTACATTTGGGATTGACACATTGGTTGGCCGAGCTTAGGTATAGTCTTAAATGTGGCGGTAGAATGCAGATGTGTTTTGCCATTTTTAGTTTTACAATTCGTGCTGCCAACTCTGTCAACGTAGCCGGTTCGAAAGTCATATTGTTAACGAAGTCGGTAACTAAAGAGAGATGAGTTTAAAGAAATGGCACTTACTCAGTGGATTGGCTCTAATATTCAGTTGTTCCAGGTTTTTTAGTCTGGTTATTCCTGTTGGTAAAGCCTGAAAAGTAATTTTAAGTACAGAATGTAAGGTACTATTCATACAGTAAGTGAAAGATTGAATATCAACTTAAGCATGACAGTTACAATACAAAAATTATCAATTTAAGATGGTTCAAAAGTCATACTAAATCTTTACCTTTATACGGTTATTGTGGAGTGTTAACGTCCTTAAAGAGAATAGTCTTTCAAAGCTGATTGGTAAAGTTTCTAGCCTATTGACTGCCAAAGCTAAAGCTGTAAGATTAGGTAACGTTCCCATGGATTCTGGAAGAGAAGTCAACTGATTGTCACCCAAGTAGAGTATCTCCAGACTGAAAATAATATATATATATAAATACAAAGCTTAATAGCAGTAGTATGTAAATCATGATATAAAGCTAAAGATTATCTCATACGTTACTATCTGCTATATAGTAGTGTACGTGATAACATTTACTTTATAAAATAACTTACTTGGTTAACCGTGAGATCTCTTGTGGAATCTGAGAAAGATGATTCGCACCCATATGTAATTCTTTTAACCGTGGTAATCTGAAGATGACTTGAGGAACTTCTTGAAATTGGTTTCCTGACAATATCAGCACTTCCAAGTTGCGTAGCTTCTCGAATCCGTCTGGTAGTGCCTTCAGTTGATTATGTCTCAAATCTAACCGTCGTAATTGTTGTAGAGCAGCTATTTTATTAGGAATGGTAAGAAGATCATTGTAGCTGAAGTCCAATCTATAAATTTTTATGTTTATGCATCACTAGGACGTTGTTTTATAAATATGTGCTTTATCAGTCTTATTACAGTAAATCAAATCACTTACGAAGTGAGATTTGTGAGTTTGAAGAGATCATCAGGACAAACCGTGAAGCGGTTGTGACTAACGTCCATATCTGAAGCCACCGTCACATCGTCCAGTTCCATGAAACCTTCAGGCAACGCTTCCAATTCACGTCCGGAAATGTCGATCATAACTTCGGAAATACTATAAAAACACATATTAAACACAACTTGAGAGTAACGTAAACACATCAAAAATGATATCATATATTGTTCTTCAATAACTTTAACAACAGAATCCTTTAAACAGACAACCGCTACGTGAGCAACAGCAAACAACTACAGCTTACCTCGAATTGACTGAGTAATCGTCTTCTGATAGAAATGGCGCATCTGGATTCATTGCAAGGGGAAGGAGACGAGGCGAGATAGCTAGATCAAATCACTGCGTGTGTTTAGGGGGTCCCTCGTCTTTAATCATATATGTTAAGCGATGAAAGAACGCCTGAATTGACAAAACCACGAGACGAAACAAACACGTAAAATGCATGTGATCATCGTATAACAGCTGTGTACAGCGTGTCCGATTACAAAAAGTGGCCTTTGAAGACCTATGGCTTCTGAATTCACCGTACACATTTTTTATACCATCATTTAGGTACCCTACTTGATGTAAAACCACAAGTTCAAAGTAAAAAGTCTGTCTAAATGTGAAAAAAGGGTGTAGGTAGGATCTGATGAGAAACAACGTTGGTATTCCCCACAAATGTGCAGTTGCAACTCTTAAATATTGATTAATGTATTACACTACAAGGTAGAACCCATTAATTACGTTCATATTACACTTTAGCCACTTAAACTACAATCTTTAAAATAACCAATAAGGAAATGAGAGTCAAGGGGGTACGGTATGTTTTGTCATCTTTTACGTTCTGGACGGTATTCACAGTTACAACGGAAGTAAATTGCAATATCTTTTAGTCAACTAACTTATATAATAGTATTTACTTTGATTTTTATACAAAAATTACAAAAAAATATAATTATTGGCAACAAAAAGTATTTAGAATAAAATAATTTAACATTAAATTGACAATATTCAACCCAAAATACCAAAGAAACAGTTAAACACTACATATAGACTCTATTGTAGGTCCTATAAACTAATAACAAATATAAAAAGCAACCTTCTGGCCATAATTTAAAAAATACTCAAAAATATTGAAAATACCAAACTTTTTAGGTTGATGGTATGTTACTGACTGCTACGCTTCTGAAACGAAAACAAAAACCCATCAAACAAATTCCCCGCTATAAACTGATGCAATAGTTTAGAGGATGGAATCATCACTCAGGTAACGACTGGAACAAAGAACAATTCACGCGTTAGACCACAAATTCCACATTAGCATCCTTCAGAAGAGACGCCATCTTGTTCTCCTTGTGCAGTCTCTCGGTATCGTCACCTCCACCGATGAATTGGCCATTCACAAAGACTCGAGGCACAGAACGGCCTCCAGTCAGACGTTGAAGAACGTCTTGGATAAGGTCACCAGTGTCTAACTCATCAAGTTCCACGACCTTGTAGTCCTTCTGGTCGATACGGTAAATTCCAAACAGTACTTGTTTCGCTTTTCTGAAAATCAGATACAGTAACTCCAGAATAGCTGCTATACAAAAACTAATTTTATTTTTACGCAAAACGATTGGCTATTTCATCATGAAAGCTTTGTTGTAAACACTTTTGTTAATTCACTGTATTTAAGAACAATCCCGAACTTATATATTATCCTACAATAAATTTTCAATTTAAAAGTCATACCTTGAGTATGGACACCAAGACTTGCTAAAAACGACAACTTTCTTGCTGGCAATCTGCTCATTAACAAAGTCCATAGCATTGAAAACATCTCCACCTTTTTCTTTAGCTGCTTGTTCCAACTTCTCGAGTCGTCTTTGTTCAGCCAATTGCTTTTTTCTTTCTATTTCACGTTGAACTTCAGCATCGTACTCTTCCTGCTGCTTTCTGCGGACTTCTTCCAACTTTTGCTTGTGTTTGTCTCTTTGTACATTATCTAAAATAGCATTTATTAAAACAATTATCAAAATCTTCCAATTAAATTCATGATTATAGTAATTTGCGCAAAAAGATTTATATTTAATTCCATTTTTATTATAATTTACTGAAAAAACTAGTGTTAAAAAAAACCCACCATCCTTCTTTTGCCGCTCCAACTCCTTGTTCTGCTGATATTCGGCCAACTTATCAGACAGATACTTCTGATAACCAACGTATAATACAGCGAAGATAATCAGAGTGTACCATCCGTACCTTTCCAAATACGAAAATAAAGATGTCAACATCCTAAAAAACCAAACGCAAATTTAATAGTAAAAAATAATTGATATACAACAAATAGCAAAAAAATAGCTATATTGACAAGGTTTCAACCTCCCGGTAAGTAATCATACTATAAAGTAAAACAAAATGTTTTATTCAACAATTAACAATAACTAAAACAAAATAAATTAACAACCTAATTCGCGGCAAAACTCTTTGTCTTGGTCCATGGCATTACTTTAGTTACCTAAAACACATGATATAACGTATGATGCATGATAAGTACTACCTCAAACAAATTAAGCTCAACTTACCCTATATTCTTCATAAAGCTTGTCAAACCCGTCTTCTAGTACAACTCCTTTTCTCTCTCCAAATTCTTTCATCCATTCCAGTTTACAATTGAAGTTTACGAAGAGATACAACTGTTTTCCCACTGAAAAAAAAGATAAAACATACGCTTTGACATAATACTTTAGCATAGTTGATTTACAACAAAAATATCGTAACGAACTTCGCTTACCTGACAGCTTTTCTCCTCTTTTCAAACCGTTTATCATATCAAAGAAGGCCAACTCCGACGTTCTTTTGTACTTTCCTTGAGCTTTCAACTCTTGAGCGATTGTTTTTAATATTAACTTTCTGTTTTGTTCAACTTGAAGTTGTGGGAACGCTAGTCCCTATAAAAATTACATATATACAAAATTAAGCTTTTATCAGCAAAAAAGATAAAAAGCTTTAACTTACAAGAAAATCGAGTGAATACTCGACCAATTCCGGTAGTCGATCTCCGATATTCAGTGTTTCTCGGCTAATAGTGACCATGTGCTTCAGCATCGCTCTCAAAGCCCGGAATCTGTTTGCTGAAGGATTTGCACCACCTGCCAGAGCCACTGGTACTGCTCTCAGATGATCTGCCAAGATTCTGTACGCTATTTCAATCTCGTCACAGTTTGGTTCCACTTCAGACAACTAAAATAACATAAAAAATACATTGGTTAAATTACCTGATCAATCTTTTTCAACAAAGGCATGAAAAGATCAGTTCTGTAATTTGAATCCACTCCTTGAACAATACTGACCAATCTTTCGAATCCCATACCACAGTCAATGTTTTTTGTAGGTAACGACTCAAAAACCGTGTTATCAGTGCGATTGTATTGCATAAACACCAAATTCCACAATTCAATCACATCAGAACCATCAACGTTAACAAGATGAGACTGGCCTGTTCTATCTCGTCGATCTACGTGAATCTCCGTGCATGGTCCACAAGGTCCTCTGTCAGCCATTTCCCAGAAATTGGACTCGTAACCAGCTGGCACAATGTGGCCTTCTAATACTCTAGAAAAAAAAGTTTATTTTAAAACTATTATAGATTTCAGGTATAACATGTATAACATCCAACAGAAGATATACAATATAAAGCCATCACTTACCCAAGACTCCTCCAAATGTCTCTACATGCAATGTCTGGCTTCAATCCTAAAGTTCGATCACCATTAAAGTAAGTAACGTAAAGCCTGTGTGCTGGTATCTTCATCTTCTCCGTCAGAAACTCCCATGCGAACTCACAAGCTTCTTTCTAAACCAAATAAAACATCAATATTATCCTTTACATTATAGTAGTCTCCAAACGACCAGTTTCCCAGCATTTCGAACATTGTCTGATGATGCATATCCCTTCCAACATCTTCCAGATCATTGTGTTTTCCTCCAGTTCTAATACAGATTTGAGAATTAGCAACTCGAGGGAAACAAGATTCAACTTGACCAAGGAAGATCGGCTTGAACTAAACTTCAATATAAAAAACATGAAGAAAAACACTACCTGATTCATTCCAGCATTTGTAAAGGCTAATGTTGGATCGTCAGCTATAACAGATCCAGAAGGAACTATTTTATGTGCTTTTTGTTCGAAAAACCGTAGAAACTCATGTTTAACTTCACTTCCACTTAAATTAGAAGCATATCTTCGAGTAAACAAAGAAAAGTTCCTTGAAATCATCTGTTTTAGCACATTTACTTATTTTACATCAGTTCTCGCACAAACGTCGTCGAACAGTTCGACAAAATTTCGCCGAAATTATTTTCCTTTTCTTTTGGACGAAATGCCACAAAAATTATTGAAATTTGTGTAAAGTGCGATTACTGATAAGGCGACGATCGCGCGTTTTTGTGGTTTCGCAAAAGAAACAAATAAATATTTGTTACTTAAATAAAATCAGACAAAAAATGTGGAAATTATTTTCAGAGAAGGTGCACCGTACGTTCTTCGACTACGGAAAGTAAGTTGAGAGATGCACGATATTATAATCCAGATTATGTTCAGCACATCCAGTAGCATGTTTGTCTTTATCATTGCTTTCGGTCGTGTTCTTATCCTATCCAGCCATGCTCAAGATAGAATTGCCTGTTTCCAGTCCGTTTGACGTTTATTGGCATCAGACTACGGACAGTTTAGAAGGTAAGTTTAGGTAACAACTTATATTTTCTTGCATGAATGGAACCTACGTAATACACTCGTGTTTCTATAGGTTAATATGCTTCATGTAAAACAATTGTGATGTTGTTTAGATGCCCCTGAATGGCTGAGCACGTCGCCAGACTTGATCATCCAACAGATCGTGGTCAGTACTCAAGTTGATCCTTGGAATACGACAGAGTTTACTCCAGATACTGTAAGATTATTTTTGTTAATGATTCAAGTTGAAGGTAATACGTGCTGCCATTTTACAATCATTCAAAGTGTACAATGTACTCAAGGATTCAAATACGAAAAATAGTTGTTTTCAATTACAAAAACATAATTTTGATGATTGTATTGTATTATCACCAACACTCTTTTGGGATAATGACATACAGAATCTGAAGCGGGACAACAATATACGGAAGACTATTTTCAAACATAACTGTCAGACAGGTTTATGCGAAAGAGACCTTCGTTTAGGTACACCTATTTGGAATACCGGAATCAGACGAAAATATCAGACAAATAGGCAAAGAAGTAAGATACTTTTTGCAATACAGTAATAGCATGTAATCTTCCCTGAGAGGCCAATTATTTGTTAAAACATTTTTTGAAACGATATATATTGTAATTGTTGTTTTAGCCATCAAGTTGGCGATTACATTGTTGATGACAAAAAGAAACGACAAATGGAGAGAAACTTTGGTCAAGTTACTGGCCAAAACGTTTACCGTAACTAAATCACATGCTTTAGATGACGATACATTAATTCATGTATTTTACAAACCAGGACACTACTTTTCTAACTATTTTCCTATCTTGGCATCTTACTTTACATGCGCCGTAAGTCTTGTTACTGCACAAAATAATACTTTAGATAAATAAACTAATTTGTACTTTTAAAATAATATAGGCATAAACCGGTTAAAGTCAGAAAATTATAATTTTTCATAGATCTTTAGGTTTACTTTTACTACACTGTAAAGAAGTTTGAGATGGTGAAAAGCAAGTTTGGACTAGCCATTGCGTCTTTTTTTACTGTTGTATTTACATTGACTACTACTTTGGGAATCTGTCAACATCTGGATTACAGTGCTTCGATGGGAAGGTCGAAGATATTTCCATATTTGGCTATGATTGTTGGATTGGAGAATGTGTTGTGCATTACACGGTAATATTTAGTTATGGACATTGTTCCTCATAAAACATGTAAAGATTCTGAATATATATTTTATCTTCACTCTTTCTGATAGAATATAAAGTAATACTTTCAGATCAGTTGTAAGCATTCCACCTTCATTAGATGTTTCAGTTAGAATAGCTCATGGATTGTCAGAAGAAGCTCCGAAGATTACAAAATACTTTGTTTTGGAGATGTTCTTCTTATTATTTGGGTATCTAACTCAAGTTCCGGAGATCCAGGAGTTTTGCGTTTTTGCTTTTATTGGCATTGTTGTAGACATGTACATGCAGGTGAGGTTACACGTTATCAAGCTAAATTTTGGTCAATTTTTATGTTTTTTAATTAAATTTTATTTAAAAGATGCAATTGTGCTTATAATTATATTTTTTCAGTTATTTTTCTACACTCCGTGTTTAATATTTGACTTGAATCGAATGGATTCAGCTGACAAAAACAGATTCTCAATTATGTTGTTCAACACTGACATCAAGAAATTGAAAAAGTTTCCAAATCCAAAGTAGGAACATTTTCTAATTGTTTTATAAGTTGTGTCATTTAATTTTGTTAAAAATGTTAATTATTTAAATTAAATATTATTTTAGATGTCCAGCCGAACACTTATTTCCATCTTTGTTTAAGCGGAAGAATAGGTTACTGAGACGATTGTCAGAAGATAATTTAAAGAATGAAGGTTCCAAAAAAGGTAAATTTTATACTGATAATTTTTACGCTTGGAGCACAGTAATTAGTGCGACAAGCCATAACTCTGTTTGACAAATCATTTCTTAAAGGAACCGTTCATTGAATTTTTTTAAATGAAATTTTTTCGCGGGTTTTCCAATGTTTTCGATTAATTTTTTGAGAATTTTTATTTTTAAAAATTATTTTCATTTGATTTATTTCTTACGAACGCGGTTGTATATTTTGAACCGTATTGAGGTTTTCTTACCTATTCAGACCTCTAAAATATCATAACATCCAAGACACAAGCCTTTTTTCTTCTGAAGCTTTATAGGCGATATTATACTAGATTTTTAGTGTTTTTGCAGCTTAAAAATATCTTAATTATCTACTGTTTCGTCTTAAATTACTCTACAGACAATATCTTACCTATTCGAACTGTTAACACATCAAAACCCCCAAGATACCAGGCTTTTTCACCTTGAAACCATCAATACCTAATCTTGCGAAAGGTTTATTAACAACAAGAAGGTGAAACAATCCAATTTGGGGATAAATATACATTCTGAAATTAAAAAATAATATTACTTTACTAAAGATACGAAAATTGTAAGATTAATGAGACCATGTAGTTGGAGAGGTTGGTGGATGTGGGTTTAGGCGTTCGCTTACCTCAAGGATAATACCATTATATGTGATCTAAAGTCCTGAAAACGAAAACACACGGAAATACTTACTTTTGACGTCGAATTAGCTGCTTTTTACTCTCTAACGAAACCTGACATTTTTAAACCAATAGTAAAGTAAGACCTACACTATTCTTTAGAAGTTTTACTGAACTAAAAGTTTAAAAATGGTTTCATTATGATAAGGAACACGTTTTTGCAGTTTAGAACAAATAATATGTAGAATATTAAAGTAAAAGTAGTAAAATATAAACTGAAAACCTCAATACGGTTCAAAATATACAACCGCGTTCGTAAGGAATAAATCAAATGAAAATAATTTTTGAAAATAAAAATTCTCAAAAAATTAATCGAAAACATTGGAAAACCCGCGAAAAAATTTCATTCAAAAAAATTCAATGAACGGTTCCTTTAAAACTCACTGTAATCGAAATTTGTAAAACAAAAAGTGTCATTTTCAGGCCACAAAAGATCAACATCATCTGTAAACAGAAAAGGACCTGTCACACCCCAACAACTCTTTTCAAATCGTCTTCAAGTTCTACATTACTGGACCAAGACTCGTATCGTCCAACGTGTGGTGATGTTCTCCTTCTTACTCTGGGTTGGATGGCTAGCCTTTCTGGTACAGAAGTGGAGAGTCTTCGAAGGATTATTTGGAGAAGCTGGTAACTTTACCTTCAGAAGTGACTCAAAGTGGATGAGTCATCACATATTAGACACGGCACCATTAGAATGGAGTGTCTGGTCTACTGCCACTTTTAAGTGGTGGCCTTTACTTCTGGAACAGTACCACCTCTCACTGTCTGCGAGATATGTTACTTTCATGCCTTTAATTTTACTGCAAGATAAGATTTCATACGATGCTAGGGAGTTCAATGTAGAATTTAAAGGCGTCTATAGTAACGTCAATGCTCAGTTACAGTAAGTTTACTTGTAACTTCTTTTTAAATTATATATTCCAACTTCAGTGTGACAAAAGTTATTTTTATTATGGTGAATTATCTATTTAGAGACCGGATCGACTGGTTGGAACTAGAAATGTCAAGATGGTTGTTAATATCAGCTGTCCTACCGTTCCTTACGGTAACCATGTTCATTCTGTACATGTGTTTCTGGGAACGATGGTTAATGTGGAAAAAGGAACTTCAGTCAGCGTTTACGTTGAAGAGGTCAAACTTCAGAAGCCGGTTAAGTTCTGTAGAGCTGACTCCGTTAGCCTTCTCCAGACACGAACTTCCGATCGAATGTGTAGCAGCGTTTGGTGATATAATAGTATCAGCATCTGTGAACGGTCAGGTCTTCGTCTGGGATGGAAAGTCTGGAGAATTGAAGAACTCTTTGTTGCGTAATAGGAATACGGTAGGAGCTCGAGCAAGGTCCAGGTCTTTCTTTGTCCCAAACGAACCAAAAGTACCATCAAGTAACGACAGTAGTCGTAACAAGTCTTTGGTCTGGTGTTTGGATGTATCGTAAGTTTGAACGAATAAAGCGGGATGGGTTTCTGCATTCTGTTTTTTATCCAAGCCTGTATTGAATATTGTTGTCATAGTTTATTGATTTTACTGATAGTTGTACTATTTAGGGATCGCTATATTGTACTTGGATGTTCAGACGGAGAAATTCAACTTGCTAGTGTTTCAAATGGAACTATATTGTACTCAAAGACAAACGACACTTTAGGCGTGTCACATATTCAGGTACCACTTAATGACAAAATATATGTTGTTTCAGATAGCAAACAATAGAATCGTCGCTGTTAGATTAAATGGGATTGTAGAAGTATTGGAGATTGCTAGTTTTACCAACGACTTTGTAGGTTTAGTTCTTTTAATTTGAAGAACTAAAACAGAAATCAAATTTTATAACTTAAATTTTAGTACTAATTGTAGTACTTAATAAATTAATTTTTTTTTAAATTGAATTTGATTTCAGGGCGAATCGAAAGTAATATTGAATCATTTGAGTAAAAGCTACGCCCATCACAAGCCAGTGACTAACGTAATATGCACTATTAGCCATATCATAACAGCTAGTTACGATAACTCAATCCGGGTCATTGACCAAGAAAGTTTACATTTGAGTAACTCATTGTACGGTCATAATGGGGCTGTTATCTCTATTTGCAATGACGAGGAACACAATGTAAGTAAAACAGTCTTTTATAATGATTAATATATTTTTATAAGCTTTGATTTCAACTTGCTATATCAAACGTCTCAAACTTCAGATGCTCTTCAGTAGCTGTGATAGGGGAAGGATTTGTTGTTGGGACATACTGACTGGTCGATTACTGAGAAGTCTTGAGAAAGATGACCATCTACCGGTCGAAATCGTATGTACTTCAAAGTATTTGGTCGGCTTTAGTACAGATGCTGGTCTCTGGATATGGGACAAAATGGATGGAGATCTAGTCTGCAACTTGTTGGTACAAGAACATACAGATCCTCTGACGTTGTTATTGGATATTGATGAGAATGTGGAGCCGATATTGAGGGAGGGGAGGTTTCTGGTCAAAATCAACGACAGATTCGTTTGCACGAGTGATGTCAACTCGGCCCAAGTCTGGGATCTCGAAGCCAAAAGTGTGGTAAAACAGGTAAGTGTAATATATGACTATGGGGGTTAAATTTACCACCTATATATAAATACTACTGCTGTCACTACCCTTCATTAACACCCGTGACGTCAATCAATGACCTTACACTATGTTCAGATTCGCTTACCAGCCCCAATAGACAGCCTACAACAACTTGATGACAAAAGTATTCTTTGTTGTGTTGGTACCGAATTGTACAGAATAAGTGCACCATTGCACCAGTCTTAAAGGTTTATTACATGAACATTAAAGTATACAATAAATGGTTGGTCAGCGCATATTATGAGGGTAATCTCCGCGGGTTTTTGGCGAGAATAACAGATTGGAACGGTGGGGAATGGGATCGTGGGGACCTGGAGTGGGAACATGGCCGGCACAGTATACCTGAAAAGGAACGGCGATATTTACTTTTTGACCAGACTAACTACTTGCCAAACCTAATTACAAAAATGATGACAAATGCTATATTAATAAAACTATAAAGCCCTTTATAAAACATTATATCAGATAGAACAAGGCAAACACCCACCTCCAGGTCTTGTGTGTCATTCCTGTTGTTGAAGTAGGTCTTCAGCGATAACCTCGAGCCACAGATCCAGCACTTGAAGCAGCCCTTATGAAACATGGCTCCGTCCTTTAAAGGCCCCACCTTGTCGTTTATATAAGTTGGTCGGTGACATCGGAAACAAGGTTCTCGCATTGTTATCTCGACTGCTCTCCCGGCCCCGGAACGAGATCCAGCCACTTGCGGGGATAATCAGCAAACATTGGCCGCCTCCTCTTTCCTCGCCGCGGCCGATCGCGCATGCTCTCGTAACACACGGATGTTCCAATTATAACACGCGACCTAGATTATATAATACTTGCTATAGATGAGACGTTCGCTCCTGATAGTCAACTTGAAATAATGGAACAGCTCCGCTCGCTTCAGGAGCTAGCATTACATTGTTTTTGCTACTTTATTATTGTTGTTGTTTACTTAAAAACATCGTTTACCAGCATTCATTGCAATAGTATCTGTTGACCTGACCCCTTTATTACATTTAGAATCTTCATTTGTTACATAAAATTCCCTTGTTTGGCGAAATACGTACGTTAAAGAATCAAAAAGTTTATTGTTTACCTCACGTTTGTAACAAACATAACGAAGATCGCTTGTCAATAAGTAATAAGGAGTCTCGTCGCTTTAAAAAATGAAAATTACAGTGTTCGCGCCTCCAGACACGATGAACGAGTTTTTTTTTCTCACCATTGAATCACTTTTCCGTTTTACAATGTAAAAAGTTGTTTTCTCTTTGGTGTTTTAGGACATGAGCTGGGAGGCGTTTACTTTGTCTTCTGTGACCTTCTGTACGTCACTAATTTGTATCACACTAGATTTATGGTTGTATGGCAGCTCTTATGCTCGCTTGCTGTTGTCCTCGTCCAAGGCCAGAAGCAACCCAATATCTTGTTACTATTGGCCGATGATTTGGGGTACGCAGATGTAGATTGGCACGATCCTAAGTATGTAAATAACAATAGTAGATCGTACTATTTCTTTAAAAACATATGGAAAACTACATTGAATATTGCAACTATATATATTGTCATTATGGCCTTGTTGTTTTTGTTGATTTTCCATTCTTCATTACTTACATACTAAGACAAATTGCAGATTGTCAACTCCAAACCTAAGAAAATTGGCCTTTAGTGACCACACGACCTACTTGACTAACTCTTACGTGAACCAGCTATGTACTCCGTAAGTACACCTTCTGTTACAGAGAAATATAATGATGGTACCTTAATTAGGCCTTATATCGTCCTCATTTAGAACTCGGTCATCATTGATGACAGGATACTATCCGTTTCGAACTGGTACACAGAACGGAGTATTTCTTCACATGGAACCAGCCGGAGTACCACTTGACTTTCCCTTTTTACCTCAGAATATGAACAAGCTCGGATACAAAAGCTATTTAGTAGGAAAATGGCATTTGGGATACTGTAAAAAAGCCTTCTTACCTACTAATCGAGGATTCAACTACTTTTACGGGTAAGATGCCACTTTAGACATACATTTTACATTTTAGGTACTACGGTCCGCAACAAGGGTACTTCAACCACAGTGCGGACATGTTCGACCGAAACTCTGGCAAAGTTGTCGGTGGACTAGACTTGTTTGAAGAGATTGACGGACACTCAATTCCTGTCATTGACAAGAACGGAGTATACTCAACCGTACGTTATAGTAATGTTTTTACTAGCCCATGCTGGACATACGGTGTTAAGGGGAGAACAAATAAACTTTGTAAACTCTATTTTAAAATTAACTTTCAGGATCTATTCACTGATAAAACCATGAAAGTACTCGACCAACACCCCAAGAATGTGCCGTTCTTCATGTTCCTATCGTTTCAATCTGTCCATGCTCCTCTACAAGCACCTGCCCACTACAAAAAACGTTGTTCCAAACTGTTTTATGACCCCAGACGGCAATTATATTGCGGTACGTTACAATTATCATGATCCTACTTTCATTAAAATCACATCTTGTTTACCAATATTCTTTAGGAATGCTAGCATCAATGGACGATGCTGTTGGAAGAGTAATAAACTACCTTAAAGCGAGGGGATTATACGAAAATACTGTTATCATCTTCAGCAGTGATGTAAGTCATTTACAGTAAGAATACTATGTTATTATTAAGCCTATATGATTTTACATAGTTTTTAGAACGGAGGAGATACCAAGTTTGGAGCATCCAACCGACCGTACAAAGGCGAGAAGAACTCGATATGGGAAGGAGGCACAAAGACTGTCACCATTTTCCACTCTCAGAAGTACATAAGACAGTTTTCTTACAAGCATGAGTAAGTTCTTGATTAAAATATTACAATTACAGTACAAAGGTTTACAGTGAGATCTAAACTGAAATTATACTTTCAGCTTGTTTCACGTAGTAGACTGGCATCCTACTCTACTCGGTATTGGTGGAGCAACTTTACCAACCTACGGTATGTTGCATTCTTTAAATTTATAAAACTAAGCACTATAATGTAAGCATGACGATATCAATAACGTAAGAAAGTAGTCATAAAATAAATTTAGGTGATGGCCTGAACCAATGGCCGTTAATATTAGGAAAGAAAGACGTGATCAAGAGAAACCAGTTCATCTACAACATTAACCATCCCATCTCGGCATTGAGAAAGGGAGAGTTCAAACTGGTTTATGAAACCAAAGATATATTCCGACACGATCCAACTGCCAGAGCCAAGCTTTACAAATTAACCGGTAAATAGTTTTACAATACGATTCTTCAACCATTGAAGTAGTCTGACAGTAAAAAAGTTGCAACATGTAACAACATTCACATTTCTGATATTTTAGTGGATCCATTGGAAACAACAGATCTATCCAAAAAGTATCCGTTAGTTGTGAGTGAGTTGATCAATAAACTTAAGGATTACGCCAAGAAAGGGAGGAATTCAGTGAGAAAACCTGTGGATGCAAGAGGAAATCCATCCAGATATAGCAATGTATATTACGGCGAATGGTGTTGATCGTTGACCTTGTTGTACATTTGTAAAACTTGTAAATAATAAACTTAATGATACACTATGAAAAGGTTTTCTTGGAGCTATTAAATGCAATGTATTAGATTGTATAAAAAACATTGAGCTACTGAATTCACCTTCAGAAAAAATGTTTAACAAAAATTTATTAGTCAAACTAATTACCATCAGCATTAACACTATCATCATGTTAAGCTTATTGATGCCAGTAGCGTAGAGTCCAGAACTTTTGGCTCGTAGCAACAGCTTCTTCGCAGCATCTTTTTCTCCTTTCTTTTTGTTGATCCATCAGGTTGCTTGCACCCACTTTTCACCTTTTTTCACATATCCCATCGACTTCAAATGCTTGGCAACTGACCCACTTGAACATTCTAGGTCTTTTGCTAACTTTCTGACTGTGATTCGGGGATCAATTGCGATCCGCTGCTTCAGTTCATCTTCGTTTATTGCTTTAGGCCTCCCTGAACTCTTTTCACTTTGAAGCGTTTCATCTCCGGAACGGAACTTTATAAACCAACGTTTTGTTGTCGCATAGCTCACAGTACCTTCTCCATGCGCTTCATTGATGAAATGAGTTGCGGAATTTGCGCTGCGACCTGCTTTGAACTGACTCCACAATATCACCCGAATCCATGATCTGTCCATAATATTCAAACGACTGAAACGACAAAACAGAACATGAAAATAGGGATGAAACCTACATTTTGTGAAAATATAGGTATCAAACTATGAAAAACAAAAAAATTATGGAATTATATATTTATTTTTTCCTGACTTTTTGAAAATTCGCTGTGAGACGTAGCTCAAACTTTTTTATACAATTTAAACTCCCAGACAAAATTTTGTTTTTTCTTGTGTAAAGTCTTTCTTTTTTGTGTCAACTCTTTTATCGTTGGGATTTTATTTTATTTTCTAAAATATTTCCAACTCTTTTGATATAATCTTATAAAATGGATACCAGTAAAGATTACCTTCGTTATGTATATGCAGGAAGGTGTAACATTGTAGCTTCACAAAATGGTATGATACAGTCAGTTGACAAGGTTCATTGTGCTGTGATATCGGGTGAAGCTGTCACAATTTTTAACTTGCGTACTTTGGAAAAGGTACGTTTGAGGATTGATTAAAGTAGTATATTTATTGATGTTGTTAAGTTTTTTATTAACATATTATATTATTTTTAGGCAGCGGAAATTAGAAGGGATGGGAAAGAAGTAACGGCTTTCAAGTTCAGTGACGATAGGAAGAAGTTGGCCATTGGCTACGCTGATGGAGAAGTGCATCTTTACATGAAGAACAAAAGTGGTAGGTAGTTTGATGAATATTGTCATTTTTTAGGTTATGATGAGCCAATTGTCTTCACTGGTCACAAAACTTCGGTGAACTGCATAGCCTTCAGTCAGGACGGGTTTACATTGGCATCTGGAGGAAGAGATTCTGTTATCGTGCTTTGGGATATTCTTAACGAGTCTGGATTGTATCGTTTGAATGGACACACAGCTACAATCACTCAACTTCAGTTTACTCAAGACGACAAATTCTTGATCTCAAGGTAAGTTTTGTGATCAATACATACATTTTTGGGTAACAAAAATTTGTGTTTGGGCAACAATTTATTAAATCTTATAATTTAGCTCGAAGGATACCCAATTAAAGTTTTGGGATTTGGATTGTCAATCATGTTTCTACACGATTGCTGACTGTTCTACTGAGATCTATGCATTTTCTTTGTTGAAACAAGATCGGCTATTAATTGTTGGATCTGCTAACATGGAGATGGACGTGTATGAAGTGACATGGCTAGAGAATAAAAAAGAAGGCGAAGAGGAAGAAGATGAAAACACTGAAGAACCTAATGCTAAGAAAACATTGTTAATAGGATCAGACGCATTTAATGAAGAGAATGATCAAGGAAACGAGGTGGTTAAGATTAGAAAACGAGGACATTTAATTAGGAAGGCTAAAGGAAAGGCTTTACAGTTAGTAGCTACTGCTGACGAGGCTTTACTGTGTTGTTTGGTAAGTTACTGATGTAGTGTGTTTATTCTTTAGGGATCTGACACGCTAATTGATGTGTTCCGTGTGTTCACAACAGACGAATCCAAGAAAAGGCTAAAGAAGAAACTAAATCATGCCAAGAAACAAGAAGGGTATGTTTTATTTCTGTTACGTCAATCGTTTACAACTTTGTTGATGCTTAATTTATTAACTTTTTACGTTTTAGTACAAACAAGATGACAGAGAACGAGGTATCACGAGATCTGTCAATTCTTCTTCAACATGTTGGAACTGTCGAGACGGCCTTTAAAGTGAAATGGGCCGATTTTTCATCTCAAATTAAGACATCTGATGACAAAAGAGAATACCGTCTATTCACGTTACTCAAGAATAATACTGTTCATGGCCATTTGGTAGACTTGGGTGTGAAAACTAATGTAATTGAATCAGAGGCTGCTGTATCTTTGGATCAGGTAATTTACATATTTTTGTTACAATTTAGGTATCTTTTATAAAATTATGAAATAAAATTTTATTTTGTAAAATACAGGCTAGTTAATTTAGCGAGGGCACCGAACAGATATCCGAGCATTAGCTGTAACGTCCAACAATGCTGCCTTTGTTTCTGCGTCTTCAGATTCTGCCATCTTATGGGATATGTCATCGTTGATGCCGGTCAATACTTTCTCAGATCCTCAGATGAGAGATGTTACTAGTGCCATCTTTTCTCCTAATGACAAACAAGTCATCTTTGGTACAAAAGATGGATCTTTGTTCTTGTTTGATGTGCCTACTTGTGCATTATTAGATACTTTGATTAAAGTACACGAAGGAGCTATCTTTAGCTTAAAGTCTTTACCTAACGGCCATGGTTTCGTATCTGCTAGTGCTGACAAAAAGGCTTTGTTTTGGAGATATTCAACTATTACTGAATTCGAAAGGTAATTGTTTGTAATTTCAAAATGAATAGCGGAATAATTACGATAATTTATATCAAAATTATTGATTACGGTAATTTATAAACGAATATTCCAGAAAACGCCTGACATTCAGACAAGAACGATCTTTAGAGCTGCCAGATGAAATATTGTCTATGTGTATTTCCCCAAATTTTAAATTTATTGCCTTTGGACTACTGGACAATACGGCGAAGGTCTACTTCTTAGACAAGTTGAAGTTCTTCGTATCTTTGTATGGTCATTCCCTGCCCGTCACTTGTTTGGATATTAGCCCAGATAGCAAATTGATAGCTACTGGCTCAGCTGACAAAAGTGTTAAGATTTGGGGATTGGACTTTGGAGATTGTCATCGTTCTTTGTTTGCTCATGATGATACGTAAGTATTTCACATTATAATTCATTAGGTTTTTAGTGTAACATGCGTTTTGTTTAACAAAGATGTGGAAGAACAATTGATTTGGTCAGCTGGAAAAGATGGGCTGATCAAGCAGTGGAACGCCAAGAAGTTTGATCAAGTTCAAGTTTTGGATGGACATTTTGGTCCCATTAGGGTTATTGCGTCTACGTCTGATGGTGCCACTTTGGTAGGTTTTATCGTAATTTTTTTTCGAAACTATAAAATTAAAACTTACGTTTTAGAAATAACAAAAGTTAAATTTACTATTTAGATATCAGCATCGCACGACAAAGCAATCAAGCTGTGGGAGTTGAGTGAAGAGATTATAAAGCCGGCTGAAGAAGAAGAGAGACTCAGAGAAAAAGAGGATCTGGAGAAGATTGTTGATGCAGAAGACATCGTACCAGGCGAGAATCCTGCTAACAGTGTTTCAATGGCCGCCAAGAAGAATATCAGCTCGGTAAAAGGAGCGGAAGGCATTCTTGAAGCCGTCGAAATCTACCGTGAGGAAATCTTACTGAAGAAACAAGATCCAAAGCACAGGCCTCATACTCTGGTCCAAGCTTACAACAGTCCATCATTAGATCACTTTATTCTTGATGCCATTTCCAAAATAAGTTCTGCACATCTTGAACGGAGTTTGTTGTTGGTACCGTTTGACTTTGTGGTTGACATCTTGAGTGCTTTG
This sequence comes from Bursaphelenchus okinawaensis, assembly GCA_904066225.2. Lineage (NCBI taxonomy): Eukaryota > Metazoa > Nematoda > Chromadorea > Rhabditida > Aphelenchoididae > Bursaphelenchus > Bursaphelenchus okinawaensis. The sequence continues at coordinate 6,410,742 of CAJFCW020000002.1, read as the reverse complement.
AACAAATGTGTATCAGCACATTACAGGCTGGAGTTGGCATCGAGGGTTATTCTGTTCTTGTACAAGTAAGTTTATATTATGTTAAATTAAACTTTATACGTTTTGTGAGTTACATAACTAATACAATTGTTAAACTAACGATAACTTATTTTAAGGGTAAATCTGAATCAGCTGACCTCACAGAAAGAATTGTTGCCATTCTTATTGAGCATCCAAAAAACTCTTCCTCGCGACATAAAGGAATCCTCGGTAAGTTTTTGACAATTCAATATTAATCTCCCAAAGTTTAATTAATCTCAGTAAAGTTTAGTCTTAAGATTTGACTAATCCATGGATGTTTATAGGACATGGTCAACTTCAACTTGGCTGCCCTTAGATTGCACAAGGCATCAATAGAAGACCGCACACAGATAAAGTTGTTCAGGAACGTTGAGAAAACGAAAAAAACCAAAAAAGCGATTGTGAAGCCCGTGGTTTTGTGAGGCTATCGTTACTTGTTAATCCATGTTGTTGAGTTTTATTGTTAATAAATCTGTTTTCTACTTTGGGCGAGAAAGGAAGTCTTTTTTCGAGCTTTTTCCCCATTCGCTTTTTTGGCCCTGCGGAAAAAGACATTCCCCTCAGTTCCAAGTTTTTTTGGTTTCAAATTTATTGGACTACGAATATGCGTATTTGAAACAATGGCAAACCCTCGCCTCCCGCTGCCACGCCTGTAGAACATGAACGAAGATCACTGATGTTGTTCTTCGCCTGGTCGTTGGTCTCGTCGGCTGTTCAGTACGCCAGAAGACGACGATTGTACAACTTCCTCAAGTTGTACTTGTCGACCCCCGAGGGACAAGAACAATGCCTGATATGTAGATCGAGGAAGGCATATCTACGAAACCTTCTGTGCAAACCGTATCGGTACGGTGAGATCAGGAAGGCTCCAAGTGAACCAATCCTAAATGGGTTGCGCAACAATGACAACGTCATTTACCATGCTGACGACGTGGAGCTCATTGCTGTAGATCATATTGTAAGTATCTGATTTGAAGTTGAGTATTTTTAGAAGTTCCGCATCAATGATTGGATTCCGTCGTTTGTCAATGAACAACATATCGTTATTATGCCCGATGATGTACGAGTAACATTCATAGTAAAAATAAAATCAGAAGATGTTCCATCTACAAGCAAAAGCGACTACATCAAACTGGCTACTTCAGGGGTGGCACAAAACAATACTACTAGTACATATCAAGTGAGGATCTAGTCATTGTATACCTTTTATGTTATATTTAGTGTATGATACGTCCTAGACGTCCGGGTATGCAGTATAACTTAATCTTTTACTTTTCAGATCGATCAATTTGCAAATAGAATAGCGAGGAAGAAGGATGACTATGAGCAAATTCTGTACGAAGCCAACATAGATAACTTCTGTCTGATTGTAATTTACTGGACCGAAGGTATCTTAAGTGCCTTGAACGGGAGCTGGAGAGTATATGAAATATGTTGTAAGTAATTTTACGTTTCTTCAAAAAACAACTTTTTTACCTTTATGTGATTTGTCATTACATAGTAATTTTAAAAATTGAAAAAAGAGAAAAAGTATACATTATGTTATAACACTAACAACCATTACTTTCAGCCATACAACTGCCAGACCTCCGAGACTTATTCAATGAACCCGATAAGATTTCCCGAGCTGATTCCAGGTCCTCGTTATCAGTTTATCCGTCCTTTAGGTCTTTAAATGCATGTAGAAACACTCCACCTCAGCGAACATACGACACCCACTCTCGACCCTACACTCTACTAGAATGGTTATACCAAAAAGAACATGGTATAGAGAGCAACTACCCGTACCCAAATGATAGACGATCCAAACTGTCAAACAGGTTACCGTATGCCAGTGACACTGCCCTGAATCTCAACTTTGAGCGGTAAGTCCAGTATAATATTGCTGTAATTAGCGACATAGTATAATTGGCACTGAACCTCTATTTCCTAACGTAAAAAGGATAATGTTGTTGTAGTTGAACAACATAAATAGTTTAATTTTGTTGAACTAAAAACAGCACGTTACGCAACATGTAGTTTATGATATTATGTTGTTTACCTCACAAAACAACTTGATTCAATTGTCATCATGACAGAATATAAGTTTCTACCATAGTTTCCTAACCTTGGTGATCGATGTTTAACATCTTTTGTAAACACATTACTCTGTAAATTAATTACCAAACAGGTGATGTCCATATTACTTTAGAAACAGTTAAATATAATAGTAAATTCCAGACCAAGCTCATTTCTTTTTTACTTCAGTAGGTTGCGTGTGAAGACTTTTACTGCCAAAATGAGTCCTCCAGACAACGTCTAGATAATCATTCTCTTTTAGGCAATATAAAGTTTGAGGACCGGCCGTCTACTTGGGGAGGGCCAACCTGATTAAAGAAACAAAATAAAATTAACGCGTTCTTGACATGCCCCTCTTTTCAGCCCTACTCGATTTTCGTCGGCCGCTCCTAGTTCTTCATCTACTTGGAACCGCTCCCAAGCGCTATCACACCGCTACAGAAGTCTTTCACCGTCCACGGTCTACTCCAAGTCACAGGCCTCCTCCTACCCCAACTACCACACCTACAGTAACACAACATCATACAAGGACAGCTACCGAGAGTACTGCAACAACACAACTTCATGCAAGGACAGCTACCGCGACTACTGTAACAACGATCAGACAGTGCCAGTCTATTTCAAAAACCTGCGGAGTAGATGTTTGAGCCAGAGATCCTCAACAAAGACTAATAATAAGTGAGTGTATAACGACAAAACAAAGTCATTTGTCTTATTTTGCAGTTCGCACACAGAGAATCCCTCCAGATCCTCCACTATTGCCGACTTTGAGGAAGCTGAACTCAAGACCGAGCCGTGAGTTTTATCTGATTTAATTAAACCTATTTGGCCGTCTCTTACCCATGCCCCTTAACCATGACTATTTATGGCATTTTTGACGTGAAAAGGCGTGTCAAAAATAGCCGGAATCAACTCGCGATTTGTGCCAAATCAGCCATGCTAATCCCATTACCATGTTTTGCGGAAATGTCTGACATGGTATGGTTGTTTGTGGCTAAGGATGTAAATAATATTATATCCCGCAACATTACTTATTCATTAAGGGTAGCCATTTATTCACATCATTCTCGAGGCCCATTTAAGGTCAGAGAGTCTGAAATCCTCTTATTCCTCAAGTTCAGCCTTTATTGCAGTCTGAAAATATTGTAGTAGGTTGAGAGACGTCAATATTAATATTATGGTAGGCTAAGCAAATGCTAGTATTTAAATATCAAAAGTGTTTATATAGGCTTACCTAAAATAACCCAAAAGCTAAAACAACGTTTGTCCCAAAATATTATAGTAGGTCAACGAAACGTTAAAGTACGTTAATGTAACGCGATAACAACATTCCAGTCTAGCCCGTCTCAGTTTACGTATCCTTAAATAGCATTATCCGAATACATTTACTTTCCAGGGTTGTTTCACACCAAACTTGCCCAGAAGATAAGGAATATAATACTGAAAGTGCCCGAGATAGGGTTACTCCGCTCGTCTCCCAACTTCAGCAAGAACTTAAGAATAAACCTCGACCCACTAAAGCTGATCTACTTCAACGTCTACATTCGGATCTCCCCAACAGGATGGAATCGGCCATGTTGACAATCGAGGTAAGTCAAGAGTTAAATTTATTTTATGTAGTCCAAAAAATAGATAACTGTGACACATTTTTTGTAAAATCTATAAAATCTGTTGTCTCGACATAATTATTATTATTGTCACTCCGACGTATTTTCTGTGATCTATGACATTTTCTGTAAATATAGAAAAACTGTCATGTTGATTTAATTTTTGTAAAGTACGACAAACTTCTATAAAATTTATAAAATATATCATTATGATACGTTATTAGAAAAAAAATGCGTCATCCTGACACCTTTTTTAGAAAACAATGAAATTGTTTTTGTACAAAAAACTGTTTTTCATAGAAACTATCGGTTTTATTTGTATAAACTACATGAAGAACTCAATCACGTGAGATAATAACCTATATGACATGATTGTCGTCAGTTTTATTCGTAAGATTCTACAGTTCTCTTCAGAAAAGCTGCCGTTTGGAAGGTAAACGTCCTCCAAACTTCTTTTTTCGAACAATTCTCTTCCTTTTTTATATTTTCTTATCCGTCCCCTAATCAATTTTTGCCGTCAAAGCCAACTTTGGTGGTGTAGAGCACTTAATTCGAGAAAGGAGGCCCAAATTAATGATCAACAGGGTGTTTCGTCTTCTGTTTCAGGTGGATTTGACTGCTTAATATCCTAATTGTTTTAGAACGGCACTCAGCGAAAACGATTTAATAGTTTAACTCCATTTTCTCTCGGGTCAAACGTCGAGTGGGGACACGATCTGGTCCAACACAATTCAGGTAGGCTTTTGGTTTACGTGGCTTTCTAGGTTTTATGTGATTAGGCAAGGCATTATAATGCAACTTTTGTTTTAAATCTTGGTCATAATGATCCTGGCTGTCATTGGCAATCTATAAGAATATTTTTTTGCTGTTACCTATATAAAATAACAGTACATTATCTTATCTATAAAGCGCTATGGTACATTGTGCTACTTGTTCAGATAGTCGTCGCAGATCTCTGAGTCCTCTATCACTGTCACTGTTGGCTAACTACGGGTCTCATGAACAGATTGGACTGGTTAATACTCATAATGTTCCACTAACTACTGACTTTGTATTTCGACGTCGAAGATCTACAGCGAGCTCACGAAGAAGGTTTCACAGCATGGCATCAGGTCCTGGAGATGAAAATTTGAAAAAGATGAATGTCAAGCCACCAACGGTAAGATTGATAATCTTACTAAACAAAAATAGTTGTAGATATTTGTTATTTATAGTAATATTCATAAATACTTTATTGTAAAATATTATATGTGTTTAGGTATTAATTTACATTGGAGACAAGCCCGAGTTATACGCAAAGATGGTGGCGGCTTTGAAGAACATTTTGCCGTCTGACATGTACACCTTGACTCATCTCAGCACCAAAGGCCTCAAGTACCATCCTTGGATAGACGAGAACGCTGCTTGTTTACTGATTGGAGATACCAAGTTGCTAGACGATGTCAGTTGGTCTAGACTACAGAACTACTTCATTCATTCAGGAAAGATTTTGTTTGTTTGCCAAAATAGTTTATGTGCATCACTTACCCATTGTGACTCTGTAAAGAAGCAGACGTCTATGTTAAAGAGTGCTTTTGGCAGTAAAAATGCGATGAACGCCTTAGGGAAAGAGTTCGAACAGTTTATGAAGAGGACAGTTAAATTGATGAGCAAGAAGAAGGAGATTAACGAGACGTTCCATGCCAAAGATCCTGTTGGTGGGTACAAGTACTCTGTTGTACTGAACTTGAAGAAAGGTAGGCTTAATTTTTAAAAAATATGGTTATACTTAAAAATTTATATTGAATTTTGAAATTACAATTTATTTTTACAGACCAACCTCTACTGTTGTATATGGAGAACTCTGAACATCAAGCAAGTGCTCTCTTCTCAGATGCCACAACTGAATTATTGTTATCGGAAGCTGGACGTCCACTGATATCGGAAGCCATGTCTAGATTAGGTATTCAGATCGAGAGTGACTTACTCCAAGTTGCTCCAAAACGATCTTACCTAATCTGTCAAGAAGATAAGGTTTTGTTTGACACAAAGTTGAAGTACGGAGTAGAGCTGGGTTCTCATCCTAAAATGATCTTCAGGCCAACTGCATACCTGGAAAGCGAGGATCTACCTTCACCGTCGTTTGAAATGATGCCAGTTGAAGTGAGGAGAAGGAAAAGTGGTCTACCGAGTGAAGAGTTTGATAGTGAAAGGTACTTTAATCAACTGAAAACTAAATATTTGGGAAGGATAATGTTGTACGCTCCTGTTTGTGAAAGCACCATAGCTGTTTCAAAGAGGTAAGAAGGGTTTTGGTAATATAATTGACTTGCTAATATCCTTTTTTTCAAGATTTTTTGATCTTATAATAATTTTTTAAAACTTGAAATTAGGTAAACACTTTGCGTTTTCAGTGTGAGCTCGTTTACCGAAAATGATGGAATACTAGTAATCGCTGGTCAACAAACTAATGGTGTTGGCCGAGGTGGAAACCAATGGCTAAGTCCGAAAGGATGTGCTATGTTCACCTTCGACTTTGATATTCCACTGGATTCAGAATTAGGCAGAAATATTGTTTTTGTTCAACACATTCTGGCAGTTTCAATTGTCGAATCGGTATTGGAATTGGTGGATGTACTCGACTTTCCTTTGAAAATCAAATGGCCTAATGACATTTACTACATGAGGTCGTACAAGATGGGTGGAGTGCTGATCGGAGGTTCTACTCAAGGTGGATTCATGAAAGCTTTCGTTGGTAAGGCATTTATTTTTGTTGAGGTTGACTATTATATGTCATTTGTTTACTATACGTATAATTATTCTATTTGAAGTTGGATAACAATAATTTTGTTCATTTTAGCTGCGGGTATAAACGTGGCCAACTCTCAGCCGACTGTCTGTATCAACGACATGTTACCAGTGGATTCAAGGACGGTATTAACGGTGGAAGAAGTGTTGGCTATGATCATGAACAAGTTCGAATACTTTGCCGATCTTTTTGTTAGAAAAGGAAAGCGAGAGTTTTTGGCTATCTATCACAAGCACTGGTTACACACTCGAGAAGAAGTGACAATCATCCACGAGGAGGACGGCCAGAAGGATAAGGTCGTGATCAGAGGACTAGACGAAAATGGATATATGGAGGTTCGTTCAAAGCATTCCGGCAAAGTCTTTAGCGTCTTTGACGATGGCAACACTTTCGACATGATGAAAGGTCTCATTCACCCGAAAGGGAAGTAACATACGAGTTTATTTATGGTATTTACAAGGCTAAGTAAACAACTAACAGTATATTGTATAGTAAATTTATAGTATTGTTGATAGGATCAGTGAATGAGCAATATTGCATCAGTTAAAGCAGTCGGCTGTTTCTCCACCGTACTCAGCATTCAGGTTCAGTTCTCCGATGTCAAAGGTCTTTTTGGCAATCTTTCCTTGACTGATAAAGGAATCAGGAATGACGATTTCAATCTTTTTGAAGCATAGAGCATCTGGGTCCCGACATTTGTGGTAACTAAATTTGGCAAGTACATAAGTAACAGCTACAGTGTTCAAAGTCAGAAGTACATTATACTGTAGTACACTTACATGTTGAGTTTGGGGTCAATGCTGGTGTACTCGGTTTCTCTGCCTGACAATTCGAATCTGCCATCTGAATCTGTTTCTCCTTCTGCCATCAGATCATCTAGGTCCGTTCTGTCTACGTCATACAACTTCACCTTGACCTTGGCAGCTCCTTCTCCATTACACTTCAGTACTCCTCGTACTGCGGCACTTTGTTCGGTACCAAACAAGTTGGGAATACCAACAACGACACTAAATATTAAGAAAAAACACAACAAAGTTCTCATTTCGATGTCTGTGGATATAAACGGCGACCTTTCGCTTACTTATTTTGTGTAAATCGTAGTGATTTCTCAATGATTGATTGAAAACAGAGCATAGTAATAATGGTCGGGTGTATTGTCAAAAGCCAGCATTAATAGCGCGTCACTGCTCGTCGTGACTCATGACTTTTGTTACTTTAAGTTCATAACATAAAGTTAGGTAGAACAACAAATGGAGTTGTAAAAAGGATGATTTGTAACAACAACTCATCTGTTTAGGTACCTAGAACTTGTCATAGAGAAACTTAAGGTTGGGTGAACTTTGAGTGGTCATCTTTCAAGTGCTAGTCACTTCCGCTTGTTTTTTAACGATTTCAATCTTAAAAGTCAATTTTTGATCGTGTATAGTAAGAAATAGTACGCTGAATACGGAAGGGAAGGATTCACGTCAGAAAGGTTAACTTTGTTTACAACTCGGTTACAGAAAAATGAATTATTACCCGCGGGAGTTTAAAAACGAACGATACTTTGTTTAGTAGTTATAGAGCGAGATGAACGCATTGTTGGCAGTTGTCTTGGTTGTCGCCGTCACACTTCACTGTGAGGCTTTGGGCACGTTACAATCGTATGCCGTGAAGGGAGTTCTTAGATGTGACGGAAAGCCGGCTGCTGGAGTTGTAAGTTTTTGACAACTTTTTGGACTTTTTATGATGACTTCAAGACAACTTTACTGTCGTCTAATGTTATTGCGTAGCGTATAACAACGGTAGTGTAAAATTTATTTTAAATTGCCACCAAACTCACTTTTCCCGCTTTAGAAGCTCCGTTTGTACGATGTAGACACCTTGAGCATTGACGACAAACTTGACGAGGGAGTGTCTGACGATGAAGGCGAGTTCAGATTGGAAGGATCCACCAAGGAAGTCGGTAACATCGACCCCAAACTCAACATCTACCACCACTGTGGAGACACTGGAGGCATTCTTCAGAAGTGTACCAAGAAAGTGGAGATCGTATTGGACAAGAAGTACATCACCAAAGAGTCAGAGAAGGCGGCTCAGACCTTCGATGCTGGAGAAATCAACCTGAACGCCAAGTACGGTAACCAAGGCCGTGACTGTGTAAACTAAATATTCGATCTAATAAACCATATATTTTTACAATTGTAATATAAATTAAGATTTCATTATGTAGACAACTTGTAAAAGGGCTACAAATAGTATTAGTAGATTAGTAGTGCCCTATAGATGTGTAACAATTTCAACAGATATAGACAATTATCTATAGATTTTCGAAATGGAAACTTGAATACAGTAGAATAAATTCATATTTATACTTGTCACTTTTTTAAACTGGTCGTTTATGGGATCTAAAAGCTTATTTCAAAACTTACTACGTTCGGCTAATCCACGACATCTACCCTTGATACAAAAGAGTCCGCCCTTGATCAGTAGCACTCAGATGCTAAAAGAGTAACTTTTATAATCTAAAATATGTTATATGACAATAAATAACTTAAGAATGCCTAAACTTTAGCCAAAAACGATCAGACGCAGACTTCGAAGAGCTGTCGCCAACCTTCCTGTCGCTGAACATTCGCGACGAAAAAGCGGCCAAAGACTTTGTGGATAGGCTTTACCCGAACGAACGGAAGATGATATTCGATATAATTCAGCGGAGAAGAGCAAATCAGTACAAGACGGCCGAACAACAAAACAAGGAGAAGCTAAAGGAAGTGCACCATGAGGAACTAGTCGGTATCTGGTGGATGACCTACACGCCCTACTTCTTATACGGCTTCATTGACAACACAGCCATGATCGTCGCCGGAGAATCCTTCGATTTGTAAGTTTAGCCAGTTCTACATTTAGTTTTACTTTGCCCATGTTGTTTATATTATAGTACATTAGTTTTTAATCTTATATTATCTATAACTTTATATTATACCAATTTTTATTTTAATTTATTGCATTTTAGAACAGTAGGCCAAGCCATGGGAGTATCTGTAATGGCTGGAGCAGCTTGTGGTAATATTGTGTCTAATTTGATTGGGATATACTTAATACACTATGTTGAGATGGGCGTCGCACAAGTTGTTGTGTAAGTGAAACATCATTTTTCACGTTTTAGGTATTTTTCATATACAACCGTTCGTAAAAGTTATAACTACAAAAATCTAACATTACTTACATTTTCAGAAGCCCAAACCTACAACCAGGCCAAGAAAACTTGTGGCCGGTGCGATTTGTGAAAAACCTCGCTAGACTGACAGGAATTTTCTCCGGATGTATATTAGGAATGTTTCCACTGTTATTCTACACAAACGAACGACAAGACGATATTGACAATGACCAATCGCTCGAACGAAACGGTAATTTGAATGATGTGTTAGGAAAAAGAAAGACAAAGAGCGTGATCTCGTGATGTAGTGGTTATCACATCTGTCTAACATACAGAAGGCCGGCGGTTCGAGCCCGCCCGAGATCAAAACATTTTTTGCCATTTTTCTTATTTTGACGAAAAAGTTTTTAGGTATACCGATTATTATTGTTTAGTTTGTTATTTTATTGTATAATATTAATATTTCTTGTCCTTATTATTACTTTACGAATGCTTATAATAACATAGGTTTATATTTTTTGTTGTTGTTATTGTTGCTTTCCGGTTTCAGAAAACGAATTCCGACACGACTGGCTATCTGAAGTGTGTTTGGCTCTCAACCAACCTGTCATCTACGATGGTATGCAACACGACTTTGATGTAACAAGCGCGACCGCAGAGGAAGCCACAGAAATCGGTGAAGGGACTCCAGAAGGCGACGATCCCAGATTCTACGAAAAAATCATTTTAAACGAGAAAGAAGGTGGAGCGACTCCCAGTAAACTCGAGTATTAGATCTGAATAAACGTTTGACCCACGAGATTCCCCCGTCGATAACCATCTTTTAGGTGTCTTCGCCTATTTTTAGGTAATAAAACAGCCTAAAACAGGTTTTTATCGCCTAATTGTCTCCAGAATGGTGGAATTGAACGAGAAACAGAAGAAGATTCTCGGATCCTGGACTCTCGAGAGTGGAAATGGTCCTCAATTCGATGCTTACCTCCAGGTATGTTAATATAGGTTGTTGTTCATGGTTTAGGAAGTCGGAATCCCAGTTTTCATGCGGATGATTGCCAATTCCACCTCTCCGATCGTTCATGTTACCTTAGATGGGGAAGAATGGACTATTAAAATGGAATCCACATTCAAATCAGACCAATGGCAATTCAAATTGGGCGAAAAATTCGTTCAAAAAACTGTCGATGGCAGAGAATTCTGGTAAGGATGACATGTTTTCTAGAAAGTGACCGGTTTTTTGAAATTTTTCCAACAAAGAGGCCAGTTGAGGAATTATCAAGTTTAAAAGACGCTTTCTGACACCGTGAAGGAAGGTGTGCCCTAGAAATTTACCCCCTGTTTTTATTTGATAAATAGATGACTAGAACCGTTCTTAGGCACATGGTAAAGCGATTTTGGCTAAAATGCCGTTTTGGCATTTTTATGTCACTTTTTGACATAAAACAGTTTAAATTTTGTAAAAATCCAAAAATGCTTCAAAAGCTTTGGAAATGTGCATGCATACGTTTTCGACCATGCTGAACAAAATTGTAATTGAAAATTTTTTTCTATTGTTACCGTAACCTACCGTAATCCAATCGGTCGGTTATAAAAGTGCAAATATCTAAAAATTTAGCACGGATCTTCATGGACAACTTTTACATATTCAAAATCCACATCTAACAGATATTGATAGACTATACGTTCACTTCTAGGGCTGCGTATTTTGGGGATTTTTGGCCATTTAAAAAATTACCGTATCTTACGGTCAAAATATTTAAAAATCATAACAGCGTTTGTACTGCTGTGAATAGTGTCAAATTTGGCATGGTTATGTTTTTGAATCTTCTAAACAAAATCATAATTAAAAATTTTTTTCTATTGTTACCGTAACCTACCGTAATCCGACCGGTCGGTTATAAAAGTGCAAATATCGAACAACTTAGTGAATTACATATCAAATTGTAAAACAAGTATAAATTTTTTATAACTTTAGTAATAATGCCAATGTTTAAAACATGTTATAAAACATGAAAGGTTCTGACTAAACGTTTTAGCTATAATTATTGTTTACTACTGTAACCTTATTAAAAACTATAAAACTTTTTTTTGCTGCTACTGTTACAATTTTAACTGATTTTATACCTTCAACTTATTTTTAACAGTAGTAAATGTTCGATATTTGCACTTTTATAACCGACCGGTTGGATTACGGTAGTTTACGGTAATCCTAGAAAAAAATTTTCAATTACAATTTTGTTCAGCATAGTCGAAAACGTATGCATGCACACTTCCAAAGCTTTTGAAGCATTTTTGGATTTTTACAAAATTTAAACTGTTTTATGTCAAAAAGTGACATAAAAATGCCAAAACGGCATTTTAGCCAAAATCGCTTTACCATGTGTCTTAGAACGGTCCTAGTCATCGATTTATGAAATAAAAACAGGGGGTACATTTCTAGGGCACACGGCCGTTTCAGGATGCTTCATGGTCTCAGAAATCGTCTTTTAAATTATTGCTTGAAAAGTGAGAAAATATTGCTTTAAAGTTTTAAATATGATGTTAGAGTAATTTTAGCTGGCTAATATTCAAATTTTGTTCTGTTCAGGTGTGTAGTAGAACTGACAGAAGATGGCAAGATAATCGAGCGTCAGTCGAACGTCGAAGGCTCGACCAGTGTTCCGTCGACTATTACTCGGTGGGTCGATGACAATGACAAGATGCACGCTGTGTCACAAGCCAATAATGTTACTTGTGAGAGGATCTTTGTCCGAGTTTAATTCAGTGAAGTTCAACATGTTTTACAACAAGAATTATGCAAAATATATCTTTATTAAAACAATATTTGTTAAATAAACAAGGAATATGCAAATCACAACAATATGCAAGAGATATGCTTTGAGATTGTAATCAACAGGTCGGTTAGAAGTGTAGTATCGAGACAATATTAGTGTAATATCATAAAATATATTAGTAAACAATAGTAAGTTTAGCTATAACATCTTCAAGACAAGGCAATATTAAATCAAACACATCAGTTATCTTAATATTTAGTAAAATAATTAGTACAAGTGTAATAACATGAAAATTGTTTCAAGAATTGAGATATTCAGTCCAATGTTAACACCGTTAGTCTTGTATTGTGACATTAGCAAGTAGAGTCATTTGGTACCTCTTCCACCTTTCTGACAGAGAGTAGGCCACACTCCTCTGTCCCCAATATCGGGTTGATGTCCTTCATCTTGTAATCGTTGGCTGGATCCCACGAGTGTTCGGCCCATCTAGCTGGCTGTCCTCGGCTTAAAACGCCAAAGACAAGTGCTCCAAGGACTAAGAGTGCTGACAGTACTATCATACTCAGACGCCAGAACTTGACTTCACTAAAAATATAACAATACAAATTTTTAATTTTCAAAATTATAAAATAAAAGATTGTAATTTAAAGTGATAACTTATTAGCTTAAAATGACAACTTACTTGTTAACAGTCAGAAGAAGTACCATCGATGGTACTATAGTCAGCGCCAGTCCTATTGGTACTTGGAATAAGGATATAATGTACTGAGTGAAAAAGCGGCCATAAATTACAGTATGATACAAAAAGCCGAGAGAAGTGAACCCTAAGGGCATGATTGAGACCATTAGCAACCATTTACTGCTGAAAGAGATTAAAGTTATTATAAAAGTGAGTAAGATAATGTTATTATTTCTTATAAAAGTGAATAATACTAATTTTAACATAAGTATTATATGTAAAAACAATATAATGCTAGCCTAAATAGTTAATAAAGTAATTTACTTGTAAGCAAAGTGTTCGTTCGGAGGTACGGCAGCCAGTACGAACAGGAAGACGGCTGTCACAACAAAGGCGAACGAGTTGAAGAAGTTGGCCTTCAGTTTGGAAGAGCATCCACTCAGAAGCTTGTCGAAGATCACCGAGAACAGATGGACAAACGTCTAAAATCAACAATAATCAGATATGATGTTACAGTAGACTATTAAACAACAAAAAAATCATCAAAATATTTCGAATACCCTTCGTATTGTAACAACCTACAGGAGCCAAGAAGGTGACAGAAGTCAGTGAACACAACTTTTCGAATTTTAAAACTTTCAAAAAGTATATCGGCAAGAAAGTGGCAAAGAACACAACAGCACTGAAATATGCAAATGTCGCCACCAGCACCGACCAGGTACTGTAACTTTTGAGCAAAAGTCGAGTTACGTTAGCCTTCAGAAGTCTGTTCTGCTGCTGAAAATACAAACATCAGCTCTCTTAATCCAATTTAAGTATATATATTCCATTATAACATTAAATGACAGGACCACACAACATAAAAACATGCATACTGTAGATTGTGTATCCACAGTAACGCTTACCTGAGCTTTTCCAGTCAGAATCCGGTTCAGTTCGATGCCGTTGACCCATCTGTGGTCTTGAGGATCGTCACGGTAAAACAGAATCCACAGCAAAGCGACGATGAAGGTAGAAGCCGAGAAGAAGTAATGTAAGAGACCAATATGGTCGTTGGATCCATTTAGAATTCTGATGGTGAGAAGCCAGTAGATTCCGGGTGAAAACTAAAACAATATTGTCAAATATACGTCTCCTTATAACCACAATCTACTGTAACACTATAAAGTACAAAACGTTTAGGTAAAACAGCATAAAAGGCTTACTTTACATTAGTTCAAATACTATATTATGCTACATAACATGTACATATAAACATACCAATATAGCTCCAAACGAGATGCTGACAAACAGTAGTTGTTCCTTTAACGTGGCCCAATTAGCAGCATTTCGGCCGATGACTGACAACGTTGCTGCACAAGTTGCTCCTTGGATCAACCGTAAGGCGATTACCATCCAAATACCTAAATATATATGACGTTACAACAACAGTTAAACCTTGTGTGTCTAACAAAACATGTTAATAATAAATTACTCAAACCATACCTGAATGTAGCAAAGATGGTTGTAACAGCAATAGCAGTGTTGACGCTAACAAACAGAATCCGATGATGACTCTTGATCCTTGATATTTGAAGAGTAATGTCAATGGCCAGAAAGCTATCAGCATTCCCAATCCTGGAGCACTGAACAGTAGCATTTCTGTAGCCAGCTCCAACCAGTCACGGTCAAACAGTCCAGAATCTTCAGAATTCTTGGCACCATCGTGCAGCGCTTCAGAATCAGAAGTCTTCAAACCATCGTTACTTGTTCGGTCATCCTCAACTCCAATCAAGACAGATTTCCTTGAATCCACAACTTCTGTAGGCTTCGGAGTCTCACGTTTACTCGTCACAACTGTAGAAGTTGCTACAGTAGTTGTAGTAGCCTCCGTAGTGGTAACTGTACTAGAAACTGTAGTTTGTACTGCTGGATTCGTGAGTATCGTTGGCTGTCGGTTTCTGCTTTTGTACGGTCTTCTGGTCCTCCTGGTATCCGGCTTCTCCGTGGCTTCTGTAGCCAGGAATCCGGATTTGTTCTCCAGAGGGTGAGCTGTAATCAGTTTACTGTAATCTTTAATCTATTAACTTTCGTATGTTTTCATTTCTTTGAAGTATACACTTCAATATTGAATTTCAAGTCATTTTGTAGCCTTGTCAACTTGTAGTAGATCGTGTTACCGTGCACACTTGCCACTTTTACTTGTAATTTACAGCGTGACACATGTTTGTAGTGTAGATTATTAAAAGTGATGTTTGGTGCACACGTTCCTCTCACGTTTTCTCAATTTCTTTCAAAAGTTTGCTCTTTGGAACGTTAAAGTGAGCTGTGTTTACTTGTTATGTTCGGAGCCGACTTCTTTACTCTCCTATGGTTATGACAAGTCGGGATGACAAAGAATAACAATTAGGCCCCGAAAGGTGTTCAAATAAGAAAGGTAGTTGAAATAGGCTCCAAAATATTTACTTGGCCTTTTGATGGGACATATCAAGCTTTCAACATTTAAACCTACTTTAATATGCTTCAAAGTTATTTTGTAATCTTTAACTCATATTTTTACTTTATGACTTTGAACTTGTACTACTTTCAGCTTTACTTTGTTTCAAATGATTTAAAATTTACCAGTAGTGCCTTTCTCCCATCGTGCATTGTTCTGTAGCTCTCGCTTCGTGCGTTCGGCAGTCAAATTTCCGGCTGAAACGAAATGGACGGATATTAATAGTTTGGGCCTATGGGCATTAGACTTTCATGAAACAAATCCGCGCACCTTACCCCCTCGCCTGGGTGGTAGGGGCGGGCAGAAGCAGTCAAGGACACCACCACAAGGCCTACGGAACGCTGCTGAGTTGTTTTCGTAAACAATCCCTCCCAGTCCAGTCACCCCCCCCTTCCACTCAAGAACAAGATGAAATCCAATGTTGTTTTCACTCTGCCTCATAAACTGAATTGCCGCTCTCAAAATCCCCCTTAGGTCTAAAACAATATTGTTTCTCGCTAATTGTCTTCGGGACTTCCGACGGCTCTCAACTTCGACTTTTGGCCTACTGTAACCTAATTTTTGGGCTAATTTCGTTTGAAAAGTAATGCCAATAGTAATCTCTTTTTGCTAGGTTGTGTACATGGTCGTATGTTAACGTTGGGGAACGTATGTTAGGGGGAAGCATATGTTGTGTTTGTTTGATCAAAAATTAAGAAATATGTTTTGAAACGAGACTTTGAAACATTATTTGGTAACTTTTGGCTGTCTGAACATTATCTATAAATATGTTGACCACCTATTGTTGATATCATAAATTGTAATGTTTTGTCAACTTGAATTAGTGTCATTTCTCAATAACAAGCCTTTCCATGTTCAAGATACGAATGCTGTTCGAATCGTAGCCATTACTGTGACACACACAATAACCCTATTTTTGTTTTGATTCACAAAATGTGGTGTTCACAAGTCTTGTTTACTTTAAATACCCTGTTATTTTCGTTTACCGAGTATTCTGCGGTTTTGAAACTAGGCCAAAGCGGCGAGAAGGGGACTCGGCGGATGATTAGCCAAAGGCTTATTTTTATAGTGGGAATGCTGTCTTCGTGGTAGGAGGGCTTATATCTATATAAGGAAGTCTGACGTTCATAGCGAAATTCTTATGTTATGTCAATAAAGCCTAATACCATGTTTACCATAGATGAATTACTGTTTGTCAACTATTTAACACATATGAAAGACCTAATTCTCTAGTTTTTAATCTGATAATTGTGCCTATTACAACGTTTTTGGGAAAATCTGTTATGATTAGTGCTCTGTAACCGAATTCTTCACTATGCTCCCAAAAATGACACATAAAGCTGAATAAAAAAAGATAAGAGTAGTTACAATATTATTGTATGATATTAACCTACGTTCCTCTTTCTTTTTATAAAAACATATTTTTAGCTTAGAAACTCGGCTAAAGGTTTCTATTATATTAACTAACACGCGCTTCAACTATATTTAGTTCTGTCCATAATACGTAAAGTTAAAGCCAATTAAAAACCTTATTCTCTGTACCTTAAGTTAGCCTAAGCCTCCCGATTTCTATTGAAGCCAAGTCTTTTTAATTTAAGCCAATATGCAAATGCTTTCTTTTCCCAAACCAAATCCTTTCAAATCCTGACCTTGGCTGACTCAACCACTATGAATCATCAGGTTAACCAAAAAACAGCTAATCTTTGAAACCTCGGCATTACTCGTTAAAGCCACTTTGTTAGTTGTTTACAACAAATCCTTCGAGAAAGCGCGGCAATTATACTCTTTGCGTGTTATAAACAATACTTCGAATAACACTCTCGTGAATCATACATTAAGCAGCAGTATGGATTATACATGTTGGCTTATGAATATTGTGATCACTGTTATGACCTTTTAATGCCTTACTTTGTTGTTTAAAAGCTCAATCTCATATTGTTTAAGCCATACACTTAACTTTACTGCTCGCCATTTTACTACAAACTCGCGAGTATATATTGCCACTTCCCTCCATAACCTACTCACACAAACCTAAACCAGTACTATTTAGAATCAAAATGCTGCGATACTGTCTAGTGATGTTCCTCATCCCCCTGAGCACTTCTGCCATCAAATGCTACTTCGAGAGCGATCCCCTGACCTCAGTAGCCAAAGCCCTCGAGAATGGCCCCACTGATGCTAAAGAGTACGAATGTCCAGCAGCTGACAAATACTGTATCTACTTCGAAGGGAACGTGGAGTTGAAAGGCGAGAACCAGACTTTCAGCGTGAAGTCATGTCAAAGTGACATCGCCTACTACCTGGGACCAATCGGAGAGAAAATCGGCCAGAAAATTGAAGCCGAATGCAAGGTATGTTACGGTAAAATGCTTTAATACAGTGTTATCTCTACTTGATTACTCATTTAAAAACTACCTCAAACTATAGTATCAATACATTTGCTGCTGAATAGACAAAACATATCATAACATTAACATACGATCATTACAGGAAGCTGGAGTAAAAAGAGACAAAATTGGTCCTATTTCGTACTACTTTAACTGCTGTACCGACCTTGACTGCAAATTGGTAAGTCACCAAGGCTAATCATACACACTACTTTAAGTCTCACCCAAGTATCAAAAATCTACCCCAAGTTAAGTTTTTACCCCTCCCTAAAAACAACGCCCAATACCATAAGTTAACCTCCAAAAGCCACTATCACCTAAAAAATGAGTGAAACCCCTTAGTTACATAACCTATGTTAACTTTCAGAACTCAGCTATGTCACTTTCCACGTCCGGGCTTACGTTGATGACCTTATGTATGGCCGTTGCTGCCAAATGGCTCTTCTAAATACTGCTCAACCCGTCCTATCGTTGTTATCTAATTAACTATACAACAATCTCTTAAGTTTCGCTTTCCATAATTAATTTTTGTACAGGATTTGCTTCAATAAATAATTTTTATTGTATCAGCATCTACTATGTGCATCCTATAATACTTGTCGTACTATATACTATATGTATCCTACGAGACTTGTCGTATTCAGAAGAAGCGACAGTTAAAAGTTATATTGTCCTCAAGACAACTAATCCTTGGCCTAATTAGATTCCCCAAAAGTAATAAGCTGAGAAAGTAACAAAGACCCACACATAACAACCATAAGCACAGTAAAACTCAAAAGTAATGCCATAACTCACTTTGGAACCGTTGAGGCAGCACAACCAAATCCTTCGGATATACGACCAGTAGATTGAACAAGAACAAGTTGCCGTACAAGTGCACTACTGCCAGTACCACCAGTCCCAACGCCCAATGTCTGACCATGATTGAAGGTACTGTAAGTTTGGTACGAGTCTTTACTAAACGAGCTTTCTTGGGCGTAACGACCGGTCGATTGTAGACATCACCTTCACTGTCACTGTCGCCGACGCGAGGCTTCAAGAAGTATCTAGGCCTAAAACGATAACAACGTTAAGAGAATAACTAACCTTGAAGACTCCATTTTTGGAAAACGACCAGTCAATTCGACACAATATTACTCACATTTTTAAAATCAACAATTCGAAAAATACTAAAATTGTCGATCTAATACATTATGCGTATAATAACATTGTCAAACGAGTTAAAACCAAAAAAGATTTAAAATAAAATATTCAAAAAGCTTAATTTGCAATTCTTCACTTCAAACCTAAAACAACATAATTGTGGCAAAAGTTATCCAGCATTCCTCTGATGACTCATTAAACTAAAACAATGTCCTGACTCACGGCAGAAACAGATAAGTCTTAAACCTTTTAAGACAAGTACATATACAAAAAAGAGGGCTTTAAACAAAAATTCTGTTCGAATCGCTCTCTCTTTACTGTCTGTCGCTCTCCTCTCTGCCAATACTCTCGCGCGCCCTCTCAAATCAAGGAAATGCGCGGGGAAATGAAACAATGACATTTGCATATGATATGTTACAAAAATGTTACAAAACTATCAAAGTGTTATCACCATCCCATTAAAAAGATATTACAATAACAGTTCAGGCTGTAGCTAACATAAACTGTTGTGGCGATCTACAAAAACAGTCAGTTCCAAAAAACGTACAGAAGACACTGCTATTGATAAGGAAACCGACCCTCAAGCATTGATTAGACAAAAAACCAAAAATCGATTTTTGATTTTATTATAACGTCGCACCTCTTCCCTCCCTTAAGCAGCTCGGACTAGTTATCTCATTAAGGTAGTACCACCTTAATTTAAGCTCTTAGATCAAAGTAATATTATTTTCTCACCTGTCATACCCAATCTTGTGTTGTATGACAATTTTTCTGATCTAAATCATCTCGTTAGTCTTTACAGATCATTATTAGCTAGACTAATAACCGTGTTAAAATCTGTCATTGCTAGCTGATATAACTGATCTTTTTCAGGTTACTTAATCACAATGGGATCGTTGTACCGTTCCGAACTGATGTCGCTGTGTCAGCTGTTCCTGCAGACTGACGCTGCCTTCATTTCAGTAGCACAACTTGGTGAACTGGGCATCGTACAGTTCAAAGATGTGAGTTTTTAGTCAAATCTGATATTATAATACACAAAAGAGCCTTAAAACGTTTTTTTTATTATAACATCAGCTTTTCTTTGTACTATAACATCATCGTACAACCAAGTGTTTCTTTTAATTCTATAAAGATGATTATAGTAGAATATCGCCTTTACTGAATAACGATTTAACATTAAATTAATGTAATTTTAGTTGAACGAAAAAGTGTCTTCGTACAGTAAAAAGTTTGTAAACGAAGTACGACGATGTGATGAGATGGAACGACAAACAAGTAAGCCACCTTTCACAACAATATATATTGAATACATCTATGTACCACAATATGTATGAACTAATTACTTTGAAGTAGTATACTGTAATTATTTTCAGAAGTAATTGAAAGCGATATCTTATCAGCCAACATCTACATTCCTGACGCCAGAGACAAAATCCCGGCCCCACTACCTCGTGACATGAACGAGCTTGAAGTAAATTTACATCTCTTTCAATCCTAGTGGCTTATGTTCCGTATATTCAAAGCACCTCAGAGATATTATACTTCTACATAATTTTTAACCACAAAAATTGTTCAACTGTTACTTAATTAAAAACTTTCAGAGAAGCTTCGAAAAGTTGGGTGAAGAGCTAGCCCAAATTAAAAACTCGACCAACAATCTGAAGACGAACTATCTTCGACTAGACAACAACAGGAATGTCTTGAGGAAGGTCCAGATTCTGTTAGACGAAGTAAGTCGAAATAATCTTCTAAAATAAACCCCTTTTCTAAACATTTCACTAAATAAGCTCTTTTTAACCGTTTAAAGTCAATTTAGTTACAAAAAATATTTAAAAAATGCTATAACTAAACTCCTTTGACCAATATAGAGATTAATTCAAACATAGTATTACCTTCGTTTAGGGCCAGAAGAACCAAGCTCGTCAGTCGATCCTGGACGCTCAAGGACATGGCCCAATCTTGTCCAATGGTCATATCGGTCAAGAGATTTCAAGAGAAACCGGAGACCTCAAGTTGGTTTTTGATTGCAATTACATACGTAATATAAACACATTCATATATATATTAACATAAATGAAATGTGGGATACAGTAGATTTAAAAAAGTTACAGATTCATAGCTGGAGTGATTCGCCGTGACCGTGTAGCCGCTTTCGAACGAGTTTTATGGAGAATGTGCCACGGTAAAGTGTACATTAGAACATTGGACGTAGAACCGGAAGAGAATGCTCCATTTGTAAGTGCAATAACCTTACTAATTAGTATAGAATAGCAAACTAACTTATAACCTTAAGAAGTAAGCGAGTTCATACCTTGTTAACATACCAGCAAGATATCACACTACTTTAAGAAGGAAGACGTGAAGTACGCGGTGTTCTTGATCTTCTTCTCCGGAGACAAACTGAGAGAAAAGGTACTCAAAGTCAGCGATGGATTCAAGGCCATGGTGGTCGACAACTGTCCCGATTCCTCTGAACAACGAAAGAAACTACTGGTCGAAACAGAAGTTAGACTTCAGGATCTGAACACGGTAATCTACAAGACTTTGGAACACAGAGAAAGAGTTCTACACGCAGCTGCTCTTAACATCAGAACTTGGGAGATCCAGGTAAGACTCTTCTGATCATTTTTGGTTTTTAGGTAAAAAATTTGAAAAAAGCATTATTTTAGGTAACAAGTGTAAAAAAACATAATTTTAGGTATTAAAACTAAAAGCTGTGTTCCACACTTTGAATAAGTTCAATATTGACGTTACTGAAAAGTGTTTGATCGCCGAATGTTGGATCCCGAACCAAGATATTCAACATGTCAGGGCTTCCTTACAGTACGCTACGGTAAGTTATCCAGAAAATTTAAAAAATACCACTCACAATCTTAAAAACTATGAAAATAGGTAAAAGTACAAAAAACTCACGTTGTAGGACTTGAGCGGCTCCAGTGTAGCCTCCATCTTGAACATCGTAGAGACCGAAGAGACTCCGCCCACTTACCACAAGTTGAACAAGTTTACCAAAGTATTCCAAGGCATCGTAGACTCTTATGGTATCTGTAACTACCGAGAGATCAACCCAGCTCCTTGGACGATCATCTCCTTCCCATTCATCTTCGCTGTCATGTTCGGCGATGTTGGTCACGGTATGATTATGGCATTGGGTGCCATTATGTTCATCATCTTCGAAAAGAAGATTGAAGCAGCTAAAATCAAAGATGAGGTAAGTATTTACAGATTTAAAATTTTTGTTTACTTTTATTGATTTAAGACAACGAAGTGTCAAAATTGTTTTATTTGGTCAAAAAATATTTTTTACAAATTATTGAAGTAAAATTAAATAAGACATGAATTTAGATCTTCAACACCTTTTATGGCGGGCGTTATGTGATCTTATTGATGGGAATATTCGCCATCTACACTGGATCCATCTACAACGACAGTTTCTCTCGGTCGATCAATGCTTTTGGCAGTGGATGGTCGAATCCTCTCAGGTAAGAAAAGCAATATCTGCTTATGCAAAGTTTATGAAGTATAAAGTATACTTATAGTATATTAATAAAACTTAATATTTGTGTATGAACTGTAACTTTATATTTCAGCAAAGACAAGATTAGTCCTTTTCTCTTGAACAAAGTTATTAAAAACGAAGAAACATACGAGATAGCACCAGAAACTTCTTTCCAAGGAGAACCTTACATCTGGGGTGTGGATCCCATCTGGAATGTGGCCGAGAACAAGCTCAACTTCTTGAATCCCATGAAGATGAAAGGATCTGTCATTTTGGGTATCTCTCAGATGTTGTTTGGACTGGTTCTGTCTTTGCGCAACTATCTGTAAGTTTAAATGGAGAAAGTTTAAGTGAAATTTTAATTAAAAATAACTTTTTTCTAGCTGAATATTGATATCTAAAACTAATATTTATTTATTTATTTACTTTACATTCTTCAAGCGTCTATAATTACAATTCGAGAGATATAGATTAGATTAGTAGTTTGATGCCGTAAATTGTAACGTACTGTGCTGATGTGCAAGGATGTCCAAGGTTCAGATGAAGACCAACGGAGCTATCCTTGAGTCTGACGTTTCCCATAATTGGGCCTCTCCCCGAAAATGTAAAACATATTTTTAGGCACCAGAAGTCGATGATCGACGTCCTTTTCGTGTTCATCCCTCAGCTCTTGTTCCTTTCCCTCATCTTCATCTACTTGTGTATCCAAATCGTCATTAAATGGATCTCCTTCCCAGCTACAGCAGCCATGATCTTCGGCCAAGTGTACCCGGGTTCCCACTGCGCTCCGTCTTTGTTGATCGGGTTGATTAACATGTTCATGATGAAACAATTAGGTCCCGGGTTCGTGACAAACACTGAACTTCTTCCAAAGGGCGTGGATTACGACGAGTATGCCCAATGTTCTGTCAGACAATGGTACCCAGGACAAGCTGTTCTGGAATCCGTCTTCTTGGTGATCGCTGTTATCTGTATCCCAATCATGTTGTTCGTCAAGCCTTTTCTGTTGAGGAGGAAGGTTCAGAATGGAGAGAAGGTTGTAGCTCATCACGGCGGAGGCGATGACCATGGAGAGTTCAACTTTGGGGATGTTATGGTCTATCAAGCCATTCATACTATCGAGTTTGCCTTGGGATGCATCTCTCATACTGCTTCGTATCTTCGATTGTGGGCTTTGTCATTGGCTCATGCACGTAAGTTTTTCATTACTCAACGCTAATTTGACTGCAGTATGCATAAGGTTCATAGAAATATATTTACAGAGTTATCCGATGTTTTGTGGACCATGTTGTTGAACATGGGACTGACAACCGGTGGTATTGTGGGTATAGTAATGACTGCCGTTATCTTCTTCATGTTCGCCGTGCTCTCAGTCTCAATTCTGGTGTTAATGGAAGGTCTCTCAGCCTTCTTACACGCTCTCCGGCTTCATTGGGTAGAGTTCCAGAGTAAATTCTACGGTGGTAATGGCATACCATTCGAGCCCTTCTCTTTCCACCATTTGATTCGAGTACATGAAGGCCTCGAAAACTAGTACACGACGATTAGAATTTATATTTTTTGCATTTTGTATACTGTAATATCCAATTTTAAGTATAAACTATAATATGTTACCTGTTCTTTACACTAAACTATTATCTTTGAGTCCGAAATTTCTTAAAATCGCTTTATTTTGAAGTATTTGTTCAAAATTCATATTTAATTACCACTAGTACCTTCACAGAACGATATTCGAATGAATTTATTCTCAAATATAAATCTGTTAACTATAATATTAGATTTAGACACTCAGCACGAGTGTGAAAGAAGACGGCGGAGGTACACAAATGTTTGGTTTGGAAGTACAATTATGTTATGCGGATATAAGCTCGACCGGATACTGTACAGAAGCGAGCACGAACCTCGTAGATTATTATTAGACATCTAGTTAGGGGGAAACCACATGAAAGTCGAGCTCGCGACTAGCCAGAGGGGTGATTGAAGGTGGGGAACTCGAGAAACAGGTGGAAGAATGCCCTGAGGAGTCGGATCCGTTTGAAGGCCGTTTCAACATTCGCCGAAGCCGTTGTATCTCGTCGTTGGCTCGTTCGAGTTCCGTCGATAACATCGATTGTCTGAAAAGCGGTCGTAAACAATATGGAAGTTTAAAATGTCGTAAACTCAGTGTTAATCGTAATTTGTGACCTTGAATTACAAAAAATATTGTTTTAGTTTAGTTTTTACCAAAGTCATGAAATGGATTCTATTTTTGGTAAAAAATCTATTATTTTTGTGACATTTCGTCTCAAACCTGCAAACTGATTTTTGTTTTAGAAAATATTTCGTTTTTTTTGATAAAACGAAACTTGACTTCAAAAAACTAAACTCACCTCTGCTTGAGCTTCTTGATGTCAGTTTTACAAGTGACATTTTGTTGTAGTAGGTCGCTCTTTTCAGTCTTCAACCGATCCATGCTCACGATCAACTCTTCGAGTCGCTTCTGATCTTCTTGCTCGAGACAAAACGTGCAAACTGATCGATTTGACGAGGAGGAGTTATGTTGAGGATGATGGTGATGGAGCATTCCGAGGTGAGCGGTGTGCATGTCAGTCGACGACATGCTTTCCATGCCAGTGTCAGAATCGTGCTCTTCCATGTGATCTTCGTGTTCGAAGCTGGAGTATTCTTCCCAGTCAGTGCTTCCGTTCGGAGAGATTCTGAAATGGTTAATTTAGGGAGTGATATTTTAGGTTTCTTTAGTATTTTTAGTTTGGCTTGTTTTTCATTTAGGTACTGTACAGGGACGTCGTTTGGGGGGGGTGGTTCGGGGTGACTCCCCCCAGAGCCGATCCGAAAAAAAATCCACAGGACCTGTACGTGAAAAAAACGAAAAAAAAAATTTTCGAAAAATCGGTCCACAGGTAGCTGCTACCTGTGGACCAAAAAAATTTTTTTTCCCCCCCAGAGAAAAACCGTAGCGACGTCCCTGGTACTGTAAGTTATTCTATAGTTTCTGTATTTAAAAAAATCTTTAACTGAGTGTTTTGCCTAGGTTTTGTTATATTATAGTAGGTTAGCCGCTTACTTTTGTTGATATGTCGGTTGAACCCTTAAACCGGTTGGAAAGGAATTTTCCCCTGAGGCGGTGGAGTGATTCCTCGTCACCATGGCCTTTCCTGCTGCTGATTGTTTGGAGACTGACCCTTTATGTTGAGTTACGTCTTCAAAAGTGTCGTTCATCATGGCTAGCGATGGAGATGCTACCGTCTTTCTTCTGACAAAGTTGGAGGAGCCAGATGACGATGGAGATTTTCTTTGTGCCGAGAACGACGTAGAGCCATTATTGGCGCGAGAGATCGCCGGAGATGATATATGTTCTCCTAAGGCGGCAGCTGACAGCCGGGTGCTGCCGTGAACAGCTCCCATTGCGGTGACATCTTGTGAAACAGACCGACTACGACCACTGAAGGCCTTCTTGACTGAACTGAAGAGACCTGTTGAGCTGGTGGTGGAAGCTTGGGGATCTGCTGATTCTAAGAACGCCATTCCGTAGAACTGAGCACGTTCTACTAGATTCGAGTGTAGTCCGTCCAGAAGAGATACTCGAGTTCGTTCGGCCAATTTGGCAAACTTGTCGGCCTTGTAGGCAGCGTTCTCGGCGTTGATAAGCTTTGTCAATAGGAAGTTTCTGAAGTCGAGACCCTTCCTGAAGATGGAGGGGGCTGGCAGGGTGGGGCCGAAGAATGGGACGTCGTCTCGTGCTGTCACTGACACTCGGTACTTGGGGTTGTCTGTGCCTGCATCGATGGGTTGTACAACAATATAGGCATGGAGGAAGTTGGAGGCGATGAAGTCGGGGGAGAAGGGGGTGTTTTCTTCCTGGAATACGATGGCTACAATGTCATTGCCGATGTGTCGTTTTCTTTGTAGTTGTTGTGTATCTCCGACTGTGTAGGGTAACATGGTGGACACGTGGAACATGACTTCCTTCTGTCTGAACGATGTGTAGACAGACTCTGTACCAGTCTGACCATGTTGTATGTCTAGTCCTCCACGGTAGCCTTCGAAGTCTTTGAGTTGAACTCGGTCACCCAAGACTTCGAGGAATTCGGTGAATGACTGAGTAGCATTGGCATTTCCAAACAATTCTTCTTCCGTTGTTTGTCCAAACTTTTGATAGATCACTCCTGCAAAACGTAATAATTTGTGTTTAGTGGATATAACTCTAGATATCTTATCAATAATCCATGTGGCAGAGCACAAAAACCTTAAGGATTATATTACACATGTTTTCTTGTATATTTATAATCTGTTATATTTATATTATACAAGATCAATCAAAAAGTAATAAAACTTTAAAGATGTCATAAAACATACCAAACTTGTAGGTGTCAGTGATTACATGTTCGTCGTACTTGAGAATCAGTTCAGATCCACCGGGGAACGCTACAGGCGAAAATCTTTCGGTCGATATGTCTTCACACAGTAATCTGGCCATCCGACTAGCGGAGGGTTTGTCGGCCAAGGCTGAAGCCGGCACAATCTCGTGCACGGTGCCATTCCTCGTCCTCAGGATAATTCTGAAGTGGTCTTGGGAAGAGATGGTCTCAGTACGAACGGACAGCACCAGTGGCCCCAGTTTGGGGTCTTTGGCGAAGAAGTTGTGGTGCTCGCGGCCGATGAAGTGACGTCTGTAGGAGTGGGACGTGTCGTCAGTCTCGAGCTTGAATCTGGCACAACTGTTGTTCTGTTGGGTATTCTGGAGCAGTTCCTCGTCCATGGGAATAGGACAGGAACTCACTCCATCCATCCAGTACCGACCGTTCACTGGTAGTACTATTTGAGGATACGGGCCTCGTCGGCCGAGGATCTCTCGTATTGTGTCTTTGGTACACTTTTCCTTCACATTAGAGCTGCCGTCGTTCCTCTGAAAAAATATTATGTTAAGGTTAATATTTTGTTAGTTAATATTAATTATAAGTTATTATTAACTGTTGAAGCAGAGTTATTTTTTGTTTGTCTAGGTAAATTAGAATCTTATATTCGAAATATTTTTAAATTTTGTAAACCTTGAGTAACCTTGGTAAAACTTTACGTTTTTGTCGGCTAGTTTTGCGTTCAGCGAGGAACTGCGCACGGTACACCGCTTAACGCCATTAGACGGGATTAGTATCGGGGAACTGATCGAGTTTGACATTTCCCTTTTGTCGTTCCGCTTTCGGTTTCCGAAGAACATTCCCAATAAAGAGCCGTTGGAGTTGGGGCTGGCCGAGGATAAGGATGAGAAATTAATCAAAGATCGTCGCTTCGCCTTTCCCTCCTCTCTGGCCATCTCTTTTTGATGTTGTTGTAGGGCCACTTGCGCGTCCAGCATTTTGAAAGCGGCCGCCGCCATTTGTCGACTGAATTCGATGTCATCCTCCTTCTTCTGGTCTTCTGAATCCTCTTCGTCCAACGGCAACTCGCTGATCTTGACCAGCGGAGCTGGCCGCTGGTTGGTCAGCACCATCGACATGGGGCGACGGAACTTTACAGTTGGTTGTGAGGTGTTTTGTGTCAATGCTGGATGTTTCTCTTCTTGTTTTCGACTCAGTTCATCGAACGTTTCACTCATACGCAGTCGACGTCGAGTGGCTCTTGCTGCGGCATTCATTCGAACGGATCGACCGATGACGCCATTTGGGAGTGGATATCGTTTTTCCACCCCAATTGATTCGTCGTTGGTAGCACAGAACATGGTCTGGGGTCGGATCCGGCCTTCGCCTTCTGGAGACGTAATTGATAGTGCAGGTCGAGATCGTCGTTCGAATCTCCGTACCGGAACTGATCCACCTATGGGATTATGAACCTTCTGATCGTAGACGGATGAGGCAGGACGTTGACGATCTCTTACCGACCGGTTGATTGTC
This sequence comes from Bursaphelenchus okinawaensis, assembly GCA_904066225.2. Lineage (NCBI taxonomy): Eukaryota > Metazoa > Nematoda > Chromadorea > Rhabditida > Aphelenchoididae > Bursaphelenchus > Bursaphelenchus okinawaensis. Next base: position 6,382,244 of record CAJFCW020000002.1, on the reverse strand, counting down.
TCATCTCGGTTAACGTACAAGGGTATATGTGAAGATGATGGGGTCGCGTTCTCTCTGGCACACCGAGCGATCTCTCGTGTCGGGCCGCGACGCATTTGAACACGTACAGGTGATTCGTTACCTTGGGGCTCTCGAGCCTTCAACGTCTGCGACGTCCAGGACAAGGTGCCCGCAGATGTTGAACATGTGACTGCAGTCATAGCTGACGTAACCCTCTTACATCTGTAACAAAGAAATCACCTCGATACCTCGGCCGCGTTTAAAAATTCATAGGCCACACATGTCGGGCATAGAATGGCAAAGAAACGGAACCAAAATTCTTAAAGTGGACAATTCGCGCTTACGGCGACAAATTTCTCCCCAGAGGGTTTGAAACAACAGTAAAGGAGGAGGAAGGATCAACTCCAAAGGTTTTGACAAAAAGATGAAAGTCACTGAGGCGCAAATAAAAATGACTAAGAAACGAAAAAAGATGATAACAGCTGTGAAGGGCTGATATGCCGTTCTCAGCGAAAGTGCGACCGGCTCGGGAGGGGCTCGATTAGAAACATTCCCAACAATAACAACGAGTAGCCCTGGGATAACAATATCGGGTTCTGAGTACCGCGTCTCAAATTACTGTAGTTCTGTCGCAAAACCGTCAGAACCGCACAATCAAAACAAATGGTGTGAAGCCTATCAGACCCTGATGGATGGGGCGAGTGATAAGACCCGAAACAGTCGCTACTTTTGTAACCCTTAAAGGGAGAACAGAACTGAAGATTCGGGTCAATTGTTTAGACTGCGGAACTCACAGTAGGGGGCAGTTAACGGATCGAACTTAAAAGAGCAGTTCGAAGGTGAGGGAAATAAATGTCCGGAGAGCCCTTCAAACTCCTCGTAAATCGCGCGACAAACAAGCAACCCTTTCACTGACTGAATCATGGATAATATATCCTCCTATGCAAATCCCCGGGCCCGTTTCCCAGCCGCAGATGAGGCGGAAGAGATTGACTGCATTGCATAATAATAAGGACGGTGTGTTACATAAAAAAAGGGTATAAAAAGTGGACGATGTACTGAAAAACAAAACCGGCTGGATATAATATTGTTCTCCCCACTCCAAATGGACAATGGAATCGAAGCAAATCGAGACCAACAGAGAGTGTAAGATCAAAGTCTGACTCATAATTGGAATGGAATTATGTTGGACTTGATTCAGGCCAGCTTACTAATTGAGTGACGTGTAGGCGGGGCATGGTAATTAGGGTATTTAAACGAGGAATGTTCACAATGTAAGGAAGGGTGTGAAAAACAAAGAACACTCATAACTATATGTAAAAGTTGAGTGAATATAATACAGACATCTATAACAATATCACTAGTCTATAACAATATTAATATCTAATAAGACATGTGCAAAACCATCTCATAAACCATATGTAGTACCATAAATAAAGTAATGAAGGCCGTTCATGGAAGCGACGGCCTTGGACGCTGCGACCACAGCTGGCGCCGTCCCCAGCCTCAATGAACACCTTGAACTCATCTCAACTCGATATCAACCAACCGGTTTGGAATGGCATGGTGAAAGTTGCGAGATCAAGTGGATGGAAGACTCGAGATCTCGAAAACAAAAGTGCGTTGGAGAAACCTTGAAACACCTTCTGATTCTCCGATTTCCAACGTACACAATGTTATTGTGTTACTGTTCGATAAACACAGCCGATTGATAACCAGATGCAGCGCTTAACTTTGATGGGATTTCGAAGCAATTCAAGAGCTCATTAAGTATACAATAAAGTAGCTACATCAATCGGGCAGTAATCACCACAGTAAACACTAGTGCAAAACCTGTTAGTGAGCCGTGCTCTGTCTAGGGTGAGGAGAGGGGGTAGACTTTATTGTTATCAAGAAAGTAGTGATAAAAGTGTTTTTGCGCCAATATAAGAAAGTATTTAACCCTGATTTTGTCAAAAAGTCTATAGAATCGCCTTTTTTATAACAATGTGAAGCCTTCAGTAGTTTTTCCATATAATTTTAGACCGAAATAACTAACCAACCCACCACCCCCTAATCAAAAAACACAAAGATGAATCAGGAAATCAAATCTGATAAGCATTTGAGTCATAAGGAGATCAGAGGGCACCAAATGACAAACCTAATGACAACATAACACGACGTTATCGAAAGTGCAAATCGTTAGGTATCAGTTCTAAGCTCCCCGATCATTAAATCGAAAGTTAGAAGCGATCCTGAAGGAGAAGGTAATCGATGAGATAAGCGAAAGCAGGTTAACGCCTTCAAGATGCAAACCTCTCGAATGCTTTGGATAAACACTCGCTACCTTGACGTAGGTAGGCCCATGGATACTCAGTAAACACAGGTCTAGACTGGAGTATACGAGGTTTACTTTGAGAGTATATTATGGTCAAAAAGTAAATAGAGAATTCGAAAATGGATCAATCAAGATAAAGATTCTTTTTAAAGGTTTAAATTGATTTTTACGCATTTTTGACTAATAGAATGGTTAAAAACGACTATATATGGCCATAACCAACAGTAACAGAAGATAGCTTTAAGATATTTGATAGTAAGACCGCCAAGAATAACTGTAGACCCACAGTAAATGACAGTAAACAAAAGAATCAAGTTGAAGTTAAGGAAGAGACGCCACTTGACTTTCTCTCTCAAACTTCGTTCAAACTTGTTAAAACTGGTAACAAATATTTATGTAAAGAGAGAGCGACACGACTAATAAACAAATGTACACATTCGTCGTATTCGAAATGGAAACACAAAAGCCGAATTAAAACCAAGAATTGATTAAAATTTTTGACATTACATAACAATCGGAGTAAACATTACCATGGAATTACAATATCGAGCTTTGGCCTTGGAATCACTGCGCTATGCTATATTATACTATGCTATGAACAAAGACTATGTTTCTATAGAAGATTGAAGACATGTTTCTGAAAAATGTAGCAAAATAACTACACAATGCATACTAGAGAAGATACCAATCTTTAAAAAATACACATACAACACCCCCTTCAATCAAATATACAACCCTAAAGTTTACCACACCTTCACATAGCCTTAACCTCCAAACCAATATGTTCCCGGCGTTATAATACAAACTAAGCGGTATTTGAATGGTCGGTGTGATTATTATGTATACCCAAATTAGGGCGCCAACCGACTTCAAGGAAACTCTCGGGATCAAAGCGACGTCAAGGTTGAAGTTATATTATACTATAGTAACGAGGAGGGGTCGCGTCGCAAACCAGTAATTACTTGTTGCAATTCATTAACGTATACCAAAAAACCCCAATTGTGTGATTTGTCATCAGAATTATTGCGGTAGCGCTGAATTATGCATAATGTAACTGTTGGAGGTGGCTCTGGTTATTAAGGTATGTTGGTGGGTTTTTGAGTGGATAATGTGTTATGTGTTGTGACCATTATTACTTTTTTATGTACCTTATGGGTATGATAATACCGAACTTCTTTCCATAAACTTATGAATACCTACATTTCATATCTACTACAACATATTACCTAAACCATGGTAGATGACGTACCTTTCGTCACCGAATTCCCCAAATTCCCAATAAAAACTTGTTGATTTGCACTTTACGTGGTAAATAGCCGTACAAATACATCTGATTATAATATATAAATAAACATGACTCAAAATAACTCTGCTGCAAGATATAATACTACAACATAAACAATATACTCACCATATCCGGCATTTCACATCGTTGATCGTCCAACCTCTGGCTTTGCATGTGCTCCAGAAAGTTCAAGAACTCGGCGGACTGTAAAGGTTCAAATTATATAAGTTGTGGCAGAATGCCAAATTACCCGCGAAACAAGAAATTCAAAAAAATTGTTGCAAAAAAGTATATTTTAAAGTAAAAATGAATAGTAAGCCCCCTGAATGATATTTCTAGTACCTTAACCCTCCCCCTACTATACAGTACCATGTCCCATTTACTACACTATATACACAATCTACTACCCTATATATTACTATACCCCACCTTTTGATCCTTGTAAAGCCGCGGCTGGGCGACCGGTGTGCCCTGAGGGCTCATGCTGAAGAAGGACGGCGTCTGACTCCAATCTTGAGCATACGACTGAACACTGTAGAGGTCGCAATGTGCCGATGTGCGTCTGAAAACAAGATGACACATTAAGACATTAAGTAAGTGAAGATGACATTAACTCCAGCTCTAATGCGGTAACTGGATTACAATGTGTTTAGAGCCCAAGTAAACAAGATACGGTGAGTTAGCTGTTGCAGCTTATAATGTTAAGTTTTAAATTAGTATTTTGACATTAATTTATAATATAATTTTAAAAAGACATGTTACAGTAAACTTTATAAGCACAAGTTTAAAACATAAAGAAAATTAAATTAATTAGTGTTTAGATAAGGGAGGCCCCCAGACATTTAATAATATATTATTTTAGGTATAACAAGTGAAAGATTGAGAAAGAGTAAGATGAAATTGACGTTGATGACTTTATATTAAGCATATGCTCTATTTATGTGTTTGTTTATACGTTCGAAGTAAAAGTTTTGTTTTTGTAGAGTAAATAGAGCGCCAAAGTCCTCGAGATATAATTAGCCGAGTCAACATTAATCACAATTACTGAACTTCAAACGATCGTATCTACTGTAAGATGATGCTTACTGGGGCAGTAACTATTTTACTGTATAAACAATTTTTAATTTTTAAGTTTACTATAACATAATTAACAATTTTAATAAAATCTACTTATCACTTTTACTATACTTATCAAAACATCCAGAGATCAATATAATTTGCGAAACATAGCTAATCCTACCTACAATAATATTACAAAGAAGGCCAACAAAGCAGTAAAACCTGCCATAAATCAAATATTAAAGTGTAACTTTACAGTAAAGGAATGCACGAAAAACATAAAATACGAATCGAACGTCGTCGCCTCGGGGGATGTCTTGAATAAACAATAAAAGCGATAAAGGAGTGTGGCCAGCCAAAAAACAGAGCCGATGGCAATGCAATTGGTGGGTATTGACCGCCGTAATGGGATTTGGGTTTGCCGCTTTAATCCCACCACAAACCTTGAAATAAATTTGGGCTTCGGGAAGAGAAAAGGGCATCTGAATATGATTAAATGAATCTCGCGCCTTGCGGTGGGCTGAGTGCCGTACAAGGTCGCGACTTTTAGCCCCTCTTCCGGCTGCCTCAAACTGGCGCACCGGGCATTCTAGTCTCTAATTGTCTCGCTAATTGCCTCAAGGCACGGTCGTGAGGTTTGAAACTGGGAATTCGGATGATTCAAGAAGATTCATTTCGAAGCAATTGTACTTATAAGTCATCAAAAATATATTTAAAACGTCATTAAGTTGGATAAACTAAACAAAGTCATTTTGAAAATCCTCAGAATAGTCAAATTATCAACGAAATCACTAACAATAAGCAAAACTTCAAAAAATGTAAAAAATGACAAATCAGAAGCCTACGTAAGCCCATAAACTCATGACAAAAACAAACCGACTTACTCAAAAGTGACTAAACTTACAAATTAAACACGAAACCACGCTAATATAGTAAAAGTAGGCAACCACTTTACGTATTACTACCATATGACAACTTGTTTAACCGAACTCTCGAGCTACGTCACCAGCTTACACTTCCGTTTGCCCAATTAGTCGGACAAACAGCCTTAGGGTCAGAGCGAGACTGGCTACCTGTTTTGATTGTAAAAGACTGTCGAAATGAGAAGAGCGGTCGTTACAAAGTTACTGAGCTAAGCGCCTGAGGAGCGACGTCAAGCTGGGAGCGATGCCATTATACCCAAATCTGCATCCCCCGCTGGCAGCACTAATCATAAAAGCATCGGATTCGTTTACGACTCCGGCTTCGCAGTGTAAATAAAGGCCGGAATGTAGTCATGAAGGCCTTTCACGAACGTCGTAAAACCAATAATGGGTCCCAGGTGCTGTTTATGATGTGTGACCTTTGGGATAAAGGAAGCCGGTTGTCAGGATAATGCTTAATGAGCTGAACCCCATTATGCTATTCTGGGGAGTTACACGTAGTTTCGGAAGATAGGACATAACCGGAAGACTTTAAACTATTTTAAAATCAAATTCTCAAGGAATTTAAACCCCTTGTCTCCGTAGAACTAGAAAAAGTCTAAAAAGACATGACAATACAGACATTACTCATCCATGTTTACCTAGACAACCGTCGCATGCCATCCACAATCACCTCCTTGGCACTGCGTTTGGTGTAGCGCGAGGGTCGGCGCATGATGACCCGGATACCATCGTCGTCAACTTCCTCCTCCGTCTTCAGAAGTTTCTTGGCCGAGATCTGACGCTGGACTGGACTCGTGGGCATTTCCACTTCTTCCACGGTGGAAGAATCACCACAAAAAGAGCGTTTCGCGCACCACAGCGGCCGATCGGTGTTGTGTTCGAGAGCGTGGTTCCAATCAATTCGCCTGATGAAGGCTTTTGACCCGACCCGCCCGCTCTTCCCGGCAGCCTGGCTCATTCATGGGGGGAGGGGGAGGGTGAGTTTAAGGGCCAAACGGAATTAAGAGCGTTCGATTGATAAGTGGGCTGTGGAAGGGATTAATAGTTAAAATTAAAACAATTGTTGCCTCCGGCGATAAACAACAAATTTCACTCTTTCCACTTTCATAAAGCGCGCACTGATTGAGGATATTGGATTAACAAATGCCGAAGGCAATTAGGAGGTCTAGAACATAAGCTTATGCTTAAATAAGATCAAGAAAGCTTAGACAATAAAACTAAAAATTAAAATATTAGAAATAATCAGCTTAATATTAAGAATATTTATTTTTATATAGTTTACCAAACCTAAAAGTGCAAACAGAACGATCATATTATTATAGAAAGACATAAAATTTAATAAAGAAAGATTTGTAAAACAAGATGTAACAGCCAGTAATCTTAAAAAACCCTTGATAAAAGTATTAAAAATAATTTTTTGTAGAATGCCCTAAGGCAAGACAAATAAAGTGACCGTTTGTGCAGACAACTTTATAAAAATTCAAGAGATTAGGAAGACAGAATGGCCCCGCCGAGTGTAGAAATAAAATTTGACCGGAAAAAACTTTACATTTGAGGGCGGATATGTCAGGATTCAGAAGCAGATAAGACTTTTAGATGTCTACCATCAAATGTATAGTCGTTGTCGTATGTTAGTATTATAAAACATAATATATGTAAGTATTGTTTACTTAATACTTTAATTTATAACTCTGAGTAAAAGTTTTGTTTATAACTCGTTTCATAAAATATTAAATTGTCCGAATAAGACTGAGCCAAAATTTTCAGAAGTTGGGCGCTTTGAATGGCTCATCCATATTTGGATAATCTGATAGTTAAAGTAAAGTAAACCTACTTGTTCTTGGGCACCGGCTCGGTGTCCACTCCAGAAGTGCCAGAACAGGAGCACATCCCGTAGAAGACGTAGTCCTTCCACGACCACATCCAATCCATGATTTGCTTTCCTGAATCCACCTGAACTGATACGATCTTCAGATAAATTCAGGGGAAACGTCCATCCGATTACAATAAAAAACGCTGCAAATGCGACAAATAAGGCGGCTCCTTCAAAAAACCCACGGAAAAGGTGTCAGAACGACAAAGGGAGTAAGGGAACGATCACGAAGGCCGTGCCATAAGAGTACTCGAGCAACACAAGAGTAAGATACGATGTTTGTTGAGAATGATTCAAATATCGCGAAAACAAAACCATAAAAATGCAAATTTTATGACAAATCAAGAGAGTATTGGAACACACGGTTAAACATACGAAACAAGGTACATTAATATAAAATGGTTTGAAATGATCAACAAGTCAGAGAACATCACGTTTAGCATAATATACCTCAATGTAAACAGAACAAACAAATCATTATGCTTATATAAACCTTATACATTAACAATACCTTAATAAAAATACAATATAAAACACCTTAGCTTAAGCCTAATATTAGACTAGCCCACTCATAACAAAGAAGCCCCCAATAACCTCAGAACTCGTCCGATGTTGCCCATCAGATAAACCCCCTAAAATGAGGTAAGGATTTATCCAAGATGGTGGGGATAATTCGAGAAAGCGCCGATATCGAGAGCTGATAAGCATTTAATGAAGACGGCGCAAAAAACAACACTCCACAATCCCATTGACATATTAATCATTCGCCGGCGGTGTAGAAAAAGTTCCCAAGTTTCCGGAAAAGTGGTATATATTAGGATTCACACAACCGTCGTTAGAAGCGAAAGGAAGGTGACGGAGACCTGTCCGAAGAGTTATGAACTGATAACGAGGCTTGCCTTACTCGAACAACAAATTAACATACAGTTTTTACGTTAAAAGTTAGTATTTTGGGTTTAACGGGCTTTTAAAAAATTTAAAACAAACTTTTGAAACTAAAAAATAGGGGTTAGAACTTAAAATATTGTTCTAAATATCATAACTTAACTGTAAAATTCTTTTATCGAAAAAGCAAACCTTTTAAAAATAATTAAAACTTCATTATGAAAGATAAAACGCTGATTTACTGCAAGATCAATACAAGTTAAAAAATGCAATAAAATCATAATTAAAAAAGCCACACAAGTTCAAAAAGTAATCAGCACACACCATCATAACTCTTGAGATACGAAGACAATAACCTATCATATTGCGCAATAACTGACACAATCGATGTGACATTTTTGTCATAAAAGGATGTGACAAAAAGCACTCTACTCAAAACATTCATATTACGAATACAATGTAAAGATGACTATGTACACTATAAATAGTCATCTTCAGACACCACCACATCATTATATAACCACTATTACATAATACGTTAACGTATTCATTGACACTTTCCGCCAACATGTTCTCAACGTATATTCAACCTTAACCAGTAACCCGATGTTAACTAAAAGTTTTTTGGATAGCGATCTGAGAAGACAGCCCCCCCCCCCCTACCATTACAATCGGCTTACGGTCGTTGACGGCTTTGTTTGGCGCTTAAAGCCGCTCGGCCGGGTCTCGCTTCCGCGCACCTTTCCACGCCTGTCCTCCGGCGGTCAGCACGAAAGTAAATAAGCAACTTGTTCTAATTAGCTCCGTTTTCAGAAGATATCCGAAAAACGACTGTCTCGCCTTCTGAACCCCCACTTCGAGGGCTCCACGTTCTCATGTAAATTATACATTCAGGGTTTGACACATAACCGATTAGTCATGGTGGTTTGGAAGTGGCAACAACCTCAAAAAGCATAAAAGTCGTATTTTATAAAAGGTTTACATTATCAGAAAAGAATTTTATAATTATAAAGTTGTGTACGTCTTAAAATTACATTAAACATAATAATTTAGGTATGAATAAGACCCCTCTAAACCAAAAATTCAAAGAATTTGAATTCAAATCAAAAATCGAGAAAAAATAATATTGAACTTTATATTAATAAAGCACTTGAAAAGTAATTAAAAGCTTGAAATGACAAGAAATACGTGTATCACGAGAGGCAGTTATGTGTAAGATACGTAGCCAACTTCGTACATTGTAAAATTACTGTGTAATATAACCCAAAGTTGTTTTTCGCACCTTATTGTTAACGACGGCTTACTGTACATTGATATTACGATGTATAATACCGTGATAGTATTATACAGTATTACGTACAATAAAAAACTACAGTAATCTTTAGTGAAATCCACAGTAAACTTAGAAATAAAAAACTGTGAAATATCGCTAAAAGATAATATGTCATAGTAAAAAAGTAACATGTCATGGTAAATTGCGTAAAACTCCTTTAAAACCAACTTTCAAATTGCAAACCCTTTTTTATGAAAAATGATCTTTAAGTCTTGGAGACCCAAACCACCCTCAATCCCGAATAACATGGACAATCAAAAATAACTACAATAATCCTACAATGAACTAAGAACAAAGCGCGCTGATAATCAGCTAACATAATATAGAAAACGTGAGTGATTATGACAACAAACCTCATCTTCTCGAACAATGAACTGCTTCACCTCTAACTCAAGTTGTGTGAAGGAAGGAAAAGAGGGAGCGAGTAAAGTTAACGAAGGGGTCATGTGCATAGGATAACAATCATTCCCTTTTCGTTTGATCTTGGGATAAAGCAAATAGGTGCTGAACTGCAGTTAATTACCGTGTTAACTGACTGTTTATAAAAGTAACAGAAGAAGTTACTACTCAATGTTACTATCAGTTGCAAGCCCTTGTATGAAACAAAAAACAGCCTCGAGGCATTGAAAACCGGAATCGGTTTGGTCAAGAAACGCCTTCAGATGAAGAGAAAACGAAGGTGTTGTCTTGATTTAAGACTAGCCCTCCTCTCGGCCAGTCATAAACAGCAGGACACGTCATGCCACAAAACGTTTTCTGTTAAAATTTACGACATTCAGAAAAAGAACAATCGTAAGAAACGGCTGGCAGCAAGAACAATAAAAATCGTACTTTATATCACAAATCTGCTGATAACAAACTGTTTTATTAGCCAAGCTTTCTAACATTTGTCATTTCAAAGCCTCTATTTAATGGATCAAGCTTAAAGATACCAAAACTTTTAGTACAAACCTGCCATTACTGTTATATTATAATAGCCAAAACGAAACAATTTGCAATAGTCTATAACTGGTTACTAAATAGTTACTAAATGCGGTTGTAAAAGCGAAAAGCGATCAGAGAAAGCCCACGAAACCGGCCCCACTCATAATCCTTGATCAAAACGATCATCTCAGAACTGAACATGGCTTAAGGGAACCGGAGCAGGTGGTCACTCCCGCAAAAAAACAAAACCAAAAAGTTTAAACGAAGCGAGGGTCAGTTTGGGTTGGCCGACCTTCGACTAAAATACTCAAGTTGAGTATCAAGGGGATCGCAACGCATTCGAGAGATCAGAGCAAAACAGATTCTGCTGCTTCTGAAGCACCTCACGCTCCGACCGTCGCGATTCCGTCAGAATGAGCTACATGCTAGAAGCAGACCTTCAAATTCTTGAAAATGAGCTTAAAAAAGAAGGTATAGTTTTAAAAATAAGCTAAGATTGTTATATAAACATTAAAGTATTGCTTTTGAATTAGGTTTGGCTTCAACTTTAGAAATCGTAAAATAATTTTAAAAACTTTGAATTCAACTTTGGATACCTTATGAAATGACTAAGTTGTATCCAAAAGAAAAACGAGAGTTATAACCTGTACAATGTTACTGTTAGTTGGCATTCAAGTGTCTCTCCCTTTCTCGATTGACCTTTTCCTCGATAAAAACGCAATTTCCTTTTTTACAAAAGAAAAGCAAGTTAAAACGCTGTTACTGTCAAAAAAGACTGCATTCACACATTACAATGACCCAGTTCAGATCAATTATCTTAACTCTCGCAAGGCTACACCGATTGTCAGAAACCATATCAAAGCAGAAGGAGAATATCAAAGACTTATCACAAAAAGGACCTTGAGCAAGGTTTGATTAACAGTTTAAACGCTTTACTACTTTAAAACACCAAGAATAGTGTCTAGCTACTTTGAAGGTAGGAGAATTGAAAAGATCCCTCATCAAAAACGGAGAATTATGAGAAGCGACGCCAAATGTTTTTTGAGAGATCCGAAAGCTCACGACCTGTGAAATGCCCTAAAGGGATTCGCATTTAAATCAACGTTTAGTTCGAGACTCTCGTCTTAACTGAGCGATTGAGGTCACGATAAACAAAGGCTAAGTGGACACGTCCCTTCCGCTCGTTTAATACGTAGGTAATGCAAATAAGGCACTAATAGAGAGGAACGGTTATTGTTCGTTAAAAATTTTCACTATTAAGCTTTGGTATAGTAATTATAACGAAAGTTTAAATATACAACTAATAGAGCCGAATAAAAGCTGAAATAAACACCAATTCAGAAACTCAGATATTTAGATAACAAAAAAACCAAAAACCTCAAAAAACTAAATAGATCTGTTTAAAAGAAAAATATGTATTTAAAGATCAATATGTGTCAATTTAAGCCCAAATATGCACTAATATTCAGCATTAATCTAACACGCAATAATCAGATCAAAAATTCACCGAATATCTATTCAAATCTTAATCAAGTCACTTCCCATCCTCAAACATCTTTACCTATTCCAAATTGTTGTTGTTCAAAAGAAAACATGCTCGTATCTTTGACATTGAATTTGTAATTTCTGTTTTAGATCAAATACTGTTTTATAATTAGCTTTAAAGAGTAGAAATAACAAGAATTTTACAATTTCTAAACGTATTTTTAGCTCAAATACAAAAACAACGTTTGAAGAAAGTGTAAAAATGTAAATTCTATCACTATCTTCTACAAACACGACAAATCTCGACGTTTTCGGCAACATATACATCAAGAAGCTTCTTCTAGAAGCAATAAAATTTTGGTAAAAAAGAAAAAAATAAAAAAAAAGTTTTTGAACGCGTTTTTTCCCGCGCTTTATTAATTCGGATTCGATCATTTATTGTTAGTACAATATATATGTAACGATAAGTTAGCAACTGTATTGACTAGTCCTTTAAAAGACTTCAGAATCAAAAAAGTTAAAAACCATTAAATTTCCCCCGATTTTAAGCCTATTAACTGCAAAAAGACTTACCATAAGGTTGCAAATTTTTACATAGTAAAAGTTCACATTAATTTTTTTAATTAAATATTTGCTTAAAATTTAGAATTTTAATGTATATGTTCTACTATATTGCATTTTAAGTCTTGGCAGTTTCATGCTTGTAATTCGAAACTACAATAACTTCAACCGTTGCTTTCTTTTGACATTTACATTTGAATATGTCGGAAAGCTCTTACAGTTTAATATGAGTTCAATAACAACACATTTAATTCAATAAGTTCACAATTATATTACAGTTCACCAAGAAATACGATAAATTTAATCAAACGGCAGGACAGATGGCCAAAGTTTCGTGCAGATTGTATGTTGTAGTAGGTGAAATAACTACATTTGCACACGTTGTTTGAAATGGGTACTCTTTGTATATGGTGTGATTGTATTACATATGTTAAACTTTGTTCTCCATATAAATAGTTATTTTATATTTTTTGTCTTTTAAAAATTTTCTTATCTTAACTTTTTGGAATTTAATATAGCTAAATACGTTCTTCTACAGTATTTCGACCGCCTTTGCAACCTTTTGACCTTTTATGTCGCATGATGCTATGTAAAACACTGTTCGGCGACATCCGGTTTCCAAGACTTTGGCTGCGGTTTCAACGCCCTTTTCCGGCGGTGAAATGAACGTAGGGCCAAGTTCGTTTGGCCGATTGCACGGTCCATTGGCCAAATGATCAAATTGGGCCCAAAGTTTTGACCGAATCAGTGGATTCTGCCGCGCGACTGCTTCCGACGCCTTCTGATTATCTTTTACCGTACACTTTCCTCTGGCTTCTTTTGGGTTTCGTTCGAATTTTAAAATTCTCTAAGTTTATTTGGTTGGCTAATAGTAAAATAAAATTTCTAGATTTCTGACTATTTTCAATTTAACAACTTATAACGTATTATAAGATTACTTTTTGTTACCCAATCTTCTACAATATAATTTGAGACAACTTCACACATATTGTGATATACATTTATACTTTTGAATTGTATTTTCTAAATAGACAATTGCCGTTACAATCCTTTGTTTCCAAGTTGAACTCATTTTCTTGTGATATAAAAGTACAAGTAAGTATATACACAATACTAACATGTATGGATTTGAAGACACAGGTTTTTAAGTGTCCCTTTCACTTAGCGGTTAATGTAATTTTACTTTACTGTAACTTAGCTACATATACCATAAGGTGTTTTATTTAGTTATTTTTGTTTAGGGTTTCTACGTCACAGTTCGTACTTAGGAAACTGAATTAATCATTGTTAATACCCTTAAACTCTATTTATATCAAGGTCTATTTTGATGATGTAATAGGTTTACAAAAAACCTAAAACTGACTCTGTAACTAAACTTGTAGTAGAATATATTAAAGCTGTAAAAGACCATTAAACTCCCTGACACTCATATGAACATGCCGACCTTCCCATGTTCCAGATCGCCCTGAAGCAATAAGTTTATAGGCATAACAGCTCATAAAGCTCTGCATAAGGTCGTCGTGAGAAGCGACTTTATTAGTAGGACCTCCCCCCTCAAGTTTCAAGGCTGAACGTGTCCCATCTATCGTTTACACCTTTTATGAGGTCTTTCGGAATAATAAGATTCGCTCAAGATGACACACCGGCTGAAGCTCCTGATCTAATTTGGGGATGACTGTAAAGTTTGTCGATTGGACCCTCTTTCCGGTCTCAAGCCCATTACATTTACATGTAAGACAAAGCTCATCTGCATAAATTCTCCGGTCTTTTTCTCATTATTTTATGAATTTCGGTGAAAAAACTGTTTTGTTTCATTGCATCTTGATGGTGTACTGTAAGTTTGCGTGGTTTTGTGTAAAAAAACATAGTTTTGTTGTGTAGAATATTATGTATCATGTCATTATATAGTGTTCTACTCTTGGCAACAGTTATGTTATCCTAACTTTTTTGTTTTTGCAAAGAATTTTGCAGTAGATACGTTTAAAAAGCGAGTAGATATGTCAAAAACAATATCATTACGCTAAAAGTTGCAAAACTTGCTAAACAAAACTCTTGGCTTAGCATAACGTTTAATCTTTGAGCTGAAGCAACATGCCCTGTGGGGTTGTACTCTTGATTTCAGTGTGATGGCGAGCTTATGATTTCCGAGACAATCGACTGACGGTCAATATTAAGTTGCACTCGGCGTGCAGGGCCTCAGGGCGGGGGAATAACAGTTGGCGGCGGTTCTTGGTGAAATCGGATCCTCGGTCGGTCGATTTCTTCGAAACATTTCGAATGTTTAAAAGCCTGATTCTCAGCCGGATGAGTAAGTGGGCGCCATTAATAGCGGTCGCCCCTTTTGGCCCCAAATTTGCATATCCATTCAGAGCATGACTTGGCCTCTCGTGTGGTCCCCTCCTACCGTAGTCGATCCACTCCGTCTTCCGAGGCTGAAGCCCCGTTCAGTTGATTTTCCGAGCGATAACGCGAACCACAGTCCAAAAAGTTTTGTCCTTCTGATAATCATCTGGGCGCCAAAACTGGCGTAGCGAATCGACGAAACTTTGGAACGTTTTGTCGATTCGACGAGGCACGGCACGTCCGCCGTTCTTGGCACTTAATTATGTTGATGGGTTTATCTGATGGCAAACAGTGGGATCTCGAAGGTTACTCATTTGAATATCAGGTAGTCAGCTGGCACTTAAGTTGGCAGTTGAGGCAACTTTTAATGGGTTACTGTAGTCTATGAGTTTAAGATTTTGTATGTTTTGAATTAAGCATTACTGTAGTTTTTAAAATTTCAGTTAAAAATTTTTTTTATATTTTGGGTTTGGGTAGAATACTGTAAGTTAAATTTTATGATAACGTAGATACTGTATTTTTTATGTCTAATTTTTATTTTGTTGATGGTCGTCTATGAGTGTATATTGTTTTGTGTGCCAAGACAGAACCAGTTGTGCCCTCTCACATCATGTAGACTGGATTCCTCTAATCCCGGGTGAGGGTGGGGCCTTTGGAACGTTGAGATTAAGACATTCCTTGTTAATCTCCCCCCCCCCCTTAAGGTTTCTATTTCTCGGAAGACCTTAAGCTTCTGTAGCCACTTTACGAATCCGATGGTGTCTTAATTGCCTGTTATAATTAAACTTGATGATTAATTGTACACTGATGTCTAAACCTTGCCACTTCCACTTACTACAAACATCTTCAAATTTACCTTCGTATCTTTAAATGTACCGTGGTATCTTTACAATGTAATGGCGTATATTTAGTATTTATATTTCTAATTATTTGCATATAATGTACCTTTGTGGGTATATATAGCTTTGTACACGACGAATGTAGGTGGAAGATGTGCAAAGTCGCTACGTGCTAAATTTAAAATTTGATACACTAAAATACGTTAGGGGGTTTATAACTGTAAGGTAATGTACTTGGCTTCCGTTCGTTATGTCCGTAGGGACTCATAACACAAGATACCACGTTAGACGAACGCTAACTAGCAGGTCGTGTATAAACTGGCAGGAATACGTTTTGTCTTAAGTATTTATGTACTGATATTTATTGTTTAGGTATTAAAATTACGTTATTAGGTATTATTTTTTAATTTCAAATAGTAAAAGTAAGCTTGTTTAGTTTGTACAAGAGTTTCAATTTACAGTCCGGTATTGTAGTTAAAGTTACTGTAACTTTAAATTATCTGCCACTTAATGCCATTCCTTTTTGTAAATTTGTTTAAAACTCTTGAAAAGTTTTATCGTCGCTGATAACAAACTCTAAGAATCACGAGAAAATGTGACGTTTCGTGGAAAACAAACAAGTCTTCGTGGTGGGACCATCAATTATCTTTTTTACAGTAACCCAAAAACGTCATTTTTGAAAACTTTTTTTTACCTAAAAAATTGATAAAATACGTTTTTTAAAGTAAAAATTCAGAAATAATTTTTTGCAATTAGGTAGTAGTAATGATTAGTCAGGTACCACACACGTGTACCTTGATGTACCACAAGACAGCACAACAACATTCTTTTGTTCGTCACATTTCTGTGACTAACTTTTTATACAAAAAGGTCACTCTCTAAACTATAACAGTGTGATAACACTTATCAGAAGGTTTCCGGAGGGTTTCTGTAATTTCGATCCTTGAAATTTGGCAACGAAATTGTTTTTTCATATGACATTGTCTTATCGATCGGTCGTTCGAAGTTGGGGGATTATTATGCTACAGTAGTGTAGCATTGCTGTTGTGACAGCCGGCTTTTATGATTTTTTGAATTTTAATTTGAGTTTTATTATTATTTTATAGTTGGTCTTAATAGAGAAGAGTTGGCTTGGTCAGTTAGACGAGTGATTGGCTGATCTAGGCCTGTTTTATAGTTAATCTAGACCCGTCTTATAGTTGATTTAGTCCTTTTACTGCGATCAAACGGCCCAACTCAACTATAAAACGTTGGCTGATGGGTTAATGCCATTATAAACCCCCCCCCTTTATGATTATTTATATTATCTTAGGGTCGATTATCGGTACACTTAGTCACTATTCCGAAGCGGTAACAGACCAATAACTCGCCCTTTCGCAACGTAAATTATCCGCCAGATGGACGATAACAAACTCGGAACGGTAGAACATTGAACCGTTCCCAAAATAACTGCCCTTTCTCGGAAATCACAGTCCGATGTGACCCGAACACTTTTCTCCTGGAAACATGTTCGGCGCGTGATTGCTGTAACGATGCCCAAAGCAATTACTTTACTGTTTAAGGTGTTGTTGTAGTTTTGCATAAGTGACTTCCATTTTTGCACTTTTTTGGTCATTTTGCAACTTTTATGAGTAGAAAGTTGCATTTCAAGGCTGGAATGCAACTTTGCGGAAGTTTTAGAGGATTTCCTTAAACGATGGCTGTAACTTTGAGTTATGACATTTAAATGCCTCTCCATTGTCAGTCTTTAAACTATAGTCTTAGCCTTTAAACGGTGTTCTTCCCCTTAAGTATCTCTTCCAAATGTTTATGGTACCAGCTCCTGAAAGCGGACCATTGTAATCATCTCACTTTTATTTGACAATTTTACAACGATTTCGCAACAAAAACAATTATGGCCGCGAAGGGGCGGGCCCTGAGGGGATCTAGCTATAATAACACAAATACCATCAAGCCAATCTGTTTTTTGGCGCTAAGCCGGGCTTAGCCGGTGAGGGTGGAGGACTTTCTTTCCAAACCCGCAATGTTTTGTGGCCTCGGGCCGCCGGTTTTCTGGAAATAATTTAAGAGTTCAATCTTAAATGGCCTATTCACACCGTCCCATTCAATGGCACTCTGGTGTAGGTGGTGTTATGTGTATTGTAAGAGGCATAATGTCTTGTATGAAAGGGGTTAACGATAATGTTTTGGTTTATGGTGGTTTAGTCAGATTGACAACTTTTTGGCACATTTTTGTACTTTTGTATATTGCGAAGATACCATGGTAAAAAACATTTGTCTTACGCTCACCATTGTCTCTGGGAATTATACCCTAACTTGGCCGTGCCGTACAGCAGATCTCGATTGTTACCTGCATGACGCGCACCAAAGACAAAGGTCGGGCAGGAACACTGAAGGGGCGGATCAAAGGGTATGCAAATCACAAGAATGGCTCATCAAGTCATTCCCGAAACAAAACAAGTTTGCTTTGTCTCCGGGTTACCGTATGCAAGTCAGGCACGGTATTGTTATCTTTTCGTGTATTTTGCTCGAGTTCGTGCTCCGAATCCCTAATACGTTTCCAGTTTTATAGAGTCGTGTGTATGTCCAATTGACAGAGTCAATTCAATGTCATTGCTACCCTTGAGCCCGGTCGATTCGTGTATTCGCATTTTGTTTTTGGACGACGAAAAGAGCCTCAAAGGTACTGTAATGTTTGGTAGTACCATAGCTTTGCTCTGGTCTTTTTGTCTCGTACTGTAGTTTTTGAGACAGTACTTTTTGATACTTATATTTTTGTAGTACTGTAACTTTTTTTATTGACGTACTATAACCTAGACAAAACATGATGATTTCGTATGTTTTTCGAGTAACAGGTGATAACATACAATCGATTACAAGATTATGTAACCGAAAACAATACTGTAACATTGATAACCAGCCTCACAGACCAACCCGGTTCAATAATATTTACTAAACATTGTTTTTCCCGATTCTCCAGAATTCTTCCCATTGTAAACGTTTTTCGATAGACTGTAAATTAGGGAATTGCTATGGAAAAACAACTGTAGGGGCAAAGGTGACTACCTGGAGGGACCCGGGCGCTGATTTCCGGGTAATCGCGCCGCTCTCGGGCTCGGCTCGCAACCCTCGCCGCTTTTCCCGAGGGGAGTGGCAACAAACGAGTTTTTTTGGGCGAGGAGCAGACGTTTTTTCTCATTTTGATTGCTCGTCGAAAGGTTTCGGGAAAAACAAAAACATACCCAAAATAGAGGGTACCTGACCCCCAGATTACGGTCCTTTGTCTTTCCTTATCACCCCCTTCTCCATCATTGTCTAACTCATAACTGTTTTCAGAAGAACTGGTCTACGCTCATCGTCAGGTCCTGATCAAATCACCCTACTTCTTGGCCTTAATACAACAGAATCCCCTGAACGCCGCCTTCACCCTCGATCTTTCATCGCTGGATCGACCGGTCGAGTCGTTCAAAACCGTCCTGAGCCACCTCTACACCGGTCAACTGACAACGAGCTGTGGAGCCAGCCGACCGTCGGTAAGTTGAGTCACTCGATAAGGTTCGAACAAAAGTGTCGTCTTATCAGTCTCCAGCTGACATTGTTTTTTCTTTTCCGGAAACTAATAATCGAATTGTGATTCCAGCTCCACTTTCTGGCTCAGCTGCTGCAGTTACCCTCCCTGAAACAGTTGTTGACCTTGGAAAAGATGGCCGACTTCCCTGCCAATCCGAAGCCTAGTCCTACCGTCGAGAATGAGGCTTCTAATCCCCAGTTTCCAACACTACATCCGGCGTTGTGTGCTGGTGAGTACTATGATGGTTTCGAAAGATAAGCGAACGATAATGATCATTTTTTATATTGTAGTAGTGATCACGTATATTTTGGTACAATTCTTTTATAATATAATACCTTAATGCTTTTTTATACCTTAATGATAATCAATAGATATTCTGATTCCAGCCTACTTGAGCCTTCTACAGAACCAACAAAACACCCAACTGCTACAGGGTTTCCTTCAGCAAGCTCAGGCCAATATGCAGATGCTGGCTAGCCAAAACCACTCCACCTCGTCCATCTTTCCGACCACAAAAGCCGTGACGCCATTGACGGAAATGCGCACTTCCGAATCCGAACAGTAAGTGATAAGACGCTAATTACATAACTAACTACCGCTTTCAATTTGTCGAAATTTCTATGTTTTGATGCTTTAAAAACTGATTTTTCTCAAAATTCAGTTTATGTTAAAAGTACATTCTTACACTTTCCAAGAAAGCCCTCTTCTGTCGATTCCAAGAAAGTAATATCATCGAGATTCTAAGAAAACAAACGCTGTTTTTGTATGGAAGTTACTACAGTTCTTACTATTGTAAAGCGGAGATACCTTTTTGTTTACCGCCCAGACTTAAAAGGGCAAAAATAACTATCGGAGAACGTCTAGGAACTTTTAAATTTGTTTGAATTTGGGTTGAAAAACACGTGGATACGGTAGCTGTTAGCACAATAACAACATTTCGTTATGTTGTAGTAGGGAGATTACAGTTTGTTTTGTACGGTAACACTTGTTTGGGCAATAAGTGTGTAACGATCACTGCTACAGTTTATTCAGTATAAAATATCATTTTTGGTCAACAAGCTTAACAATGTAATCAGTTTTACACAGTAAGTTTTGAAGCCATTACAGCTTTATATAGTAATGTCTTCGAGTTACTGTGATGAGCTTGCCATTAGCTGCTTGTCCGAAAGCCGATTTCTTATCTGCAGCCCTAAAGGTATTGGGATTCGTGGAGAAACCCTTTTATTGTGGGCGCCGAAATGTAAAAACAAAACGCCCTTAGGCGGATTTGGGGTGAGGGTGGGGATTTCTTTACAACGGTAATAATAACACTAATACTACTTAGCACAACTAACTGAACTTTAATTAATGAAACCACTAATCTCAGGTTCATTAAGTGAACACCGATATTACTGTAGTTTTTATTACAATAGATTAAAGTAAACTTTGGACTGTTTCGAAAATCTTACAGAATTTCAAAATTTTAAAAATTTAAAAACTTTTTTTGATTTTAGCTGAGCTGTTCTTCCAGTTAGATAAATCAGTTTGAAAGCCCAAAGCTTCCTGAAATAAATACCGTAGTAAGAATGAGCGATTACCCTTGTTACATTACTCACGAGATACTGTAGAAAGTACTTCGCCGGAAACCGAGATGACGCAATTATTGGAATTAAAGTTTCGGCAAAATGATTATTTTTGGGAAGATTATAAGCCTTGTTTACGTAGTATGAGTTACGCAATTGCAAACGTGAAACATTAAAAGGAATGAAATACATTTCAAATGTCAATGTACTTAGTATTAATATGTCATCTTCAATGTATCCTCTTTTCAAATATACAAAATGGGTCAAACTTAATGTCTAAAACCTTAAAAAATCATTTTCATAAAATGATAGACCAAAACAACTTAAAATTTCAAAAAAATTTAATGTTAAATTCAGCAGTTTCAGATCAGAAGCCCCAAGCGTAGCCTCGAGCTGTTCGGCCGGCTCCAACAATCCTCCTTCAGTACCGTCCTCCTCCCCCATCGACAGCCTTAATGACATTCTGGTACCCTCGAACGAGAAGGAGGGGTGGTGCAGAAACAAAAAGTACATCCAAACCGTGCAGAAGGGCTACAGATGCACAGTATGCAACAAGGTGTACGGCAGATACAACTCGGTATCATACCACGTCACCATCTACCACCGTAACCCGCCCATAAAATGTGAAGAACAGGGGTGTCAGTTCACGACGAGGGAAGCACGGTACATCCACTTCCACAAGTACTACCGTCACGGCGTTCCATTGCCAGAGAGCATCGATTTGGGTATGTTGTAGTAGACATTGTTTGACCAAAGTAGCCTTAAATTCTTTCGAAGAACAGCTGATATTACAGTAGATTACCCGTTATCTTTATTCTAATTTCTGAACCCTCAAATCGAACGTTATCACATTGTTACCGTACCCTTTCAGCCTCCCGGAAATGCCCATTCTTTTCCTGTAAACATGTCAGCAAGAGTCCGGCGATGCTTGACAAGCACATTAACCGTCATGTGGCCGATTGCACCAAAGATGGCCAGAACTACAACTGTCCCAAGTGCCCCTACGGTACCACCGAGCAGCGCGAGATGTTCTCCCACTTGAGAGCACATCAGTTAGGGACACACGTGCCTGAGGCTGGAGGGCCTTTGAAGGGAATAAAGTTGGATTGCGACAAGTGCAACTTCAAGTAAGGATAATACCTGTTTATAGACAACGCTAATACCTTTATACGAATCATATTAATGACTAGTAGTGTATTATGCAATTTTATGACTAATAAATACCTATACACCACTAATGTTTATCTACAACAATATAGATAAGTCATCATGTATACTTGTAACAGCATCTTATAGTACCCATTTCAGAGCAGTGACAGAACATGGGTTGGAGAAGCACAAGACCACCAAACATATCAAGTCTGATGTAGCGCCGCTTCACTTTGGAGGCATCGACTTGGCTACAGCGTTGAAGGCGCTTCCAGCCTTCCAGAACAACTTCTTGAATCATTTCAATCAAACTGGCTAAGCTACGACACAGTAAGCTGAACTAGTCCATCAATATGGTTAGGCAACTGATATCTAGCATTATCACTTCTAGTGACCAAAGAAACCTTTTCTTAAGCAGATACATTAATTTTTTCGCATTTTTCAAAAATACAAAACATAAAAACGAAAGAATTAATGGATCTTACTAACACTTATTATAATAACCTGTCTATCGTAATCTATGCCGTAAAATATGTGCACGGTAACTTTCTACTATCTATTTCTACCATACCCTTCAGTTTAACCTATATATCTAACGTAACCTTCAGTTCAATATACAAGTCCCAAAGTAATGTCGGTGATGTGTGTTGCCAAAGTTGTGTTGTTACTCGACAGCATAATCAGTTACTGTGTCTTTGATGTTGTATACCTTTCATGTTATCGTAGCTTTAACCACTTTCTAAGGCATTTAGTACCGCTTTCTCTATTTAATCAGCTAAGTTGTGACATTCTCTGTCAGTTTGGATTCATTGTGACATTTTAGTTATGTTTAATATTACAATATGTCGCTTTTAATAGTAATAAACTTGAAGTTAAACTATATATTTAGTAATCAAAACTAAATTTATATTAATGTTAATCGTCAATTATCATATTAAGCTACATTGGAGTACTTTATATCCAAAAAAGTCGAGTGTTTGAGAAATAAAATTACAAAAAACAGAATTAAGAGATAAAGTAACATCATATACAGTGGATATGATGCGGGTTTGTCATAATTAAGGCGGATAATACTCGTAGAATTAAAGCGATAAGTACACTTTGTACAATCATATAGTTACTAAAGCATTCTAATACGGTACTTCAAACTGAATAGTACACAAGAGACTCCGACGTAAGTACATAAACAACTCTGAACTATTACATTGTACTATGTATAAGTACAAAGTAGAATATATACACAGTACGAAAATTCAAAGCCTTCAAGTACCGCAACATATAAAAAACGAAGTAACCATACAGTAATCCGTAGCCACAACACAATATATACTGTAACCTCACACTATAAGCACATACCGTAGCCTCATACTCCAGGAGCATTCTCGAACCTTCCTTTTGTCTGCTTCATACCGTGACAGTAAAAGATGGTACCCAGAATGATGACAGCCGCCGCTGACAGTACCACTGGTCCTATAATGTACAACACAACATGTTCTCTGATGGTCCGACGCCGATCGTCGATCCCACTCAATATTACCGTAGCTGTCACCTTCTTCTGTTCCTCTCGTCTGTTAAACTCTGCCAACGTCATTATAGTACAATGTTCAAAGTTGGCAGGGGTGCGGAAGTAAGGACAGCCCTACAATCGTATCTTTAGGTATTTCCACGTTAGTTTAATACTACAATGTCATTAAACATATTAACATTAGTAGGTGTTACACAAGATATATATAAAACTTGCGTCAATTACTTATAACTACATTTACTTATAGAAAGTCGGCATTACAAAATAATAATTTATCATCATATTGTCAAATCAAAATAATCTAGATGGCAACTATCAAATTTTTACTATAGTACTAGTAGACTAAGAATAAGAGTCGATAGGCCAACTTACAACTGGAGGACAATAATAAGAATCTTCAGATAGTGGTACCTTAGAGGCATTGTACTTGGGACCAGCTACCATTCTATTCCAAAGCCATTTGGCCGCGTAAGTATGACCCTTCCTAAAATTTTAACTTTACTATACTTGACGTGTTAACTGATAAAAAAAACATTCTAAATGTATTACTTAATATAAATTTATAGTAAGAAACTATAAAGTATAGAGTAGTTTCTTCACAACTTTTTGCTACAATAAAAGTAAAACTGATAAAAATTGACAATACCTATTCAATAACGGTTTTCCAGGTACAAACAACTGCTCCGGCTTCCTTGAGTCTATCTTTAGTTGAGGTAAAGCCAATAGTGTAAAAGTACTGTAGTTTCTCGCTGTAAACTCCATCTCTAGATGTAAAAACTCTTCAGCCCATCGCTGTTGAAGTTCTCGCAATTGTGAGTTAGAAAGTGGCTCCAGACATTTACATCTTGGTCTAAAAACGATGCAATTACTGCATCAAGTAAGCTTTTCACAAATATTCATTATATAAGCCTTAAAAAAATCTAAATAAACGTATATTAACAGAGATTACAATGTGAACTTACTTGAGTAAATTATAATTCAACTGCGAAGACTTGGCCACATGAACAGGTCCAATCAGAACAACCAAAACCTTCGGAATCGCCCTTTTCAATCTGATAATACTCTGTCGTAGCTTTACCATATTTGGCACATCACACTTGGCGCACATCTCCTCCGTTCCTACTGTAATGAACACCAATACCCACTTGTCGTCGAGATTACTGTAAGTTTGCTGAAGTCGCTGTATCAGTTCGATCGATTGACTTTCCAGATTATCAGTTTCTGCTCCAGTTGAGGCTACATTGAATTGGTTCTGAGGTAGTTGGTCAGCTGCTCCCATTCCATGAGAAATACCCTCAAGGACTGGGTTGAATTGGTGGAGAATATCTGAAGAAACCAACTTGTAAAGACTTTATAACAGCTAATTTTACTAAAACCTTCAAAAATATTGAAAACACATACTCGGAAAGGTTACCAGCCCATCGATCGTCGCATCTCCACCAATAGTAAAAGCAGCACCTCTAAATTCAATGTTACTACCTGCCCACAAGCCAATACCGGTCGATATCGCGTCGCCCATCGCTGCCACAATATCAATGTCTTCAGGAGAGATGTTGGCTCCAGAATCCCCTGACCTTAACGCTCCTTTCACCAACTGACATTGAAAGGTCCGCCTGTTATTGAAGGCATTGTCGATGAACGATGTTGGTATGTTGCCATAATTAGAATCGCTGATATCGATTTCTTCACTGAAATTCGGTAATTTTAAATATTATTATCCAGTTTGCTTTATTTATTGTGTAATTTCACAAAATTGTTCGACAAAAATCTGTTTTTCTCGTTGAAAGCTTTGTAACGAAGTGTCAAATTAATTTGTTGATATTTGGTTTTTCTTGTTTTCCTCGATAAATTCCTTGGCTAATGGCTAATTGTCAACTAATCTAGACTGAAAGCTTTTTTGGAACGACCGTTTACTATTTTGATGAGGTATAACGTCAACATATGTAAGTTTTTCTATTTTTATGGAAATTTAAGTAAAAATATTACGATATTATAATGAATACTTCGAATTACGAGGTGTTGAAACGTTAATTATAAGGTTAAATTCAAGCGGATAATTTATGGCCTTGTTTATGGCTATTAGGTTTCTATTTACCTGCTGTCTTGACTTGATACATCTCCGTTCACAAGTGTTGCCTAAAAACAAAAAGTTAGTTGTTTGTTACCTAAAGATGAGAAAACAACAAGATTTTTTGCTGTAATTTCGGAAAGTTGAACTTGTTGGCTAAAATCATAACGAAAACAAGTTTTTCGTCAAAACCTTGAGAAATGATAAGATGGTCACTTAAACCAATTAAAGGACCTTGTTACCTAAATCACTTTAGCTTACAGCAAGCGTGCCACTTACCGAAAACAATATTATACCTAATGTCAACTTCATTGTTAACAAGGCTTAACATGAGACTGCAATTCGTTTGATTTCGAATTCAGTTAAAGGGTTTACTTTTGATCGTTCAAGTTGTTCTCGCCTTTTACAAACAAAGTTATTTCACGCTCTTTCAGCCAGCCGACTGACAATGTGATCAAGTATCACACTCTTATCTCATTGTATGTTTATTTAATTTATCAATTAGCAGAGTTCAAAGTAGTAACACAACTTTGTGAATGTGTTAATAGGTGTTAAGAGGTGTTTTGCTATCTAGTTTTCTATTGAAATCCAATTTAAATTCATTTTAAAGTTATTTTACAAGAAACTGGCGCTTAATTTTGTATGAGCAACATTTTAATGAACTTTTAAAAAGCTTTTTATGTCGAAATAAAAACAACTTTTATCAGAAATAGTTAATGCAAAGTACAAGTAGTAATACCTCGAAAGCAATAATTCTTTATTTTATATTACACTTGTTAGATCACGAGTAAAACTATAGTTATTTATGTCTGTGAGGACATGACTTCGTGCGTCTTCTGTTACCATGCCCTTTTTGAAGCTTCTGGTTGATGCTCTTAGGTGGACTGGTACCTTCTGTTGCGATGTGCCACTTTCAACCTGGTGTAAATTGGGTCTGACGAAGCTGGGATTGTCAAAGGAGAACTCATTCGTCGTTTTCAGAGCTTTTTCTTTGCCGATCTCATGTAAAACTTGCATAAAAGTTTCAAATCGCCGCTTGAACTTCTAAAATAACAAAAATTGAAAAATTTTGGAAAGATTTTAGTTAATATTATGCCGCAGAGCTTATAAATAAAGTTAATATTCTTATAAAACAAAGCCAGGTATTACTATAGTGACTGTCTTCAACTTACCACAGGCATCAAGACAGGACACATTTTATAAACAATCAAAGGTAACAGGAGTAAAAACACCACAATCGACACTAGAACGACCAAGGGGATGACTACCCATAACTCATCGTAACTAGTCCGTGCTTCTCCAGTCCAGGTATTCCGCCAAGCCCAGGGATCACGCGGATCTCGAGGATCTATAAAACCCATGGAGAATATAATAAAGGTCGAATGGACACTGCTCGACCTTATAGTGGCCTTGCGCGAGGTTTCTATGACAACTCGAGTTTGAGCGAAAACAATTCAAGTGCAAGTAAATCATGGGCAATATTGTAGAGTATTGATGTATGTGAACGGTAATTGAGACGTTTGACTTTTTAAAATGCATTCAAGTTTTGGTACACAATTTCAAATTTGATAAGTAATTGTCCTTGATATGCTTTAAAGCGTTGTGGTCAACCATGTGACCGCTGAAATGCCCATTCATCGTTCTGTAAAGCGATGACAGTCAAAACAAGCCAATCTCTCATGACTTGGAACGATTTCACTGTGAATTTAGTGGAATGAGTCAAATCCGTCTTTCTTTTCGTATTATAAGAGTACCCCGAATGTGACCTTGCGAATAAAGCGACCTGATTCCGATGAGACACACCGCAGCAAGCGATTCTTGTGCGTATCGCACAAACCATGTCTTCTGAAGCCGAGAACAGTCGGCGTCGGGTCAGGAAGCCCTTATTCGAATACCCGGCGTTACCTGAGTTCCCAATCTACTTCTCGATCACGTTTGTCGCGTTAATATACGCATGGTATTGCGTCTACAACGCCTCCACCAAATGGACCTTCAGATTCGGATTCCCGGCTAGCGTGTCGACGTTGCCGTTGTTGGGGGAGCGCTTCAGGGTTGGTTTTGAGTACAAATTTGAAGAGAAATAGTTTTTTTTAAGTGTATAATCAGTAAATCTTGTACATACATTAGTAAGGCGATCACTTGTACTATTTTATTATTTTTCATCATTAAAAAGTTGCCATTTAGGATGAATTCGACTGGGAATGGAACCGTTGGGGCCCTATGGCTGTCAAGTCCTTTCCTTTTATGATTCTCAACAGCATTGTCTTCAACATGACTTCAAGATATTGTTCTGAACGTGTTTGGATGTTCTCCACAATAATCGTTTCATTGATTACATCGACGATATTGTTCACCCATAAATTAGTCATTATTTCTTTGATTCAAGGAACTTTCGTGTTTGTGTTAACACATTACTTTAGGTATTTCTGAAAATTTTCTTAATATTTTACATTATTTAGAGTGTTGTGGTCAAAAACTGTGTAAATTTTTAAATTTTTTGTTGTTTTGGACTTTTCTTACATGTCTTGCAAACGTATTCATTTTTCAGATCAGTATATACAGTATGGATAAGTTCAATGCCCATTCTCTACTTCATCATGCATCACACGATGGCTTTGTCACCTGACGCTTTCCTGGTGTTACTCTTCGTATCTTACACTTTACTCTCATACATATCCTTCAATATTGACAGAGTTAAGGGTTTCTGTAGGCAAAATGACAAAAGCCTGTTTGATCTCTACATTCGTATGTTGTTCTACACATTCTATCATCCTTATTTGGTATCGTTGATTGTTTTGTACCGTGATTTTGAAGCTCAGATCAAAGAACGACCTAAAATACGAAGGAATTGGACGGATATTACTGTATTTGCTTTGAGGTTGCTGTTTTGGGTTGGTGTTATTGAACTTATGTTAAGGTACTTTTACTTTGGAGCTATTTTAACTGATGTAAACTTTGCGGCAAACTTGCCGAAGAATGAGTTTGTGGTAATGGGAATGGCAATAGGTATGTGATGGTTTATAGTGTATTTAATGTTTTTCTCATTTTATTATTTTTTTTAATTTTTAAGGTATAAAATTTGATGTTTTATGACATTACCTGTCATAACCAGAGTACCGAATACAATCTCTTGCTTTCAGGAAACTTTTTCCACCTAAAATACGTCATCATTTTTGGAATACCATCGTTGTTTGCTAAAATAGACAAGATGCAGCCGTTGGATGGTCCTATTTGTATATCAAGGATAGCATTGTACTCAAAGATATGGAGAGGTTTCGACCGAGGCTTGTACATCTTCTTTAAACAGTACATCTTCGTGCCCATTTGTGCTCCGACCTTCAGTCTGCCGAGGAAAATAGTCGGAGTGCTGGTATCGTACTCGTTTGTACTGTTGTGGCACGGATTTCAGCATCATAACATTGTAAGTCTTCTTGTTTTGTACTTTCTGACATGCGCTTGATGTACTTTTAATAACTATACCTACAATTTGGGATGTGATCCTAACAACATCTACAATTTAGACCTAACAACTAATTTACTCAATTTGTATGAGACTTACAATCTTACGAACCTAAATACTAGTTGAAGATGTTTTGTCTGTCAATACCTACAAGTTAAAGATACAACACTTAATCTATAGTCTTTGAATTTAAAAAAATTTAAATTTTAGGTCTGGATAATGCTGAACATTATCGAATTGTTCATCGAATTCACAGCCAAAGCCTTGTACACAGTGCAAGCGGTCAAAAACTTCCGCGAATCCACCATATCCGACCGCAACTTCCGTCGGATCCTCGGCTTCTGCCAGATCGTGCCTTATGCCTTCGGGCTGTATTCAAATTTCTACTTTTTGGGAGGATCCAAGGTCGGCTGGCTGTTTGTACAACGGATCTTCTGGGAAGAAACAGTAACACTCCGCTGGCCCTTCTTCTTACTCATCTTCTGTGGCTACAACTACATGCACGTAACCATGGAAGCCGAGAAGTGGCTGACGAAACGAAAAAACACAAAAATTGATTGAATCTTATCATCGGCAAAACGTGATAGGAGTAGTTTTGTAATAATAAGATGATAAGAGGAGGTGTCAGTCGGCTGGCTTCCTAATTAGTACAACGACGATCTACTAGGTTCAGTAAGACCTATATTAATATAAAAGACTCAGTGATAAACGTTAGAAATATGATTTGATCCATCTTATAATACACACCCAACTCATTAATTGTAAAGTAACATCAAAAATGTAAAAATATTTTAAAATTTGGGAAGGGGAAGCGGACGAGGGTAAGCACGCTGAACTGAATGACTACAAACATTGTCAAGGCTGGCTGAAAGAGGCGGGCGATTCCAACTGAACACGTCAATAAAAATAGGGCACTGCAGTTTAAAATCACGGAAAGAGCGTGACGAGAGAGGAGAGGGCAGACAGCGACGTGACCTTGTGTTCCGGGCACTGATGGACTTCTCGGGGGGCTGTGATTGAACAGAGAAAGACAGTTGTGTGCTTTCGAAACCCGACCTTGTAACTTGGGAGCCTTTCTCCCCCCATCTAGCTGGAGCTGTCGGTCGTCTCCGCGTCCGCCCCACTCTCTCGCCTCTCTTCATCACAAGCTTTTGTAAACAAGAGCGGCCTTAGTACGAAGAAGAGCCCGAGACGCCAGGCGGCGTTTCCATTCTTTCCACCGTGCAAAAACGATTTTCTTTTTTCGTTCGCTGCCTCGGGCTCTCCAGCTTTCCTCCTGCCTCCCCTTCTCTGCGCTCTCAGCACTTGTGTTATCCTAGAAATCAGAAGATCTTTCGCTTTTGCGCGATACCCTTAAGTTCCCCCTCGATCCCCCGGCTTCTGAAGTTCTGGCTCCACGTCCGTCGCATGGCGTCTCTGTGCCCCTCCTCGTCTGACGCGATCGCTGCGACGGCGATCGTTCACGGACGACGGCGATGTCGTCTTTTATGTCCACTTCCTCAACGCTTTTTTCGAATCGCCCAGTGGATTCGGTCGATTTTGGTGAAAGTTGTTGTAATATGGAGCGAGTCAAATGTCAGTTGGCATCTGATCGGGGTCTTTTCCTCCCATATTTTCGTATTTTGCGGCCGGGACAGGCGGTCCAGGGAGTCTTATGTCGCGTCACTTGTCTTGGGCGAGGTTGTGAGATACCTGTTTGGCCTAATTATTGTCAACCTTTTTGACCATTCAGAGGCTTTTTGTTATTTTTGACATTTAAGGACCTCTCAAGGTGTTCTCTATATGTCATCATTACGGGTTTTTTATAATTTGAGTGAGATTGTGCCGGTTTTCTAGCCATTATCTTATCAAAAGGTGCGATTCGTGCTTAATCAGATGCGTTTTCCGCTTTAATTTGAATATTCTGACTGGTTTGGTGTTAGTTTACGTTGTATATATTTATATAATGCGTTTGTCGAAAGACCTGGCTACCTGACTTTGTTAAACTTTGCTTTAAACAAACTATCAGCGCCCTGGAAGACGTTGATATCTTGCTTTATATCGTGTGTTAATATTTACTTAAACCCGGGTTTTGTATGATTCCGCATAATCCGAGCTTAGATGGAACTTATGGGTTGGTTTCTGATCTTATCAGATATTCGAAAATAAACTACCCATTACAGTTTAAAGGTAATTGCAGTTTAAAATGCAAAAGTGGAGAGTGTGCATCTAAAGACTAGAGCCCAACATACGACCATTCTCACTGAGTAAATCCGCATGGAATGGTCAGCAGCTTCTCCAATAATAAGTCTCAACTCAGCCAGAAGGAGAGCCGACACATCGAAGTAGCTGGAATCCCCGAAGGCACGTCCACCGACAGTTTGGTGGCCTATTTCTCAACGTTAGTTTCTGCCCTATTTAAAATAGTCTTTTTAAAGTTAAATTACATTACTCAACCGATAATCTTACTAGATTAATGATAAAAATATGTAAAGAAGACGGTTTTTTTAAAAACATAGACCGGATTCAAATTTTCTAAACCTTCTTTTTGCCTTGCCTAGTAACATACTTTCCCACCCTTGCTATATCTTTGTATAACCTTAGAATAACTTTTGATTCACCCATACCTATAAAAAACGTTACAGGTTTGGAAAAGTGCAAAAGGTAGAACAAAAAGACAACTCGGATGCCCCAGAGTTCATCGTCAGTTTTATGGATGTACGATCGGCCCAGAAAGCTCAGAACAGCGAGCTCCAACTACAGGGCCATGCCCTCGGCATCAAAGTGCACGACGCCGTAAAAAGGTAACAAATCCGTTTCGAGACCCTACAAAAACAATTTCAAAACCTTCCGTGACGGCCTTATTTGGCACGCCGAAATACAATTTCCGCCATTTCCTCATAAATGGTCCTAATCTCCCGAAAGCATGACAAACATCAGATTTTGGACAGTTTAAGAGGCGCTGTGACAATTTAAAGCAAAGTCAGTCGAGCACTTTGGAGAAATTAGAGTATGCGCGACGAGAGGTGCAAATACAATGGAAACGAGGTGACCGCGGAGCACGTCGTTTAACCTCCCCCTGACCCGAGAACGCGCTCTATTTCGCGACTGTTGCGTTCTCGTAGCTGCCACGACGATATTTTCTTCCACTTGTTGTTTTCGGGGTCGACATCCATTCATGTTTTCCATCACCTCACCGCTCTCCGATCCCGTCCCCCCTCCGGCGACCTCACGCATCCTATTTTTGAGATCGAAAGGGGCGAGATCAGATATTACTCCCGTTTTCCATCCCATGCCATTTTAACCCTCAAAAAACCAAAAACCTTGCTTTTCGAATCAAAATAAGCTCCGAATGTGTTGTTACTAATATTCCCGTGCAATTTGACTACAAGACTACGTTTCTATGAGCAGAATCTATCCTTTTACCAAAAACTACAATATTGTTACCTAAACTTTAAATCTATTTCTAATTAAATTCTATTTAGTCTGCATGGTGGCTCAACAACGTCAGCATCGACCAGCGCTGATAGTTTCGACACCATCGACCAAACACGCATTCCCTACTCCCAAACCACGACGGCCAACTACAGTCGACGTAACCTGGCATCATCCACAACCCCCGTAGAAGGGCGCAAGTTCAACGGCCTTCAGGGCATTCTAGTGCAATCTCCCCATCGATTGCCAGAACACACCTTCAAACAACAACTCATCAACCTCATCAACTCCAGCAAGGTCAAGAGTAAGCTGATCGATGTTTCCATCGACTCAGCCGACCCTTCGAACGCGCTGATTCTGCTTCAGAAGTCAGTTGATTTAAATTAAAATAGCAATGTTAATATTATAAATGACCTACGCTTAACTAAACCACTTTCAGTGTCCCTTACATAGATTCTCTGGTTCTGGAAATTCAGCGTAGCACATTGGCCGCGTTACCTCCAGACCAAACCCTGAATGCTAAACTGGCTAGCCACGTTGCTGTGACGGAAGCGCACAACAACTACTTGGTTGCCACCGCCGGAGCTTTAACCGACTCTCTACCTCCCCCGCCCGCAACCCCCACTCTAAAAAATGTACCGAGAGAATCGAGCACGGACCGTGATGCTCGACAAAAAGAAGCCTCAAGGACTCTTTACGTTGGCAGTCTAGAAAGGAAAATAAAGGAAGACACGCTGAAAGCAAGGTTCTCGAGATTCGGCCCCATCGTCGAAGTAGACATAAAGAACAAGGACAGTCCAGCACCCTTCGCCTTCATCCAGTTCGCCAACATCAAGTCGGTGGTCGATGCCATCTCAGCCTTCCAAAACAACAGTGCAAGCATGGTCGGAGCGAAAGGCGAGAAGCTCAAATTCAAGGTAGTCGAACACATTGTAATACAAACTAATTTGATTTACAGGTTAATTGGGGAAGACCTATTCCGACCGCCAAACTCTGGCTGGGGGACCTGCCACGCTCGTGTAGTAGCGAGTACCTATTCAACAAACTACGAACGGTGACAGACAGTGTCCAAGACATCGTATACGACGCCACGCACAACGAGGCGTTGGTCATCTTCAAGAACGTGGAGCAATCACAACTGGTCCACACAAAAATAAAGAATCGACAATTGTAAGTCAATTGTGGGCAACGTCACGGCACTCCTCGGAGCTCGGAATGAGGGCTGCGAGGAGACCCGGGGAGGGTGTGGCCTTTAAAGTGAGGCAGCTCTGCCAAAGACGCCTTCTCTCGCTTCTTGGGACCCTCGCCCATTCCCGCGCTCTGTGGGGCGCGCAAGAAATGTCCTGGTGAGAAACGGCAGCCATGTGGTTGGCATGCAGGGCCTCTCTGCCGGGCCTGCCGCCATCTGTCCTTTTTCTACAACCCCTTCCCCCCTGCTCCGAACGTGGATTTCTCTTTCCTTTGCTCTGCGCGCCTTTTTCGTGGGACCCCGATACCTTGGCGTCCCAAAACTCCACCCAATACTAGTATCACCTAAAGTTTTTACCAGTATTACTACGAATACAATTATATTTACCCTTAAACCCATGACTTTTTGTCCGAATACGCGTCTTCATCCCCTATTCACTTGTATATTTTGTCGTCAAGAGCGTGGCCACGCTCAATTTCACGTCTCACGTACTGTCCTATACCTATATTACTGTGCCGCGTATTCACTCACTTCGCGGTCTGTTATATAAAATTTATTCTGTCAAGTTTCGCGAAATTTTATATTTTTTTCGATTTTGACGCTTGTGTTAGCATAATTTGCGTGATTTTTCCTCCAAAAACCGTGCTTCGACTTTCCCCCTCCCAAACATAACAAAATCCCCTCATTTCTGGTTGTAACAGCTTTGTTTCATAATCTCGCAGGTCGTTACTACAAAATCTCTTGTAAACTACCGTGTTTGTCTCGACCGTAATTAGTCTGGTCACATGTTTACCGGCATTAGGTGGCCACGATAATTAATTTTTAACGTCATCTGAAGAAAAACCCTCAGATGTCGAACAAAAACTATAATTTTTGAAAAAACACTTATAATTTCAAACAATACTCGACATTGAAAAAGTAAAGTGTACTATAAATATCTTTGTTTTTGGCAATTTTGTTTTACGAAAGATTAGTTTAATTGTAATATTTTACACTTTACGTCCCCACCACGATTATTCGGTCAAAAAGTGCGCAGAACGCCGTTTTATACACGATCTTTGTTTCTGTTTTACGTTGCCTTTTGACAATACGTGACGTATAAGCAGTTGGTCGTAAATTGGATAGGATTCCCATTTTCGTATTCGTTTTTTGACACAAAAACTGTATCTAGGTCAGAAGCGTGTAGAACCCTCTTTTAATTGCGAGTTTGGTTTTCTTTATTGTTTTCTTCACCGACCATGCCTTTCCTGGTTTTAGATTGGTCTAAAAGCTCATTCACGAGTTTCTTTATGGCGTTTTTCCTAGACTAGAATTTCGTCTATGAAATGCGCAGAACCTTCTTATCTATGCGAGCTTGGCCCCCTTCTGACGTTTCTATTTTCTTTTTGACCAAAAAGACAAGCCACCGCCGTCGGCATGATTTAATATTCTCTCGTTTTCAGAATTATTCCGCCTGAACGGCCACTGAAAGAACAACAAGTGAACGTTCAACAACTGGTCGATTACGCCAGCGACAAATTGCACGACTATTTTGTGGACAGAAAGTTTGGCCGAATTCAATTACTTTCATCGGTCCCCTCGCCCATCTCCTTGAACAGCACCCCCGTCTATCAGCGGGCATCTACCTCAACTGAAGAAGCCTTCCAGACGACGTCAGAAACCAAAGATCCTCGGCCATCTTCGGACCCAGAGTTCTCGGCTTCACATGCACCTGAAACGGCCGCAGCGGTCCCAACTGGAGCCGCTTCGTTGTCGGGAGTAAAAGAGCCCTCGGTCCTGCTGGTCCCTCCACCCGATCCGCCCAAAGATCTCACTAACGATCTCACACAAATGTCATCGGAGTAAGCTGAAAACCATAAAATTTCATTAAAAAATGTTTTTTTCCTTGAAGCACAATGCCAAAAAGATTTTTGGCGACTGAAAGTTTCCGTTGCGGGATTATTTTTATATTGTGATGCTTTTCTATACATTTTTATAGAATTTACGTGATTTTGTGGCCCTATGTTTTTTAGTAAAAACATAAACACCACAATAAGGCTGCACAGCAAGTCATAAAATTAAAATTAGCAAAGGGCTTCAATTTGTTACCTAAATTTAAATTAATTTTTTATCTGTAAATATATTTTCGTTAAAATACCCTTAAAATAATACCAAACAACTTACGCTAACTGTTTCAGCCTTTCTCCCTTCTCTTCACGACATGGGGAAGAGTCGTCCAGTCAACGCCAGGATGAACTACTGGCCCGGAAGCGGATCAAACGAAAAGTAAAGCTTTCGGCTTCCCCCGCCGGGTCCGGTTCATCTGAAGAGAAGCTGGGTTCCTCAGACTCGTCCCGCCACTCTAGTCCTGATCGCGAATCGTCTGAAGCCAAAGGGCACAGCGAACCTTCAACATCGTCGGTCGGGTCGATTAACGACCAAAAGCTGGGAACGTCACCCGACCCTCTGCACTCCTCAGTTTTTTCGAAAGTTAAGCACGCTGACGATGTTTTAAGTAAGTTTTATTACATTACTCTAAAATTCTTCAAGTTTTCCGTATTTTGATCATAATTTCATGTTATTGTAGATATTTTTTTGTGTTTGTTACCTAAAATGTTTCAGAACCAAAAACTAAATGTTATTTAAAGTAGAGCTTCGTCAAATACCCTTGTACTAATCATTTCTTATTTAGCGTCACCTACAACGTTGAGAGATATCGATTCCCCTGACAGTTTTCCTCTGCGACGAAGCTCCAACGATTCAGGAACACCTACAACTCCTAACATGAGAAATTTGTCAAGAATAGAACCCCTTCATAAAGAGGATATGATGGATGCTGAAGATTCGTTTATTGACAAGGAGTTTGAGCATTTAATACCTTGGGAAACCAACTCTGATGTCAGTGATCCCCGAAAGAATTGTTCTAATTACACCACGAACGATGAACGAGGACTATTCTTTCCCAGTTTCTACACAGAGGACGAGAGTGGCTACCGGTACTGTAGGCATCTACACGGTAGCAATCGGCGACCGTCTCAGCCTCTGCCAGTAACTCCACAGCATAACAAAGACGAGAAGATGTCACCTCTCTCACACAGTGGTATAACACGGACGATATCTAGTGGATCATCGGAGAACTTGGCTAGTCAGGTATTAGATCTGTGCCATGAACGACCTCCGTCGACATCGTCCTCGGCTGAAGACGGAACGTTGCCTCCAATGCCTCCACCACCTGGCCACCCGGCTGCCCTTCCAGCTCATATTGAGCGACTGAATGCTCTGACATCCAGAGTTGACTCGATCTACGAAAAACATTCTACCTCCCTAACTCCAGCACAACAAGCGAGGTTAAGTGGCTCGATCGAAGACGATTTGTTGCGATTCCGACAACGGAAAGCACAGTCAATGTCAGGGATCACAACCCCGAGCACAACACCATCCACACCTCAGGCATTCGACACAAAAGAGGCGAAGCAACAACCAAAGTTGACCATCAACATTCCTCCTACAAGCTCAGCTACATCTTCGTTAGTGTCATCACCTGCGTTGGCTCCATTTACTGCTCCTGTAAGTCATGCACCTTTGCATAGTCCTATGGGAAGTATTAATGGTTCCATGGGACGGTCGATGTCATTCAGTATGGAGTTACCGGCTTCAACCAATATGCAGCCAAGGTCAATGTCTGTAAGTGGAAATCAGCCTTCGCCAGCATTGCCGTTACCTCCCCCTCCACCGCTTTTGGCATCACCAAAGACAATGTCTGGCAGCCCTGGAGAATTGGTAAGATTTTAAAAGTTTTGTTAGATTTTATTTTTTTAGTCTATAAATTTAAGATTTTAGTTACAATATTAAGGTAATATCTGTTTGTTTTTGTCATATCGTTTAACTCAAAATGCATTTTTAGTCAAGGCATGGGTCATTTTCTACACCAAGACCGGCTTCACCTCCACCTCCTCCAACCAAGGCTACTATACCCACCGTCGCTGCACCATCGGCTTCTTCAAATTTAGATCCACACTTTGCGTTGAAAACAAAACCTCATTTAAATGGTACCAAACCTGTTACAACACCTGTTAATGGGACGAAACCTTCATTAACAAAGCCAGGAACCGAAGTGAAAGAACACAAACCTCACAAAGCGGATTCAGAAGATCACGAAGAGAAAAAGCTGAAAGACAAGAACAAGATGTTACAGTTTATGCAGATCCCGAGAAAGAAGGAAGGTCAGAAGGACAGTATCACCTTTGTATCTCCACTTAATCGAGGTCATATTAACAATACTCCTGGCACTCCAACTACTCCACCAAATACGAAAGTTAAGAACAATGAAAAGAAACATAATGTGCATACTCCATTGCCATCTACATCCAAAATGGAGATGAAGATGGAGAAGAAGCCAGAAAAGAAAGAGAAAGACAAGGAGAAGAAGGAGAAACATCGACTGTCAGTCGGGAGTGTTAAAGATCTACCCCCGAAAACAATGAGCAGCAAAGAAAGACAAGCCGCATATATTAGTGAAATGGAGAGGATCAAGGAAAAAAGCATGAAGAAATTCCCTGAATCCAAGAAGGACCGTGAACAGTACATCAAGTTGAGAGAAGCCAAGCTTAAAACCAGGTTCGAACAACTTAAGGCTGAACACGAGAAGGTGAAGAAGGAAAAGTTGAAGAAACAGGTGAGTTAAAGTAGAAAAGGGCACTTTACTATTCGTTCTTGAAGGAATTACTTGCCATTTTTGGATTTACTTGAATTTCGCTTCCACTTTTTTGTAAATTTGGTGAAATACAAAAAATTGTAGGAAAAGATTTTTCTTTGAAAAGGACGTTTTATACGAAAGATTTGCGTAAAATTAAATTTTTGCAAATAATATTAATTTGCAGGAAGAAAAGCAAAAACTGGAACATTCGAAACAGAAGAAGCTGAAAGAAAAGGAAAAAGAGAAGGAAAAGGAGAAACACAAGGTAAAACCAGTCGAAAAGAAAAAGTCAAGACAACGGACGCCTTCAGAAGCTTCTTCTGATGACGACGATTCGGAGGATAATAATGATCCATGTCGTGCTGACTTCCTATTGGTATGTTTATCGTATCTTTTCTTATATTGTCTGCTTTTAGAAGAGTAACGAGATCGAAGCACAGAAGATATTGTACGAGGCAGCGAAGAATGGATCGTTGAACTTGTCGATGTATGAGAGGATTAAGCGGAAAAGAACTGCTCCAAGACAAGATGAGAACAAAAAAGTTTTGGCTTTGGCGAAGCTTCGAGAAAAAGCTGAGGCAAAGGTAAGCAAAAAGTTTATTTTTCTGGTTTAAAATTTTGTTTTTCCTTATTTTTTGAAATTAACATATATTTTTTAGAAAAAGAGAAGAGTTCACTTGTCATCTTGTTCCGACGATTCTGACACAAACGAATTCTCTAAGAAATCGCAAGCCGATTCTAGCGCCGATGACTCAGATGCAGCTACGACAGTGACAAATGCATCTGGAAGTTCAGCAGCAAAACGAGCACGATCTTCGAGCACAGCTTCAAAGAAGGCTTCTACAGATTTCATAAAGAAAGAAGGAAAACGAAAGAGCGAAGACAAGGAAAGCAAGAAGGAGAAGGTAAAGAAGATTAAACAAGAACCTGTCTCAGATGCCGAATCTGAAGCTCCAAAGGTAACGAAGGAGAAGAAGCCGAAAATTGAAGCCAAATCCCCGGTTCCAGAAATGGTCTCCGAAGAATCAGATGGAGAAGCAGCGGTTAAAGCGATGCACGATGAATTTGTTTCTTACAAGGCTGATTCTGATTCTGACGACAACAAAGTCAAGGAAAAGAAGAAGAAGAAGCAGAAGAAGTTTGACACCAACTTTGATGACATCTTCGCTGCTAATTCTGACGATGATTCTGAGAAGAAGGCTAAGAAGAAGAAGCTGTTGAAGCAACAGAAGGCTGAGAAGGCAGAAAAGCTTCCTCCAGTCGTTCATACAGGCAAGCCAGGAAGACCAAAGAAGGTGAAGGAAATGGAAAAAGAGATGGCTGAATCCAAGAAGAAGAAGAAAGAAGAGAAGGAGAAGGTCAGGAAAGAGAAGACCTCCAAGAGGTCGCTGGATGAAAGTTCTGGCAGTGAGCCGGCCAAGAAGAAACACAAAACGGACGAAAAGAGACGAGTTTCTGATACCGGGTCCTTGATGTCTTTGTCGAAGACGCCGCAGTCAGAAAAACACAAAGCGTCGCTACAGTCGCCGCTAAGCTTAAACCTGTCTGCTTTGGGACCGTGCTCCTCTATGGACATCTCACCCACTCCATTCACTGCCATTTCACCTACACCCTCAACTGGAAGTGATAATGTTCGTCTCGAAAACTTTGTCACACCGTGCAAGGCTACGGATACAGCCATGTTCTCACCATCACTCCAATCGACCAATTTTCAAATTGTAAGTTTCTTCACTTTGTTAGTCTAGTATCGTTAGTTGAGTGTATTTTTGTTTGTTGATTGAATAAGCTTATCTTGGTCGCGATTGTATGTTGTGTTTTGTCTTTAGATGCCACTCGAATCTCCCAAATCTACCCCTCTACCAGCTCCTGTTGACGACCAGTCGAAAAAACTGCTGGATGTTCCGAAATGGTCGGAAAGCAGGAAACGATCATCTTCTACTAGCTCCTTCAACTCGAGCTCGACTTCTGGTACTTCTACCGCTTCTTCTTTAAACGCTTCACGTGCGGCTTTGGAGAAAGCTCCTCCGACCATACAGGAAGTTGCTGAAGAGCCTTCTACAAAAAAATTAGCTCCAAAAGATGAGAACGATCTCAAGGAAAAAGCAGAAACGTCGACTGAATCTACTGGACCAGCCGTTAAAACGGAAGAAAGTCCTGTGGCTAAAATCGAAAAGGTTTCTGACGAACCTGTACCAGAATCTTCGACGAAGCCTATGTTAACCGAAGATAACGGACCTGCTCGGCCTCGCTTCATCAATCTGTCACCCACACGGCTTCTGGAGGAAATCAATTTTGAAGATTCGAGTAACGTCGAAGATGACGATGACGACTTGGAAGAGGAGCTTCTACGTCATATGTCTGCTGACCCTAAGCCCGATACTACCAAGGCGGAGCCAGTCATTGATTACAGCAGTCAGGACACACAGGTATATTATTGTGCACTTGTAGTTGACTGCACGGTTTTTATTGTTGTAGTGCTGGTTTTTAATGATATTATTCTCATTTCTGTCTTTTTAGGAAACCGAAGATGCCATTGAATCGATTTCTGCCTTCATGGAGAACAAGTCAGACGACGAGGACGACGACAGCTACTCTCACTCTATGTCGCGAAGAATCAACGAGTCAGATTACAACAAAGGAATGCGTACTTCTGGATCAGAAGAATTTAACGACGAGCCTACTGTTTCTACTGCTACACAGCTTGACAAAGAAAAGGCTGTAGTTAGTGAATCAGAAGAAGCGCATAAGCCTCAAGAAGTGTCAGACAAGGTCGATGAACCACCAAAACCAACCAGAGAAGAGCCTCAAGAAGACAAGATATCATCGGTCATTGCGAGTGTAGCCAGAGGCGACAGTTTTGAAAACTCGGCAGTCAGTAAGCCTAATGTGGCATCGGCTGTTTTGGTGCAGAACAGTGGAGTGTTTTCTAACATTTCGCATCTTCCAACTCCACCACCGTCACGGTCTTCTGGTGGGTCGCCTCAATGTACTTCTCAATTCCAATATCCTGTAGCCCAGATTTCACCTCAAATTTCGATCGCGGCCAAGAAGGACGAGCCAAAGATTGAAACATCTGTGTCCGAAGTGGTTAAGGAATCTGGAAATAAGTTGGAAACTACTGACTCGAAGAAAGAGCTACCACTACCCACTTCTAACACTTCTAACGGTGTTTCTGTGGCGGCTACACAAGTGCCAGTAGCTTCAAAATCAACGGTATCGCATCCAAGGACTTCTATTGTTGCTGACTTCCAACTTCCGATTCAGAAGGACACGGAGACTACGCAACAGATGCTGGAGAGATTCTACAAACAGACCAACACCACTATCCCTTCAACTGTATCCTTGGCGTTGTCGTATCCTCAACAACAGTCTACTGCGACGGCTGCCGTCAGACCGTTCAATAGCCAGCCATCTTCTGTAGCTACTACTTCAGCTGCCGTTCCCAACCAAAGCTCCGCCCAAACCTTTGGCCAGAACTTGCTGGGACAACAAATGGCCAAGACCTTACCTCAGAATATGAACAGAATCCCGATGTCACAGCCTCAGATGGCACCTATACCTGCAGAGAACATTCTGGCTGCTCTTCAAGTTGCTGGTATTGGACCGAACGCCATAACACCTCAACTGCTGGCTAATCCCAGCTTGTTGATATCAACATTGGCTTCGACCAATCCGGCAGTAGCAGAGTCGCTTCAAAAGTTGTTGACACCTACGGATGTATCTCGATTACAACAACCTACTGATCTTGCTAGGCTGCAAATGCTGCAACAACAAGTCAAACAACCGTTTATGCCTTTATCTAATCCATCTCTAATGGCATTCATGCAACAAGAACAACAACGACAGCAAATGGCACATCTTCAACAGCAACAGATGGGAATGACACCTGAACAGACCTACATGGAGCAGTTGAAGATGTTGCAATTGCAGCGCGCCATCAAGCCAGAGATCGTTCAAAGCCCCAAGCCAGTGTCTCAATTGGTCGATGTGAAAACGGAAAAGGCAAATGGCTATGGCTTCAACAGGAACCGCTACCCTCTATGTTGGCAAGGGACTTTGGCTATGAAGAGCAACGACGCTACAGTACAACTGTTTCACATCTCAGGATCTCAATATCTGATGGATAAGACAACTCGAGAGTTGACTGATGTTGAGGATGGTAATCAGACTATCAGAATCAACCAAAGAATGCGGCTAACTAACCCTCAATTACTAAGTAAGTTGCATAAACGAATATCAACCATAATATAGAGTATATTTCTTGTTTAAACTACTGATATTAATCTTCAATTTTTCAGCCATATGTAACCAAATGAAGAACGACGATGAGTTTGTGGCCATGGCATGCGTACCATGTGGCCAGAATACTGAGCAATTACATCATGAAAGCTCCAAAATGACAACTCAATTCATCAACTACTTTAACACCAAAATGACAGCTGGTGTTGTTACTCACTCTACTGTAAGTTTATTTACTATGCTTTTTTCAAGACTTGCTGTTTTGCATTTAAATTCTTAACTTTATGACTTAAAAATATGTTCTGTTGCTTTAAAAGGATTGAATGCTTTGTACTTGACCAAAAGTAATGATACCTTATTTTAGGCTAACCAAAGCCCCTCTTGCATCGCCCACTTCTTCCCTCCATGTGACTGGACTGAAGAACAAATGAATCGACTGTCTCCGGAATTCGCTACCGAACTGAAGCGCCTGGTCCCAACGTATTTATTTGTGGTGGTGACCAGAAGTGACCTGAACTCGCCCAAAATCGAATTGGAACAAAAGCCGGTGCAGGTGCCGGTGATGCCTCAAGTGTGTGGAAGGACGGTGTAGCCTTGCCACGTAGAATTTTACCGTTTTATCAGTCATATCAGACATGTAAATATTTAACCAATCGTACTGTCCGGTACCACTCGTACTGTTCAGTACCAACGTTGTTGTCCTGCCGTTCGGCACAATTGCTTAGCTTCGACCCGGTTTTGTATTTTTTTGGCAATTGCTGGACCCCTTTACTATTTGATGCAGGTACCTTTCTCAACCGACCACCACCTCATTTGGTCGGTTGGTAAGTCTTCCATTCTCTCACCTCGGATTCTTTAGATTTATTATTTATTTCTCTGCTCTTGTACATTTATATTTAGGAATATTTTTGTTATCTCACATTTTCGTATACTAAACGTATATACACATATATATAAAGAATAAATGAATATAATTTATACAGTTGGGTGTTTATTTGAAAAAAATAATTAAAAGCAAGACATAGAAAGTAAAAAATTTTTGGAAAAACAGATTTTGTGAGTTTGGTCGCTGATTGATTGATTATTTGTTTGAAACTATTGATTTTCGTGTGGGAAACTGCTGGAAAAAAGAATTTCGAAAAACTAAAATTTTAAAGTTGTTCAAACTTAATAAAATGGCTGAAATTGTTTTTCTTATAATCTGTTTTTTTAATAACTTGATTCTTAAA
The DNA here is from genome assembly GCA_904066225.2 of Bursaphelenchus okinawaensis. Taxonomy (NCBI): domain Eukaryota; kingdom Metazoa; phylum Nematoda; class Chromadorea; order Rhabditida; family Aphelenchoididae; genus Bursaphelenchus; species Bursaphelenchus okinawaensis. Next base: position 6,338,333 of record CAJFCW020000002.1, on the reverse strand, counting down.
CTTCTTAAAAATGCACTGGTCATTATAATAATAACCAAAAATGTTTAATTACGTTAATATACCGGTTTAAACCAAAATTTCGCTAACAACGAAATACATAATACTCAATCTAGTGATATGCAAATCTAGAGGTCGAGAAGCCTGCGGCCGTTTTAAAACAAGGTTAATTGTTGTGAACAGCTGTGTTCTTTTCTCGGCCGCTCTAGCTTCTACGTCGTGTCCATTTGGCAGAGAGTGGTGGCCATTGCGCCTGAGGCTTTGGCTTTGCATTGCCAAGACGCGCACTCTTTTTGTGGCCATTCTCGGGCAGGGTATTATGTCTGTAATACTCAAAACAAAACTTTTTCCCATTTCCGAGTTCAAAATTGGACAAAAAATAGTTTCTTTATTCCCCCTGATTAAGTTGGTCCACTTTTTAGGCAACAAAGAAGCTGCTAACTCGATTCGAGGCCATAGATTTAGGAGATTCGGCCAATTTGGGTTTCTTTGGGATTTGGGGGAAGCGGCTGACCGCCTCCATTTCGAATATCTGGTTTTAAAACTGTTATGAATTTCGAGGGTCCGCTGCGTCTTGAGTTTGTTTTCTGCAGTTCCTGTTGGACTGGTGATAAGATTGGAATGGCAACGACCGCACCTTTGCCCCCTCCTAATCGACGGGTTTTAAATAGGTCTAGTATAATATTTACACCGATTTCGTGGCGTTTGTGTTTGTGATTGGAATGATTAGGTTAATATGAACGTCAGAACATGTAGTTATTTTATTAATAATATTGGGTTATTTCTTATTGTAGCACTATATTTTTGCAATACAAAAGAAGCAGTTGCTTATCAAAAATCTATTTATAATATCATTGTAGTATATTATTCACAGTTAAGTACGATGAGTTATGTTGAAGCGAGATCGTTGAACTGTGGCGGATTTCTTGATTCAAACTGAATTCATCTGTTTTTGAAACGTTTACTTTCAGGCGGCTTACATGGGAAATGTCCGGTAGTCATGTAAATGTGAAGGATCTTGCGAAACGGTAATAAATATTGATAATTACATTAGTTTTTGATATTGTTACAGTAAAAATATGTTGTATAGGATTTTTTATATATTTGAAGATGTTGAACTTTGTGTATTGATCGAACAAGTAATCTATGACAATATTTTTAGATTTGAGGCGTTAAGTCCTCCAAGTATAGCTGAGAAAAAGGATGACAAATCGGTAGTCAAGTCGAAAATGTAAGTTATTTGACTGTTTGGGTGTCTAAAATCTGAAAAAAGTTTTATAATATTATAGTTATTTGTTGCAAGATCAAAAAATTCAAAAATTATGAAGCGAACGGCACAGTCTGCCACCAAAACAATAAAGTACGCCAATGTTTACAGAACACGGGTGAATGTTTCCGTTACCGCACGACCGCGGTTTCCTCCGCCGATGAAGCGGATCCGAAGTTCGCGACGACGTCGAGTGTTTCAAAGCTCGGTCGAACTGAACAGGTCATCCACATACTATGTGTGTACCAAGTCCAAGTCCAAGTCCGCGATCGAGGGAGTAACGTGCAAAAAAAGGGAGTAAGTGGTCATTTGAAACGATTATATTACAGCTTTTCACTTTGTTTCCGCGGCTATCTTCCCTTTGTTCTTGTTTACTTGACCCATAGCTGTTGTAGTATATTGTAGTTTCTGCTGCGTATCGTATAGTACAATTTTCAAATTGTAGATCTTATTATAGGTATCAATAAGAGCCAAAAAGTTTGTAGACTGGTTTTTTGAGTTAAAATAGCAGTATACTGTAAATTTTTTGGGAGGAGTGAATTTAAAGGAAGAATAGCTTTTAAAACATACATTACATACCAAATGTAGTTTTAAAAAGTATTCCACAAAATATGCATAATGTAAAAGCATGTTTTGGCGTCGGAAATGAAATGCTTAATCCGATCATTACCCACATCTTTGCTGATCTAGGTCATGGATGAGCCGGTTCCGTTCTTTTTGGTTAATTCCCGGTAAAAACGTCACGCTTTCACAGATTTTAAGACCATTTCGCGTGAAGCGACTGGACTCATAATAATCTGCGGAAACCGCGTACTTAGCGACAAACCCAAACCTAAGGGCTAGTCGGAACGTGACTTATGTTTCAGCATACTGTAATGTTTTGATACGTCACTTTTTAAACATATTTTTAAAATTAAGGTTATGGTTTTACAATTGTTTTTAATATACATTGTGTTCTGGGGTTCACTTTTTTCAAGTATAATATTATAGGTTTTTTCCTTACAATAACATAATAACAAGCTCCAAACCCTATTGACCAACACAATAACGCGTTTTTTCTATCTCAACTTTGTTTTTATGGAGATCGCGTAGGATTTTCAGTAGTTAATAGTAATAGTAACGTCTTTCTACTTTAATTTATGTGCCAATTCGCCGCCATTTCTCGCGCAACTCAAACCATCGATAGAAACCCATCAATTTGTCTTTAAGGTCGTTCCTGCCGTTCTTTACTTTCCTTGTGAACGTTGGATTGGGGTGTTCTGTTGACTCAAGCCCTTTTCATGGCCATAACCGGTCATTGAAGGGGGCGCGGTAATTGACGGTCAGGGGCCGGAAACGGACTGTCCTCTCCACACTGCTAATTAATTTCCGCTTCTTTTCCCATCCATCATATAGGAAATAGTCTAATATTCGCGGAGTATCCAGATTTGTTTAATAAATTTATTATTTTATTAATTTGTTCGTATTTTAGAGAACCTGGGATAAAACAAGAGCCAGTCATGACGTTGGGGTTAAAGCCGGCACCTCCGCCAAAGCCGGTCCATCTGAACAGTAGTCAGACATCTACAATAAAGAGACCAGTACGTCCTAAAATGGTGAGTCTAGATTGTTTTTAACTACAAAAATACCTCTTTTTGCCCAAAATATCTTATTTTAAAGCAATATGTTTTCCAGAAACCCCCCTCACCCTTACCCCAGCCCAAGTGCCAAGATCATGAAGATCGTGCGGGGATCGTGGAGTCATCTCCATTCAAACGCTCTGACCGTTGTCGGTACGTTTTTTATTTGTTTTTGTTTTGATGTGACTGCTCGGGCACTTGAACTTGTTGTAGGATCATTCGAAAACCCTCGAGCCGTCCGCCGCCACCGCCGAGAAACAACGAGAACATGATCTACCAATCCATCTCACCTCCAGATTCCCCCACGTCGACGCCGAGGTTCAACAATCAGTCGCCACAACTGCCAAAACTACCCACACTCCCACCACCGCGACCTCCTGCCATGGATTCTGAATCCGACCACGAACCGGAACAGTTCGAGAGTATGTACGAGGGGTTGTACGAGGAGATAGAGCAGGAGTTCAGTGTAAGTACTGCCAAGTTAAGTCTACTAAAGTAAATTCAATTCTATATAAGTTAACTTGAGTAGTTTGGTCTATGGTTAATGGTAGTAAAACCGTCTTTCGTATGATAATTAGTTTCAATCTTCAGAAGTCTTTCAATGGGTTGTCGAGTATGAAGATACAGCCTCAGCCGTCGACGTCGTTCACTCCAAACTCCAGAAGGAAGAACAATGTAAAGTAGGTTAATTTTGTGTTCGAATTAACAAATTAGACCGACTTACGAGTAACAACAAGAGTAAATCAAGTCATAACAAATACTAAGAATAAAGTCTAGACTTTTGAGAATTTAAAAATTCGTATAAACTAAAATTGTACCATAAATGCTTTTACTTTGACGTTTTAATTTAAAAAGTCTGTACTCACTTAACTTAAAGTAAGTAAAGCTCTATTTAGTAACTACTACAAAGATGAATCTCCTCAAGATTCGTACGACTACATCCAAACGGTCGAACCTCGAGGAACCCAGACGTTGGGTCGCTCGACTGCCAGAAACTTTGTCGATCAGATGAAGCAGCAAAGGTCACGGGAGAACGAAGCTCGCAACAAGATGTTCACCTCCATGTTCACCAACCATTCCAACGGTTTCGGAACGTGGGCTGGCCGTAAGAAGACCCGGAGGCCAGTGTCGTCGCTAGAGTTCGAGAATCTGATGAGAATCAAGAGCGATCTCCAGAACAACATATCACGTAAGGTATGTCAAAGCGGAGCCAATTTGATCGTTCAGGTGGGGAAGTTGAGGAAGAAGGTGCATCTTCATCACGACGACAACAACCTCGGTTCCAGTCGCGTTCCCGAGTCCTCCAACGAGGCCCAACTGTACGGTGACGATTGGTCGTCGGACGAGGAGCAAGCGAATACAAACAAGTACGGTGAGTGTGTTGTTGTCCTGTTTATGTTATTCTTTCCTAATCAGCTGTTGCGACATGTCACAGTTATTTGATCTTTTATCGGAGTCAACAATTTCAAAATGGTTTCGGAATTCAAATCACCATGATTTTTGAATTTTAAATAATTATGTTTTGATTGTTTTGGACGGTGACTTTTCGGAGTTTGTCACATTTTGTTATAAGACCACCTATTAGTCAAATACTATATGATTTTGCCAATAAGTTAACGTTTACGGTGAAATAAGCTTACGTCACTCTTTATAGTGCAAATTGATTACCTTTGTTAAAACATACCGTGCAGGTTTATACGAAAATGTAACATGTCGTGAGTGTTGTGTCACGTGTTGTTTCTTTTCGTAATCGTACAGTGGTTGTTTGTGATTGTCTTTGTATGGCCGTCTCCCCTCTTCTTTGTACGTTTGACTCAGAGTTAAAGCCTGGGACCGAAAAGTGGCCACTGTTTGAAACGCCTTCGGATTCGGCGGTTTCATTTCGCGCTTAATCAGAGCAAGATTAATCAGATTATCCGACCCTCGAGCTTGTCTGTGCGTTCCCGAGTGTACACAGATTTTAAAACATGTACACTTTTGGGTTTACACAAAGCGAGGTACACGGAGATCCGGCTTACGCTACGTAAACGTCTTATTTTGCATTTAAATAATATTTTTATGGTGATTCGCGTAATGTCCCCCTATGTTCGGGCTCTGTGTCCTCACCGTCCGTGTCTTATGTTGTTTGTTTTCAGAAACTGATGCCAGCCATTCTTTGTTGAAAGAAATCGAAGACGAGTATCAGGAGTTTTGTAGCCAGACCTCCAAAGGTAACCATTTGTTATTTTTAGTTTTTTAAGTTATAAAGACATTCCTTTTGTCACATTGTAGTGACCTATAAATAGCTTTGAGTTCATTATCTATCCAGAACTGTCTAAACACTAAACAACAGTTTTAACTATTTGAAACTTTTGAAAAAAGTCATTAATAAAACATTCCAGACCGAATGACCGAATCTCCATTAACAGCACAGTCTTCCTCTTCTGATAACATGTCCCGACTGACACGACAATCACAGAGTCTAAATGACGACCATCGTATGTCAACTCTACATAAAGAGTTACATCGCTTGAAAGTAGACGTCGATCTAGATGCTCAACCGTGCTCATCGTCCTCAATCCTGGATGACGATGACATTCCAGACATAGATGAAACTAAAATGACAGAAAACAGTTTGTCACCGTTACCAGACATCACGGATTCTGATTCCTTGTCTGATTATGACAGAAAGAGCTTGTATCAGTCAAGGTTACCTATAGCTCAGCCTTTGTATCAGATCTACATGCTACAGGAACAACAGAAGCTACTGGTAGACGGTGGTCCCAGAAGTGTAAAGGCTTCTGATCTGATGCTACAAGTTCCTGGAGACAAAGATGAGTCAGACAGCTTGTGTGATTCCAATGATAACGAGGATTCCAAAAGTCTGTCCATCAGAAGACAAAGTTCTTCAGCCTCCACGGATTCTGGCAGAGGTGCAGATACAGTGTCGAGAGTAACGTCAAACACGTCGATGAGAAGAGAACGACTGACAGCCGGCTCAGTGTATGGCAGTCAGCGGTCGTTGTGGTGTGAGTTACCAGAAGTACGATCAGCTGGACTTCTGGATACGCTGGACAACTCTTCCAAGAAGCTACAAGAAGCCTTCTTCGAAGTCATCACATCCGAAGCATCGTATCTTCGCTCAATTAACGTCTTGATCAGCTATTTTATGGCGGCTCCAGAACTGCAGGGACCAAAGAAGGCGATGAGTGTGATAACAAGTGTAGAAAGAAAGCATCTGTTCAGTAATATTGTAGCTATCCGTGACTGCGCAGAAAAGTAAGTTGGACTTTGGTAGTGTTAAAGACCTGATTTGTCTGGTTTTACTGTTTTATAATATATATTTTGGTTAATATTGTAATAATTATATTGTTTTAGGCTGTTGTGTGATTTGGAAAACCGACTAAAAGAAAACCTGGTTCTAACAGACGTGTCTGACATTCTCTGCGAACATTTTGAGAAGCACTTCGAAGCGTACACAAAGTACTGTTCGAACCAGGTCTATCAAGATCGCGTATTGAAACGATTAAAGTAAGTAGCGTTAAAGGAACCGTTCATTGAATTTTTTTGAATGAAATTTTTTCGCGGGTTTTCCAATGTTTTCTATTAATTTTTTGAGAATTTTTACTTCCAAAAATTATTTTCATTTGATTTATTCCTTACGAACGCGGTTGTATATTTTGAACCGTATTGAGGTTTTCAGTTTATATTTTACTACTTTTACTTTAATATTCTACATATTATTTGTTCTAATCTGTAAAAACATGTTCCTTATCATAATGAAACCATTTTTAAACTTTTAGTTCAGTAAAACTTCTAAAGAATAGTGTAGGTCTTACTTTACTATTGGTTTAAAAATGTCAGGTTTCGTTAGAGAGTAAAAAGCAGCTAATTCGACGTCAAAAGTAAGTATTTCCGTATGTTTTCGTTTTCAGGACTTTAGATCACATATAATGGTATTATCCTTGAGGTAAGCGAACGCCTAAACCCACATCCACCAACCTCTCCAACTACATGGTCTCATTAATCTTACAATTTTCGTATCTTTAGTAAAGTAATATTATTTTTTAATTTCAGAATGTATATTTATCCCCAAATTGGATTGTTTCACCTTCTTGTTGTTAATAAACCTTTCGCAAGATTAGGTATTGATGGTTTCAAAGTGAAAAAGCCTGGTATCTTGGGGGTTTTGATGTGTTAACAGTTCGAATAGGTAAGATATTGTCTGTAGAGTAATTTAAGACGAAACAGTAGATAATTAAGATATTTTTAAGCTGCAAAAACACTAAAAATCTAGTATAATATCGCCTATAAAGCTTCAGAAGAAAAAAAGGCTTGTGTCTTGGATGTTATGATATTTTAGAGGTCTGAATAGGTAAGAAAACCTCAATACGGTTCAAAATATACAACCGCGTTCGTAAGAAATAAATCAAATGAAAATAATTTTTAAAAATAAAAATTCTCAAAAAATTAATCGAAAACATTGGAAAACCCGCGAAAAAATTTAATTCAAAAAATTCAATGAACGGTTCCTTTAAGTCTGGTAAAACAATGTAAAATGATTTTTACTAAAGTCATTTTACTTTTTACTAAACAAAAAATTTAAAATTCGAATAAACAACACTAATCTTCAGATTAAGCAACTCCCAGTTTCTAACGACGATACAACGAATAGAATCTAATCGTGAGTGCCAAGGACTGGACATGAGATCTTTCTTGATGTTACCCATGCAAAGAGTCACTCGCTACCCACTCCTAGTGTTCGCTATTATGGAGCGAGTGGCAGAAGGCAGTCCTCAACAGAAAACGGCTACAAAAGCCTTAAGTTTGGCCAACAGATTAGTCCGTGACTGCAACGAAGGAGCCAGAAAGATGGAACGGACGGAACAACTTCTGGAGATCGAAAGACGATTGATCTACAAGTCTCCTGATCTCAAGTCAGTATTGGCGCAAACTTATTTTTTAACTTACACACTTTCAAGGCTGAAACCTATTATTTCAGAAGGATTCCGTTGGTTACCGCAGGTAGATATGTGGTTAAAAGTGGACCAGTAGTACAACTTCTGGAAAGGAAACCAAGACCACGATTAGGTGGAGTGTTACAATCAAAACAGAAAGCCCGATCGTTATACATCTTCCTGTTCAGTGATTTGTTGATGATAGCCAAGAAAAAGCTGTAAGTACTTTTACTAAACATAAGGTTTGACAAAAATATGAAAATCAGCTGTTTGGCAAGAATTATCATGGCCACAAAATTTTTATACAATCAAACGTTAACATCACAACGTTTTAGGAATGGGTGTTTTGAATGCAAAGACTATGCTGCCCGTCGTTTCGTAGAGATCGAGCCTGTAGAACCTCACAGTAACAAGATTCCCATTGGAGTCGTAGCCAATCTACCGTCCAAATCTCATCTGTTTCTCTGTATTTTGATGCAGAACGCCAGAGGAAAACAGGTTGAGTTACTCTTCAACACAGAGTCAGAATCTGACCGAGAACGATGGCTGTCCGCCATGAGACCGCCAACGTGCTCGAATCCAGATGAGAAAATCTACGCTGAATGGGACTGTCCTCAAGCTGTAGCGTGCCACAACTATGACGCCGTTCAGGAAGACGAGTTGCCGTTGGAGGAAGGGGATGTTGTCAACGTGCTACGGAAAATGCCTGACGGTAAGTTTATTATATTTGGTTAGCTATTAATATTTGCCATATTGCCATACATACGTAATATGACAGACTGGGCTTTGTCAAGAGCAAAAACAAGTTTACTGTGAAACCATCATTAACCATCAAAATCATGATTTCAGGGTGGTTTTACGGCGAACGAGTCCGTGACCACAAAAGCGGCTGGTTCCCGTCGTCGTATGTTCAGCAAGTAATGAATGACCACGTCCGGGCCAACAATTACCGCCAAAGGCTTCGGCTCATTCAGGCCGCTAATGGCTTTCAACATCGCCAGATGGATAGGATTATCGAAAAGCGGGGGTCCGTCGCCCCCACCAGTATACCACCCTTGAGTCGGCTTCGGCGTCTATCCAATCCCAAAGCTTTTTTCACTTCCCTAGATTCGTGAATCTAGTTCACCGTACTTCAGTTTAGATGACTGAAATACGTAGTAATCAGGGCCATAATCATCCATATCTGAGTGTCTTTCCCGAAATGATTCTCACCACGAAATCCCGTGAATTACCACAGAGTTTTATGTGTGTAAATAAAGATATTAATGTAGCGTTTACAATACCATAAACATATTTTATAAACTTCAGAATATTATTGCAGAAAATTCAAATATTTTGAATATTACAAATTGAGATACAATGTATCATAGATTGTGGTACAAATATTTATTCCTAGAGACCGCTGAAAACAAATACAACAAATGTAACAATAATAACATCTAATTCTCTCAAGCAGCTGTTGTCGCGGCAGCGGTTTCTGGCGGCGTCTGAGATGTCGACGGTGTAGCAGGTTCAGGCTTCGTTGAAGAGCCCCATAGCCAACTAAACCATCCAGAATCAGACGGTTGTTGATGGCTGGAGGCTGCTTTCCTTCTGGCATTTCGCAAATCTTGTTTGACCTGTTTTAGGAACGTCTCCGCATATCTTCTCACATTATCCGGTGCAGTCCTGGCCATCCTAACTGCAGATTCCGCGTATTTAACGGCCTCATCAAAGGATTCTGTGTGAAACAAGGATTCGGCGTAGTTACAGTAATACCCGACGATAATGTCAGTGTTTTCTGGACTGTAAAGTATCTTATCAATTCCAACGGAGAGATACTTCCGTGCCGTTTCGAAGCGGTTCCTGATCACACACGCTGCTCCAAAGTTGTTCAAAATATGCAAAAGTTGAGGATGATTAGGACCAAAAACGTGGTAAGTCAACTGTAATACACAACCAAAATTATACTAAATGCTTTGTTAATATAAATTACTTCTAGCAGTAAGAAAAATGCAAATGGAGTTTAAGAAATTCATTGAAAGACAATAGAATAGCCAAGAAAAAGTACTAAACAAGACCAACCTTTAATACCTCGTCCATAGCGTCGCAGGCTTCCTTCTCCCGAGACTGGTCACGGTATTCAATGATAAAGTGAGCAAATTGTTGAAGGCACATGGCAAACAACACGATAGGATCAGTATACTCCTGTCCAAATTCGTCTACCTTATTCCCACGTTCAACCGCAGCTCCGTTCGAAATAAAATATTTTGAAAAGTGTTTGTCGACCACTTCCATCTGCTTCGTGATACAGTGGCGATAGCCTATCTCTGCATTATCAATTTCACCTTTGTTGGCCAGAATCTCGGCCATTTTCAACGAGATCCCAATGAATTCTGGGGAGGATTCGTTTTTGTGGTGGAACTGGATCAATCTAAAAGACAACATTCTAAATCGATACAAAATAACTATAAAAATGCCAGAAATTAAAAGATATTCAATATAAATTCAATATAACTTTTTCGAAGCACGTACCTTTGCACCACAGCCCTAAAATAATCCAAAGCCAGATTCCAGTCGCCTTTGAAGAAGTAAGTGTTTGCCAATTCATCGAGTACTCTTGTCACTTCAATACTGTTTTCTCCCTTTTCTTTGACCTCTGTTAATACATCTTCTAGAATCCGTATAGCTTCGTCATAGTTCTTGTACTTCCTTTGGAGCCATGACTGTTTGATCTGGTCTTTAATTGGATCTTCATCTAGCCGCACTTTGTCCAAACCTATTGTTTCGCGGATTATTCCCCATGCTGACAAACCAAGCAATGGTTTGGCAGTGTGCTCTCCCCACTGATACCTCTGCCGATTCGTCCGTTGACTCGTTCGGGCGGTATAATCATCAAAAATACTAAAAGTTTTAAATTATATAAGTAATAAAACAAACGTTATTTATAAAAATTATTTACATCTATTTAAACTAAAATCCCACTATGAACCTTGACTCACCTGCGTCTCTGTCTGAATAGAAACCGAGCCCGTGTAAAGCACCTGTTGAACATTGGCTACGAAATAAGTTAATGTTTAAAAACCAAATTCAAGTATTAAACCGGATTAAAACCTTAAAAACAATTCGGCATGTTCGATAGAAGTATATTTGATATAAGTTTCTACAATATAATATAATCAGCTAAGATCCTTAGGCGAGAAGCTAGACCCGCATGAACATCCTTGTGTGGCCAGAGGGTTGTCCGTTATCCTGAAGGCAGCCCGCATTAAATCTTCCGTAAAGTCAATGGTTGAGCCTTTGACAAATTCTAGCGACATCTGAAAATACCAATAAATGTAATTATAACAGAAAAAGGTTTGATGTAAAATATTTAAAAAACCAACCGTATCAACAACAACTCTGGCCCCATCTTTCTCCACAAGTACATCATCGTTGTTCTCCTTGTTATCCAACGACAACTTGTACTCGAATCCAGCACAGCCGCCGCCTTCAACTGTTATTCTCAAGTGTTCATCCTCTTTAGCGATCTTTTTCAGTCGATTTACTGCCCTTGACGTTAAAAGTAAAGCATTTGAATCTACTGATATGCTCCTAGTCAAAACTTTGCTGGTCGACGCCATTGTTCGAAACAACATACCTACATCAGTCTATATGAAGTTGCAAATATTGTTCAACTAAAATAACAGCGAAGAAAACGCATAAATCCCAAAATAAAACTAAAACGTGTAGTTAGCTGACTATTTATTCTTTGGCAGTGAATGTGTAAGAAAAAAAATAAAAATATAAAATCATACAATTAAAGCTTCCAATCTTTGTACAGGTTTAATTCACTTTTGAAAGTTAGGTGGGCCTACTAAAAGAAGGACTTTGTTGATGTACTCGTCGCCTCTGTTCGTCAAAACGCCGCTCCATTTCGTCAAGTAGTTTAGGTGTATATCTAACTACCAACTTGACTGTGCCTTTGGCATTTTTAAGAAGATGAACTGCGGTTTCGTGGGCTTCTCGTTCAACATTCTTAAAAGCAAATAATTATAAATAATGTGTAATATTCGGCTTAATTTTCCATAACAAAAATTATATTAAAATTAACTTACAACTCCATTAACCCCAATCAATTGATCTCCGCGTTTTAGCCCTCCATGACGATCAGCTACACCTCCTGGAATTATTCGAGATATGTAAATAGGAGAGTTTTGTTCCTTTCCGCCCATAACATTGAATCCCAGTCCTTGGTCAGTCTTTGGAAGTTCCACAACTCGAGGATGAGCAAATCCCTCGGCCGCTGCAAAAGCCGCAACTGTTGCTTTAGCTGCTGCACTAGCAATCAACTAAAAATAGAAAACTTTGAATAATATTAACTATCGTCACCACTGTAAATTCTGTACCAAAGTAACGAGTACAGAGTAATTTAATACCTAAAATTTAAGTCTTAAACTAAGAATACCTCTGAAGAAGCGTCGAGATCAGCAGTAGATTTGTAGACATTCTCATATACCTCCCGGACAGAATTAAAGAACTTTGACTGCAATACCTCTTGAAATAAATCCAGTTTTGGACTGTTGAGCTCTCCTGTCTTCTTTAGATAGGCAATCAAATCATTTATTCGTTGAATGTCTAAAAATAAAATATAATACTAAGCTAAACCCACATACCTCTTTCTAATGCCAATTCATCTGAAAACGCTGTTGGCCGAGACATCCGACAGATCTATAAATCCTTTAAAATCAAGTTAACACATAAAAATTACAAATTTCAGATATACCAAAAGAAGTAAACCTTTAAAGCGCCGTAAAAAATACAAAAATAAATTAAAAATTTATTCCTAAACTTCAGAAACAAGTTTGAATTTCTGTGACATTCGTTTCTGAACAACGTTAAAATGAAGCTTCTCCAGCCCTTCGACATTCCTGTCAGAATAATTTCTATGAACTAGCTCGTTATCCATCTTCAAGTCAACCTTCTCTTTCGTAATGTATACAATGCCGTCACATTCAGCCTTCAACAGTAGTTGGCCTCTGTCATAGACAACGCTTACCTAAAAAAACTTGCCACAACTAATAAACTACTTTGAAAAACTATACACAGTAAAACTATAAAACCCCTAAATTAACTTTAAAAATTTTGTCTTAAAATCCATACATTTCTTCCCGGATGATAGTTTAGCCTCCTTTGTGCAACCAATAACTCATGTTGAGCAACACGTTCTCCGTCTTTTCGATGGATTCCACCATAAGGAATATTAGCAGGTGGTCGGAAAAGCGTCCTTGTTATTGTTTTGTTTGAATTTGAAAGCAGCTTCAGCATCGTACTATTTTTTCGAGATCAATCTTGAAGAAAAGTAAAAATCTATTTTTCTTAGTATTTCGACGAAATGCCACAACTTTTATTCTACTTCGGCGGAGTGTCACAATTGAGTTCTTGATGGACTTGTATGTTTATTTTCTCGGTTTTTAAGACTTATCCTTTTACGGAATTGTAAACAAACGTTTATTCTTACACAGTTTTTCTCTTATACATCGTGTAACGGCGGAGGGATAATTCATCTTATTGATCACATGTGAAATGCAAATGCTTTTGGAGCGTAGTTGGAGGTGATCGAACGTTGATTATTCTGCCCTTTTTTACCAATGTTATGGCCTTTAGTGAGAACGTTTATTACACGTAGAATAATTTTATTGTATATTTGTTTTCGATCGAATCGGGAGCATAAAAGGACCTTGATGTACACGTCAGATAAAGAAAAGAGAGGCTCGATCGGCGTGCGTCCTTCTCCACCCTTGGGTTCCCTCGTCTCACACAAATATAATGAACAAGCTTTGTTTTCTGGATAAGGGAAAGCCACCTGGTTCTTCTTGTTATGCTTCCAACGTTTCACTGTTAGAAGTTGACCTTTCGATGTTACTCTTACTTTTCGTTTCATTTTGTCTTATTTTTATCGTAAAATCAAAGATATCGGTTAGTTTTTCAGTTTGCAACGGCTTGAGCTCGGTCGAAACCTACACTGTCACAATGTCTGATCCCTGTGAATGTATTTTCAGTCAAGAGGCATTGATGCGCCGTTTGTTGAGTGCCGTAAGTCTAGAGAACATTGTATTAAAGTGGTTTAGTTGAGAAATTCGCAGGAAGATTGTACTGACACAGAATGCGTAGGACCTTCTGGAGATGGTTCGACCGGTGGCATGACCCTGCCGATGTTGCTGGCACTTTGGGGAGTTGTAGTTATGATCTTGTACATCAGCAGGCCCACATCAATGCGGAACTCGGATCGCAGAATTAACGAGAAGCCTCGCATGGACAATGTGGGTGGTTATTATTAGTTTATTGATCGGTTTCGTTCATCCCGGTTTATGACTGCGTATAATAATGTATTATAGTTATTTAAATTGCAATTTCATGATTATTTGAGCTCTATTTATGTAGCTTATGCATCGTTATTTCAGGACAGAAGTCCACCTCCTCCACCTTCCGCCCTTTAATCAAGAATTGAACAATCGGTTCATGTAACACCCAGGTCTACTACACTGAACAATTCCAACTTTTCGATTTATATATTTATTGTGCAGCATAATACACTCGTTTAACTTTGGATCGCGGGTCCGATTATTGTACAATATTCATTCGATGCATTATTTGTAGCATAGAATATATATCAAGTTATATTGTAAATAAAACATTTATTACATATGTACAAAAACAAAATAAACTTTTATTTTTTGTTGTATCGTTAGTATACGTTAAAATTGAGCAATATGTTAAAATTCAAAATCAAAAAATTAATAAAATACGACGAAAATAATTCAAAAACCCATAATACCATCATCGAAAACAAATATTTTAGCGGGAGTAGTTCGTTGCGTGACACAGCCGTTCTTCTCAATTAACCTTCGACGGAACGGTCCAGGGCTCGGCTGATAAAACAAGGTGGGAGGATGCAGTGGGCTGTTAATGTGCGGTGTTAAAGGTCTGTTCTCCTTGCCGAACAATTGATGAGCTCGCTTCCTCAAATCATAACGTCGTGCCAAACTGCCTGGCATTTGGACTGAAGTCATCGTCGGGCTCTAAATTTTAAGAAAACTGTAAAACCCCCACTGTTAGCTATTAGACTTTATTTTACAATATTCTACGAAATTATACACTAAATATATTACACTAGGCTATAAATTCCTTACATTTGCTTCACTCCTCTCGTCTGGTATCCATAATCGAGGGCTTTCCACATTTTCACATCCAAAGCCGGCCTTTAAAGCGTGTGGAGAAGTGACCTGATCGTAGGTAAGGTTCAAGTCCTCGATGGTGTTCTTGTTTATCTGGGTAGTCAACTCCCTCACCACCTTCTTCGACAAAAACTTCTTCTCTCCACTATTACGGTCTTTGGCAATGTCAGCAACCTTCTTTTCATGCTTTTCAAACCACTTCAAGTTCTCGTCCTCTGAGTTATCTTCTGGTAGGCTGTAGAACAAACTGGCACCGAAGAACTGTTCTCCTTCTTCAATTTTCTCCAAAATTTCTGGCGACAAGTCACTGGATTCAAAGAATGCTTTGCTAAAATGGCATAGACTTATAAAAAAACAATTAAACAACTATTACATAAATCTCTCAAAACTGATACTGTAACATACCGAGCAGTTTTACTTGACCGTCGTCTGCCAACCGGAAACTTTTCTTTCTTTTGTTCGTACTTGAATGGAATTTCTTGTTTCTCCTCGATCAACAACTTTTTCGACTTCCTAACTTCCACACCATCCAAAGAAACAAATCCATTCAAAGCTACAAAAGGTGGGGTAATATTAGAATATTTTTGAAACAAATAAAACTGTCATCAGAGCAACACTTTTTCGTAAAATAAAGACTTGAATGTGTAAAACTTACGAAGACGATCCCCAAACTTCCCATCTGTACATTTGCCACAACGTCCATTCTGCGACTCTTCACAAGTTGCGTGGTAAAACAAGTTACAAGTGATACATTGCATTGGTAACTCTTGACGAGCATAAGGTTGCAAACACTCTGCACAGACACAACCCGACTGACATTGAATACAAACGTCTTCAGCTTTGGAATGAACGGGCATCTGACATTGTCGACATAAATTGGGAGAACAACTGAAATATTAGAAATTCAGTGTTAATATAATGCCACAAACTCATAGACCATCTAATTAAATAGGTAATGGCTTCTACAACTATGAACAATATGCTTTTTTCGATTATACAAGCATAACATCTACAATAAACAATGTCATGTTACATACAAATAAACTCATTACGTCACACAAGATTACAGTAAAAACCAGTAAACAACTTACTATGAACAAAACCACTTTTCATAAAAATTAGTAGGTCCTGGAGGCACCGGAGGATCCAGACAAGAAATGTGGAAGTTGCGGTTACATCCATCACAAATGTAAGACACTTCATTGTCGTCCTTCTTGCAGTAGAAACACGGCTCGCAAATGTAGCAGTGCCATTTCTCAATTTTATCCAAATCCTAAAAAACAATTTCAAAAACAGTTTTAGGTAACAACGATTAAAAACTAGAAGAAACGCCATGCATAGCCCTGTAACACCAAAATTTTAAAGGAAAAAACAATTTTAGGTAACAAAATACAGGAAAAACAAGAATTATTTCAATTCAACAAAAACCAACCTCAAACTATTTAGGCAACAATGTTAGTTCGTAAAACGCACTATATAACACTATATTCTGGTCAGAAAAATCCCTGTTTCAACTAAAAAATTAGGTAACAAAGAAAGCCAACGAGCGAGCTATCAACGGTCTATGCCTATCATAATAAAAGTGTAAAATTTCTCAAAGAATTCTCAAACATCCGCTTGTTTCTCTATATATACGCAAGATACGACATTCAATATACAAAAAAAAACTTGCCGTCTTCTTGATTCCAGTGCACTTCAGACTTCTGTGGAAGGCTTCTGAACATCTGCTACATTTGATGAAGTTTTTATTCAATTTAACTTCGCATGTTGTACACCCGCGCCCTGTCATTTTAATACCGAATTCATAACGATCTTGATCAAGGTTTCTTGGCCGTTATGGATCGATCCAGAATAGAAAATCAGCTTTTCGCTGCAAAACCCAAAGTTGATTCTATTTTTGGCAAACTTCTGTTTGATTTATGAAAAATTTAAAATATTTGGCCCGATTTGCTTGTCTCATGAAAAGAAGTGAAACTCTTGAAAGTTGTATCTTCAAGAGCTAAAGTTATCATCTTTACTCGTTAAAACACAAGTTACACAATAGTTTCTCAAGTAAAACACAATCCTTTACAAATTGCATAGTAAAATGGTTAAAATGTCAAACATTTTGAACAGCTACAAGTTAATTTAAGACATATACCACAGCAAACAGATGTATTTTTGTTTCTCAATTTACATTTATTACCCTTTCGGACTAAATTAAATTAATACATTACCTCGTCGTGGTACGTTACAATAATTACTTTACCTGGGGGTGTTTTCCGTGAATCGATTCTTTAATCTTATTTCTATGGGGAAATTAGGTTATCATTCTTTTTACAATCTCGGAAACGTGGTATAAACACACGTTATCTTTGCCAATATAAACTTTGACTTTAATCCTTATTTTAGCATTACCTATTTTAGCAAAGAAAGGATTTATTTAGTGTTAAAAGACTAAGAATTGTAAATAATAATATTTTAATAGTTTTGGCATACGTGTAAATCAGAAAACTTTGTCTTTGTTACTTTTTACTAATAAGAATTCATTAAAATGACTGTTAGTCTATCAGTTATGACTTGTTTTTGGCATCATTACGCGAGTTACTTTCTTTGAACATGAACAAACAAACGTTTTGCAAATTTGCTTTTCTTCCTTTACGTGGACATTTAGGCCTTGTATAGTTGATAGGAAATTGAAATAATATCCTTTTGCAAATTGTAATGTTCAAAATTGGCAATGTGAAATAATACAATTAACATCAAGTACAATTTGTATCATATGTAGAGGTTTCATTTGGATTAATTTTGCTTTACAGCTATCATTATATATTACGTTAGTGTCTTCTATATCCTATGATTACTACTCAAATGGTTGTGTTGTTACAGATCAGCTTTTAAATCGATCGAATCTGCTTGAAGGTACGATGGATTCAGAAGGCCCGTCTCTGGCAGACCAGCTCGAAGAGTTGAGGGCATTACCTGACATTCCTGATGCCTTCCGGCTGTGTTTGTTTACTCTTGAGATCATTGTGTCGGTATTGTCATTATGGGTACTGTACCTTCTGACAGTGGTGCTTATACGATGTAAAGGCTTACATTACAATCTACGAATAGTGTTTGTACACATGATTATCATACAATGTGTCGAAAGAGTCGTGCGTATTGTACGAGTATCTGACATCACGTTACATTGGATGCCTACATACGAAGGTCAGATGGTCGAAGACATACGACGATGGCTGTGGTGGTACTGTAACTTGGCCTATGTTTTTGTGATATTCGAAAGAGTTATCGCAACATTAAACTTTAGTGAATACGAATATTGGGGCGTTTCGGCCGCTTATTACGTCTTGCTAGCATCAGTAAGTCGTATTTTGAGTTTGTGACATTTTTTTTAGTATATCAGCGGTGGTGCCTTCTACTATGTCAGCCAGTTTGTTTGTAAGTTTTAATTTTAGAATTGCTAGCTCATACTTTCAGTACTTAATATCTCTTATCAAGTTTTAAGTTTAATAAAAGTAAAGTGTTATCTTTTAGCTGACAACTTCACTCAACTCTTGATGAAAGTGATATGTGTTATGTTGCCATGGTTTGTAAGTCAATGTGATTCGTATATTACTTTTATATAGGCTTTGCACGTCTGTGAGCGAATCAACGGTGATTTGTCCTCAAACAACTTTGACTTGTCGTTGAGTGCCAGATTTCAAATCAATGAGAACATGTCGACCTGCTTCTCGATAAAGGCTTGGATATACGTTAGTGCTGTCATGAATGTCTGTATATCAAGTATCATGTGCATAATATGGTATTACATCACTCCCAACCACCTACTGTACGGATTACATGTCATATCCAATCTGTTTGACTTGGTCATAGCTATATACGTATTCATCTTCCCGGTGGTCATAATGTACTCAAATGCCTCGATGCTCAACATTCTAAGGTAACTTTCGTTTTGTTTATTAAACAAAATATACAGGATGTCGTATCTATTATATTAATTAGTTTTTACAGAAGAATGTTTCGGAGGAAAGACAAGAACAAGTTGTTCCACAAGAAGAATACAGTATCCATCTCACCCATGCCCTTCTATCCGCCCACTACTGACGATTACTTCAAGGTGCTCAACGATCGTTGGAATCTGTTGTCGAATCCCCAGCCTCATCGGAAGTGGTTTAACTTCAAAACAACTCCCAAATGGATAAGAATATTGTAGTTTGAATGGATGAGATTAACTGCAAACGAAATGAGATGACAATGATAATTTTACAACTCCTCAGGAAAACGTTTACAATGTTACTGCAAGTTAAGAAGTTGAAGCACTTAAAACTAACAGCCTCGACTACAAATCGGGATTATTTATAAATATAACTCTAGGCTAATAAAATTTAAATATTGGAGCTTTGTAGATAAAATATTATAAAATACACGTATTATAGGTCATCATCAAGATGAGAGGTATGTACGGTGGTTTCGTAACTGTAAGTTTGGTCGATCTTGGATGTGACAGGTCGACAGCCAAAAGTTGAGAATATTGGCTCGGGTGTAGGATGATACTGAAAATACAAGTATAACGATATAACTATAATACATTTTTAGTTATGGAAATTGGAAACACAAAGCAAAAACACAAACACATATGGCAATGTACTTTAGGAATAATTAGTTAGGTTTCTCTTACTTTTAGCATATTCACAATGTCATTTACTCGCTCGTCTGTCACCAACAGACGCCTCTGTTCCATGTAATACTTGACACAGCTGGCTACATGACTTCTTTCCAAAGGCAGGAACGGCACAAAAGTGTCGATCAGATGTCGAGTCACCATTTCATTGTTCTTTAGCCCGCTATCTTCTAAAATTGTGAGACGGTGCTCTTAAGCAAAGAAACAAAGAATAGGTAATACAAAATGAAGGTTACATAGAGCAATAAAATATTGTTGTAACTCACAAATTGTAACATAAAGTTTCATATAAAAGTCCTACTTTCATTAAAAGCAGAATTCCTTATGACATCTTCAAAGTCGTTTAATGTCAATGTCTCTCGCAATTGTCCCGCCTTGTGATGGTCGTATGTCTTCTTGATAATACCATTAGCACCAGCGTTACTCAGAAACACGTAGATACTTTTTCGAGGATCTACTGTCCCTATATTCTCGTAGTGATCCATGAAAGGCCGAACTGCATCCAAAACGCCCGCAGGCATTTTGTCGATTTCGTCGAAAACAAAAAGTTGCCGTTCACAGTTGGTCAAGTTGCCTACGATCCAGTTCCGTATCTGCCGCTGAAATACTCAAATGTCACATTTTTTAATACATTTATTTTTAAAAAAATCAAAACATAAATCAATATTTAAAAAAAAGTTGACCACAACCATACCTGATACTGTGGTACCAAATCGGGTTGAGTGAAGTGCATTGTAGACACGAACAGATGAGTGTACGCTGACTTTTCGGCCTTCTTGAACATAGCATTCCTTATCATTCCTGCTACATAATTCTTGCCCGTGCCAGGTGGACCATGAAAGCTTAATGTCAATGCTTTCCTAGGGTTACTGTAACAATTCTATTAGACCCACAAAACAAACGAAGGCAACACAACATTATGAAGACTTACGGATTACTTAAGTGAGCATTCACAGCCTTCAGTACGTTTTCTATCGCGATGTGCTGACCATAAAGCGCGTTTTCCATTTGATTTCGAAGACCTAAGAAAAACATTAACTATAACAATATACAAAACAAGTAAATATAAAATATAAATATGATCAGTACCTTAACATACATGCTACTTACGATATGTAATCCTGTCATGTATCCACGGCACTTCACAGCACTCGAAATAGGAACATTTTATGTAGTTGAACGAGTAGATACCGTAACCCATAGCCCCGGCAGCTGCTGTCCCAACACTTAAACTTATAAAATCAGCGTAAGTTGAGTAAACCAACATTAGACATAGTATGGCTGTCAAATACCTCATCTAAAAATATTTAAAATAATCAAAATTAAAATTTGAAGTAATAAAGGCATATTTTACCTAAAAATAAAAATATAGCTCTACAAAATTCAATTTATTCAAAAATATGTATAATTTAACAATAATGCATAAACAAGTTATAATACAATACACGGTACTCGTCCTCTTATCAAAAGTTAGTCTTCAGCAGCACAAGCAGCCACGATCTTGACATACTTCAAAGCTGATTCGACGTGATTTTCGAAACAACTTTCACCCGCAATGTTCCATACTGTAAGTTCGTTGGCTTCTGATTCCACTGTGTAACTAGTTTCATTTTCTAAAAAACGAACAATTTTCAATTATACACTCATAAAATTAAAAATGTTACCTTTTTTACAAACGAATATGTGGAGATCTTCAGGTACTGTCACTTTCTTTGGTTCGATATGCACTCCTCTGAACAAGACTTCGTGTTTAGAGTTTGAAGGTAGAAACTTCTTGACCGAGTCAGTAGGTCCTGTGTAGTCAAGTTCAAATGGCATTAAATTAACACTGTTACTTTTAGGCAGAGTTTCGTTCTCTGTTTTAAAACCCGTAATTTTAAAATCCGATTCTGTCATATTCACCCTCAATTAATAACTAAAATATAAACAATTACAATTGATAAGTCCTGAGATGCTTGTAAATAAAAATTAGCTATAAAATCAAATAAACTAAAGACTGTCACCAACAGAAACGTGATCAACACCAAACTAGAATTCGTAACAACTTTATGGTAACGAAAAAACAACAACAAAACGTAACAATTATAAGATAAGTTTGTTCAGGTTGAGGTAACCAATTCCAACACATGTTACCAGAGCTTTATTCTGCGACCCGAATCCTTCTTTCTCTTCAAAATCTTCTGATTGGTCTTCTGATTCCATCTGGTCTTTTAACTCGTCAAACTTGAAACGATGTTCAAAAAATGTCTGGAGATTCCTCATTGTGTAAACTCTGAAAAAAGATTTTTAGTCAACATAAATTTCTTAGAATCAATCATACTATGTAATCAAATTAATCCTCCACACATAAATGTAAAATATAACTTTTTATTTAAAACTTACGTGTAGAGAGACGGTTCTCCAAGCAAATACTTGTTGACATCTCTGTCATTCATGGCCATAAAACTTAATGCTAACGATTGCGCTGTAGTGTCCGTAGCTCCTCCCTAAAATAAGAAACTTGTAAATTTTTAGTTCTAGAAAAAAACGCAATTAATAACTAATATCTACAAAGTTACTGTCAATCATTACCTTGAAGATTTCGGTCAGCAACATATCAGCAGCGCTTTCTCCAAGATCTTCAGCTGTTACCACATTGTCGTCTTCAGCAGGCTTTGAACAGCTTTCTCCATGATAAAACACACCTTCCGTCGTCTCTGCTGTTAAAAATAAACCGAAACCTGGAGAGTTTCCGGCTTGAGCACCTTTACGTTGATCTACTGTCACATAAATATCAGCTATGTATCCATGTAAACGTTTCTTAGCCGCTTCGATCATCCGGTGTGCCAAAGAAGAATTGACTTTACAAACGTAAGCCAGTCCTCGTATCTTACACACTTTACCTTCTTTTAACCTCTAAACAAAAAATAAATATATGACAAAGTCCTTACCTTAACAGGCCGTAGCTTCTTAACAACAGGTGAAGTAAAAGTCACCAATCCTCCTCCATCAGGAAAAAATCCTCGCGAGTTAATCTAAAATTAGAAAATATTGTGATATATTAAAAGTATAAAAATTGAAACAAATACTTGCGTATCTAAAAATAATATCAACTTACTTTAATAGATAAATTCTCATCGTCTAAAATGAATTTATTAAAAACAGGCAACCAACAAGCCCTCAATGCATCGACACTCAACTCTCCATCCTTATTTGTCACACCTGTTAATTTAACGTTCAGAGGATGTCCACAGAATGGAGCAATGTATAATAATGCCTCCAGGAAATAACTGACAGGCCGTTCATTTCCACAATCAAACTCCAAGTTTCCTCCATTTAGCATTCCAGGCTCAAATCGAACTTGTGTACCTAAAGACAGACTGTTTAACAAAAATTTAAGACTGACCTGTCTTATTGATCACAACATTGGTTCCGTTTGTTAATTCTGATATCAACTCCAACAATTTTACTTCGTGATCTGCAAACACATAAAATTATAACTATTACATGTCGCTAATTTTATA
This sequence comes from Bursaphelenchus okinawaensis, assembly GCA_904066225.2. Classification (NCBI taxonomy): domain Eukaryota; kingdom Metazoa; phylum Nematoda; class Chromadorea; order Rhabditida; family Aphelenchoididae; genus Bursaphelenchus; species Bursaphelenchus okinawaensis. Next base: position 6,315,148 of record CAJFCW020000002.1, on the reverse strand, counting down.
TATTATAACTGTGAGAGTCAAAGTAAAGAATATGATATTAGACTCATACCTCGAACTCCAGGATTCTCATCAAAGGGCCGTATTTCAACAAATGTGACAGGTTTACCACTTAACAATGAGTAACATATCCGTTGTTTAAACAAGTTGCAGCCTTCAAGCATTAATTCTGCTGCATTATCAACCTTCATACTTACAATCTTCCTTCAGAAAATTTTTTTTAAAAAGAACACGTTCGGTCCGCTACTAAAGAGAAGGATTTTTAAAACGGCAGGGAGCTGCGTCCTAACCTTGCGACCTGCGCGTTTTTGCGTAAGACATCTTATACGATGTTTGTTGCACGAAAAATTATTAAATTACTGTAACTTTCTACAAAGTACAACAAAAAACAAAACCGTATTACAAAATTAAAGTAATTTATAGTAAAAAAAGTCACTTAAAAACTAAAATTTATACTTTACTTATTTCGGCCAACACTCATTGAAGTAACTAAATTTGCACCGTATCAAAAACTTTAAAATACTGTAACAATTTTTTTAAGAAACAATACAATAAAATGTTTTACTAAGTTTATGTATGTTATAGAAACAACGTTTATACAAAATATTAAGTTAATACCTTGCATGGTTAATTTGGTATCTATTAAAGTGCTATGTGAAGTACCGTAAAAAACGTTGAAATACTGTAACTTTTTTTAAAAGTCAAAATTTAAAAATTTGTCTTGCAGAATAAAAGTAAACTACTAAGTAACTGTCCCTATAAAATCTGAGGCTGAGTGACCGCTTGGTTGTTCTAGGAACCTCCGGAGCAGTTTTTTTTGCACTGAAAAAAGCACTTAAAGTACTGTAACTTTTTTTAAAAGGCAAAATCTAAAAATCTGTCTTGCAAAATTAAATTACACTTTATTGGCAATATTTAGTTAAAAAATGAAAAAAAGAAGCGGCTTGGTGTTTCCAGCATCCTTCGGAGCAACTTTTTTTTGCACTGAGAAAAAACACTTAAAGTACTGTAACTTTTTTTTTAAAAAGCAAAATCTAAAAATCTGTCTTGCAAAATTAAATTACACTTTATTGGCAATATTTAGTTAAAAAATGAAAAGAAGCAGCGGCTTGATTTTTTCAGCATCCTTCGGAGCAACTTTTTTTGCACTGAGAAAAACACTTAAAGTACTGTAACTTTTTTTAAAAGGCAAAATCTAAAAATCTGTCTTGCAAATTTAAAGTACACGTTATTGGCAATATTTGGTATGAAAATGTAAAAAATCAGTGGCTTGGTGTTTTCAGCATCCTTCGGAGCAACTTTTTTTCACTGGAGAAATGACTAAATATTTAATTTTTTTCGCATAACACAAGTATATTTTAACAATATTAAAATTCAAACTATTACAATTGGTAGTAGAAATCCAATATTTCTCTGTATTATTCAGGCGCGTAAATTCTGAACTAAACCATGTAATATCGCAGATTACACAGCTGGAACATTTTGTATGGGACACAACGAAGGTTGAATATCTGATCACAAACAAAATCAACTTTTTCATGTACCAGAGTATTCATAAATAAACAAAAACTAAAAAAAACTAAAAACACATTACTATCTCTATATAAGAAACCCGAAGAGACCAACATTTTGTGTTTACTATAGACGGTGTTAGCTTTACAGAGTGATTTTTTGTGTAAATTAACTTTTTATTTACTGTAAAGCGACTTGCTTATACAGATTGTTCACTATAGAAAAACCACTGTATTTCACTAAACACGTTATTGAACATCGTCCCTCGGGAATCGGTCACCTCTGGATAGGTCTCGTCCAGGAATAGGTTAACATAAAAAGTGGCTTACCTTACAGAACAGATCACCTCTAACGTACATCCAAAACTAAAGTCATTTTAGCCCTACCCAACTTACCTCCGCTTTTTTGGGTCAGGGAGAGGTAGGAGTAGGGGTAGAGATAGGAGTAAGAGCAGGGAAAGAGGTTGTGGTATAGGTCAAAATCAGGGCAACGGCGGAAGAAAATAGAAGAGTAGAAGTTAGGGTAGGAGTAAGGACAGAAGCAGAGGGGGGGGAAGTAGACCTAGCTCCCAAGCTAGACTTAACATAACTTCAGCGGCATGGTTTTTGGCCAATGGGCCGGTCAGAGATTTTGGTCCGATAGAACGCGGTCTTGGTAAGGGCAAGGGCAGAGGCAAGGGCAGAGGCAAGGGCAGAGGCAGAGGCAAGGGCAGGAGCAAAGTCAGGGGCAGGGGCATGGGCAGGGGCATGGGCAGGGGCATGGGCATGGGCATGGGCATGGGCATGGGCATGGGCATGGGCATGGGCATGGGCATGGGCATGGGCATGGGCATGGGCATGGGCATGGGCATGGGCATGGGCATGGGCATGGGCATGGGCATGGGCATGGGCATGGGCATGGGCATGGGCATGGGCATGGGCATGGGCATGGGCAGGGGTAAAAAAAGCGGGTTTGCCTTCTTTTGGGCTAAAAAAGGCGGGTTAGGCTTGTGTTGGGCTAAAAATGGCGTGTTAGGCTTATGTTGGGCTAGAAAAGGCAGGTTAGGCTTGTTTTGGGCTAAAAAAGGCAGGGTAATATTTTTTCAGCAAACTATAAAAATAATTTAATAAGACAAAAATATTTTAAAATTTTTTCCAAGAATATTCAATACGGTGCAATGGTCATAATCAATCAATTTTAAAAATTTATAAATTTTTCTATACACACAACCCCGCAAAATATCCTGCCACGAAAACAAATAAGCGCTAATTTATTTGGCATTCTGTTTCTCTGCCGTTTCAATTTCCAAACGGACCGAACGTGAAGAAGCAAAAACTCCCAAAAAAAGTTTTATTTGTCCGACTGCGCCCGACCTGCGCCTTATTTAAATTCAATTTATACGTGGTAAAGAAAAACGAAATTTTGTTTTGATATTTAATTAAACATTTATTTATTTATCTTTTCAGATTTAGCATTAACAGTTTTAATGGTATTGGCGTTGGTCTTCTTTTTTTTGGACGGTGCGTATTCAATGCTGATGACACAAAACGTGATCCACAGCATGCCAAGAATGCAAGGGATGTAGCACAATACCCAAATCCTTGCAACTTCATTAAAAAACAGGTCCTTTGGTCTCATCTCTGTATAAAGCCTTCCGAATTCTCTCAGCTCTTCGGCTCTGTCATCTCTTGAGGCTGCCAGCTTTTTAGGTAACCAAATCTTGGGCTAAAAATGAGTTAATCATTTAGGGTTAATTTTGAAATAGGATATTATACACATTATGATAAAGGATATTATCCTGGTTGTCTTTGGGTAAGACAGTTAAAGATAACTCACAATTTTGAGTTTTGCTGCAAAAGCAGTTAGGAGTATTAGTTGTCTTATTAAACTCAATTCAACCTCTGGATCGTTCTGAAAATAATTTTCTTTATTCGTTGTTTTAAAAACCTTGTTTAATATTGGTTATTTTGATGAAATTTAGTTTTTCAAACTTGCTTTAGACGCATATGTAGAAGCAGTTCCGGAAGATGAATACAACACTAACATATCGAATACTTGGTTATGAACTTGGACTCCATCTCGAATCGTTTCGTTGTTGAAATTGAACTAAAGTAAGGAAAGATGGGAGGGAGTTTTATTTGGATATAAATTATAAGCCTATATTTATAGGTTCATTAATGTTTGATTAATAATTTTTTTAATATTTTTAGGTAACAGTTAAAAACTATTTAAAATAACATACGTTACTTTTAGGGGTTCCGCACTTACTTTATGAAGCATCAGAAACGGAAAAAGTTTGTTAGATGGTTTATACGGGCATAGTTCAGGTATTTGGCCATCCATGTCGTAAAGTAGCATGGCAAAATTGTAGTTTTCTGAATTCTAATCATTATGTTTTGCATTATTTTGTACTTTTGACTTACTTTGTGAGCGGTGTCACATATAGCACTCGGTTTTGCGAGTTTTGTATCAAATGTCAATTTCATAGTTTTTAACTCGGATTTTACATTTTGTGCTAAGAATGACTTTTCCTGGTTTAGAACCACCAATACTTGCTTCTTCTGGTTACTGCCTCTAGTCTGAAAATAATGTTTATTGTTATGTGCTGTCGGTTTCTTTAATAAGCTATACCAATTCAACATTGATATCAAATTCGCTACCTGTTGAGGTGTCGGTAATTGGGTTTACTGATAACTTACTCATTTTTTTGTTGGTATTTATATAGGTTAATTCGCGGGCCTAACTTTCCACTAGCCAGATAGAGAAACATATAGAATGGGATTAAAATTAATCAAAAAATCATGTTTAATATAAAAATTTCACTACAAGAATAATAATAAAAATATTTTCGAAGTGGCATACTTACGTCATGTTCTTGAGCAGAAGTTGGGAAAACAATCAACGCGAAAGAGACTATAACGATATACGACCAAGCCATAAGTAACAAACTAATAAAATGAAACACTTTTATTCCTAAACCTGTACAATATTCAATTCAAATCAAAGACAAATTAGCAAAGTTGACAACTGGCAATGCATTCTTGTTTCTTCTGTTCTAGTGATATACTTTCGTTCTCACAGTATCCTTCGCTTTTCCATTTTGCACAACTGAAAATAGCGATTGTAGGTGATCTTAACAGTGTTTATATTATGCTTATACGTGGTAGTCATTTAATATTGATGTTAGGGTTTAGTGTGTTCAACTTACTCTGTAGTGGTGTCTGAACAACTTTGGAGTTTGGTGGTTAATCTTGGAATGTCCTTCATGTCACACAGATTACACGTCTTTGCACACATGTGGTACATAAGCTTTTGGTAGAACTGAAATGAAGCTGTTAGATTAGCGTATAATACTTAAAAATACAGTTTTGAGACATACTTGGTTGGTGCATAGATGCTTGTTTCGGTCACATTCACTTATCTTGTCTTGACATATACTACCAACGGTGGTAATTACTGGTGTGGTCGATGTGGAAGAGCCTTGAAAAACGCATATTATTTTAGGAATGTTAACTTACAGCAGTAGAACTTTCCATCTGTTTCTTGACAGGGTATGTCGAAGCTGTAGGGACAAACGTTTTGGAGGCATTCTGAAAAAGTGGAGGTATTATTTATACTGTAAAAGCTTTAAAAAAGTTTAGGATATTATGCATAATATGTAAATTACCCCTTGCTGCTGTCCCATCACCACATGTTAGTGATGCAACTTCTTTTGTTGTTTTAGCTTCTGTTGTCGTGCTTTCTGTTGTGGTTTCTTCTGTAGTAGTTGAAGCCGTTGTTGTGGCTTCTGTAGTTGTAGCAGTTGAGGTCGTGGCTTCTGTAGTGGTTTCTTCTCTCGTTGTAGGGGTTGAAGTTGTGGCTTCTGTAATCGTTTCTTCTGTAGTAGTTGAAGCTGTAGTTGTGGCTTCTGTAGTGGTTTCTTCGGTAGTTGTAGGAGCTGTAGTTGTTTCTTCGGTAGTAATGGGAGCTGTAGTTGTGGATTCTGTTGTGGTTTCTTCGGTAGTTGTAGGAGCTGTAGTTGTGGCTTCTGTAGTCGTTTCTTCGGTAGTAGTTGAAGCCGTTGTTTTGGCTTCTGTAGTTGTAGGAGTTGAGGTCGTGGCTTCTGTAGTGGTTCCTTCTGTCGTTGTAGGGGTTGAAGTTGTGGCTTCTGTAGTTGTTTCTTCGGTAGTAGTGGGAGCTGTAGTTGTGGCTTCTGTTGTCGTTTCTTCTGTAGTTGTTGAAGCCGTTGTTGTGGCTTCTGTTGTGGTTTCTTCTGTAGTTGTAGGAGCCGTAGTTGTGGCTTCTGTTGTCGTTTCTTCTGTAGTTGTAGGGGCAGTAGTTGTGGCTTCTGTTGTGGTTTCTTCTGTAGTTGTAGGGGCCGTAGTTGTGGCTTCTGTAGTTGTTTCTTCGGTAGTAGTGGGAGCTGTAGTTGTGCCTTCTGTTGTCGTTTCTTCTGTAGTAGTTGAAGCCGTAGTTGTGGCTTCTGTAGTGGTTTCTTCGGTAGTTGTAGGAGCTGTAGTTGTTTCTTCGGTAGTAATGGGAGCTGTAGTTGTGGCTTCTGTTGTGGTTTCTTCTGTAGTTGTAGGGGCCGTAGTTGTGGCTTCTGTAGTTGTTTCTTCGGTAGTAGTGAGAGCTGTAGTTATGGCTTCTGTTGTCGTTTCTTCTGTAGTTGTAGGGGCAGTAGTTGTGGCTTCTGTTGTGGTTTCTTCTGTAGTTGTAGGAGCCGTAGTTGTGGCTTCTGTTGTCGTTTCTTCTGTAGTTGTAGGAGCCGTAGTTGTGGCTTCTGTTGTGGTTTCTTCTGTAGTTGTAGGGGCCGTAGTTGTGGCTTCTGTAGTTGTTTCTTCGGTAGTAGTGGCAGCTGTAGTTGTGGCTTCTGTAGTTGTTTCTTCTGTCGTCGTAGGGGTTGAAGTTGTGGCTTCTGTAGTGCTCTCTTCGATAGTAGTGGCAGCTGTAGTTGTGGCTTTTGTAGTTGTTTCTTCGGTAGTAGTGGGAGCTGTAGTTATGGCTTCTGTTGTCGTTTCTTCTGTAGTAGTTGAAGCCGTTGTTGTGGCTTCTGTAGTTGTAGGAGTTGAAGTTGTGGCTTCTGTAGTAGTTTCTTCGGTAGTAGTGGGAGCTGTAGTTATGGCTTCTGTTGTCGTTTCTTCTGTAGTAGTTGAAGCCGTTGTTGTGGCTTCTGTAGTTGTAGGAGTTGAAGTTGTGGCTTCTGTAGTAGTTTCTTCGGTAGTAGTGGGAGCTGTAGTTGTGTCTTCTGTAGTCGTTTCTTCTGTAGTAGTTGAAGCCGTAGTTGTGGCTTCTGTAGTTGTTTCTTCTATCCTCGTTGGGGTTGAAGTTGTCGTTTCTGTAGTCGTTTCTTCTGTAGTAGCTGGAGCTGTAGTTGTGGCCTCTGTAGTAGTGATGAATTCGAAATCTGGTTGTTTGTATGGACAGCAATATGGTTCAAAGTCAATGAGTTCACAGACAAAGGCATCTCCGAGCAGACATGTATTGCCATCACAAGCTAAAATACCTTGTTTTTAAAATATATTACGTACCGGCTGGTGACGGAGTTCCATCGGAGCATACGTGAACGGTGTAAGTAGTTGTGGGAGCTTCAGTTCTTGCTGTTGTTGTTGTAGGCAATGTCGTAGTTGGCATAATAGTGGTTACCCATTCAAATGGAGGCGGAACGTATGGACAGCACCGAGGATATTCATCAATAATCTCACAAATATAATCATCACCTAGAGGACATATCATACCATCACAGTCTAAAATTTAATTTTTTTTACTTTTGGGCTGGCGCTGGTATTATGTAGCAAAGTAAGTATTTAATCTTGCCTGTATTTGATACTGATCCGTCGCTGCAGTAGAAAGGAGATATCGTAACAGTAAATACAGTATTGTCTGACATACGTGTTGTTGTTTCGAATTCGGGTTTAAAGTACGGACAACAGCGTGGAACGGCATCTACGATCTCGCAAATATAATCTTCGCCTAACGGACACACCATGTTATCGCAATCTAGAACAAAGTGTTGACATTACGTCGCGTTTATAAAGTCTTGCCTGCTTTGGGTTCGCTTCCGTCAATACAGTATCTCTGAGGAGCCGATGTTGTAGTTGACGCGTAGGTGGTCGTGGTAATGAAATTAAAATCAGGAGGGATATAAGGACAACATCTAGGTATTTCATCTACGATTTCACAAATATAATCATCACCTAGTTTACATACCATGTATTCACAGTCTGTAAACTTTGTTTGACAATTTGCAGTTAATATTGACGTAGTGTAGTATGTTAGGTTAATATGTTGTTGTTTGTAAAGGTGTGTTGAAAATTGATTAGTTAATTTGCTCGGGGTAATTTACATTTTCCGTTATTTTTATTACGGTATTAACAGTGTTTTAGGGAAGCGCATTACCGCTTTTTTTGGTTTCCTTACCTTGAGGAGATTGAGTCCCATCTGAACATGTGACACTTGAACTGACTGTTGTTTCTGCCATAGTTGATGTCAGGAGAGTTCTCGCTATGCTTGTCGTTGTGTCAAACTCGGGTTTGAAGTAGGGACAACATTGTGGCAATCCATCAACAATCTCACATATAAAATCTTCTCCAAGCGGACATACCATGTTATCGCATTCTGTAAGATTAAATTACAGTAATTTAAGTTACTATTATAATATGAGTTGAATAGTGCTAGTGTGAACGTTGAGTTGTTTTACCTGCTTCTGGCACTGTGCCATCTATGCAATGTCCCACTAGTTCTGATGTTATAGGTGGTGTAGCTGTTGTTGCCGTAGTTGGTTCTTGAGTTGTAAGGACCGTTGTTTCTGCCATGGTTGATGTCAGGAAAGTGTTAGCTATGCTTGTGGTAGTGTCAAACTCGGGTTTAAAGTAGGGACAACACTGTGGCGACCCGTCAACAATTTCACATATAAAGTCTTCTCCTAACGGACATACCATGTTTTCACACTCTATAACAAAATTTCACTGTTATATGGGCTGGGTTTACCTGCTTCTGGCACCGTGCCATCTATACAATGTCCGACTAGTTCTGAAGTGATGGGTGGTGCAGGTGTCGTGGTGGTTGTTGGAGGTGGTGTTGTGACAAAGTTAAAGTCTGGCTGATGATAAGGACAACAGAATAGTGATTCGTTGATTACTTCACATATGTAGTCGTCACCCAAGGGACACGCATTGTTTGCACATGCTAAAAGAATGAACTTTTAGTTTTGCAATTGTTTTTTTAAACTTTAGATTGTTGGTTTGGCTTTTTAACGTACCAGCGGGAGATGTGGTGCCATCTGAACACGTCTCAGTTGGTGGAGGATCTGTCTCCAATCTATATGTCGTTGTCGCGGCGTTCGTGGTAGTTAGAGTTGTGGGTTCTGTTGTCGTTGGAGCTTGAGTGGTGATAAAGTTAAAGTCTGGCTGATGATAAGGACAACAGAATAGTGATTCGTCGATCACTTCACATATGTACTCATCACCCAGAGCACAGACATTGTTCTCGCAGGCTGAAGAAGTGCGTTAGCTATACTGTCATAATTTATCACATTTGTAATAGTGTTATAAGTTATTTGCATGAGCAATAACCTGAAGTATGTTTGGCACACTTACCTTGGGGTGATGTGGTGCCATCTGAACAAACTTCAGTTGGGGGTGGATCGGTTTCTAATTTGTATTTTGTTGTTGCAACTACTTCTGTAGTTGTTGTTGTGTCTTCTGTGGTGGTAGGTCCTTGCGTGGTGATGAAGTTGAAGTCTGGCACGTGGTAGGGACAACAAAATAGTTCACCTTGCACTAGTTCACATATGTAGTCATCTCCCAGTGGACATACGTTGTTTTCACAAGCTAAACAACGTAAAGTGGCACTATTTAAACAAACTTTTAGGCCCTTTTGCAATTAGAAAAAGAGATATCTATAATACAAATGGTTAAACATACGTAAGGGGGGTTCAGTGTCATCTGCGCACTTTAATGGAGGCTCACTTATTGTAATAGTTGTTGCCAGCATTGTTGTTGTTTCTAAAAACGTTGTTCACATTTGTGCTAGCGGGCTTAAAAACGTTGCAACTTTTATGAATATATAATAGTAACACCCGATAACCTTAGTAAACATTACCTTCTGAACCGTTTTCTTCATCATCAGGAAGACCTGAAACATAACTTTGCTTTGTTTTTCATATGACAAGCCACTTACAACAAAACGTTACTGCATCAGTTGGGTTGTGTATACACTCTATTGAGGCATCTCCGTCACATACGTTGTCTGTGCATCCTATAAAGATCGTATAGTCTAACGGTGTTATGTTACCGAATACCTGATAATTGAGAGAAGCCCTCGTCCATACATAACTGTGATTTTGTTAGTAAAATATAAAAATTAAAAGAAATAAGTAGTTTAAACATGGTATGTAAGTTGTCTCTAGATATGTTGTGTGGATTTATTTAAAACAAAGGAACAAGGCTGTACAAATAATCGAAACACATTGTCATGACGGAAACAAGGTACATTTGCCGATGTGTAGGTGTCGGTGCAAAAATTGTGGCTTAGCAGTAACCACAAGTCTGGGAACAGTACTGGGGATAGCCACTGCAGTAACTCTGTTGACAACTGAACCACATGTCATAGCAGGATGAAGGTGGTATGGCTAAAACGGTTTTGAGATAGAGTTAGATTAGTATATATATCTTACGGTAGGGCTTGTAGCTTGGATATAGAGGATACTGTCCTCCGGGTTGTGGGTATCCTGGCTGTGGAATGTACGGTGCTGCATAGGGAGACGCCGTGGCAGGTACTGGTGTGTCGTTTCCAAGTGGTACTATGTTTTGAAGCATAGGCGGGAGCGTTGCTTAAAAAATTACTTTAATTTGAAGTTTTATTGTTTTTGGAGGTAATAATTTTAAAATCTATTATCTTCATTATTTTATATGATATTTTTGAAGTTACTATAATACACGTTTCTAAATATCATTATTACTTGTTTTTTCGTCAACTTTTTCAAAATTTTGTAAAATAGGGCGTCGTTCATGTTCATCAGCTTCGAATCCTTTATTCATCACCACGCTACAGGTGTCTTTGCATCGTTTCTGCATGAATTCACCAACGAGGTCGTGTTCACAAAGGGTTTCATAGTTTTGGCAATGGTGTGATTCACAGTAGCCACATGTTTCTGCACACATAACCTATAATGTTCTTGGTTTTTTTTGTAAAAGTTGCTACTTGTAATGGTTGGAAACAATGCTTATTTTGTGGCCGACAATGGTATAAAGCGATTCTTCTTACGGTAATATCTTTATCTTACCTTCAAAACGTCACCTCGAATTCTACCTTCACAAAACGTAGCTTCTGCTTCACAATCCTTGCTTTTGTCTCTACATGTGTCGAGCATGTCGATCTGTGCTATGTCTGCATTGACATGCTTGCCACCTTTCTGTTTCTTGTCCTTTGCTTTCTTCCCTGCCCCACAGAAGTTACAACTTTTGGCACAATATCGTTTAAGAATGGGTTCGAAGAAGGGTTCAGGACATAATAACCGTGACTCTCGACACACGACCTTTCCCTTCTTATCTTCACATGGCTCACAGTAGCCACAAGTCCTTCGGCATTGTCTTTTCATTACGTTTTTATAGGTGGGCAACTCACACAGGTCAGGGTTACAGTTTAATCTCAGGTCTTTGCAAAGCACTAAATTTAATAACACATGAGATTGAAGATGTTGAGTATGGCTACTACTAACGGTACAATATGAAGGTTATATAATTTAAAAAATATTACATTTATTAAATAAAAAACCTACCATCAAGTGAAAGTAAACATCTACAATACGCAATGATAAGAAGTGACAGTCTTAACATGTTAAAAAAGTAATTTCTGTCAAAAACCGTTTTTATTGAACATATTATGGCTACAATAAGATACCACTACCGCAAATGAATCACACCACGACAAAGACTTTATTCTGTTTTCGTATTTTCTTCACACAATCCACAACTTTTACCGCAGAATAAGAGTTTCGTTTGTTTGGAGTAGAAGCGGACGTTGCAGAAGCCGTTGGCCACAAAGGCTTTGCATCGGCTGTCTCTGTCCATACATACACAAGAGCGACATGTAGTTGCACACAACTTCTTCATCAACCGAAAGTAGGCCGGGACGTGACATTGGGCACGTTTTATCTGACAATCCCAAGCACGGTCGTCGTCGCATTCTGAAAACCATTAACTAGCACAATATGCAATTTTAAAATATTTTTCTTATCACAAGATACAGTGAAACTGTGTTTTAAATCACTTTAAAACCTTACTGATAGGTGTGGCAGGTGTAACAGGAGAAGTCACCATGACAGAAGCCGTAGTAGCCCACATCACAGATTCCGTGACATTGATTTGATCAGTAAAGTACTTGTAATGGTATGCTTCAGTGTAGGTGTATCTGTCATCATCATCCACAATCTGTCCCTTCTTACTCAACGCCCAATCAATCAGACCTCCGGTGGCATAGTTAAGATAGAGAACTAGAACCAGACTAGTCAGTAGGTTAGCTGTCATACCAACGGCGTGTTTCTGGATGTCATTCGACTTAAATGAAACGTTCCCATTTGTTTGAACAAAGCGTTTCCTTTTATTAGAGTAATATGTACAAACAATTACAATCGGAATAACGTTAAACCGAGCAACAATGTTAACAGAGATACATGGGTAAGATAGCCGGCGTTCTTCCTATAATCAAAATTGTATATGACTTCACAGGTCTTGTCTCCGTTATCGTATGTCGTGACGTCAGGTAGAGTTACCAAGAGATCGTGGGCGTCACAACTCCACTTTCCATCATCTTGTCCAGTCCAGCACTTCAGAATCTTGTAAATCTGGAATTTTAAAGGATAAAGAATACATTAGAGTAAGAACCTAGAATATAAAATGGCAATCAAGATCACCAGGCAGCTTATAGATAAAAATACCATTTTCCTAGCTTCGACCACAGAAGCTGGATCACAAGTGTTAGGCCAGCGTAAGTCCAAGTGATGAGCGGCAGCGGAGATGGTTATGTCATATAACTCTCGGTCGATCGCATCCTTATGCAATGTGGGTCTTCCAGACCTCCACGGATCAAGTTCTCCTTGAGTCAGTATCATCCTACTCGACTCTTCAGCGTTCAGTCCGTACAATCTCTCAATAGCATCGATATCAAACATAGTAGTGTTATATCCCTCAAAAAGATCCCCAGCTCCTTCACATGGTTTTAAAATAAGATCCGTTCTCGTTTGATTTCCAATTTCATCCCAGAATATGTCATTGGGCCATCCAGCAGCAGCCATGGGCATTCCGATCTCAGTACAAGTCTGCCAGTACCAGCCAGGTAGGTAGCCGAGGTTCTTGATTGAGGGATCTCCACATACGCTACTGACTACACAGCTTTCAGTCTCATTGTAGTATACAACAACCGACTCATACAGGGCTTGGACTAGCTTTTGAGGAGTGTCTAGGTCGGGTTGGCTCAAAGGTTTGCATGCTGGCTAAAGTGTATATAATGAGTGCTACAACAAGCATTGTAATGAGTAATATATTGTAATTTGCATGAGTTACTTAAACTGCTAGTTTAAATTAAAGTAGCATGTGTGGTTCAAACTAGCCTTCTAAATGATTAAACACTTACAACAAGATGCCAAGCAGGTAGTCTGGTGAGAAAGTTTGCTGGGTATGGATATACTGTCATCGCTCCGTATTCTAATGCATTTCTGACATAATTTGTGACCAAGTATCTGTCAGTATTATTCTTCAATAACGACTTCTGTGGAATGTTGAAGATCTTGTTCAACTCAGTGTAGTCCACTAAAATTCAATTTTAACTGTAAGAACATAATAAAAGATACAATAATCCGTTTCAAAGTCAATACAAAGACTACACCTTTGTCAATGGCCAACAATGCTTCGTGCGTAGTACTAAGGTTACATCCAAATTTGGCCAAAGTCTCTGAAACCGCGTGTGTAAAGCCTTCTGGAGGATTGTCGGAATTCCTGAACTGGTTTATGGGAGCAGAAGCGGCCCAAACACCGTGCACCAGATGTGGGAACTTCTCTCTCATCCACACGGCCAACATGCCACCGTAAGAGCCTCCGAATCCGATTACTGTAGTAAAGTTGAACTCTTTTCGAAGCGTTTTGATAACCACGGCAAAGTCGTTTATAGTCTGGCCGGTAGTCAGATACTTGGCGTGTTCTGTTGTCTAAAATAAATTAAATAATTTTAAAAATTTTTTTGCAAAATTTTTTGACCTTTTGTTCTGTTGATTTTATACTTACGTTGTAACTGTCATGACCAAAAGGCATAGAGGTGCCATTACCGTAATACCTATGTTCAGCAAACACAATCAAGGCATTAAAGCTTGGTGCCATACTGTACATAATGCCTGTGTTCTCGGCGAATCCTTCAATAACACCTTCATTCCCCATGTAGAAGAACAAAGGCCCTCCGGGTTTGTAGTGAGTGCTGTTTACCAAGTACCTAAAACATTATTCGTCAAATGTCAATTTAAAACAATATAAAATACGAACAATTAGGTCTTTATAACTTTAAAGTGTTAAGCCTTAAATAAACGTTATATTTTACTTTAGAAAAAACTGTAAGACCTACTTCAAACTGAAGTTCTGAATACTTGTAAAGTCAGTGTGGTCAATCTTAACATCCAAGTACTTAGTTTCGTACAGTTCTTGCTTCTCAGTACCTTCATCTTGCAAGCTTACAAGCCGAGGCAAGCCTAAACATACAGAAAGATGTACTAAAAGAAGGAAGAAGACCTTCATAACAGCGGCAAAAGTGACCAGAAGCCGACCGTAATGAAGTTAAATAAGGAACATTATCTGCGGCCCTTATCACTGCTTCTTTTATTACGAACTTTTGTTTGAAAAGCGATAATAGGAGAATGATATTTACTAAATTCCATGTAAAATGTCGCCATTATACGGTTTCAGCCTCTCGTATAACCAGAATATAGTAGAGGAGTTGGTATTAGCATAGAGGAATCGGTATCGAATCAACAAAATACATAACATCACACAAAAAGAGAATATGATGAACAATAAAGAAATCAAGTATATTTCAAAGTATTTGACATTTCCAACAGTCAATGCATTGAAAATGGCATACTTCTTAATGTTGTAATATTCAGCCCACTCAAACATTAGCTATCAATAGATTAACATGGTTGGTTAATGTAGTGTTCAAGTGTATAAATATATAAAAAGCAATTTGCATTTTAATTGGTACCTAATTTCAAGATTTCGTTTAAACACCGGTGTTCTGTTAGTCATGTCACTCTGAGTCCGTTGTTTACAAAAATGTTAAAGTACAACATAAAAAACAATTAAGAAAGATAACAGTTTAACGAATCCACTTCAGATTGCGCGGTAAATACCCCAAAAAAACGTTAAGCACAGTAACCTTTTGAAAAAACTATCTATTATATAAATATAGCTAAAAATACGATAACTCAATTAAACTGACTCAACCCTTATACAGCATCGTTTCCTATACATAATTTTAGATTATTACAACTTATTGTTAGCTTACTCATCCCTTCAACTATTAAACTACAGTAAAAACGTGCAAAATTATAAATAAAACATGTTTGCTTCATTTCCATTTGAGTAATACTTGGTTATGTATTAAAATAACTACATTTATCTCACCTGTTTGATACTATTTAAACCCTAATGTTGCTGTCCAAACCTTAAAATGTCATTTTTCACGGACCTAGAAGACTTTTATGTATGTTCTTACTACAATTACATAGTGGGTTCGATACTGTTAGTTATAGTGATTTTGGCTACAGTAGGACAATCTTTGCTAATATATGTAAGTTCGGATTATAAGCAAAATAGTGCAATGAACATTTTTACTGCTATTTGCTAAATTAACAAAAATGTGTTTGTTTAATAGTAGTATAGTAGTACAAGCTATTACCGTAATGCCTAATACTTCAGTTTATAATAACGTCACCCCTTAAATACCATTCATGCTACCAAACCATGGTCTTCATGGGAATCTTTAACCTATTTCAACTATCAGCCCAACTACTTTACTGTGTCTATGTTCTCAATTGTACGTTAAACCAAAAACAAGAATCGTCATGGTTAGATATGGTAAGTTGATGTACTTCTATAACCATATGTCAAAGACAAAAAATTAATACTGTAATACGTATGAAAAGCCATAATATTACCGTTTAGATAATCGGAGCGTTCAGCAGTATATACTTCAACATGGCAGAGTACTATAACTGTGTACTAGCTTTGAACCGGTTGATTACCTTCGTATCTTACCGTCGATCTATTGTAGACAAAGTGGAGATCGTTCAAAAAGTAAGATAAAGAAAGTTACTGATAACGCAACGTCAAATATGATTATTGTCAAACGCAATCTTAACAAAATCACCTTCCAGATACTGAATATCTTCATCTTCCTATCTGCCATACCTTTTTATGCCTACCATATGGTACCAGGCTGTCATTCTTTCTACAGTCCGTTCCTGTGGGAAGTCCCTGATCCTTGTGAATACTGGGACGTCTTCGACTTCTACACTACACGAATCGCAGAAGTTCTGTTCCTCAATCTTCTCATATACCTGACCATGCTACTGAGAATGATTTACCTACGGGTTACTGTATTGAATCAGCAAGTTAGCGGTTTGAACTACCAAGAAAGAAGGATCGCCTTCATCGCCATCATTCAGTTTCTGAATTCTGGAGTAGCCACCTTCTACAACCGAGTATTCCCCGACTACTACAACTATACGTCCGCTGGGAGATTGATCTTCAGGTTCCTTTTGAATTGGATGAGTTTGTGCAACGTCTACTCTGTCTTTTTGTTAATCAGGTAATGGAAAAGTAAATCTTTACTTTACAATAAGTAAAATTACTGTAATATAAAACGAAACTTTAAATTACAGACAATAATCCTACTACTATTCCAGTTCCATCAGAAGTCGCCTAACAAGCTTCACATCATCCAAAAACAACAACAGCCAAATCTCGACATTGCAATCGACACAGTCCAGAGGTATTCCAGTCTTTGTTTCTTAAATTCATATCCAGATTTCGACGCAATCGAAAGTGCCTTCTAACCTACTACGCTGAGCGTGTTACGAATATGTTATGCATGTTTTACCCGGGTCACTGCTTACTCACTCTGCGAGCCCTGAAGATCAAAGAAAGCCCATCTCGCCTCGAGGTCAGTTCGAGAGCCTCTTTTTATAAACAATTCACATGAAATATCTATCTTATGTCTTGGCAGCGTTAGTAAAATGAAACCAAAGTTACTAATTTTAATTGTAATTTTGATCCACTTTGTTTATGGCCAATACGGTAAGTGTACCAACTGTACCAGCAATCTTTTAGATGGCGCTTTAGGTCCTAGAAAACCAGAAGGGACAAGATACGCAGATCAGCTTACAAAAAATAATGTAAATCTGACTCCAACAACACCAAAGACACCGATTCCATACGGTCGATTTGATCCAGAGCCTACTGTAAGTAAAGCAACTCCATAAAAATGTTAATCTTACAGAGAAGTACCATTTTGTCGGCCAGAAACGACCCTCCCCTAGGAACACCAAATTTGGCTTACAATCGCGACAGAAATCATCCTTTCTATGAACGTAACAAACTCTTTGACCGAGCCAACAACCAGTAAGTTATATTACGATAACAATATAATTTGAACCTAGACATACGCAACAACAACCTCAATATCCACCAACTCTAAATCAAAATCAACAAACCCAGTATCAGCGAATACAATATCAGAATCAAGCCCAAGGATATCAGAATCAAATACACCAGACTCACAATCCAGTAACACAATTTCAAAATCCAGTGCAACAAGTTCACAGTACAGTTCCAGAAAACCATGGTATCAACGTCCAAGTAGGCTCGAGCCAAACACAAATGGCCATCGGAAGATTCTCAACCAACACTGACAGATTCGCCACATCAGACAATGTAAGATACTGTAACAATCATACGGTACACGTTTTCAGGGCCAAAACAGAATAGTACTGCCAATTGACATGTCCAATGCCTCCCTAGACACCTTAGTAAAGAAGACCCAAACCAGCCAAGTAACAACACAACAGCAACCTGAACCCATGGAAGCCAACAGTCGACTTCTTGTTAACCCTCAACAACCTGTCAGCAAAACCCCTGACTTTATAAACAACTTCCAGAGTAAGTGCCCACCTATCATTCATAGTATAATATTCAGATCCCACACCAACAACCACCCCCTACCCAGCGTACCCAGATCATAGAGAAGGTTTATTCCCTAAACTGGCAAACTTCTGGCACGAAGACCAAAGACCGGCTTCTGGAGATCGCCTCGGACCTCAAGGAAGGTTCGGTGGAGGTACCAACGAGTACCGTGAAGACATTCGTGGAGCCATCAACGACAGGAGAATGCCCTGGGAAAAGAACCCAAGTTCCGACCTCAGAAATGACCAGAAACCATTCGAACCACTAAACAAGTACAACAAGAATGTAGCCATCGAAACTATAAACTACCCCAACCCAGTAGCCCCAGAATCTACCGTGCCAAAGTACGGAGACAACAAAATCTTCACGGATCCATTTTCTACACTGTCCAAAAACAGGCACGGCAAGGAGTACCCAGAATTCACAACTAGAACTCCAGAAGTGCCAGTGAAGAGTTCATACATTGGTGGTAAGTAACGTAACACGATATGTATTATATGATCATTTGTCCAGTTCCACTGTATCCCGAGTATGGAATCGGTCATTCAGGAGTGCAAGGGTCAGGCCCAGCTGTAGGTCTAGTTAACTCAGGAATAGTACGACCAAGAGAAGACGAGAAGATTCAGATTCCACTAAATGTACCTCAGACGCCACCTACAACTTCAAATGACAGAACCTACTACGGTCCAGAAGAGATCACCCGAAGCAGATACAGAAACATGGACCAATCAGATGACCTTATCGTCAACAGACATCGCCATGTTAAACTAGACCTTTTGAACGAATAATTCGAAAATATGCAAATAAATTTCAAAAAACTTTATAAAATTTTGAATAAAAATAAAAAAAAATTTTTATAAAAATAAATTTGCATAAAACGTGCACGAACTCACTCAAACATAAAAATGAAAAATTTTGAATGTTTTCCATTATTACTTTTTTACAATGGACCGTGACGGGGATTTAGATCTCCGTCCACGACGACGACGCCAACGTGATATTCTAGGAGTGAACAAGTAAGACCTTTTTATAATATTATCCTATATTTAAGATATATAGCAATATTACCTTATGTTTCTGAATAGACAAAAGTTCATTTGCAAATGACTTTACTCTAAACTATTATTTAGATTCGACAGAGTCCCAATCGATGAACGTCTTCCACTGCCCTACGAAGTCATTTTCAGACTACAGACAAGTCAAGAGGACATTGAAGTTGCTCAACATCAATTTGAAGCGGTTATGAGTGAAGTAAGTCGTATTGTGTTAAGCGACGAGTGCCTTACATTACCTTACATCTTAATAAAATATAACAATAATTAACAGATCTCCTCAACAGTACGTTGTTTTAGCTACCCTTCGAACGGTACCAACTCGAATCGATCATAAACCAAAACCTGGCCTCCTTCGAACGACCTTGGTTTTCCCAACGTGGCACAGCGTACCTACGTGGCATACTATCAGAACTACCTTGTCTGGCGGTAGCACTAATCGACAGATTCATCAAACTCACTGGAATCGGATTGGAAAATCAGATTCGATTGGAGATTATCAACCTAGAAGACTTGTTTATGGTGCTCGAGAACCCAAGGTAAACCTAGTTTTTTTCTATATAATTGGTTCTTTGAATTCTTTTAAGTTGGTACATAAACTTTATTAATTTGTTATACCAAACTTTTAGAATTGTGGACGAATCATTAGAATGTTTATCATTTGGGATTGGAAACATGCCCAACTTGGGCACTTTCGTGGAGAGAATGACATACGATTCGTTTGAGAACTCTTATTCTAATGCCAAGATGATCAACAACGATCTCACGACAATCAACAATGTCGCAGGTAACGATTTTCATTTCAAACCCCTTCTTTTCAAAAACTATCTTTGACATAAAAATAAGCTTTCTTATTTCACATAACACACCTAAACGTAAATTACGTTATAGGAAGCCACGTTCTAACGTGCTGGTGGGACACTAACTTCTTCAAGAAGCTTATCCATCTCAACTTTGCTGTTCCAATCCAAACAATCGACGAATCTGGCCTAAAATACGACGGTTACCGTCTCACACTTCCTTTTTCTTCAATTCGAGAGATAACCTTCTGTTCTGACTTCGACGAAGAGGGACATCTTCTCCTCATCAGATACAAAGCTCCACCTCAACTATGGAAAGCAATGCCAAAGTGTCAACACAGCAAAATCACATTGAACTTGACAGACTGTAGAGAATGGACGAGAGTCTTGGAAGTGGAAGACAACTCGACTGTGAAGTTGACAAAGACCCAGCTAGGGAATTCGTGTATTTTAGGTATCAAAATACCGAAAAAACCTCCAATCCCAGCCGATGCTGCTCCTTATGAAAGACAAATGAGTGAGACAAACGAACACCTCATGAATGTAAGTGAATATTATATATATATGTCTTATAAAAACATAGCAATATCTTACACAACTCAATATCATACTTTAGGACATGATTTACCGGATATACAACTTACTCGGCCGAATCCAATCGTTTGCCAAAGTCAAGATTTACTTCGTTGGTGTCCAGAAAGTTGTCCTGTTGGATGAACCGAAGATCGTGCTGCCAATCTACGACTCATTCCGAGCAAATTACGCTATTCATGTAAGTTTTGGTCCAGTTTATGATCTTCCCGTCGCTCATTTCTGTGAAAAGACCGTGAAAAATGGTAAAACCGAAATGTGACGAAATGTCACAAAACGATCGCTTGGTCAAAACGAAAATCAGTCGGCTTATTTTGTAAATTAGAGATCAAAATTAATATTTTAGGGACTGATTGAACGAGGATATTCAGTGATAGATCAACTCTACACCTCCGATTCTTCTTCTTCGTTTATACCTCAATTCTTTGAACATGTAGCTGCTGCTCTCGAGGTAATTTAACTTTTATTTTTTTTATTAAAGCAATTGTTTTACTTGCAGGAGAATCAAGAAGCTTGTGAAGAAAGCCTCGAAGATCTTTTGGCAATATGTGACGATCAACGGCTTGCTTCTTTACATTTGTCCTTCTCAAAGCTATATCAACAAAAAGTAGCATCCTCAAGTTCAGATGATTACTATGTGTCTAGAAAGATGGATATCCCGAAGAATTGTGTTTTGGTCAGAAAGGTGAGTTTTGAGGAAGTGGTTTATATTATAACTTTAGTTATTTATAAGTTTAACGTTTTTTAATATTTTAGGTAACAATTTTGTTTTAGGTAATTGTAACGCCGCTTCGACGGGTTTTCTTGCCACCGGAAGTCATGATGGCTAACCGTGTTGTGCGAAACTTTGGGGAAGAAGGTGCTATGAGATGTTCTTTTAGGGATGACAATGGGCAAAGACTGTCATTAAGGAACTTCATGAGGTTTGGCGACAATTGCGTGACCGGACATCCAATTATCGAGAAATTGATCAAGAATACATTGTTAAAGCCGTTTGAAATTGGTGGAAGAACGTTTCGGTTTTTGGCTTGGTCAAACTCTCAGGTAGGAGGTATTATTCTCGCTGTTTTGAAATGGTTTAAAATGAAAGGTGACCGATTTTAAAAAATATTTAATAACAGAAACTTAATCGAGGTGTTTTTGAAGTCAATAAAACTATTTGATTTTAGATGCGTGATCACGGCTGCTACATGTACGCTGACATTTTCCATGAGAATGCTTTGACTGGAGCTACAGAATTTATTAGTGTAGACACAATTAGGACGTGGATGGGAGACTTTTCGAAGATCAAAAGTGTGCCTAAGCTAATGTCCAGAATGGGTCAGTGTTTTACTCAAGCTCAGCCGACCATTCAGCTGCGCAAGAGGTACTGGGAAGTTGTGAATGACTACGAGAGTCGCTACGTCGATCCTTTTAGCTACAAGAACTACGTTTTCTCTGATGGTTGTGGGTTGATCTCTTTGAAGTACGCCAAGATTGTGGCCTCTATTCTAGAAGTGTATCCAGTTCCGTCTTGTTTTCAGGTAGGTTCAAACTAGCTTTATTTATTGAATAACGTAATTTTAATTTTGGCTTATGAATTTTTTAAACTATTACAATTTAGGTACGATTCAAAGGTTTTAAAGGGATTTTGGTTTGCTGGCCGAACAGATTAAATGTTGAGAACGAAGCTGAAATCGTGTTCCGTGAGAGTCAGAACAAGTTTGAAGATGTGAAAGAGGATGACAAGGCCACGTTGGAAGTAGTAAAGTACTCAATGCCATCTCCAGTTTGTCTCAACAGACCCTTGATCATGATTTTGGATCAAGTTCTTCAGAAACAGAACATTAAGAGGCACAGAACTATGAAGAGCAAGATCATTAAGATTGTGGAGTCGGAATTGGATACACTTGGAGGTAAGAAAAAGTAAAACGTTAAATAATTATTTTACAATTCAAAATAATCAAAAACATAGGACGTAGGAAGATACATAGGAAGATACGACTTAATTAAGCTTTTATTAATTTTGAATAGTTTATATGTACTCGAGACGTTTTAGCCATGTTGTATTACGACACCATTGCCTCAAGTCAGTTGACGATGAGAACGGCGAGTAAAATTGATTTTGGAGCTCTACTGGATTCTGGAGTTTGCTTGACAAACGAGCCGCTTTTCAGAAACATGCTGATCTCAATCTACAAGTATTGTATCATCCAGGACATGCTCAAAGTAAGAAATATTTAAAAACAATTTAGATTTATATGTGTTTATAAAACTTGTTTATTTTTGTTTATTTTCAGTTGAAAGTACCAGTGTCACCTTCAATGGGCCGAACTATGTACGGAGTTGTGGACGAACTGGGTTACCTGAATCCTGGCCAAGTGTTCTTCCAGTACTCACCAAATGTAACGTCAGCTTCCTTGACTTGTGTACCGTACGTTGGCGAAGTGCTGGTCACAAAGAACCCTTGCCACGTACCTGGGGATGTTCGTATGTTTGAAGCTGTTGACATGAAGGAGTACCATCACTTGAGAGATGTCATTGTATTCCCTCGAAATGGAGTCAGACCTCATCCCGACGAGATGGCTGGCAGTGATCTTGATGGAGATGAGTATGCTGTCTTCTTTGACCCAGACTTGTTCTTTGACTACAACGAATCTCCAATGCACTTTCCAAAGAAGACGGCTTTGGAAACTATTAGTACTCCCACTGTAAGTTTTTATATTAGAGACATATATAATAACATTTTTATTATATTGTAATTAATCTACAGTTTGTGGCTGTGGTGACATAATGTTGACTTGGTTGTAGGCTGGTGACATGGTCGACTTCTTTTTGAAATATTTGGAACAGGATTCTATCGGGCGTGTCTCGAATGCTCATTTGGTGGCGGCAGATCAATTGGGAATATTTCAGTAAGTTTAAAATCGTTAATAAGTATTTTTACTGAGCTCAGTAAGTTTATTGAGTTTTAATTGGTTATTTGTTTGTTTTCAGTCCAGTATGTGAGCGTCTGGCTGCAAAATGTTCGGATGCTGTGGACTTTCCAAAGACAGGTGAGCCGGCTGAGCCACTTACTCAAGAAGAACGGTTTGATGTGTTACCGGACTTTCTTGGATGCAACAGTAGGAACGTGTATCGTAGTAGGTGGTTATTGGGATCCTTGTACAGGTAAGTTATCATATATTGGATTTTTATGTTTTATTTTAGTCATTGATGTTTTATATTATATGTGTAAATAATGCATACGGAAATTTTATATGGTCTACGTAAAAGGACTGTTTATAGAAAGGTACAAGTACTGAATGAGATCTTGGACGCAATTCAGCAAACAGAAGCTGAGAAGTTGTCATTGGCTGATGATTATCTGATGGACGAGGATTTGAGACATACGGAGCCAGAACTGTTCCAAGATGCCATATTTCACAGAAACGTGTATTATGCGAAGTTACAACAGATTCTCGACGAGTACGGTATTGAAAGTGAAGCCGAGATGCTGAGTGGACATGCCATATCAATTAGAAGAGTCACAGAAATGGAGAAACAGGACTATTCTTTCTATCACGCTGATCGGCTGGTAAGGTTTAGTACAGTATAGCTTGAAGAATTGAAATATATATTGCTTGGAAGGTTTGATAACATACGTATTAAGCTTTTTTTTTAATTTTCAGGTGGAAATGAGGGTAAATCAGATAACCGAGAACTTTCGCCACGAATTCTTTGACCAGTTTGGCGGGGAGGAGAACTGTTTGGAGTTTGAGATTGTCGGTTTAACTAGATTTATTGGACCAGCAAAAGCATTGACTAAGGCCAAGTGTTGGTATACTGTATCTTATGGTGCAGAAGCAAGTAACATCAAGTTCAGATCATTCCCGTGGATTGTGTGGGATGTTGTTGTTCATGCGCGCAAACAAGCGGTACGGTTTTTAACGTTTTTTATGGATATTATACTGAAAGTTTGCTGTAGAATGTACTGAAAGAGTCATGTTTTGTTGTATCTTAGCATGTAATGTACGGTACTTTAGAGACTTGACGTTCTTGCCAGAACTGGAACTATTGCACCGGTCTTCAACGTGGTATTTCAAACTTTGACAGAGTTCATTGTGAGTTACAGTAAGCGGTGCAAGGACGATGTTCTGGCTTTTCAACATGTTCTGAATGGCAGTGCCAGCAAGCTACAGTGCTACGAGATCTACGTGTCCGTTTACGGTGCTAAACTTGGTTTGTGCATCTTTTTCTTGCACAACTGGCTGAACGTGGTAATTACTTTTTATTATGGTGTTACATAATTGTAAAATATTTACTTTCATTTACTTGTCTTTTTCAGAATCTTATTTACAAGAAGACTGGCTTCCAGCTGAAGCATCTGATTCTGATGCTACTCAAGTTCGCTCTCGGAATCCCGATTGGAAACTTCACGAATCGCAACATTTATTTGCATCGGAAGATCGAGACGATGGAGGAAGCTCGTGCCTTGAGGCAGACTGACGAAGTCATGAGGTTTGAGAACTGTGGTGGTCTGGTGTTGGAGTTTGTTCGATTCCTTGGAAGCACGAGTGTCTCTTTGGCCGAGACCCTCGACTTCTCTTCTGATGAAGGTCTGACCAACTTGACCGAAAAAGGCGACCGTGAACCTTGTACGTTGAATAACGCTAAGGATTGGAAAAGCCTCAGCGAGGTGAGCTTTTAAATGTTTTTGCGAATTATATTGAAAATTATTTTAAAAAGTGAAGTTAACAAAGATATTGTTTTAGCTGGCCTACCGGACTTTCCACTTCGTCTCGCTGACACGAAATTTTGAAATTTTTGGGAAACCAGCCAAGGAACTTCTGAAGTCCTGACGGACATAACGTTATTATATTTAACGTAAAAACTGTGATGATTAAGTAATTAGTATTGTAATTAGTTATTAATCAATAAATAATATTGTTATAACTATTAGTATATGATGAACAAGTAAGATTCTGTAGTTTTATACTATCTGATATCGATCGTAAAGAACACCGGTTTATTGACTCGGATAAGTTAAAACTCTTGCGTGACACAAAAATACAGATCAGTTGGAGTACGAGATTGTTGGAATTGCGAGAAAGATTTGTGGCCCGGCCACCGACAACTTCAAGTCTAATATCCAGGGGCAGTCCGAGGTGGAGGGCAGTGGTCGCAGCCGCCTTGAGCTCCGGCATCTCCGTCAGGTCCCTTGTCTCCTGGAAGACCGTCCTTGCCTGGCTCTCCTGGAGCACCCTTGTCTCCTGGAGCTCCTTGTGGGCCTGGGGATGAGGTACCTGGTTGACCGGCTGGTCCTGGTGGTCCAGGCTCTCCGGGTGGTCCTTGAGGTCCGGCTGGTCCTGGAAGGCCTGGTACTTCGTGGAGCTCTCCTGGCTGTCCAGCTGGTCCCTTTTCTCCTGGCTGCCCTGGAGGTCCAGGTGGGCCTGGTGGTCCTTGAAGTCCTTGGCTAGCTGGCAATCCTGGTGGACCGTCTTCTCCTGGCTGTCCTGGTTGTCCGTTAGGTCCCTTTGGTCCTGGTGGGCCGGGTGGTCCTTGTGGTCCGACTGGACAGTCGAAGCAGAAGTCGGCTGGAGTTGGGCGGTGTCCTTCTGGAGTGTCGGCTCCATCTTCTCCGTCTTCACCGGGGATACCGTCTTTTCCTGTAAAATTAATGATGGTTAATATGGGTTCTTTCGTTTCTGTATCTAATCTTAATAGTTATTGAAGTATTTTACTTACCGTCCTCTCCGTTTGGTCCTGATGGTCCGGCAGGTCCAGCTGGTCCAACACCGCACGAGCAAAGTTCACCACCGGCTGGTCCGCCGAGGCTTGGTCCGCCAACGCTAGCTCCGTTGTTTCCAGCGTAGTCACCGGCTCCAGGAGCGGCTCCACCAGCTGATGGGTTGGGGCTTCCGGCTCCGTAGCCGCTTTCGTCACCAGCGTAGGTGCCGGCTCCGCGAGCGAGATGACGTCCGCGCTTTCTGTGTCTAACGACGGCGGAACGCTTCTGACGGAACGCCTCGTTTCCGAAGATGGAACGGTAACGTTCCCAGAGCCCGTCGGAACGGTGGAGACAGAAATCGAGCTCCTCTTCCAACGACGATTGCATGTGCTGCATGTAGTTGTACAACATGGGGACGACGATGATGGCCGTCAGAGTGGCGACGGTGGATACTGTGATGGCGAAGAAGGTGACCTTCTTGAAGGACTCGGCCTCCTTGACCAGCTCTTTGGCGTCCCGAGACTCCCTCCGGACAAGTGAGCTTTCCATACTTTTGGAAAAAGCTGAAATCATCTGAATTACTAAGGATTCTGAAGTTGTAGGTAACGACTAAAGCAGCTTCTTAGTTGAAATCAACTACTAAAACGCTTCAGAATTTGAAGGTAACGATGAAAGTTTCAAAACTATGAGGTAATCACAAGAAAGTTTAAAATTAAGGATGAAAGTAAAGTGTTAAAGGCGATTCCAGCGACAGCGTCGCCAACGAAAACGAGGAATCAGATTGGAGTGAAACACTGGTTATTTGCACTTAAAATACCTTGACTTTTATACCTGCAGGCTGACGAAGAAGATCAACACCCCTCGGGACATAAAAAGGTCGCTGCTTTGTCCTCTGCGCTTTTTCATCACGGTCGCCGAAAAGTGTCGTTTCAGTGTGATCGCCTAAGCAAGCGAAAAGAGATCCGTTATGCGCGACTTTTCGAAATTCGAGTTAATAATCGACTGACATAACCTGGGGCAATGTCGAGAACGGGAATCGAGATTATTGTCGAATACGGTAGTGAAAAGATTCAGGAATTCATGGCGAACAACAATTACCATGTACTATAATTAACAAGCGTTTCGTTGCACAATTGTCATACAATAATGGTATATAGAGTTATTGTGGTATAAGTTGTCGTCTCAATGTCTATATATTGCAAACGATGACATTCCTTTACATGACAATTTAGTTTGTTCTGATTGAGTAATAGGCACGTTCATCTTTCGCAAACTTCAGCGATGATATATCACCAGTTCGAGAGATTTTAATTTTATTAAAAAGATTTTCTTTATCAGAGTCAAATTACATAGTTAAAAATGACTTCATGAACATGGTTTACATCAACTTTCTTTAGAAGCGTACTGATTTTAAAATTGTTTTTTGTCTAAAAATCTTGACAAAGATGATCTTGTAGCTGCATTCTAAGTGTCTGTTTTAGCATGCCAAAACTATGTTACTCATACTATTATTAACGTAAATTTATCAAAATATGTTAATTTTAAAATACGACTGACATTCCTTGAGAGTTATTAAAGGTAATTGCTTTGGTTTCCCTTTGAATTGCCACCTTCAAACCCGAATCCGATGTCAGTCGCACTTTTTATCTTTAAAGAATTTTTTTATGTCATCGACGCTACGTAACCAGTTTGCGAAACTTTCATTTGTGTTCCTCTGAGTCGAAAATCGAAAGTTTAAGTCAATGTTTTATTTATGCAAATTAAGGGAAGGCGAGGGTCGGACCCGGGCGGGCCCGGCCGCTCAGCTGAGAACTTGGATCGAGGAGTGCACTGAGTAATATACAACAAATACATTAAATAGTTTAGTATCCTGGAGCAGTACGTGGTGGTGGGCAGTGGTCGCAGCCGCCTCCGTTGCCGGCTTCTCCGTCGGGGCCAGCTTGTCCTGGGCCTCCTGGCTGACCTGGTGATCCTGGGGCTCCAGCATCACCGGGTGGTCCTTGTGGTCCTGGAGATGAAGATCCTGGTCCTCCTGGTTGACCAGCCTGTCCTGGAGCTCCTGGTGGTCCAGCTGGTCCTGGTGGGCCTGGAATGCCGGGAACTTCGTTAACTTGACCTGGTTGACCAGCTGGACCGGCTTCTCCTGGTTGTCCGTCGTTTCCTGGTGGTCCGGCTGGGCCTGGTGGTCCTTGGCTTCCTGGGTTTCCTGGTTGACCGTCGGCTCCTGGCTGTCCTGGCTGACCGTTTGGTCCCTTTGGTCCGGCTCCTCCTGGTGGTCCAGCTGGGCCTGGTGGGCAGTCAAAGCAGAAGTCGTCGGCGGAAGGTTGGTGATCAGCTGGGGCGTCTGGTCCGTGGTCTCCGTCAGGTCCGGCGTTTCCGTCCTTTCCGTCTTGTCCGTCTTCTCCAGGTGGTCCTGGTGGTCCAGCGTTTCCGACACCGCATGAGCATGAGGAAGCAGCAGCTCCTCCTCCGACGGCTGATTCGCCTCCGTAGTTTGCAGCTGGGGCAGCGGCAACTGGAGCGGCGGCTCCTCCGTATCCTGAGGCTCCTTCGTCAGCGTATGAAGCGGCTCCGCGAGCACGGTGTGGAGCACGACGGCCGTTTCTCATTTGACCGTTCTTGCGGACGGCGTTTCTCTTCTCACGGGCCATCTGCTCGCCGAAGATGCCCTTGTACTGTTCCCAGAGACCGTTGGATCTGTGGGTACAGAACTCTAGTTCCTCGTCCAAAGAAGATTGAACATGTTGCATGTAGTTGTACAACATGGGGACCACGATGATGGCGGTCAATGTGGCCACCGTGGAGATGGCGATGGCCAAGAAGGTGAGTCTTTTGAAGGACTCGGCCTCCCGAAGCTGCTCCTTAGTATCACGTTCCATCTACAAGTATATAATGTTTATGAAAGTAATGATACTGTTACCAAAAGTGTGAAAACTAAGCTAAGGATACGGCAATTAAAATAAATACAGTAAACTTTGAATGAAATGTTATACTTACCTTCCCGTCTAGACCCTCGATTAAAAACGAAAGTCCCTGGACTGATGACTTTCAACCCCTGGCTGAGGTTATATACCTGTAACATTTTTGGAGTAGAACAATAGCTATATACACCTTACCGCTACCCTCACCCTCCGCGTACAGCAACGCCCAATCGCTCCACCTTCATTGTAAAATTTCTGAAAAACGAAAAAACGACAGAACGAAGAGAGCGCGGCAACGGAGGAGAGTGCAGACAAACGAATTTAAATTTACTCGTCAACGGACTGTCTATTGTCTGCCGATCCCGTTACTGAACTCATTGTGATATTGCAACTTATGCCTTTTTATGGAATTCATGACACATTTCCATTATTTTTAAGACTCATAACACGTTACCGTGGTGTTTTTATTTACTCCACGCAGAGTCACTTCCGCCAGCGACCTTCGCCTGTTACAGTAACCAAAACTCAACCATAAAACAGTTCGAAGGACATGGTCATGACTTATTGTAGGGTTTGTTATCGATATCTACACGGTGATCCCTCTGCTTGTTCATGAGAAGAGAAAAAAAGGAAGCGAAACCGCTACAGCCGAGGAACAGACTGGGTCCACAGAAAAAACAGGTTGTCGTCGTATCTTTTCTTCGAAATCTCGACTGATAACACAAACATGACCTCAAATTACCTGAATCTCAGAAAAAGAACAAAAACGCTTAAAGTTATTTCACTAGCCCGTAAACAAATTATTTACTTTACAGAACGTCGAGACGTTCGTTTTCCTGAATTTCATGTAGGTCGCTGTTGATAAGGGTTCGTTGACAGGAATACAAGTGCCAAATTCATAAGTTTTTCACTTTTTTTAAATTGTAATACAGTGAAAACCCTGTATAACAAAAATCCTATAAAAAAACTTTTATAGCCCCAGCTACATTACGCAGTGCATTTAAAACTCCTGTATAAAGAAACTATTTTATAACGAAAAATTTGAAAATTTTCGAATAATTCGTTATAAAAGAGTTCTGTAATTATAAAAAAATTTAAAATATTTATATTGCAATAAGATTTTTTATATTTTTTGTACAAAGTTAGGCTATAAATGTTTTTTTATTGCAAATCAACATCCTTCGGCCTGACCCATTCGAACTGATTTTGACAAGCCTGGCTTGGGTCCTTTACTCCGTTTTAACTAATTTTTCCTATTTTGAAGCAGCAAAAAGATATTATTTAAAATATAGAAAAATGTTCTTCAGACTGTTTGTACTTTATGTTAATGTCTCATACAAAATCCGTTTCACCAATAAAGACCCAAAAATGTTATTTTAAGATTGTATGAGGTTTATAAATACAAAAAGTATAACTTTCAGTTTAAATACTTTATTGTTATGATCGATAATTAAACGAAGTTTTTTATTCGAATCTGTTTCTTATTTATACATCATTTTATACATTCAAATAGAACGTATATTTTTAACTTTTCAGGAAACCTTTTAAAACATTGTTAGTAATAAAGTCTTAGCCAAGTTTTTGCCTGTTTGAAAAGTACGAATAGTAAAAGCGTTGTTTTTTCGATTTCAGGTTCGTAATACGCAAAGTTTTAGGAAAATAAACTTTCCAATTCGTAAACTTGTCTTTTCATTTGCTGTAATATAACAAATATTTTTACAACACTTGGCGCATTTTAATAGCTCATTAAAATTAAAGTTAACTTGCTAATGAAGCGCTATTCCTTTGACAATTAATTTTACAAAACTACAGTAAGAATACAATAATCAATGTAAATGTTTCGATTTGTAATGCTAATTAGAACCAAAATAGACTGTCTCATTAACTGGTTGATGAGCTGCTCCCGTGTGAACTTTTAGTTTAAACCGCGCACAACTTCCCGTTTTGGCTTTGTTTCAAACTGGTGAAGCAAACCTACCTACCTCAACACCCCCGGCCTTCCCGGTAGTATATAAACACGATGGGCCTCAGGAATCAGCATCCAGTCGTCAGTCATGGACTCCAAGGAACAGATTCGGGAGGCCGAGTCCTTCAAAAGACTCACCTTCTTGGCCATCGCCATCTCCACCGTGGCCACATTGACCGCCATCATCGTGGTCCCCATGTTGTACAACTACATGCAACATGTTCAATCTTCTTTGGACGAGGAACTAGAGTTCTGTACCCACAGATCCAACGGTCTCTGGGAACAGTACAAGGTTCTTTATGGAGAACATGCCTTCAGAGCCAAGCGTGAAGCCACCTTCCGCCGTATGCCTCAAGGTCAACGTGCCAACCAACGTGGACGTCGTGGCAACAAACGTGCTCGCCAAGCCTACGGAGGAGATGCTGGATACGGAGCCGCTGCCCCAGCTCCAGTAGGCAATTACGGAGGAGAATCCGCTGTCGGCGGAGGCAACGCCGCTGCTGGCGGAGGATCATGCTCATGCGGAGTTGGACAAGCTGGACCACCAGGACCTCCAGGAACTGACGGAAACGACGGTCACGATGGTGCTCCAGGACAAGACGGTCAACCAGGCCCAGACGCCCCAGCTGATCACCAACCATCTGCTGACGACTTCTGCTTCGACTGCCCACCAGGCCCAGCTGGACCACCAGGAGGAGCCGGACCAAAGGGACCAAGCGGTCAACCAGGACAGCCAGGACCTGACGGACAACCAGGAAACCCAGGAACCCAAGGACCACCAGGCCCAGCCGGACCACCAGGAAACGACGGACAACCAGGAGAAGCCGGTCCAGCTGGTCAACCAGGTCAAGTTAATGACGTTCCCGGCATCCCAGGCCCACCAGGACCAGCTGGTCCACCAGGACAGCCCGGTCAACCAGGACAGCCAGGAGCTACAGGGTCTTCATCCCCAGGCCCACAAGGACCACCAGGTGACTCTGGCGCTCCAGGTACCCCAGGACTTCCAGGAGGCCCAGGACAAGCTGGCCCAGACGGAGAAGCCGGCAACGGAGGCGGCTGCGACCACTGCCCACCACCACGTACTGCTCCAGGATACTAAGCGGTGGTTTCCCATATTTAATTACCCTCAGGAAGCGGATCTCGTGTGGTTGAGATTAATGCCATGTCTTTCGTTATTCGTTTGTTTCCAAGAAAATAAACTCAAGCATCACTGTTCCAGTTATTATTGTGCAAACCCGTTGGCTACTTTCGCAAACCGGTTTCCTTTATATTAAAACGTTTTTGTAAACTTTGCTAGCCTTAACGAGAAAAGAAAGAAACGTATATACTAACTGTTAAACTGTTACAAATACAACAAAGAAGTAAATGTGGGAAGTGAAGGGTAATACCTGAATAAAAACATAAAAGTGCATCAAATTAAAAGTAAATGCTTAAAAAACAGTTAAGAATCATTGAACACGACTAAATCTTACCAAAAATTGTTCCAGCTTTTGACATAAAGCATAGTTAATCGTGTAAACCGCTTCCTCAATGCCAACTTCGATGATTCCAACACCTTGAAACTTAAAATAACATCAAATGTCCTGATTTTGATTCTCAACACATTCATTTATTGTTTTCCGTACTTTTGTAAAGAGGTAAACTATTCTGATAAGGTAGACTTCTTGAATCTGCGTAATGAAGAAAAGAAAGAAATTGTTTCGATCACAAAATCCATAAAACCCGTCATCCAATATCCATAAAATCAGTCATCAAACATTTTTTTTGTGAAATTCATTTTTTTAGAAGCTAGAAGAAGGTTATTTGACGGTTTGAATATATTTGTTTAAAATTTTGTGTTTGATTATGTTGTTATATTATTTAAAAATTGTTAATAGATATTAGGATCAGTCAAATTTTGAAAAATAGGACGGAATTTTATGAAAAAACTTTCATAAATCTTCTTTTATAAAACAAAATTTTAAAAATAAGTTAATTCATGTTAGGGATTTTATGCCTAACTTGCCAAACTTGCTTTTGAAGTGGATTAAAGCTGAATAGAACGGCAATACTAACTACTATAAAGCAATATGTCAAAAACGAGAAAGTTGGTTAGTCCATTGCTCTTAAAATCGTGCCGGATTGCCGCAACAGCTTTTAATTGTTGTGGTATTTTGTTTGTCTATTTTGGGAACAATCTTCGACTTGATCTGAACGGTTCAGTAGCAGGAACTTTCTCCGAACGGTAAGCATGGGTTATTTATCGACTTGTTTACTTTGCCTTTTTCAGAAAATGTACTGTTTCGGTGTTACAGCATCGTATAATGGTTTAAGTATACCGCCTCTTTTTGTTTTTCTCCACTGTTTTTTATATTTGGACGCAAAAAGGTTTAGCGCGAAACCTGGTTTTTGTGTGTAGGCTTCGTGAAACGTCTCAAAAGTAATGAAGAGGCTTATTCCGGAAAACGGGCCTGCTTACGGTTTAAAGTGTACACCATAAAGAAGCAACATTCCACTATATAAGCCTGATCGGCAGTTGAGATAGACAGAGCAGTTGACTGTCTTCGCTTCGACAGCCATGGACTCCAAGGAACAGATTCGGGAGGCCGAGTCCTTCAAACGACTCACATTCTTGGCCATCGCCATCTCTACCGTGGCCACATTGACCGCCATCATCGTGGTCCCCATGTTGTACAACTACATGCAACATGTTCAATCTTCTTTGGACGAGGAACTAGAGTTCTGTACCCACAGATCCAACGGTCTCTGGGAACAGTACAAAGCTCTCTACGGAGAACACGCCTTCAGAGCCAAGCGTGAAGCCACCTTCCGTCGTATGCCTCACGGTCCAAATGCCCGTGGCAGACGCGGAATGAAGCGCGCCCGTCAAGCCTACGGAGGTGACTCTGGCTACGGTGCCGCCCCAGCCCCTGCTCCAGTCCAATCTTATGGTGGAGCTTCCAACGTCGGCAGCTACAACCAAGGTGTTGGAGGTGGCTCTTCTGTCGGAGGAGGATCATGCTCTTGCGGAGTCGGCCAAGCTGGACCACCAGGACCTCCAGGACAAGATGGTAACGATGGACATGATGGAGCCCCAGGACAAGACGGACACCCAGGACCAGATGCTCC
This sequence comes from Bursaphelenchus okinawaensis, assembly GCA_904066225.2. Taxonomy (NCBI): domain Eukaryota; kingdom Metazoa; phylum Nematoda; class Chromadorea; order Rhabditida; family Aphelenchoididae; genus Bursaphelenchus; species Bursaphelenchus okinawaensis. The sequence goes on along the minus strand of CAJFCW020000002.1, from coordinate 6,281,328 downwards.
AGCCGGACACGTTCCATCTGCCGCTGACTTCTGCTTCGACTGCCCAGCTGGCCCCGCCGGACCACCAGGTGGCCCAGGACCAAAGGGACCAAACGGTCAACCAGGACAGCCAGGCCCAGCCGGTCAACCAGGAAACCCAGGAACTCAAGGACCACCAGGACCAGCTGGTCAACCAGGAAACAACGGACAACCCGGAAACGCCGGACCACGAGGTCAACCAGGACAAGTTACTGACGTTCCCGGCATCCCAGGCCCACCAGGACCAGCTGGCCCACCTGGACAGCCCGGCCAACCAGGACAACCAGGTGCTCCAGGATCCTCTTCTCCAGGCCCACAAGGCCCACCAGGTGACTCCGGTGCTCCAGGTACCCCAGGACTTCCAGGAGGCCCAGGACAACCAGGCCCAGACGGAGAATCCGGCAACGGAGGCGGCTGCGACCACTGCCCACCACCACGTACCGCCCCTGGATACTAAACAGCGCGTGCAGTACGAGTATTCCCATGATCTTTTGCAACGTACCTCAGCTGAGATACTGCCATTGTTTTTATGTAAATTGTTTGTTTCAATAAATATAAATACTTGAGGAAGTGTGTCACAGTAATCAGAGCAATCGCATGCAAAGTACAATATGAGGGAAAGTAGAGCGGACATTAATATATAAAAGTAGCTGTAGCAATCAGTCGTTAAGTAGATCATGATTACCAAAATGATTCCTATTATTCTTGTATATTTGCTTCTTTCAACTTTGCACGCTTTTGAAATACAGGTATAGTTACAGTAACCTTGAAGGTAAACTTTAATAGTCTCTTCTCGATGGAGTAGGATCAGCATTTAGTTCAGTCCAGCAGTCAGTATCTGAGTTTGTGAACAAGGAGACAGATGACTTTGCACAGATCCCATTAGAGATCGGAGATCGGCTTGCATGCACTCCGTGTTCTCTGATAGCTGGCTACATCATGTACAACATTAACGACAACACTATTGTTCAGTCGGTATGGTTGTTGACTTGTATAATTTTTATTGTCTGTGTTAAGTTCTTCTGTAATAATTGTAGTTAATAGCACAATACCCATGTCATTACTATGTTTACAGCTTATGATCGGGTCTTGCCCAGCGATATTTTACGGTAATTGGCACAAAATGTGGGCGTGTGAGGTTCTGATGGTGGGCGCAGTAGTTTACTCTCATTTTGGGGCATCTAAGTCGTTGTGTCATGCAATGGGCATGTGCTCGAATCTGTTCAAAGTAAAGCGAAGCTTACTTCAGAATCAGACGCCACCACAAGTGGACTTTAACGAGCTAGTGCAAGTGAGTAAAAATGTTGTGGTAAAAATAAAAGAATGCTCCAAAAGTAGTAGAGTTTTAAAAAAATAGTTTAGCACAACTTTTTTGGATCAGTCTGATATAAAGTTTTTAAAACAGAATTTCAATTAGAATTTTGCTTTATAAGTAAACCGATCTAGTCAGAGTTTTTACACGAAAAACTTTAGTTACTGCCACTGGACATGGACAATTTTGACACAAAGTTGTCGCAACTTGGCCCTGCTGAGTACTCGAAAGTCAAGGAATCTGTGTCCCGAATTCTCACGCAAAGACAGAATCTGAAGCCTGTCGAATTCTTGGAAACTCTACGTGAAATCTCGAAGTTTTACCGATAGATCAATCTGTAATTGTAGTTGAAAAACAGTTTGTGATTGTAGTTGAAAGAAACAATTTGTTATTGTAGTTAGTATTCCTTAAATAAACATTGACAAATCACCACTGAACGTTGTGGTAAAAGTCACGTAGCAAAGAGCGGGAGGCAATTACATGAACTTTGTATACGTGACTTTTGCTTCCCAACAAGGCACCACTTTAAACAAATTGTTCAAATCTGCACGCAGTAATGTGAGAATCCCTCCTCCTGTCGAGGGATCAGTTTGTTTAGAGCAACCTTGACAACGCTTATATAAGGGTCCCTCTAAAGGTTTTTGTATTATCGACAATTGTGCTTCCGACTATAATGTCCAACCCAGCCACTACTGATAGAATCTGTGCAGATGCCACCGACATGGTGGGCCATACACCTTTGGTCTACTTGAACAAGGTGACGAAAGGAATTAATGCCAAAATTGGTAAGAACTTTACATTGTATTATATCTTTACAAACTGATCTTGTATACTTTTATATGTTTGCGTGCACTGCTATAAACTTTTAGTATATACTTTGTATTCTTAACAATTTTTTAATTCAGCTGTGAAATGCGAATACATGAACCCAGCCTGCTCGGTCAAGGATCGTGCTGGTGTGCAAATGATTGAAGTCGCTGAGAAGGCTGGCCTCATCAAACCCGGAGACGTCCTGATTGAACCAACTTCTGGAAACATGGGAATTGCTCTGGCCTTTGCCGCGGCCGTAAAGGGATACAAACTCATATTAACCATGCCTTCTTCAATGAGTTTGGAGAGAGTAAGTTTAAGTACTTTTATTACAGTGGCCTACTCTACTACTTTTTCTTTGTGATCAATGAAATATTGCTTGAAACTTTACCAAAATATTTTTCAGAGAACCTTGTTGAAGGCTTTCGGAGCCGAAGTCATCCTAACAGACCCATCCAAGCAAGTACTTGGAGCTATGGAGAGAGCCAAGGAGCTACAAAAGCTGATTCCCAACTCATACGTTCTGGATCAGGTAAGCCACCTGAACATCTACAATAACACAATATGTTTAGTTTTCCAACCCAGCCAATACCGAAGTCCACTACCTGACTACCGGCCCCGAAATATGGCAGCAATCGAAAGGAGAAGTGGCAGCCGTCTGCTTCGGAATCGGATCAGGTGGTACGATGAGCGGAGTCGGCCGCTACTTGAGAGAACAGAATCCTGAAGTCAAAGTATACGCTGTAGAACCATTCGAGGCTTCAGTCATCAACGGCTTCGAACACAAGCCCCATACAATCCCTGGAATGGGAGCCGGCTTTGTTCCCGACCTCTTGGACAAGATATACACCGAAGCTCTTCGTGTTCCGTCACCTGAAGCCGTGACAATGGCCAAGAGAATGGCCAAAGAGGAGGGAATTCTGTGTGGCATCAGCGGTGGAGCCAACGTTTGTGCTGCTATACAGGTATGTGTTGATGTATAAATCTGTTATTTATTTGATTTTAGTTAGCCAAACGCCCAGAATTCGCTGGAAAACTGATTGTGACAAGTTTGGCATCTTTTGGTGAACGGTACTTGAGTACCATCCTGTACAAAGACATCAAGCAAGAGTGCGAACAGTTGACGGAAACTACTTTGGACCAAGATCGAAAGTATCTGAACGAGAAATGGGGTTTGCAAATCTAAACCGAGCTTTAACTACTTTTTACTCTGTGATCTTCTATCTTTCCAACCTTAAAAAGGCCATTTTTCATACAATAAACATCTTTTTAGCAACTATCGTTTAAGATTAAGTTATTTAGAAGTGCAACGCATAGTTAATCATTTTAAAACTGTAATTTTTAAGCAGTTTTTCGAAAAGTAAAAACAGTAACAAGAATGTGACTTTCTTTAGCGACGCGTTTCGTTCTGAATGACCTTCGAAGGCGTCGCTTCTTTTCGTTCTACTGCCCTCAAACTTAAGACAGGACCTGACCTTTTGTGCCCGCCGTAGAATAATAATAAAAGCCCCTTCTATTAAATGCCCGGCTCTCTTTGTTTAGAGACAATTACCTGACCTTCCAATGGTATGTTGTGATGACATGTGTTAAACGGTGGTCAAAGGGTACCATACAAATCTGAGCATGGAAGGAATGGTAGTGCAAGATTGTTTGTTATTGTATTGCTGCTTTTATCTTACACTTTTATATCTGATGACCTTCAACTTGGTCGTGTTTTTTGTATTGATGGAGTTAATAAATATTGCGCGTCAGCTTCCCGTTAGATAGGTTTTTAGTTTTTACGTTGCTCCGTCTTCCAGAATTCACTTGTAACCTTGTTTTACAAAATTCCGAATTTGGACTAATGGTTTTGCATTATTTTTGTGGTTGTGGTGGCCTCCATGAATTTAAGAATTCTTTCGGTTTATTTCGTTTCTTTACGACATCTTGACTTTAAAATAACTTTATGTAAATTTACAACCCTTAGGCTGACCTTCAAGACCTTGAAAGGCTTGAAATCAGAAGCCGCTCCATTCCCCAGCCGTCTGCTATTGACAAGTTGTAAAGCGTGTTTGAAGATGCCGCGCGAGGGATTAACACGTTCAAACAAAACTCGAAAAGGTCGACCGGTCAGCACTGTCCATTCGGTCTCGCGCGTTCGGTCATTATGTTGACAATAACGAGCTTCCCATTTGGCTGTGATGGCCTTGGATGGCGGAGACTTCCTCCCTCGCCTACCTGCGAGCCTTTTTTGGAGCTTGAAAACATTTCTGGAAAGGCGACTCAAGCGAATCTGCGCACGATGGCGTCGTTTCTGGTGTCCGGTTTTGGTTTTTTATCAGGTTTTGTGGAGAAATATTTGAATATGTTATTCATGGTTGTTTTGGTGTTACTGAAAGCACCTTTGTCTTACATTTTAATGCTATTGTCGACTACTTTTATCATAAAAAAAGGTATTACCTTTAACATTACTGTACGCTTTTCACTTTCCTCCTTCTTCCGCTTTAATCTCCTCAAATCAGAGGCAATTATGTTGCGATCAACGGGATTCGAAACTCTCGACATGACGTCTTCTGACTCATCGGCCTTGGCTTCATTATCGCGCCTCAATCTCTTCTCAACACCTGAAAGTCAACAGCGACGCTTAAAGCGATGCCCCTCTTTCCTGCACAGTTGGAAACCGAATCCGCCGGTTTTCCTGATTTTTTTTAAATATGCGTGCTACATTTTTGAAATTCAACCCTGTTGATCAACTAAATTCGTTATCTTTTATTACCTATTTTAGGAATGCACGGCTTCCCAGAACCGCCGTTAAGATCCAGTAGTGTTAACAAGGAACAACAGGTATGCCATTTAGTTCCGGCATTTTTATTGTAAAAATTATTTAGATAAAACTTGAAAGTATATTATTTTTGCAATTTATTTTGCATTATTTACCACTAAAACGTCAGTTTCCAACAACATTTCCACCCTGTAATTCAAACACTTTCAAGGCTGTGAAAGGCTCTCGAGTTTTAACTTGAAATTAACCTAGTTTTCAACCCATAAACTGCGAATTATATCATGAATTATATTTTAATTTTACAGAAATGGAGAGAAGCAATTGGGGTGGTATTCGCGGCGTTATTGGCACTCGTCGTCGTGTTTTCAGTGTTAGGTCTCTTTCTGTACGCACGACGAGATTCGAACTTGTACGAAGAGTTGGTCGACTATCTCGACAAAACAGTTAGCATCAGTAAAATCAACTTCAACCCGGCCATCGGGACATACGAGATTAAAGAACGAGAGGTGCAGACGCTGGCAGAGTCAAGGAAGGTGGGCACATTAATAATAACATTTAAAACACAATACAATAGCTTAAATTATTTAAAAAAACTTACAAATTCTTTTTAGTACAAAACACTGATCTACTTATTCTTGGGTTGCGATGCAGTCACGTTGTTCTTTGTTAGCGTGTCCATCATGTTGTTTTACACGGCAGATGTAGAAAAAGGAACGCTACACGTTGTCTTCTGGCTGTTCTTGATCATCGGATCTGTGTACTCCATTCTCGAAGCATCCGCCTTCAGTTTCTTCATCTTTCCGTACAGTGCCGAGCTTCCAAACGCCACGGAGTCGTTGTTAGATCACGCTGTGCCTCACAACCCTGGAGGTCTGATGCAGATGGAGCACAGACTCGGATGCACATTCGATCAAAATCTATATCAGACATTCCAACGGAAACTGAACCCAAGGGTGAGAAGATATTCTTTTTGATAATTTATTATTTTTCATTTTGTTCTTTCAATCAAAGCGAAATGAAACTATTGATTTCATTGCGAAACAAGTTTCTGTCGGTAAATACAAACAAAATTACCCTAAATTTACAAATAAATTACAGAACACATGTGACCCAGCAGTGATTTCTACATTCATTCCCCAACCTTTGTTGATAGCTTTTGTCATATTACGAGTGGCAGCTCTCTTCATCTTCTTGATTTTGGCAGCATGCAGAAGACCGGTTGGCGAACCTTTGGCCAATCTCATCAACAAAACTAAACCTAAAGGAGGATATAAAGCCAAGTGAGTAGACTTTAGGTTCTGCGTTACAATGCTATTAGTGTTATCGCAATATTACTTGTGAAACCTTGTTTTAGATACATCAAAAACAAGAAATCAACATCAAAGATTGACACTTTGCACACTCCAAAGTCGACTACTTTTGGGACAGGAAAACTGTAAGTAAAACGAGTTGTTGTATGATTATTGTTTGCAGGACTCCACAGATTTCTTCTCCGGTCTCAAACACATCTGTTGTTGACCACAACATCAGGTATAAAGCGATGAGCTGCTTAGCTTAATCTGTTTATGCTTAATATTATCGCTTACTTTTTTGATATTCTTTAATATTGCTTGTTATGTTCGTACTAGATTGCTTTTTTAAGGCTTATTATTTTAACAAATGTCGCTGCTTTTTAAGCTTTTATACTGCTATCTTGTCCTAGATTACTTAACGCTTGCTGGTATAATATTAGCATAACAATTTGTATTTATTTTTGTTTTTGCAGTTACAACAATGCTGCCTACTTTGCTGTAGCGCATGCTACCGTTCCGATAGGATCTTCAAGGAGTAGCGACATCTCCAGAAGCGACGCCGGTGATCTCTATAAAACGTAAGCTTTTTTTAATTTTAGACGAACTTTGAGTTTAAAAAAGCATAAATAATGTATTTCTAGTTTTATCTTATATCAAGGTTTCAATTTACTTCTAATTTCAGTGGAAGCATTCACACGCAGAACAGTTTGGTTTCAGAAGTCTGAGAACTTTTGGGTTTCTACGCATTTCAGGGATTTATGTAAATTAATTGCCGTTTTCACACAATTGTTTATGCTCATATATGTTGAATAAATGTATTAAGATATGTAAATTTATCTTCCGTCTGTTATGATTATTTTTATCCGTAGCGTCCTCTGAAGCGACTGTAGTAACTGCCTTGAGAGCCCTGTCGCGTGTTTCCGAAGGCGCCACGATACGACGATGATCCGTTTAATATAAGTCCTCCTGAACTGCTGCCGCACATGTAGCTCAGGAATACGTTCTTTAGCGACGGGTCTGAATATTGTACATTAAGTTGACTACATACATAATTTATACTACTGTCGATATATTTATAATGCTATTATATCGTTGCTGTTCCAAGTTTTAAGAATAATACTTCAATGAAACCTTACTTTCGAGTAGCAACATCATCTGAGGGAAGACTTCTCTCAGATTCTCCTTGACTTCTCGCTTCTCGTATTCGTACATTGTCTTGATGGTGTTACCTCCTCTCTTTACTATAGTTGCAGCATTGTCCATGAATTTGTGAGTAGAATTGGACAAGGAATCAACGCCATCTCCAGTCTTTTCATGAAACAATTCGATCAAGTTGTCCAAAAGGTACTTTAACCTCGGGCTTTCTTCTGTCATCACATTTTGTAGCTTCACGATCGACCGGTATTCTGGCCAACGGGCAGCAATGTTCTTTATAGCCTAAAAACATTTTTGGTTAGACAACAAGATCAAGCAATGTTTAAGCTTGAACACTTACTTTCAAGTCCGTAACAGTCAATTTATTCAATTCTTCGACCATTTTCTCTGGCATTTCCTTCACAATGCCATCTGGGATAAGATCTGTGATGCGCTGATACTCGATGGCTGCAAACACCAGTAGCACCGTAGTCAGACCAACAACCTTTCGGAGCATGATTACCATACAAATGAACGGCCGGATGTGTTTTATTCAACATGACCATAACGTCATGACATTTGAACAAACATGGAATTACAACAGAACGCTTGAACACTCTCGATTCCACAAACATCAAGTTGGTGTGCAGGATTAAGAAATAACATCAAAAGGTAATCAACCTCTCTGTGAAAGATAATCTTAAATGTCATAAAATGTTTAATACTTAATGTCATAAATAAACAACATAGTAATATCCTATCTTATGCACCATTTTATTTTACAAAATTAATTTAAAATTGAGATTCTTCAGTTCGCCTTCTCCGCCTCTTCAAAGTTGATGGAAACGCTGTTGATGCAGTACCGTTCTCCGGTTTCTGGTGCTGGATCGTCGAATACATGTCCCAAGTGAGCGTTACATTTTTTGCACTTTACTTCGGTCCTATTGAGGTTGAATCGAGTATCTGGGATCCTGATGATGTTCTTGTCTTCTCCTACGGATTCACTGAACGCCGGCCATCCACAACCCGACCAGTACTTTGAGTCAGATCTAAAACATGGAATCGTTTTTTGTCTTGAAATATTGTTTGATGAAGTATAATATATTATGTCATAACAAAAAGTCATAACGTTTTTTTGAATTTTAGTTCAAAAATAAAATAAAGAAAGGCAACTTACACGAAGAGATCAGCTCCACAACATCTGCAAGAATACTTTCCGGGAGCAAAATGTTTGGTAAGTACACCACTGAAAGAAGGTTCAGTACCAGCTTGTCGACAAACGAAGAACTCTTCAGGCGTCAACACTTTAGCCCATTCTTCTTCAGGAACATCAGCTGGAGTTGGGTAGACACTGAGCAACTTCTTGACAGCCGCCTCTTGCGTTACTACTGGAATCTTAGGGATACGAGACTCGTCCGCCACCATGGTCAATGAGCTATATTAGACTTGGCAGACTGAGTGGACACTTTTGTATGACCTAAATTGCATCAGACTTGATCAAGGTCCGCCCAAGAGTTATCAGTTATGATTGATAACATAATCTTCACGTGTTTCTGTGAGCGATACGATGAAACTGACGCAATTCCCAGCTGAATTACATTTAAAGCGGGAATCACCGACTTAAAAACTTCTTTTATTACTTAAAATATTGTTTAATCTATAACCCAGTAATATAATTCAGAAACTTTTACTATAACATATTTATTATGTTAGAGTTTAGTTAATTAAGTGTATTTACGACCCTTGAGTAAACTTGTTAATGTAGGCATCAGCTCAGGACTACATGGTAACGGTGATGTGTCGAAGTAGTTGTGTAGTATGCATTCTGACGCTGTAACCCGCTTCTTCGGATCGTAAGCGAACAATTTGTACATTAGATCCAGACATTGTTGTCCGTGTGCACTAAAGTGTTTCTTCAAGTTGTTATAAGGCTGTTCCACAAACTTGAACCCCTCCGGCAACCTTAGCTTGCTCATTCCTGGCCATATTTGCTCGTTCGGCGTCCCAAACATGTTAATGATTTTTGTTATCTAAAGTTAAATAAAACTTTAAAATTAAAATAGGTACTTTAAACATTATGTTATCAGCTCAAAAACAAATAAAGATACACTTTACAACAATACTTAAGTAAAAACGTTGCACTCGATAAGTGATAACATTAAATGATAAGACTGCTCACCTGCTCGATTTCCGATTCTCCTGGCAAAAAAGGTCTGTGGAGTAGAAGTTCAGCCATAATACATCCACAAGCCCACATGTCCACTCCAGTATCATGGAACTCACTGTCCAGCAGTAGTTCTGGTGCTCTGTACCATAAGGTTACCACTTGATTAGTCATGGCAACAGGGGGATCTCCAAACAGTCGAGTTAAACCAAAGTCTGCCACTTTTAACACTCCTTGACTCGTTATTAATAAGTTTGATAACTAAAAATAAAAAATTTTAAATAGAAAAACGATGCTTCAGGTATTATTGACAAATAAATAAGTTTAAAGAATAAACACCAAAATAATGGAAAACACTTACTTTGATATCACGGTGAATAAAATGATTCCTATGTAAGTACTCCAACGCCTCGAATAACTGTAATAACAGGCACTTTGACTGAGATTCCGTAAAAGGAAAGCTCATCTTGTTCAACATAAATGCCAAATCCTGAAAACAACTCAAATAATGTCCAAAAAATGAATTTACCACCATACCAAATAATCTCTAATGCTCTATCAACTTTCACAAAAAAATTGAAAATCATATTTAAGCATATACTATCCAAACATACCATATCACAATATTCCATGATCAAAAAGATCTTCCGACTCCTCCGTCCAACAGCCACATCCACCAGCTTCACTATGTTGTCATGTTGAACTGACTTCAATGCGAATATCTCTCTGATAACAGAAATGTTTACTTCTTCATTTGAATTCAACCGCAACTTCTTCAGCGCATACTAAAAGTACAAACATAAACAAAAGTCACATTAAAATTGCAAAACTTATTTCGAATTACCAATATACGTCTACATATTAAGAAATGTAAGCTAATATTTATAATTATGCTTTCCTTTTACGGTAACCTTTGACTTTTACGTAAAATCGACCAATTATCATAAAGAATAGTTAACTATCAAGATTTGGAAATCCCACGTGCAAGACTGTCACTTTAAAACGTCCTGCCCTACAAAACTCACGCCCTTTTAATCACACCCTCAATCTATACCTAAAACAGTTTGTTACCTCTTTGCCAGTCTTTATCTCCTTGCCCTTCCATACAATCCCATACGAGCCTTCTCCACAAAGGTCGAGCTTTTCGAATTCGTCTACATTTCTGCACTTCCCGTATCCGACCTTCTCCTAAAACGTTAATTTAATATTATTTTAGACATAATTTGCAAGGAAACGTGTTAAGTGTAACATGTTACCTTCTTCTAATACTGTCTTGTTATGTTATAGAAATATAATAGAAAACTTCCTATTTTGGTCAAATATCACTAACAGCTTCCTATTTGTTTTTACTTCCCAGAACAGGTTGTTGACAACATTTATAATATGACAATCGCATGACATCCTTATTTATCATATAGTTAGTTTAAAAGAAGCATTGTTAATGTACTTATCAAATAATTTAGTCACTTACATCAGGAACTACGACTGTTTCCAAAGAAGCGAGAGAAGTAAAGACCAAGTCGTTATCCATGCCTTTATCTGAACGTTTGATCTGACTTTTGATTTAAGTAGTAGAACATTGAGTCTATCTGAAATGCGTAAACATATTTATATCGTTTTACCTCCCACGCCATGTTTTAAAAATTTCCTGTGAATTACTCGAAATATTTTTTTAATTTTTAGAAAAATATTTTTGAATAAAACACAAGGCCAAACATTTGGCCACGTTCATTTTCGTGTCGGGACCAAATGGCCAAGTTAGTATCGAAAAAATGTCAAGAATCTCGAGAACCCGAATAATTCTTATAACTTATGTCCACACGTGCAGTTTTGTGCTTTTGCCCTTTGTCAACTTGGTCGGGATAGCTAGAATATTATTTACCCCGAACTTTTTTGAGGAAAATAACAAAAAAACCGATTTTTGATTTATTCTTATCCTCTCGCGTCGAAACATACAGTTCAATTTGTGGTTTCAGAATGTCTATGACCAGGATATTGCCGTTAAGATCGTTGGGATCGAAAAGATGCTCATCTTTCTATGCGTAAGTTGCATGTATAATATAATAGCTGTGTATTAGTGGCCTTACGTCGGCGGATTTTATGAAAAAGCCAACCAACGAACCAGTTCTTACCTATAAGAAAGGATCTGAAGAAACGAACGCATTGGAAAAGGCATTGAAAGAATATGAGGGCAAATCCGTGGAGGTACCTCTTAGGATTGGTAAAGAGAAGATCACTAGAGGATTGGAACAAAAACAGGTCATGGTACGTTCTAACAGAAACTACGTTTTAAGAATGAATTTTAAAAGGAAAACATTTTAAATACAAATGCTAAACTTAAAAATGCTCTTACAGCCTACCGATCATCAAAAAGTTGTGGCAAAGTTCACACATGCTACAGAAGCTGACATCAAAAACGCGATTGAAGTAGGCATGGCCGCTCGGTCAGCCTGGGAGAACAAGCCTTTGAAAGAAAGAGCTGACATCTTCCTTCATGCTGCTGATCTTTGTGCCAGCAAGTATAGAATGGCCCTGAATGCTTCCACGATGCTTGGCCAGTCTAAGAACATTGTGCAAGCCGAGATCGACGCTGCTTGTGAATTAGTCGACTTCTTCCGATTTAATGCCTTATTCGCTTTGGAGATTGCAAAATATAAACCTATTGACACTCCCGGGTCAGTGAACAATTTGATCTACAGAGGTTTGGAAGGATTCGTGGCTGCTGTAGCTCCGTTTAACTTCACTGCCATTGGAGGAAACTTGGCTGGAGCACCAGCTATGATGGTATGTGTAATACGTTACGAGAATCGTACTTTTTAGGGAAATGTGGTAATGTGGAAACCATCTGATACGGCTGTTCTATCGAACTACATTATCTACGAGATTTTGGAAGAAGCTGGTAAGAATCTTTAAAGATGAAATTATGTTTTTATACCTAAATTAATTTTAAAATTAATATACACTTCAAAATATAACGAGAAAAACAAACTTTTTATAGAAAATCGCGTAGTTTTTGTTAAGAAAAAAGTTTACTGATTGCAAAAGAAAAAGCGCAGAAAATGACAAGTTTGGTTTAATAAAGTAAATAATTTGTTTCAGGAGTTCCCCCAGGTGTCATTTCCTTCCTGCCTTCCGATGGTCCGGTCTTTGGAAACGCCGTGACAGACTCACCTCATCTAGCTGCAATCAACTTTACGGGTTCCGTGCCAACTTTCAAGTACTTGTGGAAGAGAACCGGACAGAATTTGGACTTGTACACCACCTTCCCCCGACTGATCGGAGGTGTGTTCTCTCTTTCTCTTATCTTTTGCTTTTAGAATGTGGTGGAAAGAACTTTCACTTTATTCATCCGTCGGCTGATGTTGAAAGTGTTGCTACTGGTACTATCAGATCTGCGTTTGAGTACCAAGGCCAGAAATGTAGTGCCTGCTCGAGGGTGTTTGTACCCGAAAGTTTGTGGAGCAAGATCTCGAGCCGAATGACTGAGATTGCAAAGGAAATTAAAGTCGGGGATGTAAGTGGTTTATATTCAATTAAAAACTAAGAATTTTTGTTTTTTCTATTTTTTTAAATAAAAATGGTTGGTGGAATATGGAATTTGTAAACATATTTTTTTAAATATTACTTTCAGATTCGTGATGGCTCGACCTTTGTCGGTGCTGTAATTGACAAGAAATCTTTCGACAGAAACAAGAGTTATATTGATTATGCCAAAACAGGTGCTGATGGAGCTAAGATCGTCTTTGGTGGAACATACGACGAGTCTAAAGGTTACTTTGTCCAACCAACGTTAATTCACGTGTCTGATATCAACTCTAAATTGTTGAAGGAGGTAAGTCAACAGTTTGAATATGTGATCTTTGATTTTAGGATTAGTTTTGTATCATTACTTGTTTCTACAACTTACTAAATTGTTTTAAAATGTTGTTTTAAGGAGATCTTTGGCCCCATTCTGACAGCTTACGTGTATCCTGACTTGGAAGCCGATGATCTTGTCACAAAGATCAAGGATATGACTCCTTATGGTCTTACTGGAGCCGTTTTCTCTCAAGACAAGACTTTCCTCAACAAGGCCAAGAATGTCCTGAAAGACGCTGTGGGAAATCTGTATTTGAATGACAAATCTACCGGATCTGTGGTTGGACAACAACCGTTTGGTGGAGCTAGACTTTCAGGTATGATTAGCTAATATGAACAATATATTTTGTGTTTAGGTACCAACGACAAGGCTGGAGGACCTCATTACCCACTCAAATGGGCTTCTCCTCAAACCATCAAGGAGACCTCAGTGCCTTTGAACGAATGGCGTTATCCATCCATGGATTAATACGTTTTACTTGTCTTAGGATTTAACATGAACTTTTCGGTCACATTGATCTTTATTTTGTAAATGCTAATAGTGCATCGATTTTCTGATGCAAATAGTTCCCGTCGTGTATATTAATCTAGGTGTGTGAATTCAGAAACCGGTTTGCTGTGCCATTATTGTTTACCGGTTACGATTGTATGAAAATAAACTTGAAGCGATACGAACTTGGAACTGATCTTGAAGTTGTTTTCTTTCAAATATCTATGAGTTGATTGTTTGTTTTGAAAGTATAGTTGAATTACAAGAGTACTGATTAATGTTTTAAGTCTCCTTCAACAACATGGAAGAGATTGATTGGACAGAGTGTTCGTACGAAGGTAAGGCAATTGCGACGGGCTTGGGTTACTGTATTTCTATGTTTAGAAGCCAGAAGTGTGTTAAAGAAATGGAGAGACGAACACGAGAGGCGATCGGAAGAGACAGTTGAGATATGGGAGCACATATTGTCATCTTACGACCAATCTTTGGGTGATGAACTCTGGGCCATCCTGGAACAAGTTACGATTGCTGCTTTGGACTCAAACAGGCAGGACTTAGCCTTGGAGTGTCTTCAAACACTAAACAAACAGTTTCCTAATAGTACACGGGTCACTAAGCTACAGGCCTTAAGGCTAGAATCTCTGGGAAAGTACGAGGAAGCTCAGTACTTGTATGACAACTTACTGCAGTTGGATGATACGAACATGGTATGAGTTATGTCCATTTATTTGTAATTTCAATGTTTAGAGTATCCGAAAAAGAAAAATTGCCATAGAAATCTCTCAGGGGAACCGATTGGAAGCTATAAAGATGCTGGACGAGTACCTACACTCTTTCGTTAACGACTCAGAAGCTTGGGCCGAACTGGGAGAGCTTTATCTTCAGGAAAATGATATTTTACGCGCAATATATTGTTTCGAGGAAGTTCTTTTGGCCGCGGTACGTTCCTTTTTTCTCTTATTGTCATTTTTGTGTTTTGGCTTTGAAATTTGTAAAATATTATTTTTAATTTTTCAGCCCAACAACAGCTCGTTGTACTGTAGATTGGGAGAGTTAAGGTATACACTTGGGGGCCAAGAGAACATCGAAGTGGCCAAGAACTACTTTGAAAAGTCAATTAAACTCAATTTAAATGCTCGATCTCTTTATGGCCTTATTTTGGTAAGTAAAACACAATTATTTTATAGAATGGTACTAACACGCCATTTTTACTCTTGTACAATATATTTATTATAACGTTCATAATCTCTCATTCAGGCTTGCAACTCACTTCTGGGCAAATCGACTGGTCAGAAAAAGCGGGAAATTGTGGTAGCTGCTCAGAACGCCATTGAAAGTCTGGGAGAATTGTATAAAGAAAAGGGCGAGAACCCCAATTCCTCTGTTTGTAACAAAGTGGTACAATCCTTAAAGTCGTCGTTTGTTTAATATTTATTTGGTTCAGTTAATCAATTCATGTTGTGAATAAATCAACCTCTTCGTAACTAAAAAGTTCATTTTAATAAATATTTCAAAAAGTTAATTTGTCTTGAAATTTGCATAAATTTGAATAAAATCCACGGGAAATCACAGCTTCTGAAATGGGTTCATTCATTCAAATATACGTAGAGGTGGTGGGCTGTTTACATCGATTGGGTCTGATCTGAAGTGATATTCTATAGGAGTGCTTGATCAGAATCCGCAATGAAAGCGTAAGTTACCTTATTTTATTTGTTCCCACGAGGTTTGGTACGATACTATCCGAAAATTGTACTTTGGATTTCAGTCCTCTAAGTAAAGGGAGAAAACAAGGCGGCAGCCAGGAGGAGTTATGCTTCAGTGGACGTTCACAAGGTCGCGGACCTAGGAAAAAGCCGGGCCTGCTCAGTGGCCGCGAAGATAAAAAGCTGACTACAGCCAAATCTGATAGAGATGTCTACTACGGAGGGGCGGCCGAAGTACAAGAAATCGCATCCAAACTCACATTGCACAACTGGTACCACGGCATGATGCCACGAGAAGAAATTGAAGAACTGCTCAAGAACGAAGGCGACTTCTTGCTTCGAAGAACAGACGTCAACAAGAAGCCGCGCATTGCCATGAGTGTATTCGCAGGGAAACGAATCCGCCACATTCTAGTTATGTACGGCGACCACAAGTGGTGCATCCGCGACAAGAGGATGGAGTCCCTCAATGAACTAATCGAATTCCACATAAAGACCAAGACACCCGTACAACATGATGGCACGATCATCAGCACGCCCATTCCCCGCCCAGACTTCTACATTCTCCACGATCACATCACGATAGGTGCACGGCTAGGCGGCGGGGCCTTTGGTGACGTTCACAAGGGTACGTTGAGGATGAAAGATGAAACCTCACTCGAGGTCGCCATCAAGAAGTTCAAAGGCACGATGCGGAAGAAGCACCGAGGCGAATTCGTTAAAGAAGCCAGAATCATGAGACAGTTTAATCACAAAAACGTCGTCAAAATCTACGGAGTAGCACCACAAGTAAGCTTTTACTTGAAACAAAAGCTTGAGTTGGTAAAACTTGGAGTAGCCAATGTAAAAAATGCTCCATAATTTAGTTTCTGTGGAAAACTTTTGGCAACCTGCGTCCGGGCCAAAAAAACAATTTTATACGACAACAATTTCGTGAATTATTTAGTTTTAAAAGTAATTTTGTAAACATAAACTTGTCGCAATTGCAACAAAATTTGGTTCATAATTGAAATGTTATATAAACGATAAGTTTAGGAAGAGCCAATGTTAATTGTTCTCGAGTTCTGTCCCGGCGGAGCACTGAATGGCCACTTGAAGAAGAATCCGGACATCTCGGTGGACCGACTCTGTAATTACTCGAAGGATGCGTGCCGAGGAATGTGTTATTTGTCACAGCGTAAGGTAATAACTGGTTTGCTCGAGATTTAACCGGCATTGGTCAACAAGGTCAATAAGTCTATATCCACGGGAATATTTGCAGATTATCCACCGTGACATTGCCGCCCGCAACTGTTTGCTGGGAAAAGAAGACGAAGTCAAGATCAGCGACTTTGGACTGTCGGTAGCCACAACTGAACTAAAGTTGGACAAGCTGAACAAGATGCCGGTCAAGTGGCTAGCTCCAGAGACCTTAAAAAGTGGGGTATTCTCCACTAAATCTGATGTCTGGTCGTTCGGAGTTATGATGTGGGAGATCTTCTCGAGGTGCTCTGCTGATCCCTTTCCTAATGAAACGAACCAACAGGCTAAAGCCAAGATTCTGAGCGGCAAATCGCCTATGGATGCACCACCCAATACCCCTCCCAATATGACAGCCATTATGCAGTTGTGTTTTACACAGGCAAGTTTTAATTTTTTTGATTCTGATTAAATTTGTTAAGAACGGGTTCTGAAAATTCAAGCAGTTTACGACAAACTTTTATATTGTTGTAGGTGGTTGATAAAAGGCCCAACTTTGAAGCGTTGTTCAAGATTATGTGTCCGAAGGAGATGCCACCCGAGCCCGAGAACAATGATGAGTTCATGAAGGAGATTGAGAAGTTCAAGCTTGAAGCAGCCGAACAGAGCAAGAACAGCAACGTGGAAGGGACGTCCAAGAACTCGACCAACCGCATGCCTACTTCAACATCTTGAATAAATGTTGCGATCTCTAATTATCCTATTGTTGCTGCTTGGCCATGGGAAGGGCGCGCGGCCTTGAACAGCCGTTTTGTGAACCGATTAAGGGTCGATTTGAGATTGACTCCACTTTTCGACCCAGTCCAAACGGCGCCGATCGTTCCGACAGCTGCGCAGCCGGCTGAATTTAAACTTTTTCTCATAAAATTCAGACAGATCGGCGCCGTTTTTCAGACCGTTCTTATGGCCCACCACTTACCGTAGAATAACCGTGGCTTTTTTAAGCAATCTGGAAGTTTTTTGGAGGTATAGGTATTAAGCGATGCGATTATTGTAGTCTTAACATTGTGTCTTTAAGTGTAAAGTATTGTAGATTTGACATTTACTACAACATCATTAGTTGGCTTTATAACAAAATTTGTCTCTTAATTTTTCTTACCGTATTATCGAACTTATAAAACCCGGTAAAGTGCAATATTTAATAATAAGGTGATGGTAATTGCTCCACCGTCTCTCCTTCCGGCTGTCCCATCAGAAGTGTTTTGTTTGAGAGTTGCGTAATTAATTATTTGCGACAAGGTATATTCTCCATCAATCTTAATTAAAATGTTTTGAAAAGCAAAATAAGTAAAGTTTGTACACATACAGCGACCTAGAATCGGCGATATCAGGCCTTGTCAGTTCGGATTAGGTGATTGGCAGCCCAAGGCTAGCAACCGGCTCTGGTTACTTTACAGTTGTGACGCATTCTTTTACACTTGTTTTCTTTGTTACCTTGTGTTGCATTCTTTTTGTCTTTTACACCCTTCATGTCGCTCCTTATTGTATCCGATTACAGTGGCAACAAGTTATGTAAAGGTATCATAGCTACGTATAATCTGTTGGTGAGCAACACAACATGGCGGTATATGTTTGTTACATCAATGTAATGGGCCAACATTAAGGCGGATTAGGTTGGTGGGAGCGATCGATGAAAAGGCCACGACAAGTTGATTGGCATCCGGTTTTGGCGGCGTTTTAACAGTAAAGTGGCGGCGGAAGTGGTCGTTTGAAGGTTCTCATGACCACTTGGAGCGATTTTTAGATTGAGCATGTTATTTGAATATTTTTTAAGCTTGTGGGTCAAACGTTAGGGTTAGGTTTGTGTAAGACATTAGTTTTTTTTAACTTTTGGAATTTGAAGTTTTCAGAATGTTTCAATGAATTCTTGATTTAAAATTCAAAAATTTAAAACTTTACTGTAATAAAAACAGCAAAAACATTAAAAATATTCTAAAACATAACCTTAAGATCCAACTTCTACTACTGTAACCTTAAGATCCAACTACGTCTTTGTTTATGCGGTTACTGTAGACGGGGTTATAAATTTTGTCGCGCAACAGCTTTCTCGAATTGCTTTGAATCGCTCTCGAATTGCGTCAAGTCTCGCATTATTTGCAGATTAAGTTTATGTTCTGCCACAAACATATAATGCCGATATTACAATTATCTGGCAGGTAATCTCTTTAGACTCCGAACTTTGGCGGCCTTTTTATAGTGTAAAATACATTTTGTGTTTACAAACATTGGCCAGCTGGGGTTGGACTAAGAGTACTTGAAGTCTTGAAGGTAATGCTAAGGTATCTATTTTAGTATTTATACTGTAAAATACGTTTAATTTTAATTTCTCTCAAAAGAGAAAAACATTATTTTTCAGTTAGTTTTAAGTTTTTTTACTTTGAATTTAAATTTTTGAGTTCTGTTCGTGCCTATTACAATATATCGATTATTGTTTACAAGCGCGTTGAAAGTTGTAAACTCATTTCTGGAGATTAATTCTGTCGTTTTACAGCTCACAAGTTGCGGGAATTGGCCAGAAGACAATGTTTCAAATACGACCAGTGAGTTTTACAACTTTTTAATTAAAATACGACTTGATCTATTAACGTATATCTATCTTATTACAAGTTCAAACTCTGATTTTACTTCTTATAACACTGAAGTCTAATAATATTGCTATAACTGTGTGGAAATATTTTACTCTTTTCTTCTGTTACTTTCTGGTTTTGTAACAGCATTACTACGATGTCATTCCTATTAGTACACAATCCAACATTACCAGCACGGTAATGTAAACTGTTATGAGTTGGGTTGTTTAAACTGTTTTCAACTTTTCACTTTGAATTAGCGTTTTATCAGATGTTCTGATCAGAATGTTTGAAAAGAGCGCGCAAATATTTCCAAAACTTCTCAAACTATTTGCGTGAGCCGCTTCGGGTTACTGTAAAAATATTTTCATAGCATGTTTTTGTAGTTCCGGTCTGGTCGGGAGGGGTGGGTACTGTTGGTTTTGTTTTGCTTCAGAGGTTGTAAAATAACATTGGCATATTTGGGGTATTGAGTGTTGTATAGTTGAGATAGTGTGTCTTTGGGTGGGGATATTACATTAGGTATGTTGTTATTGGGTTTATTGGTACATTACTGATAAAATTTTTTGAATTATTTATACCAATTTGAGATTAAAGTTGCTTTATATAAATACTTAAGAAAGGCAATATTATATATTGTAGACATTAAAAACTGAAAAAATGAGAAATTTAGTTGAAAGTGTATGTTTAGTGCAATATTTTGTTATGACGTTCTTAAGGTTTTGTTTTTGATACCATAGTATAACTAGTTTACCTTTCTCATAAGCAATTGTAATTCAATTTTCTAGTAAAGTAAATGACCCAAGATTAAAAAAAAATTTTACTTTTAAAAACTATTTCTTATTTCTATGTACTTTTTGAACAAACTTATTAAAATTTTTTGGAACTTTTTTTTATTTTTTCAATTTCACTATAGTAATATTATTGTACTGTGGTACAAACAAACATATTGTGGTATTGTATCGTACAATTTAGTAAGAACAAACATTATTGTTTTAGTAATACCTAAGCTAAACGCAAAACATACTAGGTCATAATAGTACTAGGTTACCGTAACCGTTGATTGGGAAGGAAAATGTTTTCGATCGAGATCAGATACCGAATCCTCTCAGCGATCATTTCCGATTAGGGCGATTAAACGCCTGATTGACACATTCTTTGGTACGCAACAAACAAGGTGTTCAAGTGCAAGATATTAGTAAACAGATTTGAATACCAAATGAGACTTCAGAAGCGGATAAACAAGTGAGGGCGTGGGAGAGGGACTAGCTTTGTCTATTGGCATTGGCTGACATTGTTTTGTTTTGAATTGAGGTAATGTAACGTTTGATAGTGACAGAAATGACTTTGGACTAAAGTTATGCGAAATTAATTAGCATAATACTGGTAAGCATGGACTGTTAGTTAAGAAAACTTGGTCTAGATTCAAAGAAATTCTCACAAAGCATTATTTTGCCATAACTGCTAACACTATTACAATATCCACAAAACAAGGCAATCCAATTACCGTAACCCACTTTCCCTCTACTGTACTCTTAATTGGCGAAACAGTTGGCGGCCTCTTGACCTCCTCACAGTAACTGACCATTACTATATTATTATTTATAGTTTCCGTTCTGTCGCGCCTTTATTTCCTACCGTAACCCTATTATGCGCTTTAAATGGGGCTTATTAGTAAATAAACATCTTTTAGGGAATATCTATGACCAGAGTATTGTATACGAGGAAATATAGTAAATATTGCTGGACCGCAGTAAATATTTTGGGTTGGGCCAATTTGATTTATTCAGTTAAATCAATAACTGCTTTACACTCGGTGGGACCCAAAAACAATTCAAATTTTATTTTCCATTTTATGAAAACTGTTATGACTCTGGCAGGGCGTACGGTAGTCTGAATTTAAAGAATTTATATTTTATGGTGGCAGTTAATATGCTTTCGAGCTGGGGGAGGCTGCTTTCAAGTTACTTCTTTGTCGAACTTTGGCTGCGCTGATAGTGTCTGAAGATATTGAGGGGTACCTATGCTTAGCTAGTTTACTATATGCTCAGCTAGTGTGGTATATGACTAGCTAAATAGTTTACTATAAACTCAGCTAGTGTACCATCGTCTATTATTAGCTTTTTAGAGAGTTTAATTCATACGATTTTATATACTGTGATCAGGGACGTCGCTACGGATGTTCTCTGGGGGAGGGGGTACCCCTCTCCCCCTCCCCCAAACGACGTCCCTGACTGTGATCTAAAACATAGTAACTACAAGGTTACATAATGATTCAGTAGCATTATAGCGTCGCATAAGCAATAACTATTCAGTTATTAGTTTAAGTCATCTATGCCTTCAATTTTGCATATTTTGTCAGTTTCTATATCAACTTTTTGACCGAAATGATATCTTCTGCTTCAGAGCTTTTTAAATCAGATCCCACGACAAGATTCAGCTAATATTTACTCAGAATGTCGTCGCTAAAGAAATGTTTTGAGAAGTCCGTCGACGCTCTGAATCCCTCGGCTACGGTGTCATAACGTGTCGCTTTTGATTTAATCGATTTACTTAAGCGAAAATTCGAGTTTCCAAATTTAACGAAAGTCTTACAAGTTGTGATGTTATAGTAGTCTCAATACCGTGTTCAAAAATACAGTATAACAACGCCTATGTTTTATGACATTTTAATATGCCATTGAGTAGATTACTGTAAAGTACTAAGTTGCACGCGCTATCTAGTATATCACTACTTTAAACATAGCCAGTTTATAGTATCTGAACAGTCTTTCTAGTACAAAACGCTAATTTTCCTCTTACCGTAACCAGGCATGGGTATCATGACATTATTATGCCGTAATATTGTGCCAATTTGGGCTGATTATCGGCTAAACAATTAGGGATTACCGATAGTTCGACGCATTCAAGTGGAAACAATCGCTATTCAATGGCCAAAAAACATTGAATACAGGCCCCAGATTATCCCCCCCCCCCTAGCTTGGTAATTAGGGTTACGGTAGCCAAAAAGGGTATAACAACCACTTATCGCCCCTTTCGAACAACTTACAATACTATTAATTAAGGTTTTTGTAACCGCAAAAATTATTTATACTCCTTATCAGCCTTAAACCGCGGAAAACTGGCGCCGCTCCTGTCCGACCGCACTCCCAGCTACTCCAATAATATTATTCTTGGCCTTATCAGCGGCTTGCTAGGTCGTTGAATGAATGGCTAATAAATCTTGTCTTCAGGCAGGGGCTGGCCTTCCCTTGCCTAACAAAAGGTTTCCTTTCCTTTGGACGGCTTGATCCTTTGATTTGGCCTTTCTAATCCATTGGTTCGGCTCGAAAAAGGGGGCGGGACTAGCCGTTGCGCAGCCAATCAGCGAGGCGGAAGCGAAAGGGGCGGAGTCGGATACCTTGAGGCGAGAAAGAGTACATCAGGATTCCAAAATATTTCTTTTTGGTTTGTAAACTTTTATGTTTTGGTCATCTTTGTTTGCATTCTAATTTATCTTGCATTAAGGGTGAGGGACCTCTTAAAAATTTTTTAAAAATATTTTTTTTTGAAATTTTTAATATTCATGTAGGTAATGATGTCGTGAGAGTCAACTTCTTGGTTTGTAAAACATATTTTTGCTTTGCTTTTAGAAATCCTTGTGAAAATTATTAATTTTTTGACTCGTATTTTAGCAATTTACGTTACAAGTTGTAGTTTAGATAGTTACATTATATACCTTTTGCTATTAAATTTTGTCATGTTTTAATTGACAACCGCTGATTGTAAAACGTTTTTCGCCAAAACTTGATATTAACGATGCGATGCACAGCAACGGTGCTTGTGTTACAGTAATGTCACAGTTAAAAACACATTTACTCGGCTGTAAAAACATTATGATCTTCACCATGTTTTCGAGTTAAAAACTTTTGAAATTGGAGCGATTCACCGTGTTTTGAATGGTTATTGTTAAATTCAATAAAGATTTTGTCGGGCGAAAATTGGCGACGTCGCAAAGGTCGCGCCAATTGGCGGTGCAAATCGCCCTTTTACGGTATGATGCCAGTTTACACAAGGGGCGTATGTTGGGTTGTTGGGGAGTATAGCAGTATGAGGTGATTGTACTGATACTTTTGCTCAATTTATGATTTTTTGGTTAATATATGAAAAACTTAAATTTGCTTCAATTTAAAATTTTAGAATTTTTCTAAATGCCATTTTAAACCTAATACCTCATATCAAACCATAACTCTACTGTCACCCAACCATAACACCGACCCCAACACTCTCGCCGATATATGTCTTTCGAACCGCCAAACAAATCAATTTCCTTGAGTTTACTTTACCCATCCTTAACATGATGAGAAAACAAAACTGTCTTAGCTTGGCCTCGTTTCGGGCCAATCGACGCCAACTGCACTATCTTGTCAAAATGTTTGCCTTCAATTTGTCTTCCTGAATGTCAATTTCTCGAGCGCTATTAATTGGAAAGCCGGAGGAGGCGATAATGAACCCCAGGGCCTTATCGTCTGATCGACTTTTTTTTGAAATGCGCATTCAAATTTCGATCGATTTCGATTTATTTTTTAAATATTGAAATATATTTTATTATTATAATTTTGAATGTTTGAGAAGCATTGGATTTTATCTTATTTTCAAAACCTACTTGATATAACCATTGATTTCAGAGTACGATACTCTCATCGCCTTCAGAATGCACTTTTCCATGGAGGAGATCCTTCGAGAATCTTCGATCAAAATAACACCGCCTTCTCGAAAACGAGTTCACGAACCGTCTCCAGAATCCTCGTCTACAAGTGACCACAAACAAAGTCCTAGCGTTTCTGACAGCCGGGCCAACTCTGCCACTCCTGATCTCAATGTAAAACGGCAAAAACTAGACGAAACGGCGCCAAACTGGAACGATAAGGACGAAACTGTACAGAGCTGGACAAAAAAAGACGAAACAGTACCAGACTGGACCAAAAAAGGCCAAAAACAGGCTAGCCAATCCCCAGCTCCAGATTCCTCGGCCAAAGACCTGAGTTTGGAGAGGCCAAGCACTTCATCTTCCTTGGGATCAGATGACGACGACGATGGGTAAGTGAGACAATATTAACGTAAGGGCTATTAAGTCTTCGATTGGAGGAGCGACAAGTGGAAACACGTATTTATGTGTTTTCAAAGTTTTGGGTAACATTCAAACAGTCTCTCTTCAAAAATAATATTATTTTAGGTATGAAATTAATAGAAATGATTTAAAAATACGAAAAATTTGTTAAAACATACCTAAAACATTATTATTTAGTCAAAACATGAATAAAAACATTTAAAAAATAGAAAATTAGTCTAAAACAACATTATTTTAGATAAAAAATCATTAATATCAGTATGAGATATAGGAAAATAAATAAAACGTGAAGAAATGTCCAAAATTTACCTGAAAATATTATTTTAGAAGTAAAAGCAACTCTGCGATGAGATCAAAGTCCCGGCATCAGAAGCCAGCCATGAGTTACATCGCCTTGATCACCATGGCTATCATGAATGCTCCGGACAAGAAGATGACGTTGTCACAGATCTGTGAATTCATAATGAACAAATTCGAGTATTACCGAGAGAAGTTTCCCCACTGGCAGAACTCGATCAGACACAACCTTTCGCTGAACGACTGCTTCGTGAAGATGCCTCGAGAACCTGGGAATCCAGGCAAAGGAAACTACTGGACGTTGGACCCCAACGCTCAGGACATGTTTGACAACGGCAGTTTCTTGAGGAGGAGGAAACGGTAAGTAGAAACTATTCAGCTTTTTAAAATGTTGTTTTCGACAATTGAATATTTTATGTTAATCATTCTGTGTAACATCCAAAAGAAAGTTTATATAATGTTGTCACATCTTTTTATAACTTACTTTACTTTTGAAAATAACTTATTGTATTTTAGATTCAAACGGGAGCCAATCCAGCCCAGTCTAATGGGATTCCCCTTTGGTCCCTCTCCATTTTTCTCCCCCGCCCTTCAAATGCCTCCCTTCGCTCTACCCCCGCCGAACCCAGCGGCAATGATGTTGGACCAACAAATGAGGGTAGCTATGTCAGCAATGCAATCTCAGATGGCAGGTTATCCCTACCCAAACCTGCTTATGAACCCTGACTTCCAATCCCAGCTCCAGTCTAATCAGAAGGCCTTATCGATGATGGCCAGTGCTCTGAATCAGAAGGAGGCGGCTTCTCCATCACCTAGCAAATGATCTCCATGTGTTACTGTATGTAATGTTAAGTTACTGTGCGCGTAATACTAGTTACTCTGTAATGTAAGGTTACTATCGCATGTAATGTATAGTTACTGTCGTATGTAATATATATAGTTACTGTCTATATTAACTTATTCGAGCTTCCTATCTATGCAAACTTCCGGTACGAGTTATTGTACAAAAGCATTTTATCTCTTGTAAGTCTTGAATCTCATCTTATGTATCTTGTATAAATCTTGTAATAAAAGGTATCTAACTCTAGGTTTTAGGTTTATGTTATCATATGTTCTTGTACATTTCCTATTTGATATAAAAGTACAATTTTTGGTTGGAAACGGCATTATTTTAGGTTTATATATCGTGTAAGAAGGTTTATTGATCTTGAAAGACTATTCCAATTTAAAATATTTTAATATACTACAGTAAGTTTTATCATTTTTTGAAAAATAACTAAAGTTACGGTAAAATACGATAATGTAATTTTATAAAAAGGGGAAATAAAAGTTTATTTTATGCCAGATCCGAAAGGAATTACTGAGATTTATTGCGCTGTTTAAACTCGATTAGCGATCCATCACTCTTGGCCTAATTGGCCGCTGTCTCGATTACGACGTTCTTACTGATAAGGCATATCAACTAATAAAAGGGTTATAAATCTCCGAGAACATGCCTTTCACGACCATTACGTTAAGCAAACAATGTCAGTTACTGTCGTATGTTTGTAAACATACCATGAAATTGCTATGGTATGTTCGTGATGTGTACTACATAGACATTATATAGTAGAGAATAATGTAATTTAATATACTTAATGTGGTATTTTATATAACTAGTAAAAAAGAGTAGATTACCGTTGTTAAGTGTATACAAATGTTTTTGAAAGAATAGTTTCTCGGCCCAACAGTTGGCCAAACAATTAATTAATCACTTATGTATCATAATATATCCTCTATTACACTATAACGCGTCTTAAACAAAAATAAAAACTCACACTTATAACGATGGTGGGGAAGGTAACTTGGGTTTCAATGTTAATAGGTCGTTCTGTAAACGTAATTCTGTATCTAGAAAGCCTTTCGATAACTTTATATTGCTTACTTTACTATAACGAAGCATATTAAGATAGTTAAAGAATATAAAGCTTCGATAAAACACAGATTGTATGTCATGCTAATATAATATCAAATAATAATTACAAGAGGTGAAAATAAGCTAACCTATCTACAACCCTTGCTACAGTAACCCCTTACGCCCGCTAACACCCCATGTTATGTGGCTTGTTCGTTGTAAACCGGAACTATGAAAGGAAGACATTTACCGTAGCAAAAGTGCCAATTCGACAGGTAGAGTGGGCCATAAAAATGTCGGATTTGGCCACTGGACCGGGTCGCTTTGACACCTCGCCGCCCAGTCAGTTGTTCCGACAAATTGGATTAAGATCAAAGGGAAAAGACAAACATAACCTTTGCCAACCGTGCACAGATTAACATAACCCAGCTCATGATTGCGGTAAATCAAAAGCGCTTGATATGATAACAAGTGGGTTGATATACATGCAATAGTGGCTAATCAAGCTGGTTTTTATGATTATATTGATGTTAGGGTAACTTTTTATTATGATTTGTGATTTTGTTATAGAGATCCAATAATTCGTTCGCATTCTCAATTTCAAAAACTAAATTTTTAAAAATTTTAAATAAGAGTACTTTAACCTTCAAAACGTAGCCTGCATTAAGTTGTATATTAATTTATTATATGACAAAACATAATATACCCGATAGTCGAAGCAGAACCTCGATTGCGATACCTGTATGAGTTAATGGCTGAGATCAAAGAGTAATCAAAAATAGAAACATCAAGAAAGTAAACCATCTTACGGTAATATAGTTATTAGACAGTAAATATGAATCTACTGTGGAAAAAAATGTGTACAGTAGTAATAATTAGTATAAGTTTAGTATTATACAAAGGTTACAACTTGAAAGTAAATCAACAAAAAGTCTGCCTCAAGACACACTTTTTACATTTAGATGTGACAGAAGGAACGTTTTCCTATGGTAAGATATATTTACAATGATAACAAATTTGACTCTACAGAGATAGTAATCCTATAGTAAGATATATTTACAGTAATACATCCCTATCGTCCATAAACTTGATGGCTGAGTTCTCAGACTTGATGAAGGTCGCTGATGGCATTCTGGAGCGGTACTTCTCCTGGAAACACTGGAGGAAGCACTTGAGAGTATGTCGATACTGAGATGAGATCAGAGGGTACAGTATGAAACAAGTGTTACAGTTGATCAACGAAAGTAAGTCGAGCATGTCACCCAGAGACAGGTACACGAACTGGTGGATGTCATTTGGGAACAGTCCATTCAGAATGGCAAGAACACCTGAAAATGCAAGATTAGTTTTGTAACGTTTATTTTAATATTACAGTAAGCTAAAAATAGATCTAGTAATAACAGATGTAGTATAATATACGTACAGTGATATATATTATACTACAATCAGTTCAAGATACAATTTCTAATCCTAATTACAGCGACTACAGTCAACTGACGTAGGGTAATTTTAAGGTTACTCCAGACAAAAACAAAAGTTAAAAATAGGTAATAACCATATACGAAGGTAATGTAATTGTACCTTGTGGGAACTCCGTGCACATAAACACCATCAACAATATGATTAGCAGCTTGGTAGTCCTATCTGAGTGGACTTGGTTCCTCTTGGAGGCCAGAGAAGTACCAGAGGTAATCAGTCGTCTCCTTCTTCTACTCACGTCAAGTTTGTAGAGCAACGCCAACGTGAAGAACATCAAAAGCCCGCACGGTATCACTTTAAAGGCGATTCCAGTCAGCCACAGGTTGAACTTGAAGATGAAGCAAGTGTTGAACTGACTGAACTCGGCCAGGCCCACCGTGAAGAGGGTCTCGTCTTCTGAATCCACCCTGACGATGGAGTGGACGAGGAAGGTGGGAATGCATAACAAGATGACGGTAATGGAGATTATCACGAATAACGGCCTGAAATAGCACTAACATTAGTAATGTAAGGGGGGGGGGGGGGGTGAGAACGTGCGTAACATCTTATCTTAATGTAATGTCGTAATGTATGTAAACGGAAGTGTCAACATGTTTGCCTACGCTAACATGGCCATTTCAAAAGTTGAAAGATGTCATAATATAGTAAATACCATGTCATAGAAGGTGCAGTACATCTACTGTATACCTATTATGTATAACTACTTAAAATATCTGCCTAATCACCCTATGTTAATTGTGACATTGTGGATGTAATTAAACGTATTTCCGCCGAGTAAAAATAGATTATTGTACAGTCACCTGGCCGTCCCCCGAGGATTAGTGTAAAGAGTAATTAACCACGATTAGATTTGTTTACTTTGTTAATGTAATCCCTTCGCCGAACCCACTCAAAATTTTAAATTGGACTAGCTATCTGACTCTGTTATCTCTTAATATCTTCCTGACACACCGTGACAGCAACCAGCTTAAGGAAAAGTTGAAAGGGATTTACATAGTAATATTGTTCATGACATGGCTTGCTTATGGTGACAAATTTAACTATAAAGTGTAAAGTTTAGTATCTCCAAGTAACCTATGTTTACAACAAAACCTCCATAAAAGAATAAAACAATACAGTAATGTAACTAAAAGTAAGCTGTTCTTACCCAGCAATGTTCTCATGCATCCATTTTGAACCGATCTTATCTAACACCTTGTATCGTATGTAAGCTGTAGCTACAGATAGATACAGCGTGATGGTATGTAGAGCAATAGAACATACAACATGTCCTAGTAGGAATATTATCCATGGTAGATCATAACCAACAGGTGGTTTGTGTACATCGATCATGAACGAGAATCTGACAGTAAATACGAGATACGATGACATCGTGATAATATCACAGATGGCCATAAAGCTGAGCTGAAATTGACCTTATTAATACGGTGATTGACATAAATACTGTAATTTAAAATTCAGAATACTGTATTTTTTAAAATGAGTTTAACTTTTAATAACTATGGTTACACTGCAACAAAATATTAAGAAAAAACGTATAAAAAGTTTAAAAAACTGGTTACAAAACATAACTTACCAGTCGATTTACCGCGCTTTTGTACATAGCCGGCCTTGTAAGTACAAGTACATGTAATATATTCATTGTGATACCGACTATACATATACATAGGGCCAAGTATTTGTGAACCGATCCGTATCGACTGAAATATTCAAGTAAATAGTTGTAGTAATATCTTAAAATAAATGT
Organism: Bursaphelenchus okinawaensis; assembly: GCA_904066225.2. Lineage (NCBI taxonomy): Eukaryota > Metazoa > Nematoda > Chromadorea > Rhabditida > Aphelenchoididae > Bursaphelenchus > Bursaphelenchus okinawaensis. Next base: position 6,251,453 of record CAJFCW020000002.1, on the reverse strand, counting down.
AAAAATAAAATGACACAACTTTTTACATTAAAAGTAGTAGTAAAACTTTACAATAGTAACACTCATTTAAAATTGTAAAATCTTACAGTAAATGTAACCAAAGTCATTAAGTTTCCGTGTCCCAAAATAAAACCGGAAGTTAATTAGTGCAAAAGTTTTCGGAAATGTCTGTTATGAATGCAGACATGACATAGGTTTATAAAAAGAATGACATAAAACTTTTATATGACTATTAACTATAAGGTGCAGAGCTTCAATGTAATAACTACAAGGTACAGAGCTTCTGGTTTAATGAACAATTTGAGACATAATGTTGTCATAACTTTGTCATAACGTTTCAGATGGGTACGACAACATTTTGTATCAAATTTTAGTCATACTCAACGTTCTATGATATTATACACAAGAATGTGTATCCAATTAACACATATCACATCAACTTACTTGCTTACGTTGATGAGTGTCTCGAGGAAGTTCAAGGTGGCATTGTCGGTGAGATCGAACAGTTCCAGCTCTTGGTCGCATATCATTCCCTGCAAGGACATGAGTGTGAAGAGACATGCCAAGATACGAAACGCGATGATTAATGTAAAGTAATTGGATTAAACGTGAATGGGCGGCCCTTATCTCTCCCCCCCCCCACCTTAATTTATAATTTGAGAGTAATCTTTGTGAACGTTCGGTCGACGTACTTCCGGACGACTTTGTCCCCGACATACGAAGACACAGACATACGGTGTTACATAGACATACAAACTTTTGATTTAAACTGTCATACATATATAGGCGTTTACACTTTTACATGACACAAACAGACATACGAAGAAATTGAAATAAGAGGAGTAACATACAAAGATTCTATGTTACACTGACACAAAACACACTCAGACATACGAAGACATTAACAAGACAGTGTATGTAGATGTAATAGTAACGTAGGCGACTTACAATATTGTGATTAAACAAGTTGAGACAGTCGGCTGTCAATAAAACGAAAGTCGTCTCTTTCTCTGCCGTCACCCCCTCTCATGTGTACTCTCTCAATTGTCAACGTCACACTTATTTTTATGTCATTATCACGCAATTCCTGAGAAGATGGATACTATAATATGTAACTCCTTGCTCTAGTATATGGCTATAATATGTGAATATCTCCACTGTCAACTGTCGTATCTTGATTGAAGTGACCAGAGTGTCAATAGTAAGCAAACATACATATATTAGCATGGTAAACACACAAAAACATACGACGACGTAGCGACGCGTCAAATCATCTCAGAACTTTACTATCAAACCACAGTAAAGTCTTGAGATGTTGTGTCAAACCGTGGTAACGTCTCAAGATGTATATCAATGTTTAACATACATCCTTTGAGATACGTCGCCTTACATTAACAGTAAAACAACATTCAAGTTTGACATTAATGACAGACAGTTGCCTTTACTCCGACAGTAACAAGCCAGAGTAAGTTGAATTAGACAAAAACAAATTAACATAAACAATAACATTGAACGAACACGAAAAAGACAAAGTAATTGTAAGAGGAAACGTGCAAAATGTCATCCTCAGATACGAGACAATTAAAAGAAGAGTAAAGAACATACGAAGTGAGATTCGATACGACCACCGAGGTTATAATGACATAGCACTTCTCCTTTTTAGACTACACTGCTTTCCAGCCCTTATATCCTACACAAATTAACATATCATACCTAACATATCACATCTAACATATCACCACATTACTTAGAGAACATCCTACTCAACAAACATACGATTAGATACACATATTAAATGTTAATCTAGTAAACATTTAAATTAATTGAAATTAATGAGTTCCTACCAAAACAGATTACAAGATACCACGAAACTTGTTTTTAGGTATGTTAGTGTACCTAGAAGAGTATTTTGGTTAATTAAATGTTGTTTATAAACCAAACTCAACAACATATTTTAATAAGTAAGGTAGATTTATATTATCTATGACAAATTAAGTGATCAAACCCCCCCCCCTCCTCTCTTCAATATACTAATAAATAATAAAAAAAGTAACGTCGTTCATATAAACCCTAAAACATAAGATACCATTAACTGTACAGTAAAACGTCATGTAACATGTATCTTCACACAACGATTAATTACCAGTAATGTAATTTGTACTTTACAATTTGAAATAAATAGTTTCGAAGATTACTGTTGACGTTGTAGAGAGTAACCGTACAATTTCCGTAATAATTATTACCTTCAACTACACAAACTACTCTATATCACAATTGTAACTTTAGAGTAAACTCCGTATAATGTATCTTTTACTATCCCAAACATCATATGACATTGTGATATGTAAAAGCTACAACAACGGATACTGTTTACATCTTATTTACATTACATTGTAAACGTATGTCGACTTAAAAACGTTAATACCGTACAGAACAAAAGACGTAAAACTGAACAACATTCTATTAGAAACTAGGTACAGTAAGCTATTGTACATGCTGTTAAGATATACAGTAGCTAATTGTATAGGTTGTTATGACAAGCACAATAGACAACGTTTCGACATTATTTTACTCACTTAAGACAATATATACATAGAATAACAACTCATAAATTACTCATCATAATATAATACACGTGATTACGTTTCCAAGATACGACAAAAGCTCCCATAACATACATATATGTACGTAGAAAAAGTTACTTTCATACATTTAAGATATATAAGCATTGTAAGACAAAGTTGATAATAAGCTTATAGATATTACACTGCTAATACAATGACAATAACAAGATACCAGGAAGTTTGTAGTAAAGTGTCAGATGCAACTTCTACTGAGCAGTCAAGTTGTAAACTGTTACCACGATAATGCCACGTTAACGTCACCTTATTAATATACAATGACATTCGTGTAACTCTCGTGCAAAGATTCCTACAATTACTCTGCACAATCTACATTTACATCGTATAATGTAGTATGACAATATACATTATGTATCTATAGTGATATGTACGATCCTTATCTACAGAACGTATATCTTCATAAATATACATATATGTATAACTAAGTAATGTGAATACCGTCCCCCCCCCCTCCCCCAAATGCAACTTTATAACACAAAACATATTATACGTAAGAAGACAACGTAGTAACTCACAATATCTTCATTACCTCAAAGACATCTTGTATGTTAGACATAAATAATGTCAACATTACTCGTCCAGGTGTTAAACGTTAAAGTCACAAGTTATTTACATGTTATTTATATCAGTAATTACACAGTAAAATTTATGTAAATACAGAATTACAGTAATATAAGGCTACAACATATAATATGTAAATTCAAAAATATGTCATAGATAATATACTAGTAGACAGACATTGTATCTTCAAAACAAGGGTCTATATACGACAATATGTTATTACTGTAGCTACAAAAGTGTTTTTAAAATTACAGAAAACAAGTTGTTACTATACTTAGTTACTATACCTAGAAGTCGTTACGTCAAAATTTAAAATTTACAAAAAAACAGGAAAAGTGAGTACTCGAAAAGGAAAATAAGTGCCCAAACAGTAGTTGATTACTTTTATTAATTTAGGTATTACCCAAAAACTAAGCTTTAACCATTACTCTATGACTTTAGATTAAATCTTCGTAGTATGACATTGTTGTAGTCTCAACAGTTAAAGCTATTAACAACATGTTAGTTAAGACAATAAAAAAATTCTTGAAAAACATACCCCCTACCTACAGTGGGGCAGTTATCAATCGACCTTTCTTCTATCGATAACCGTAAGGATCAATTCTACGTATATTTTGACCAAAACAGTGCAAAGTAAAAACGATATATATGCATGTTTGAATCCAGTATGTCTATATCATATGTCGACAGTATTTTAATTACAAAAAGTTATTTATCGCCGAGTAGCCATAACATAATATCCCAATGCAGCCAGTCCAGAGAGACCTACCAAAATAATTAACAAAGCTCAGCTAATTCATAGTCTCAAAACCAAAATAAAATTAACTTTAAAAGGCTTCAGGTATACTAAATAACACATTTAAAAATCTAAAGGTTTACAGTTTCAGCCACATCTTAAACCAGACTAAAAATTCAAAAACATAGAACTCCAGCCGAAGCCGAGAATAGAAGTTATGTCTCTAAAACAAACACTCTTTTTGTCGACCGAATTGAATTAGTTTACTCTGTTCGCCTCTTAAGTAACTCCAAATTAATTAGTTATATCCCATTTAGAGCGCTTTAAAGTGGAAAGTGTGATTAATTTAGACTAGGCGAACAAACAAACCCGAGATGTAGCGGTTGTTATTGGCATAATATGTCATCCGGCCAAAGTTAGTTTGTTTTGGCCTCGAATTAAGTTCGTTTTGCCTTTCAATGTATATGTAATAAGTAAACAACAACAGTAGCCTACGACAATGCACAATGAAGAACAGCGGAAATGGTAATTACATAATCAGACGTGCGATTATAACATAATCGTATGCTGCCTTAATCCACACGCCTCGTCATCCTTTAGGAGTACGATAGGATGTGGCAAAGTTACAACATGTCACAAACTAAAAGTACAAGAGCATGCAAACATGACATGTACTGACTATTTACAGTACAAAGCTTAGCAATAGTTTTTTACAGTAAAAACATAGAACTACGGTCAATACGCTACGCATAACCCCACTCTCCATGCAATACCTCCCTATTATCCTCAACCCCTCCCCTTGCCTTCATTACCGATTCCCAACGACTTCTGAAACTTCAGAAGACGTACGACGACAATGTCGTAACCAAAAGAAACAACTGAAGGGCCGTTCTATCGGCCACGACCTCTCAGCGGGAGCACGGCCATTAAATAGCCAAAAGGCAAAGTTGAAGGCCGCTCATTCGAGATTAATTCATAAGAAACAAGCTGAACCAGAATGCCTTTCGCGCTAAATTAGTTATGAAGAAAGGGATTCTGGAGACGGCCCTCAACGTGCAAGCCGAGACCTAATGTAATTTGGATCTGAGATGATTTCATTTCGAACAAACAAGAATTATACTCGTTAGGCCGGTGCCGCGCTTAATAGTGCACTGTTCTGCAAGGTACAGTATTATGAGTAATATGCACCATGTCTGGTGGTGGCTAAAGACCAAACTGTATGACAAACGGCTTACTGTAACATAAGAACCTCTAACCAACAGAATGCTCACCACACAACAGATAAATTAAGCATATAGTTTTAAAGCAGCATTTTAATACTAAATGACACGGGTATCTTACATAGTTACTTTGTAAATAAGCAATCATATATTTACTCGATATAAAATAAGAGCATATATACCTTTATCAAAATATGCTAACCAATTAATTAGCGTAGACGAACTCTGCATACTAATAAGTGCTTTGGCAACTGTGATAATTACAAAATGTGTAATCACCAATTAGCTGCAAGTTCGTGTAGCATACTTTACTTAAAAGTACATCACCTACACACTTACCTTAATACCTTCATTGACATTAGTAAAGACAATTCTAAGCATTGCACGTGCACAAACTTTACAATTTTTTAGCACTCGTCAAGCAAAATCTAGCAAGACAAAATGTGTGAGGTTTTACACTGTAAAACATCAAAAAATGTTACAGTATGACAAGTAAATCCAACTAATTTAATTTACAATTGTTGTACCATATCCAACTACTGTAATTTGGCCTGAATTGCAACTTTTTTCCCTTTCTTTGCTTTTCATAATGTATACCGACGTGAATGGAACGATCAGCCTCCCGATTATCGGCCAAGAATTCACATTAACTAACCTTGTTATCTACAAAACAGGCCTTCTGGTCGAGCCGACCTTATTGTTTTGAGAGTGTAACATACTGATAAGAGGTCGGGCTGAACATTTACAAAGAGCTTAAAAGAAACGAGTAAAGAAACATTCACATCAGACGCATGACAATGTGGTTGAGGCTTCTATTTTTGGCTACAATTACTATAGGCCATCACATAGACACGGTAACAGAGGATGCTAGCCATACTAAGCTGAAGATCTTTGTGGATTCACCTTCCATTGGATACTCACACATGCAGTTCCAAGGTAGACTAGCTGATTTGCTGGTCGAAAGAGGTCACCAAGTAGTAAGTTTATTATCAATTCTAGTTCTAATATCTTAAATATTAGTCATTATTACCAAGTTCCGTTTCATTGATTTAACTACTTAGAGTAAGTTTACGTAATCCTTTAGGATGTCTACATCTCAAACTTTAATGCCAACGAGAAGAGGACGGCTACATCAAAAGCACGAGTGATACGAATCAACGCTACGACAAAGACAAGGTTCGCTGAACTAGATCTGTTCACTGATCCTTTCAACGCTGGCAACATCTTGTTCCAGATGAAAAGAGCTGATCCATACAGGAACACCACAGCGCAGTTATGTCAAGGTAGGACTATCCACTTAGATGAGATACGAAGTTAAACATGAACATATCCATATGAATATAAACACAGACATACGTTCTGAATCCATTAAACTCTAAAGACCACAAATTACCTAAACATACAAATACCATTTGAAGACAACAAGAGTACGACAATAACAAAAAGATACTCAGCATGCCAACCAGAACAAAAAGACCGTAACGTACTATAATATGTTATTTTCAGACATCGTCAACCATCCGACCTTAATCGATCAAATAAAGGCGGAAAAGTACGATGTAATTATAGCCGAGATGTTCGATCCCTGCATCTTCTACTTGGCCGAGTATGTCAATATCCCGACCCGGATACTGAGCAGTGCAATGCCAACCCCAGACCTGGTCGCGCACTCTCTCGGCATACCCGTTCCCCGCTCCTACATACCCTGTAAGCATTGTTTTTGTTTATGCTCATCCTATTTACAATTTCAGCGGTATTAGCGTCAAGTGCAGACGTACCAAACCTCGGGTGGACCGAACGGTTGTTCAACGTCATAACCGACTTGTATCATCCTATCGTACTGCACGAACTGACCGGCAGAATGGTATGTTACATATGCAATACCTGAATGAAAAACCCCATATCTACTGTAAAGTTTCATTGTAAAGCTACTTTTTACCATGCTTATATACAGTATACCTATAATCCCTAACAAGTTGAAATCTAAAAGCCATTGCTTTAGCAAAAGATGTACTATGACAAATTCGGAGTTGAAATGCCAGAGTTCAGAGATCTTCTGAGAAAGAGTTCGTATGTTTTTGTAAACGTACATGATCATCTCGACCATCCTCGACCCATCACGCGCAAAATGCACTATATTGGAGGTATTGCTGTGAAGAAACCCCAATCCAAACACACAAAGGTAAGTCAATCATATCTATGTACTTAACCACAAGTTACAGTAAAACAGCTTAACAGTAATACCCAAAAAACATTTATGAAATTAATACTATATCATATTAATTATTTAGTACAACACACATATACTATAACCAAATTAAAGCCTTCCAGCTTTAAACGCTCCCAATAACAAAAACTTATAGGAAGTGGAACAGATAATATCCAGGCCCAGTAAAGGTTTAATTTTGTTTTCGATGGGATCCTTAATTGACAGCACATTGATGCCCAAGTTCGTTAAAGAGGCCTTCATGGCGACGTTTGCCCACTTCAAAGATTACACTTTCCTCTGGAGGATTAAGGTCAACCCCAACGACACCCAAGAGTTCGAGAACATCACCAACTTGTACACCATCGCCTGGATGGATCAGCCCACCATTCTCGGTAAGCACACAACCTATTAGGCTTATTTGGAGAACCGGAGTAACTAATGACTAACTCTGTAAACACTGTTTAACCAAATTACCGCTTTGAACTTTAGCTGACACCAAAACAAAGTTGTTTATCACTCATTGTGGCCAGAACAGTGTAATGGAAGCGGCCTACAACGGTAAGACATTAACACCCAATTACGAACAGGAAGTAATCATAATTGTAAAACAGTAATCATAGCTGTCAACACCAGCACATCTATTGCATTATTTACAAAAATCTATTTTCTTACAAATTGTTCACCAAAATAGGTGTAAATAATACAAAAAAAAGTAATTAATACCCAATGAAAAGCTATCGTTAAAATATTATTTTAAATAATAACATTGTTTTAGGGGTCCCAGTCCTAGGCTTACCATTATTCGCCGACCAACACTACAACAACGCCTTACTAATCAACCGAAGAACAGGTCTATATCAAGATGTACACGAAACGACAGCAGAATCTCTGATTAGCAAGATGACAGAGTTGTTGAACAATGAAGACTACTACAACAAGGCCCAGCTTCTGAAGGAAAAGCTGAGAGACGAACCCTTTAAACCAGAAGATAGATTCGTTGGCCTAGTGGAATATGCGGCCAGACACAAAGACCTAGGAGAAATGAACTTATACGTGAACGAAATGAGTTTCTACCGAAGAAACAATCTTGACATCTACATTCCCATGGTCATATTATCCTATCTAGTGTATCAGTGGACTAAAGTGATATTCCAGAAAGTTTGGAGAACACTTAACTCAACTTCTGCCAAGGAGAAGATGTCATAGACACATTGCTTCGCTTTTATCGGGTCCCAAATTGTATCATACTTGTTCAGAATTACATATCATAATAAATTGTAAAAATATTTGCAAAAAACTGAAAGAAATATCTTTTTTAAAGTAAAATTAAAAGAGTAATTGTCAAAATAATGCCAAAATTATAAATAAAACACAAAGATCGAGCGAAAACAACCATTTTTAATATTTTAAATGTAATGCCCTTTCCCTATACCACTAAAATAAACATATAAAGGTTAAGCAAAGGTATTTGAGCAACCTTATTTTACCATTCACACGTTCATGAAGCAGAATAGGTAACATGGGCAAATAGGTATCAGACGGATCACAAATAATGTAGAACGAGAGCAAACCAACCTGAAATGCAGAATAACACCCGCATAAAAACATCAATCTCAACTTTTGACGCTACTATTTGATATGTCTGTTTATCGCATCAAAGATTTAAAACTTCGAAAAAATAATTTAGCATCGCCGAAAAGCAATCTGTCTCCCGCAACGAAAACAAACTCCACTTCCGCGATCTTCTAAAGTTCGTCCGGAAGATTTTTTTCTGAATAAAGGGCATTCTACAGCGTATTCCCAATTAATATGTAAAAAACATTTCAACTTTTATCTCTTTACTTTATATTACAGGAGCCACATCTACTGTAATATCCTAAGTTACTCGAAAACGTAAACATTGAGTTCGTAAGTTCAAGGAACGATCGATCCGCTTAGTATCGACCACGTTTTGTTTGTTTTTGTTGCCAATGTTAATGTCATTCTGTTTGCTGAAGCCATGTGGAGACTTGTGCTTCTGGTCCTGGTCGCCTCTTCTTGGAGCCAGCCGGTTGACACTACTTGCGATGAAAGTGAAGGTGTAGCAGGTTCGTCGTCCTTTTGATGTCAAAAGCCGTTTGTAGCTTCTTTGTCGTTGTTTTGATTAATTTATGGATTATATTGTAGTAGGTTTTTATTAATTTACAAAAATATTGTTTTAGTTTGTGGACAGCCGGGGAATACATGCCCTGGGGAAGCGTTGTGTTATGTCAAGAAGAACTGGTGTTGTTATCATAAATATAAGAATACACGAAGGCCTATCCTTTGATGTCAGTAGCGTTGTTGATGTATTTTTTGTTGGAAAGTAAATGTTATATTCAATTTACTTTTTAATGTAGGAAACGTACTCTAAAGGGTTTATAAAGTACTCTAAAGGTTTATAAATAACAATTTTCATATTACAAACTATATTAATATGTGTATACTAATCGTGAGACCAAGATTTTGTTCCGGAATTAGGTATAAACTACGCTGGACGGCCAAAAGTAACCAGATTGTACTGTAGTTGGGCTGTGTTCAACATAACTTGGTCGTGATTCATTTCGTTGAGCTGAAGATTGAATTGTGTATATTTATTTAATTTTTGATAATATTTTTTGACAATTAAAGCTATTTAAAACTGTAGTAAAAATTAATTCTTACGGGAAAAGCGGCGTCTTGACCTGGAACGTTGCTGGTTATCGTACCACATGCTTGATATCCTACTTTGTCATCTCCAGTTGAATATATTGAAAACACTCTTTGTCCCTCGTATCTTCCTCTGTAACATAACATAGTTTGCTTTATAGTACGTTTCTTTACTGTTACAATGTTTCTGATTGCAGGATAAATAGCCTGATTTTAATTTTAAGTGATATTTAAACCAGGTTATTACCTTGAATTGATGTCGTTCAAGAAGCTAGAGCCACATCCGAGTCCGTTGTTCATATTGCAACTTCCAAAAGGCAGAACACAAAGAAATGACCCAAAGTTAGCACCAGCAACTGACACAAATGTATGGACAAGATGGGTCAAGGGGGGTCCGAGTTGTTCTCCTGTATCTACACAAACGCCACCCATGATGGCCTTCCTGGCTACGGGAGACCCCATTGAGTAGCCGATGATGTTGACCTTAGAACTTGTGTAGTCGGCTACCACTTGGATGAAAGACCGCAACTGTAATTACATAGTTACGTTCTTATTCTGTACATTGGATAAGTATAATATATCTTAATTAGTAGGATAATACGTACTATCAAGTATTTAGATTGTTATCCCTGTTACTATGTGTAACATGGGCAACTTACAATTTTCATGTAATGACAATTCATGGTGAACATGATAGCATTAGTCTTTCCTCCGTCGCCGTACGTTGTTGCATATACCTCGAAGTCACGGTAACCATGGGTATTGAAGAACTCTCGTATCTTCGCAAAGTTAGAAGCCGTGTTGGTGATTCCGTGCACTAAAATTACCGGTCGATGTCTGTAAACAAACAGTTATAATACAGTAAGAAACTTGAGTATTAGTGAAATGACTTCACTAACATTAATATAGAGTTGTATACTTTGAAAGTACAACGTACGGTGTTGGTTGCCTCGGTTTATGTCTGTCACCTCCACCTCCAAAACTGGCATGTGGCCCAAGATCTGTCCTGGCCATGTTGTCCTCCATTGCCTTACCGTAATTATTTCTCAAAAACATTCGGAAATGGTCTGATAAGAACGCATTTGAAGTCGTCAAGGTTAATAATAGTACGAATAAGGCCTTCATGGCAAGGATATTAGACCAAAGTAACCAATATAGATAATACTATGATACCTTTAATAGGTAACAGCTGCAGAAGTTGATATTTATGACCAAACTGAACAGTTTCAAGAGAAAAACAACCAAAGTGTTCCGTGTTACCTTAACAGTCAAGTGAAGGTGATGGATGAAGATTCGAATTACTTTGTTCCATGACCGCGACATCAACACATTTGACGTCAGAGGAAGAGAGTTTGTAAGAATGGTTTGGAGTCAAGTATAACATAATGTATAATAAGATTTATTGCATTCATCTATAGACAGTCACGGTAAGTTGAGGTATATTCGAGGTTTTATGTTGTTTTTCAAATACTTATATTGCTTTAGGAGTATGATACTATGCCACAGAGTCTCTGTCAGCGTCTGCCATTTCTTTCACCGAATTCATTATCCTGAAACCCGTATTTTACATTTCATAATTTAAATTTTTATTTGGTATCAAATATATTTGAGTTAAAAAACTACAGTATGAAAACCCACCAAAAGATAGCAGCTCCAAGCAACGGGGTCATTACTGTAGCAGCGCCTACAGCGTCCAGATGCCTGAAGGCATGTTCTTGTTTCCAAATCGCAGCAACAAGACTTTGGGACAGAGTTCTGGCCATATTACCGTTCGTTCTTGTCGTATTTCCACCTTCACAGCTCAAAGCCATGTTCACTACCTAATCAAATGATAAGTCTTCGTAATATAGGAAAAAACTTCAAACTGGCTTCAAAATATCAACAATTATGATGACACAAAACTACACAACAAAGTAGTTATAACTTACAGTAATAGCACCCATACAATAAGCACTCCTAGTTGTTATAAATACAATAACAAATAGCAAGGTAGTAACTACCTCGAGAGACAAAGTTAACTCGAATGACATTACTGTCTCGTTAATAGTAGTGTTACTTGAGGGTATGATTTGAATAACAGAGTGAAGTACTTGACCTATAAAAGCTCCAAACATCTGAGACCCAATTATCGAAAGTCCCACAAAGACCGGTCGCTTCAGGCAAAACAATTTGCCAAGTGAAATCGCTGAAATTTACGAAATCAAAGGAACTGTCACAGCATAAAACGTCATTTTAAAATATTTTTTAGTTGGGGTTTACAATCTTATATATTCTCACCTGGATTGAATTCAGCGTCACAGATCTGGCCAAACAAATTCATTAAAACGTATCTTACACATCCCATGGAGATAACTGCCACGGTAGAGTTATGAGTGTAAAACTGTAGAAAGTAACCACCTGTAATAGTAATTTAAATTGCTTTGCAGAGTAAACAATTTAAATTAAAGATACTAATAATAATGAATACTCAACTTACCAAAAAATGTCAATATCAGAGTGCCACAAAACTCTCCGAAGACATATCTGAACATAAAATCGCATGGCTCAATCACTCTCGGCCTTTCTAAAATACGATTAATTTACAGCGTAAGTTCACAAGTTTCCAGGATACTTTTACAGCCCAGTAAAACCTTACATTTTCACAAAAAATTAGTAATAACATAAAGTTTAAAATCAAGGTAATCATCCTCTCAAAAATTAAGTAAAAATCAAAAGTCCCCTAGGAAAAACGAGCACGTTCAATTGTCAATTAATTAACCGTACCTTTCACAGTCGGACCTGGCAGTTCTTCTTGTCTCAGCTCCTGCATCTTGTGTATCCTCATGTCATCCAAAGTACACTTCCTTCCGCTGACCATTCACTGTCCTATATCTCTTTTTACGGCCGAAACCGGAGATTTCCATGGAAACGAAAGATTTCGGTGTTTCGGTTATGTAATTGCGTGTCTTTAGGGTATTCTGTTATGTGAGCACCCAATTCTATTTTGTTGACACAATGGGATGGCCATTTACTCCTTGTCTATCTCATGCTTTACATTTTTGCTATCTTTACATTCATTCCACAATATTTACCGCATATTAACTGTGAGAAATTTTACATTAAAGCAATTACAAGCTGAATGTACAACAAAACACTTAAAATTAGTTTCCGATTTCGTGATATCAATCATAACAATGAGTATCATTTCTTATGATAACAAACACTTAACATTGTCAGATCCGAACCAATCACAAACTCTAATGACACCATTGTACATATAACATCATAAAACAATGCCAGTCACGAACATAATTTCATTCAAATCCAATTCCAACCAAACTACAACAATATCCAACCTCGGACAAACTAGAATCACCGTCCCCTCGTACTATAGTTTCTACCTTGGGGCCGTGTATTATAATATGAGCGGCTTTAAGCTTTCTCAATTCTCAGCAAAAAAGACCTTTTTTCTTGGCCATCTCCCCCTTTTGTCTGCCGTCTCCCACAAGCCCGTGCTCTCTCGGCAGCGCCGTTTCGAAAAGGCGTTTTATAATTTTGGGAATGAATTTGAGTAATTTCTTGTAGTTTATTCACCGCACAATGTACCACAATGTTCAGACGGTTCGAGTAGACGTCACTGTGATATCTGGAATAACATTATCAGATCGTCTCTCCACCACTTCCCGAGTCTGCACTTCTATTCGGTCGACTTATCAAAGACCGCTTCCACCAGATTCTGAATTTAAAAATGCAAATCACTGTCGCTGGATTTGTCAGCGATCTTTTGCTTTACGTTGTGTATTGTGTCGTGTTAGGGTAGAAGAACGTCAGGTTTGTCAAATTATTTCGAGAATTTCAAAAACTTATTTTTTGGATAGCTTTTTGTTATTTTAGCCTCTTATCTTGTTTCTTTCATTTTATTAGTTATTTCGTATCTTACATCATATGTTTACACTTGTTCTTGCTATTTATGGTTATTGTAGTATTGAACAAGTAGTTTGAGTAATGTACAAGTAGTTTGTACCTTACTTTACATTATGTATGCACATGTGGATATATAAAGGTTGGCCAAGTTTCGCAAGCCCAAGTTTGTTCTTTTTGTCACTTTATTTGCACAAACCAATGACCTACAAAAGAACTTTTAGCTTCATGTGGCCACAAAAAGAACACGTTTTAAAAAACATCTTTTGTTTTCTTATGTTTGTTACCTAAATTATAACATAATGTTAAATCCACTAATTCGTTCGCTTTTTCACTATTATAGAAAACAATCGACCTAATGAATATTTAATGTTATATTACCTTTTTTCCCTGCATTTTACCGCGAATCATTACTTTATATAAATGTAGATGCAAAAATAATGGCGCGTCTCGACCGGTATTAAAACGCGACATTAATTTCGTATCAATACAACTTTTTAAAATAATAAAAAGCAACTAAAAATTTGCATCTCCAAAAAATATTTTCCCTTATTTTCGAAATTTTGGCAATTCAAATTTGTTGCGCGCGTTTTATTGACAAAGTGTCACTATTGATTGAAATGGAATAATAATTCAAAAAACAAAATTTTGTTTTTTATTTTTCGCACTGTAAATTTATAAGTTCACTTTAAATGTCAAATTGTTTACAAATGTATTTCAGAAGCTCTGAGTTTTTAAACCAAGTTCTCCACATAAATTGTAACATACATTACCATCCCGACGTTTGGTTTAGTCTAGAGTAATATTAATATTAGCAATGGAGTCCAAGGAGATGGACGACCTTTGTGGAGACGTCTTCTGGGTATGTTATCTTGAAAATTTTGTTAATTTCATTAATAAAACAGAACTTTTGGTAGAATCTATTAATTATGTTGTTTTAGGACTCTAAACAGTTCAACAGTTCTAAGATACCTACATTAACACCGTGCTTTCACTACACTCTGCTCACATGGCTTCCAGCCTTGTTCTTCTGGGTATTATGTCCATTTTTTATTGCTCAACTTTACATTACAAATAGGAAAAGGAGGTTTGAACCTCTGCCATGGACAATATTGCTGGTGATCAAAATGGTACGTCTTGTTACCTAATTTTATTATTTATACTTGTGTGTAAAAAAGGTTTTTTAAAAGTAAAACTTTTATTTTAGGGTTTAACGATAGTTTCTGTGATATCGTCGATACTGGGATTGGTTCAATATTTTGGATCAACTGGGACTGAAATCTACTTCTGGTACCCTTTGATAAGAGCTCTTACCTTTGTTGGACTGTTGGTCTCACAATACTTTTGCAAGGTTGTGGGTATAGTGTCCAGTGGTATCATTTTCAATACCTTGTTGATGCACGTTTGTTGTGCACTGCCGGAAGCGTATGCATGGATTGATCGACTGGTCGGAGATGGAGTATCTTTTATCTATAAATAATTTGATTTTTTGTGCTGAAGTTCGTTTTTAACGTTTTTTATACAAATAGGTAACATAATATATAAATTCAGGAGCTGAATGATCTTCTGAGTGGCTACAGATGTTTCCTGTTCTTTGTCTTCTACTTGTCAGTTGTTACCCAAAACATTGTTCAGTTCTGGGCAGATCTTCGCGATGGCTACAGGGAGAAGTCAGACATATCTGATGGGATTCCGTCTCCAGAATTGGACTCTTCTTACTTCTCACGGTTGATTCTGTGGTGGTTCAACAGAATTCCTATTATTGGGTCTTCTCAAGCCTTGTCAACAGATGATCTTTTCGAGCAGAATAAGGAAATGAGGAGCAAGCATCTGATACAGCTGTTCGACCATTACTGGAAGCCTAAAATTGACTGTATGTTTATGTTTATTATAATATTATAGTTGAATTGAAAGGTATAATATATAAACCTTTGTTTCAGCTTACAATGAAAAGAAAAGAAAGTTGATCCAAGAAGGTACAACAATAAAACTGCTGAATGGAGATGCTAAAAATGGTGGACTCAATCGGTTAGTTTAACTTTTTAGTGTTGTTTATGTTTAAAACATTAAACAAATAACTTTCAGGTAAAAACTATAGTTTTATATATTATAGTAGGCTTTGATAATATATAAAATATGGTTTCAGAAAGTTGTCATCAACAGATATTGAGGAAAAAGACCTTATCACTAAGCCGTCAATCGTTTTCACACTTTTCCAAATGTTTAAATTCGAATTTTTGGCAGCCGGAGGTGTTAAGATGTGTGCCGATGTACTACAGTTTGCCAATCCGATGTTGTTGTCTCTTCTGATAAAGTTTGTTTCATCTGGAAATGGATATTTGTGGCAAGGATTAGGACTGGCCATTGCTATGTTTATTGCCAGTGAAATACGATCATTGATGCTGAACTGGTACTTCTACATCATGTTTAGAATGGGAGCCAAAATCCAGTCGACACTTACTGGATCTGTATATAAAAAGGTACATTAAATTTTTAGTTTCACATAATGTTAATGACTTTTTTGATATTTTTACTTACTATTAAAGATAGTAAAGGCTAAAATACGATTTCTAGACTTTGAACTTGTCAAGTGCAGCACGGCGGAACAGAACGGTGGGAGAGATTGTGAATATAATGGCAATTGACTGTGACCGTTTCCAAATGTTGACAGCTCAGATTCAACAGTATTGGAGCAGTCCGTTTCAAGTAACTTTGGCGTTGATCTTGTTGTTCAATACTTTGGGAGTGTCTGCTCTACCCGGTGTCTTCATCATGGTGGTATTTATTCCATTGTCAATCTACTCATCAATCTGGTCACGTAAATTCATGACAAAGCAGATGAAACTGAAGGATCAGAGGACAAAGATGATCAACGAGATTCTGAATGGAATTAAAGTCATCAAATTGTACGCTTGGGAGATACCTATGATAGAGACAATCGAAGCTATAAGACGAAAGGAGTTACATTGTATTCTGTCGTCCGGAATGATCAGAATGGGTGTCGATACCTTCAACTTTGCATCACCGTTCTTGGTGGCTTTGGGGTCGTTTGCCACCTACACTTTGATCAGCTCTGACAATGTTCTAACACCTGAGATTGCCTTCGTATCTTTGACCTTGTTCAATCAGCTGAGGTCTCCGATGACTATGATTGGGCTCTTAATCAATATGACAGTTGGCGCATTGGTATCTAACAAGAGAATCAAGGATCTGTTAACATCAGAAGAGGTCGATACCAATTCTGTGCATCGTACAAATGAGAAAAAGGAAGAAGCTGTTGTTGTTGATAACGCAGACTTTTCATGGGACGGTCTGAGTGGAGGTGTACCTACATTAACTGACATTAACGTCAAGGCCAAGAAGGGGCAATTGATTGCTGTTGTCGGAAAAGTAGGCACAGGAAAGTCCAGTCTTCTCTCAGCGTTGTTGGGAGAGATGGAGAAGTTGAAGGGAGTCGTTGGAGTTGATGGAAAGGTCGGCTACGTTCCTCAACAGGCGTGGATTCAGAATATGAGTCTACAAGACAACATTACCTTTGGAAGACAGTACAACAAGTACTACTACAACAGAGTGGTGGATGCGTGTGCTTTGAAGTCGGATTTGGACATGCTGCCTCAGGGTGATAGCACTGAAATTGGAGAAAAGGTGGGTAGTGACTATTATGCACTGAAAATATTAAAAACATTGGTGATACATTCAATTTTAGGGTATAAACTTGTCTGGAGGTCAGAAGGCTCGAGTATCATTGGCCAGAGCTGTCTATCAGAATGCTGATTTGTATCTTCTGGATGATCCACTTAGTGCTGTAGATTCTCATGTTGGAAAACACATCTTCGACAAGGTTATTGGGCCAAATGGGTTACTACGAAACAAAACTAGGATCTTGGTTACTCACGGTGTCACGTTCCTCAAGGATGCTGATCTGGTTATTAATATTGAAGGTGAGAATAGCAAGTGTTGACATTGTTATCAAAAATTGTTTATTAATAGTTAACGATACTAACTATTTTTAAAACTAATAAAATTACGATTAATCGTGATGTTTTAGATGGGCAGATCAGTGAAATGGGGACATATTCAGAATTGATGGCATTGGACGGGCATCTCACGAAGCTGATTGCTCAATTTAAGAAAGGACATGACTCTCAGTCGATCAGTTCTGCTGACACTTTGAATGTAAAGACTGGAAGAACAGCTGACGAGATTGGAGGTAATCAAAATTTAAATTTTATATTCAGCGAACATACAATAAAATCAAAGTTTGTTCATGTAAACTTATATGAACGTATTTTTCGTTAAAAATTTAAATCTAAAGGTAATTTTAACTTATATTTCAATTTCAGACTTTGATGACTCTAACTTGTCGATTGTGGAAGACGATTTGGATAACAATGTGGGATTGGAAAGACAATTCTCAACTATATCAACTATGTTCAAACGAAATATGACTGGAAAAGAACTCGGAATGAATAAGAGGATATCGGAAAGTGAACCAGAAGAGAGACTTATCAAGAACGAGAGTCTCGAGACAGGCAGAGTAAAGATGACAGTATACTGGGTCTACATCAAGGCAGCTTCTATCTTGTTGTCGTTGTTGTTTATCTTCTTGTTCTTCTCATTTTCTGCTCTACAGTTGGGAAGGTCATTGTGGCTATCAGCTTGGTCAGATGAAAACGACTACGCTCTCCATCACCCTAATGCTACATCGTTGACGTTGGGAGTGAGGCTGGGAGTGTACGCTGGATTTGGATTTTTGGAAAGTAAGAAGTACATTCTTTATCTATATCGCTTGTTATTTTATATATTTGTTTTATTTACAAAATATCATTTTTGATATCTAAAATCAACTTTCAGCTGTGGCCTTCTTGTTCTCCATTGTTTGTTTGTTGTACGGAGCTCTGAAGGCGTCCAAGAATCTGCATTCTCCTGTTTTGACCAGAATCCTTCACGCTCCGATGGCTTTCTTCGACACAACTCCGACTGGTCGTATCTTGAACAGATTCGGTAAAGACGTCGATGTATGTGACGTGAACTTGCCAATGAACTTCCGTTACTTCTTACAAACTATCTCTCAAGTTGCGACAACTTTTGTTGCCATTTCAATTAGTACTCCGGTCTTCATCATATTGGTAGTGCCATTGACAGCCATTTACTTGTACGCTTTGAAGTTCTACGTACCTACTTCTCGACAACTGAAGAGACTCGAGAGTATCAACAGATCTCCAATCTACTCTCACTTCAGCGAGTCTATCCAAGGTGTTACCACGATCAGAGCCTTCGATAAGAACAGTGAGTTCATCACTGTTAACAACAACTTGGTGGATGCTCACCTGAAGGTCAAGAGTTTGAGTTTTGTTGCGAATCGATGGTTGGGCATCAGATTGGAGTTGATCGGTAACATTATTACCTTTTCGGCCGCTTTGTTTGCCGCTCTCAGCGTGGAATGGGGCTTTGTGCAGTCGGCTGGTCTGGTCGGAGTTTCAGTATCTTACGCTTTGAATGTAAGTTTGTTTAAGTTTTATATGTTAGTTTGTTTAAAATGGAAAGCATATATATTGTTAATGGTTTGGTTTAGATTACAGAGGTTTTGAACTTTGCTGTGCGACAAATCAGTGAATTGGAGACGAATATTGTGTCAGTAGAACGTTTGAAGGAGTATTCTGAAGTGGATACGGAGGTAAACTTACATTTATTAATATAAGATAGAAAAAATAATGTTTTGTGGTATTTGAAATAAGTTAAATGTGTTATTTTACTGTGTAAACTGGATTATTTAAGGCCGACTGGATTGTGGACAATAAGCGAGTGCTCTCTGGCTGGCCGAACAATGGAGAAGTCACATTCAACAAGTATGCGACGAGATATCGACCAGGACTTGAACTGGTCATCAAGAACATCAACGCTGATGTCAGTCCGAGCCAGAAGGTTGGTATTGTTGGTCGAACTGGAGCAGGAAAGTCATCATTAACACTGGCTCTGTTCAGAATGATCGAAGCTGCTGAAGGGGATATTACGATAGACAAAGTAAACATATCAGAGATCGGGTTGCACGATCTCAGATCTAATATTACGATTATACCACAAGATCCGGTCTTGTTCAGTGGTACTTTAAGGTTCAATTTGGATCCGTTCAATAGGTACGTCATTGATGTTTTGAAAATAGTTAAAATTAACTTAGTTTTGGTTATTTAAAAAAGTTAAAACGCTTGAAATAAGATAGTGATGTCATTGTTCAACATGATTTGTAGGTATTCTGACGAGCAATTGTGGAAATCGTTGGAACTGGCTCATCTGAAGGCGTTCACAACATCTTTGGCTGAAGGACTTGAACATCCTATCACAGAAGGTGGAGATAACATCTCTGTAGGACAACGACAACTTGTATGTTTGGCCAGAGCTCTACTGAGAAGGTCCAAGATCCTGGTGTTGGATGAAGCTACTGCTGCTGTGGATCTGGCTACAGATTCCCTGATCCAGGAAACGATACGAAAAGAGTTTGCCGGATCTACTGTGTTTACCATCGCTCACAGGTTGAACACCATCATGGACTACGACAAGGTCATGGTACTGGACAAAGGAGAGATCAAGGAGTACGACTCACCTCGGGCTCTTCTAAACGATAGGAATACGGTATTCTACGGTATGGTGGCAGATGCCAACATCTCTCAGCAATCCTCTTAACGTACAGCTTTGTATAAAACATATTGTTATCTTGTTGTTGCAAGACGTTACTTTGTTGATATTGTGTTGTCACACACAAAATTTATTGGATTCATTGTTATTATCACTCATCTCGACACGACACCGGTTACCTTATCAAATTGTAATATACACCTTCTCCTCACTTATATCATGGTATGATGTCACGTTTTATAGCATATGTTGTCCTATAATGGTACTTTTATCTTAATTTTGGTCATATGTAGTACGGTTTCTACCGTTTATTGTACGTCTGCTGACTTCAGTATTCTAATTACTATCTTTACATTACGATTCATCAACTACCATCAGCAGTAGCTCTACTGTCACTAAATCGCACGAGTAAATAATAATCTCTAACTACGTGGTACCTAATCCAGTTGTTATACGATGAATAAAGACCGATCAAAAGTCTGATACTTTAATACGAAAGAATATGTTAAGGATGCCTGCTGAGGTTACTGTTCGTCTTCTTCTTTGATCGTTCGTTTCGCTTTAACTGGCAATGGGGCGGGGTAGGCGGCCGGGATTGGAGCGGCTACTGGCGGGGCTAGTCCGATGGGTCCTGGAGCAGCGAATCCGACTGGAGGCGGGGGAGGGACGGCTGGTCCCCAGTTCAATGGCTTTGGTGGAACGTAGTCGAAGAATGGGGTGGCTGGTCTCCAGGCGGCTCCGTATGTCGACCCTATAAGTATTCAAGTTGAAAAATTTTTTAGGTCGATTAAGAAACTTGAGGTTTTTTAAACGAAATTTTAAATGATTATTCAGACTAAAAGTACAATTTTTCATTTTTAAACATTTCTGTGGCTTTTCGACCCATATAAATTCAGTAACCTAAACTTACAGACAGGACAACAGAAGTAGGGCCCGATGTCGACACTGTTGGTGGCGTAGCAGTAAGATTGAGGTGGACATTGAGGCCATGGTCGCTTGGGGTCACACTCAACTGGCAGAGATGGACCTCCAGGGCATTGACCGGTCGGACCAGCTGGTGGAGGTGGGGCAGGGGCTAGTAGTTCTCCTGGTGGTGGTGGTAGACCTGCTCCTACATACTGTCGTCGCTTTCCTGGTTGGTTTACGATGTCAGGTGTGGAAGAGGGGGCTTCGGATGGTGCTGCTGGTTCAGCCAAAACTAAAATAAGGTTCTATGACGTTTTGCATAACATTGAAATGATAATGTAAAACCAAGCTAAATAAAACTGTATACAATTTATATACAGTAAATTATTATGGTAAACCCACCTTGTTGACTGTAAACGATCTGTGATAAGGAAAGGAGCACCACGACCCGCATATAAATGATACGCATACTGAACCCTGTAATTAAACCAATTTAAAACAAAATTTAAATACTTAATTACACGAAATGATATTGTAACATCGCCCGTTACTACAACAAATTGCACGGTCACAACTGAAGCCTTTTGCGGGAACCAGACTAGTCCATTCATTCATTGGCCATTTGCTCGGCGGTCGTTGAAGTGCGCGAAAGAAGGAGTAACAATTAAAATTGGACAAACAACTTCTCTTCACGTCAAATATGACGTGAAGGTGGGTATTGTTGTCACCAACTTTCTTACTTTAGCACATCATGGATTGGGTATGTTGAAAGGGAATATACATGGATGTGAACAAAGTGAGAACAAGAATATAAATTACAAATAACGTGACAAACTGAACTATTTTGTAATATAAAACAAGGTAAAACCCATGATAACTAAGTGCTGACCAAACCCTATCAATGACAAGATCGTAACATGAATGAGTCCCATCTCTTCTCACCTCTCATTATAACACTCCTCAAGCTCTGTAAAAACTTAATCGCCCAGGATGACGTCATTTACTGTTTTTATTTCTACCGCGAAAGTGACCGTCCCATCTCGAAAGACCGTGTGAAGAGGAGAGACGGCAGAGACAAAGCAACAAAAACTGAGTACTTAGCGCGGTAAACTTTTTATTTGTGAAAGTGAAAGCAATTTAAGCCTAAATAAACTTGCGAGGATTGACAAATCGACCGCCCACTGGTCAATCGGCCGTAATCCGATGCCAAACCCAAAAGTTACACCACAAATTGCACATCAACCGGATTCTATTACGGAAATTATGGAAGCACAACATACAGTCATCAATAAAATGTAACTTATTGTTAATGTTTTTTAAACGTATTTTAATAAAAACGTCAGTTATTTTAGATTATGTCGTAGTTGTTAAACATAATTGTTATAGCTAAATTCTTGATTCATATTGACTTGCAATCCTTGGAGATTCTTCTCACTTAGAGTAAGACAAGATCAGGGAGCCATAATCATATAAGATACTAGAGAACAATTCAATTTAGCCAAACTTGGAAAACCGACTTCAAAAACTACTTTTTAAATTTACCGCCAATTTGGCATTATGAAGCAATTTTAGAATTTTCTCGATATTGAACTTTTATCATTTTTTTCTTTGGTGTCACAACGTTGAGTCCACTTGATTTTAAAAATTTATAAGTAAGAGTTAATTCTAACAAAAGATTTGGCTACACAATGCCAAACTTTACACATTAGCAAGAATTTTAAATATTTACATGTAATCTCTTGTACGTACTATTAAAAACTATTTTCTTATTCCTTTTTGATTTTCACAATAATATGTTATTCGAATTTGTTTGAACACGACGTTTCACGATGTAAAGCACGTCGTTCCAATTCAGCGCAGCACAACAACGGTCAACTAAAATAAAGTGGACGGCGATCTAAGCAGATTAGGACGAATAAATAAACAAAAGGGGGAGGGAACGTGCACGACGAGAGATTCTGGAGAAGGTGGAAATGGTTTCCACGGATTAATATTAATAATCAGACAACAAACACCACACAGTAACCGGACAGCAGGGATAAAAGACGAGGCTTTGAGACACGTTATCACTTGGCTCTTCTCACGTCGGCTTCTGAAGCTGCTTTCTTTACTTGAGGTTGTTTGGTTTTACTTTGTTTGTTAACTATTTTCTTAACTAAATGATTTTTTTATTATTTTTAAATAAAGTTATATAGTTTTCTTATAAAAATCAGTAAAGACTTTATTTCCAGCACCATATTTTAACTTTTTAAAATTATTTTAAATTTTTTAAACGTTACTCATCCCCTTGTCATCCTTCTGGACATTTTATATCACTTCACGTTGCTCTATTTACCTATATTTGGCGTTGAGAGCTCCGCGGAATCACTTGAAATTCGCGTAATTTAAAAAACATTGTTCGCCCCTCTGGCTGTGGTTGCTCGTCCACACTTCGTTTTTTAAGTAAATACCGGAAGTGAGAAGTGTAAGTGAGATGGGAGATCAAACAGATCCACTGCAAATACGAGCCCAACGTTATGGGATCATAATTTATTCGTTTGTCTTTGTGATTACTGTGTATGATTAAGTGTTGATAGTATTTACTGTATCGTAACGTATTGCATTTAGAATTTACTGTATTGTAACTTATTGCGTGTTATTTCAAAAACGTAATTATAATAATGTTTTAGACAATTTTTAAGCTTGATTACTCGTTTTAAATAGCATTTTTGAAGTTAGGATAACATTTACTTCTTACAGTAGTTGGGTTTACTCTGTAGCAGATCACGATGTACAGTTCAGTGCGCTGTTTCAGTCGACGACGACAAATCAAAGCCTCAAAGATTATTGTTGTAGCATTTTTGTCTATCATCGTATCAGCAGGTAAGCTATAGGGTTCCTTTACCGCTACATATATATATGCTTGCCTTTACCAAATTTACCATGTCATCAAAAAAAAATAAAATTTTGCGCCAACCGGGATTCGAACCCGGGTCTCCGGTTTGGGAAACCGGCATCCTATACCACTGGACTATTGGCGCTGCAGAAGTACCAGTATTCTGAGAATATAAGTATTGGGATGGTATTGTTCCCAAGTTCATGAGAAAGTGATATTGTTTACAAATTTTTGTGGGAAAATTCAAATTTCGCTGGAAAATGAAAAAATTCAAAATAGCTGCTAAATAATCAAAAATTTAAATCAATAAATTGCCACCTTTTTAGTGACAGCCAGAGAGAACGTATTTACAGTAATAGGACCACAAAACCTAGTAGAATCGACCGGTGCACGACACGAAAGAAGTGAGAATTTTTGACTTTTTTTATTAATTGTTAAGTCCAATTTGCTTACTCTAATAACATTTTTAGATGTCGACTCATCAGCCATGGCAGACGCAGAATACGCTTCTGAACCAGAATTGGCTCCAGTAAATGCAAACACAAAACGACGCCAATATGTACCAATAGCACCAGTAATGGCTCCAGCAGTACCAGCTCTGCCTCCACCACCTCCCCCACCCCCAGCCGCTGGAGTATGTCCAGGTGGACCATCTCTCCCAATTGAATGTGACCCCAAGCGACCATGGCCTCAATGTCCACCTCAATCTTACTGCTACGCCACCAACAGTGTCGACGTCGGACCTTATTTCTGTTGTCCTGTCTGTATGTTATAACTTTTAAATTAAAAACGTTCATTTCTTAATGTATACTGTAACTTATTCTATACGTTTTACAACAATAAACATGATTTCTTTCAGGGTCCACATACGGAGCAGCTTGGAGACCAGCTACACCCTTCTACAACTACGTCCCCCCTCCACCACCAAACTGGCCTCCTGTCCTGAGGGCAGCCGTCGCTCATTGGCCAGCTTCAGCTGTTGGATTACCTCCTCTTCACAAGGCCAGACGACCGGCTAGACTAGCTGCCAATGACACCCCGGCTCCAGAAGAGCTGAAGAAGATGCTCGGAGCTATGAACGACTGGGTGAATCGAGAACAACGTGCTCAAGACGAACTAGCTGCCTCAGGGGCCGATCCAGAGGAGAAGATATAAGTATTGAACCAGATATAATATTATTTACTCGTTATTATTATAAACACAGACCTATTAATAATGTCAGCAAAGGGAGTAACGCGGTCTTCAGGATGTTTGTATCGTTGAATTCGTCCACGAACTTTAGAAGACTTGGATCTAAAATATTGATCTTAAAATTGTGAATACAAAGATAATATATTGTAACATTCGTAATCATTTCAACATCCTAAGAGAATCTCCGTAGCATTATTCAAAATATAAAAATTGCCTCATTTACCTGACAACATGTTATCAACTTCTGGAACATGTTGGAATAGCGTAACACGATCAGCATCCGGCAGATCTTGATACTTGTTTATGAAAGCCTTGAACACCTTAGCAGCTTCTTGAGCATACGTTGTGTAATCACCTCGAGCGCGGCTCTCCAGCGCCTTAATCATGTTTGGGGCATTGTTGTTGAACTAGAAATGGCATAAAATAATCAAAGTTACCAAAATGTGATACTGTAACACAAAAAGTTCTAAAAAAACATTAATATTTGAATCAAAATTTGTACCTAAATCAAGTTTAAGCTACTTACTTCAGCCAAAAAATTCTCCAGTTGTTGACTGGCATTCTGTTGTCTAAACTGCTGTTCCAGGTCACTCAGAGTTTGATCTTTCAAAGAGTTGTTTAGACTAATAACTTCATCCTCGATCCTGGTGGCATTACTGTTAGCCGTGCCATTTGTACCTAAACTATTAGAAAAACATTGAAAAGTAACCTTACTTGACTGTTTCCCCAAAACAGTTAAAACGCTAATCAGGAGAATCAAGTAATGGTAATTAGTCATGTCTACAAAGCGCGAGAATGTAAAAAGCCACAAAAAATAAGTTGGAAGCGGTAGAGCGAAGTAATTGCCTCAGGAGAAGTGCGATTGTTAATAACTACACGATGATCGAGAGTTCAGCACACTTTCACTGCTGATCCATATTAAAAACATAACATAAAACAACAAATGTAACATACGATATGACACTGGTCGTGTAAGCAAAGTTTTATCATTTTGATAACATATTAATACTACAAAGTTTTGACAGCAATCTTTACTTTTGAAAAATTTATGTTTTGTATTCTAGATATGTTACCGACATCTGACAGTACAGTTTTGAACATCTATTAAAACACTCATGTCACCATAATTCCTTTCGTATCTGCTCCCTACACGTCTTGTAGTCTCTCGCGATCGATTCAGCTTTTCTTACAATTCTAATTTCTCAATCCAACATCAAAACCGTGATTTCTTGTATGAAACAGATGTTTTTTACCTTTATTTTAGTTTTTACTGTAGTAAACTTTATATTTTACAGCAATGTCGGCTCCTCCATCAAATCCGCCGCCAATCCCAGCGCGCCCAGCCCAAAGTATGATGCCATCTACGGCATTCGGCTCTCCATATAACATGGGAATGGATTATGGCTACAACAACAGTTATATGGGCAATTCGTTTGGCTCTCCATACGGAATGGGCTACGGTGGTGGATACAATAACATGTACGGAAACTCAGTGTAAGGAATGAAATCCACTTTTTTACCTTATTCATAATAGATATGTTTTATATACACAGTTTTTAAATATTTGAAATGATTTTTAACTTTTAGGTACCCATCCTACAACAATGGAATGTACGGTCCTTCTCCCGAAAGCAACTTCATCAGAGTCGCAGAAGGTAATCTTACAACAATCCTACAAACTTGTAAATAATGTAAACACGTTACCATACAAATCTTACTTTACTGGTTTTAGAATCGTCCAGAAATGCATTCCAATCAATAGAATCTGTAGTTGGAGCAGTTACATCCGTAGCCAACATGTTGAACTCGACACACAATGCCGTATTCAGTTCGTTTAGAGCTGTCATTGGTGTAGTTGAACAGTTCGGAGGTATGAAACGACAGGTAAGACTAAGTATAACATCACAATTTACGCAAAAATATTTTTATCAATGTTTAAGTTCGTAACCAATAAAAAATAGTATGAAAATAAAAATAACCGCTAACAAATACCCATTCAGCTAGCCGCCGTAGTTTCGGTAACATTATTCAGATGGATCCGAATAATCTGGAGAAAGCTGCTAGTCTTCCTTAAATTGAAACCAGCCAACTACGCATCTGTAGACTCGATCTGGACTGACATCCAATCAGAACGTAAGCCGAACTCAAGTTTTATTCATTCTTTAGCATCTCAATCCATCGGAATCAGCTGGCCCGCCATCTTATTCTGGCTGGTAGCCCTTGGTGGACCCTATCTGATCTACAGGTGTGTCTCTCAGATGGTGAAGACACTAGAAGAAAAGCAGAAATGGGCTACAGGAACAGCTGAACATTACACAGCAGAAGCCTTGTATGACTTTGCTCCTCAATCACAGCAAGAGTTGGGCTTCCAGAAGGGAGATCACTTGAGAATCGCCCCCAAAAGTGAACAACCCAGAATCAGCCAGTGGATTCTGGCTGCATCAGAAGACGGCCAAAGAATCGGGCTAGTCCCCATCAACTATGTTAAGGTTACTCAAAAACCCACAAACACTCCTCCTCGCAGTATCTCTCCCCAACTCCCAAATAACTCTGGTGTTCCCTCTATGTCCTCTACACAACCTCCAGAATATACTCTCAAGCAAGCATACGAAGGCGTCTTCAACGATCAGCGAAATTTTTAATGTAGATAAACATCAGATATTAAAATAATTGTTACCTAAATAACAAAAATCGTCATTAAATTTACTTACGAGTTTTGCTTCTGCCTTTGAGCCAAACTTCTCCATCAGCGTAGCCAATAGCCGAGTTCGTTGATCTAAATCTTCACCTCTTTCTCACCTCCTTTGATTCAAGCACATAAAATTAAAAAATTAACTTTTTTAAACATCAACTTACTAATACTTATCATCACAAAACCAACCTACTGAAAATTGTAACAGCTCCTTCAAGTATTACCCAAAAAGAATTATGTCAACTGACACATGTTATGTTATTCTGAAAAATATTGGTTTCCTGGAGGATGATCTCTTCAAAATTTTTTACAACGTCTTTTTTCTCTATATAAAGTGTCATTATGACGCCTTTTTATCAAAACGTGTCAAAATTACAGGTTTTATAAATTTTATAGAAAATACGTCATGATTTACAAAATATGTCACAAATCCCAATTTTATAAATTTTGAAAATAATATCTATAATAGATATTAGGCCCAAAAGTATGTGCTCAATTTCAATTAAAAAATGCAAGTTCGTTTCCTAACCATAAGTTTATTGGCAAAAGCACAAGTCTAGGCAATAGATGGAGATCAGCAGACGTCCTTTTTGTACTCCTCCACAAACTTGACGTAGCGAGCATCAGCCGGGTCGTAGTTCTTGTTGCGCTCGCAGAAGTAGTACAAGATGACACGGTGGACAAACAGGTATTGCTAAAGTGAAACATATTACCTTTTCATCTATAAAAATAGTTTTACACAATAAATTAATAAAATAATCATTTTAGGTAATAAACCATGTTATTTTAGGTAAAAAATAAAGAAATGTTAAAGTCTCAGAACTTACACCTTCGTTTTGGATCGAGTACGGGCGCGAGTTTCTGATCTCGCGGAAGATCTCGGCCATTTCCTCACAAGGCTGGCCTATCTGAAAGCGCTCCATAATGTAGGCGATCGGCACAATCGAGCCAGTACGACCGATGCCGGCGGAACAATGGACGACAATGGGCTTATCGCTACCTCTGACGGATGACAACAAGTTGAACACCGTGTTCAGTCCAGTTGGTACTCCACGGTCAGGCCAGTCCACCCACTGGTAGTGGCGGACCTCACGTTCGTTCTGCTTGCCATCCAACTTCCACTTAATTGTCAAAAAGGTACGGACAACATTTTGTTCGTTAGGTAATAGATTGTTATTTGTATGGGTTACGGTAACTTTGTCCCCATCGTACTGTACCGTCTGACCTACTTGGGTGGGCCAGTACGGGGCACACTTGTCCATGCCCTTTTCGATGCAGTTGCACAACATGATGATGTTATCGGACTCTTCTTGAATAATCATCCGCCAGAAGTCGGCTACAGTCGCTTCCAGAGGCCCCTAAAGGTACAAAATGTAAATAACATTACAGTATATCGTGTATTTCAATTATATTATACTGAAACTGTAATACTTTGTAGTAGACCTACCTGCGTACAAATGTAACGCTTCTGAGAGCGTGGAGTTGCCACGTAGTTGGCGTGGATAAAGTCGTACGGTAACCCAGGCCACTTCAAGACGACTCTGGCTGCTTCTTGGCACGGCACGGGTAGCGACATCGGCCGGCCTCCCAATTGACGTTGAATTTCTTCACATCCATGTCCTTGGGGCAGTAGCGCTTCAGCTCAGCGAACTCGGCCTGAAGAGCTGCAACTCCACGATCCAGAGTTCGGTAATACCACTTCCTGACATGACCCGCCGATTCTGGTGCCAAAACGGCTTTCTGCTGAAGATGTGAAACATTAACTCAATTTTTATTTGAAAATATTCAAAAAGCAAAAGATCATACCTAAAATAAACAAAAAATCTGGGTTAAAAGCAATTAAAACCCATGAACTAAGAAAATAATACCTAAAATAACATTTATAAAGGAGTAGGTATAATTACAAGCTGCGGTTCATCTTTGGTTGTTTTCTCCAGTCGAGACTTGCCACCTTTGGAAGAAGGACCTCCCTTGTTCTTACCTCTGAAAAGTTTAAAGTTCAATACAGTACACAAAATATAGCCTACAATTAAAATTGACACTCAGAGAAAGTAGGGCACCAAAACAAAAAGTAACCCACACTATACTACAGAAATCGAAAATGTTACAGGTATGTAAAATACATAAAATGCTAACAAAACAGTCTTAATATTGTCAAATATACTATAAAATAGTAACAAAAACTCCACGAAATGAAAGGCGAACATTAGATATGAACCCTACCTACATCATGGTATCTAATACACACAGAATACATAAGAAGATAGTACTTGCCCTCCTCCCTTTGCGTCCTTTTTCTTCATTCTTTGATATCAGACGTGACTGGTTTGTAATTCTGTTTAGAATGAGCAGTTTTCCAAAGTGATCGGTCGATTAAATACTCCCGTCATGCTAATTTTCGTACTCTATTTTAGTGCGATTCCGGGGCATAAAAAATCCACAATAACATTTTTAAATACTTCTAAAAATGTTACATTCCACTAAAACAATATTTTTGCACTTTTTATTGTAATTTCAAATAATAAATTATTTATTTAGACTGAACAAATAATCAGAGATCCGTGAAGACGGCTTTGAACTCCTTCAGGAAGACAATCACGTTCCTGTAAGGCGTTAGCCTGTTCATCGTCGCGCTATCTGGCCTTTTGGCCATACTCATCATGGCCCGCTTCTGCTCACTCGTTTCGTACATGTCACTCCCACCTTGGAGACATTTGGCCTTGGAGTTGACAATGTGAACGGCCAAATGTTCTTTCAGAATCAACGATGCAATGTTGATTAGGTACAGGTTGCAGCGCTCACAAAGTTGCAAAAAACCACAAATCTTCTGAAAGTTTAAACTGTTACTGTAATTACAGTAACTTTTATGTATTTTTAGGACACACTTTTATTCTTACATGCCTGTAAGCAAGTCTGATTAGTATTATATACAACTTACGTGATCATCAAAAGCTTCGTAGCAAATCTGCATCGACAGTAAGATCAGAGAAGCCGCTACGTGCTTGATGCGATCCAATGTTATACTTCGTATCAGAATCAGGAATATCGTGTGCATAAATATGATTACTATGTAAACGTACAACTGATCCTTTGGCAGCAATATCAATGTGTTTTCCTGTAAATATACCAGAAAGTCCAATAAGTTGTGTTAAAGGATAAAAGAGTAATAACAACTATAACTTACGTCAAAAACAATATCAGGAAACACCGAAGAAACGCCATCCAGAACTTTTGAGACTTCTGACTCGTTTTCGAACAGATCCACAAAGATCTTCAAAGCACTTGTGTACCTTCTTAATGACACATTTACCTATAAGCATACTGTAAACCTTTTAATCAAAGATTCGACCGAAATTTTAAAAAGAAAAGATGTAGTACTATAGTTATTTACCTGTAGCAACTGAACATCCAGCAACTTTTGCTCTTCTGAATTCTTGGTCGTCTGAATACTGAGCTTGATAAACTTGTCAGCCAGCTCCATCTCCCCACCAACCATCAAAGCCTGAGCCACGACATGAAACCCGTTTTTTACGTCATCTAACAGCAAAATGTTCCGTAAGTTTGGCTCAATCTGTAAAATTAAGCCTTTTGAAACCATTATAAATTTACACACAACTTTTTAGTAAGATAGTAATTACTCCCAGTTGTTTATTAAGCCAGGTATCCGTGCTACCTGTGCCGATTTTTTCGACCCCCGCCCCCAGACCAAAAGTCCCCGCCCGGCACTGGTTATAATTATTACGATTGTTTCAACCAAACCCTAGTCTTAGTTTTCTCTTAGGCCCAATAATTGCAAAAAGCCTTACCTGAACAGTCTGTAAGTTGTTGTACTTTTGGAAAGCTTTAAAAACATTCCTTGCTACAGTTAATGCATCTTCGTATAACCTAGACACAGCTCCCAATGTCTTTTTTGTTTTGATAGGTCCAGGTTTAGACTGCATTACCACATTCTTCCAGTACGTTTCAATCGCTCGTAGTGACATATCGGTGACATTACCAGGAATACATACAAAAATGCCATCCTCTAAATAATAAATTTTAAAAAAATTAATTTAAAATCGAATAAAACATAATAAAAACTACAAATAGACCTACCTTCGCATGCAGAATGTACAAAAGTTGCAAACTGAATTAAAAACTTAGAAAGCTCCAAATCCAAGTGTACATCAACATTATTAATCAAGGCTTCGCTTATTTGAACATAACTAGATGACTCCAAATCAGTTGACATTAGCTTTGCCATCTGTGAAGGTTGTTCTTGGCTAAAGATACAACAACATAGTTTCAAAGGAATAGTCCATGAATCCTTAAGTCTGGGAATAGCGAAACCAAATTCATTAATAACATCAAAGAACGACTCCTTCAGAAGACCAGCCGCATCGGCAACACAACATTTGAGTAGCAGTTGTTGAACAAACAAAGCTTCGTCTTTAGTATAATCTCCAAGGTTCTGATCCATCAGATGTTTATGTAAATGAACTAAAAATAAAAGTAAATGTAACAAAAACGTCAGTGATAACTTACACCAAATTAAGTCTAATGGAGATGTGCCCAACACAAAGTTGTTCCCAAGTTTAGCTCTTTCAGATATGTATTGATCATACAAAGCACGCTAAAGTTAGAAAAATCAAAAAGATAACAGAATAACACCTAAAAATACACATAAAAACACAAAAGCTACGAAATAACGTACTCCAACTTTTTTGAAACCGACAGACGGATTCATAGCCAACAAAACCAGCTTTTTGATTCTAGAAAAAGAAGATTCATGTGTTTGAAGTAATGGATCCAAAAACACGTTTGGATTCAAAGAATTCTGGAGTTCTTCCAAGAACTTTGTCCCCTTGTTATTCTGCATTGCACTATTTATCTTTTCTGTGCATAACTTTCTAAAGTCAACCTCGTCTCCGTGCATTTTGTACAAGTACTCCGTCAGACCCACAACATCTTTCACTGATTTGTGTTTTAGAGCCATTTCCAACTCTAAACTCTAAAAACAAAACAGTATATAAAGTATGCCAACTTACCTTTATCAACTTAGCAGGAATAGTCTTGTCTGCTTGAGCCGTGAGCAGCTTGGCCTTTGCTGCCCAGTAATTGCAGTTTCCATTTAAAAAACTTTTTAATTGTCGATATTGTTCATTAACCTTTCTCTCCTGATTTTCTCTCTTTATCTTGTTTTGATGTGTTATTTCGGCATTCAATGTCATCGCTAAAATCTAAACTGATGTACAAGATCGTCTTTATACACGGTTGCACGCTAAGAAAATAAAGAAAAATCAGAAGTATTTAGTAAAATTCTGTTCGTAAATAACAAAAAAACCGTAAAAACAAATGAATCTTTCCTAAATATATTGATAAAATTTTATTTTTCTTTGTTCTTTGTGGTAATTGTGCTATAAAGTTAATTTGTATAATAAAATTTGTAAAAATAATCTAACAAAATTTTGTTCTGAAGAGACAAAATGGGCGCAGATCGAAAGAGACCTTGTTATACGAAGAAACAATTCTTCTGTCGAAATAAAACTCGACAAAAAATTGTTACAGATCAAATTAGAATTGTCTAGCAAGTTGATGGTCTAACAATGGATTTGCAGTAAAGGTCGGTTTAAATAATTGATTTTTTATTATTTTTTCAAAATTACGCGGCACATTACGGTTTATAGCACGAAAGCCCAAAAACCTTTTCAAAAATTATTTACCAAATATTTATGTACAAATAGTAAAATCAGTGGTACAAAATAGTTAAAAAGTTTAATATCTGTTCTGTCTTTGGCAATGTGAAAAACTGAAAAGTGTTATCAAAATATACAATGGATAATATAATAACTATGATATGACTAATAAGTAAGGTAGCAATGCTAGAATCTCTATGGCAGTATAGGTACATGACTAACAAGATCTAACAGTCCGAAGGACCCAATGAAGTTGACAATGTGTTCGAAATGACGGTATACTTTGGACGGATTAGGTATTCTGATGTCTTTGGAGGATTCTTTGATAAGTAGCAGTAACTTCAGCTTCGCGGCTTCTGCTTTCTCGACCAGCATCAGAGCGGATTCTTCTTCCTCGCCTGGAGTCAGGAACACGATGATTCTCTTGTTGGGATGGTCAAAGTACCTGCAGTGCATTCCCAGGTCATTGGTCGATTTGACGTATTTTATAAAACGAGTGAAGTTGAGGTCCTTCAGAAGAGCTTCAACCCGTGGTTCTTCGTGACCAATCTCTTCCACTCGTACCACATTCAGCATGGCTTCCAGTTCGTCGAATGTCATGTCTGACATCAGAGACTTGAAGGAACTTGCATCACCTCCAGAATCGTTTTTGGTGGTGAACAATGTAGTTGTGTGTGGTTTCCTTGTTTCACTGGCAGTTTTAACAGAATGTAGTCGTTTCCAAAGGGAATTGATGTAGCAGATCCGGTCGGCTTCATCCCGGACGAAGGCATTCAATTCTTCCTTTTTGATTTTGGCACTTTCTTCAAGTAGATGTTGTAGACGGCGTTGTTGATTCGATAGGTAATGGACATAAGTAACCTGGAACAATGATATTTATTGCTTTCGGCTTTGATCATAACTGTTAATAACATTTCTTGTCACATTACACTTACCTGTTCTGGCGGTAGGACAGCATCACTTTGTCTTTTGAGTAACCCATCGAGGTAAGCTTGGTGATGTCTCCTCATAGGTGACTTCTGGATAGATAAACGTTCTTTATCGTGGCTAGAAGCATCAAACGATACGAAAGAGTTGTCCGAGCCCTCAGGCTGTTTCCACACTTCATCCATCTTGTCTGAAAAGTTGAGTTTTGTCAATGATCCTCCGAAGCGTTTAGATGCGGCTACAGTGCTGAAGACGACGTCACTGTTTCGTCTTGTATCTGGCTTCCGGGTTTCTGCTGATACTGATCGTAACGTCATTTTGGACCCAATCAAGGATTCGTGTTTCTGGAGATTTCCACGTTCGATCGGGGGTTCTGAGCCGTTCTTGGCCCTCGCCTTTGCCATTTCTTCTCTGACAGCATCTCCACTGAAGTGTCGTCGCTGTTTTGAGGATGAGGACCGTTGTTGTTTAGGTTGTAGTCCCACATCGTACATAAGCTCGTCTGTGGAGAAGGCTATCAGTTCATCCAGCGCTTTGATTTCTTTCTCTTTCGATATCTGATTCCGGAAGATTTCCATCCTGAAAAATTGATAATTATACCTCTACCGTATCTATAGATTCACAATGTATTAGATTTTATGTGTCTTACCTACTGACATGTGTTCCCGAAGGAGGTTGAGGTTGATCTGTGAGAACGTTGGGACGTTCCACTCGAGTAAATTCACCTCCAGTACCACTAGCATTGGAACTGTTGGAACCAGAATAAGTTTGCTCCCTCATGGCTACAGAGTAAGCTGTTGAAATGCTTTCAGTAGATGTCGCCTTTCGTGTGAACTCTCCACTACCAGCTCTTCGCCGCATTACAGCGTCATTTCCACTGAATTCTGAAGAAAAGATAAACTAAATATTGTTTGGTGGTGAGATTGAGCAACAACTGTTGTGTTATTTTAAGTATATTTTTAAGTAGGATTACTTACTGAATTCTTCCGCTACCATCACTACATACAGCTTCAGGTCAATCCTGTGAGAATGAAGAAACTCTGGCTTGGTGTCGTTGAATATTACGGTGATCAAAGTGTATCTGTGGCCAGTGATCTCACGCGACTCCTTGGATACCAACATGTATTCGTTGGCTTCTATGTTCTTTATTCTCACCACCTCCCATCCAAACTGAGCTTCGTTGTTGAGGAAATACTCCCACACAATATGAGCTGTTACCTTCAGATCTTCGAACGATGCTCTCTCTTCGTAGATACAGTTCAATGCGAATGGAGGGCGACAACCATAGTATTGTAGGAAGTCGATCAAGAAAGCATTTGTGTTGTAGCCACGATTGAACAGGACTTGTTGACCTCCAGTTAGGTACTTTGATACCATCCGAAGATGGAAGTCATAGGTGAATGAGTGGACATGACAACGTGCGATGAGGTCGTTCTTGATTAGTTCAATCTGCCTCATGTCATCCAGTTGTTGTTGAGGTATCGGTTGGTCGGATTGGAAGTAGTCACCGAGTTGGGAGGCGTTCCAGAA
Source organism: Bursaphelenchus okinawaensis (assembly GCA_904066225.2). Taxonomy (NCBI): domain Eukaryota; kingdom Metazoa; phylum Nematoda; class Chromadorea; order Rhabditida; family Aphelenchoididae; genus Bursaphelenchus; species Bursaphelenchus okinawaensis. The sequence goes on along the minus strand of CAJFCW020000002.1, from coordinate 6,215,089 downwards.
CAAAAAACGTACCTAAAATAAGTTTTTTTAGTACTATTAAAACAAATGGTATTAAAAACGTTTAAAATAGGTAAACATTCCTCAACTTACCGCAAAGTAGGGCTCGACGAATGTGACGTGAGCAAAGATGACTCCACCCGGTTTTGCCAGATATAACCAGACATTTGGAGCTTGGGTGCATTCGGCTGTGTACCCGAGATTGTAGGATTGAGTGTGAGCTTCCGAATGGATTCTGAGAAGTTTAAGACCGATTAGTTGGAGGTAGTTGACATAGTCTTCCACCAACATGTACTGTATCTTGATCATGCAAAACTCATCTTCGATCTTCGGATGGCTGAGTACTGAATGTAGTGGTGCTGAATTCACCATGTTGACTGGCTTCTTGTGGATTTCATCTGGTGGCTCCAGGTTCTTTTCGGTATGAGAAAACCTACAATTTGTTAATATTACAGTAACTTGGACTATGTTGATTTTTATCTATTAAATTACGGTATTTATTGTTAGCCAAACTTACGTCATTGTTTTCGACCGGTTCTTGGGAGTTGAGTCACTTGAATTCTTGACTCGGAACGATGACTTAAGAATGCTGACGTTCTGTTTTTCGTCAGGCACAGCCTTTTTAGAAGTTGTCAGGTTGGGGTAGCTCGTTCTGACTCCTCCGTCGGCTGCTATTCCTGATATATCAACATGGCTAGCGAGGTTCTTTCTGATCTGAGCAATCTGATATCTCCAACTTGTGAACAACAACAAAGGAGATTGGACAAAGTGTGCGTGATGTGAACGTGACGTGATTCGTATTAAGGCGTCTTCTTTCAACTCTCCATTGCCATTCATCAGTCGTTTATGAATTTCGTCGAATAAACGATGATCATTCAGCTTGGCTCTCACATCTTCTCTTAAGGTTAACATCTGTTGAGTTTGGTCTTCGAATGGATCGGCTGAGAAGTTTTTGGCCACAAAAGCGGAGTCTAAAACATGAGATACTGTTTTAACCGTTTGGCACATATTATAATCTCTGTCAGCATCATTAATAAACCATACTTTGCATTTTTAAATAACTTACCAGAGAACCTGTAAAGCTTTAGCAGCAACTGAGCGTATTTCTTGGGTATTTTAGAGAAGTCTGGGTATTTGACATCATCAGGCGGATAATCGTTTCTGACTAGAGTCTCAGGGTTCTGCCACGTTAACGATAAGTAGGTATTGTAATCACTATTCTTCAACGTATTCAGGTGAGTGATTCCCATTTTGTGTAGCCCAACTTCTCGTAACAGGCGACTTCTGGCATTGTGCCACAATACTGTTCGCTTTACGACCTCTTTGGCTTTGGAACACAAGTCTTTGGTGTAGTTGTACAAGAACATGGTGATGGTCTCGCCTCTTGCGAACAGGTACAGCATTCTCCTTCTAGGACAGTTACTTTCTTGGACTGGATTGAAGCGTTGGATTCGGCCTGCAAACACGGACATTGATTGGGTTACAATTATGTAACCTTTAGATTATAGGTATAAAAAAATATATTTGAAAACAACAACGCGTTTAATAATACTTACCCCCAGTGCCATCATCGTACATTCTGTTAGAAGCGTAAGACTGTCGGTTGTCTTTTGGTTTCTTGACCAAGTCAGTTAGCTGTTTCTCGTGGTATCCCACCAACACCAGCTCGATCTCTTCATCTTCATCAATGTTAATGGCTCTTCCCAAGTCAACTTCTATCGGTTCTAACAAGTTGTTGACCGAATTCAGGGTTTTCAACTTCCTGCCTGAGGGAGTAACGTATTCTGAAGACTGTACTCCAGGAGTTGGGGCCACACATTTGCATATGGCCAGCCTTTCGGTTTTGAATATTGGCCGTAATCTGTCGTACACAACCTATAAAATAGTATTTTGGTTGACTACTGTAACTTAGCATTTAGCACGACACAATATAAAGATCTTGGTCTCGTTTCTCTTTACCTGAACAATTTTTCTGGCTGACCCATCACAGTCCAACATAAGAGCACATCTCTTGACCGTACTCTCCATATGTATCTCATTTTTGGTTTCATTAACCGAGAATTCCAGCCAATCAGCAGCAGTTTGAGCAAAGTCTACTTTCATCCAATCCAAAGGTATAGGAGACGCAGTTGGGGACTGACGAGATGGAGGCTGGGGTGGTGGAGTCGCTATGGCAGTCTCTTTTTGAGTGGATTGCCTCGGTCGGGTAGGGGATTGCTCCACCTTAGCTAAATTGGCTACAGCATTCATAGCTGCCGTTACTACGTTTGAAGATGCATGGGTTCCCATCGAAGCCAGCCGAGGAGGAAGTTGCACTTGAGCTTGGAACTGAGATTCGTCCATTGACTTGCCAAGAGTTGCGGATACAGAAGCGTGGAGTGCTGGCGATACTTGTCGTGCATTATCTCCTCCCCCGCTTCCACTCGAACTTCTGTTCACGTTTGTGATACCGATTGTGCTTCCAAAAGGACTTTGGTCTCTCGGAGGTGCATTACCTCCACTTGTATTGGGTTGGTTTCTGCTTATAGAAGATGGTGGGGTCATGTTGTCTTCGTGTTGGTAAAATCCATAGATACCCATAGCTGTAGAACTAAGAGCCGGGGTAGATCCTTGAGGTGGTGTCGGGTGAGAACCATCGGATTTTACAAAATCGTTGGAACCACCTAAAATGATATGCAAATTATGAATTATATAATAGCCGAATAATATAATAGCAAAGATGTGAACCTTAATAAAAGTATTTCACGTTACCTGATGAAGGATTAGGAGAACTGGGCTGATCGTATCTGTAGTCAGCAACAGCTGCAGCGGTGACTTTACTCATGAATTCGTCATCAAGTTGTAATGCCATCCTGTTAAGCGGTGGGTTCGGCTGACTTTGAGGGTGTAATTGGTGAACTGGAGATGGAGGACATTGCTGTTGTTGATGGGACTGTAGATTGTGATTAGAAGTGTCAGCTGCCAGTCGGCGACGATCCCCAAGTACAGTATGTCTTCGATGCCCCCCGATCTGTTCAGGTTTTGACTGAGAGATCTGTTGAGCTCTGATGGCTGCGATTTCCTTCGGATCTGTAACACCCTTCAGAAGCTGTGTGTTTGTGTTGTGAACATTGAACGACCCCGAGTGTGATATAGCTCCAGTAGGTTCGAACATTGTCATAGCCAGCAGCCCGTACTCTGTTAGCACGTCACAAACTGCTTGCTTTATCGTCACCATGAACTTGTCGTTCAATTCTTCTAGATTAATGTTTCCATTTTGCCAAACATTCAGTTGGAACATGCCATTATGACCAGCTTGACTAGTAGGATCTTCTACTTTTGTACAAGTAGCCAAATTTCTGAGATGTGCCATTCTTTGACGGAATGTGAGTTGTAAAGACTTCTGAAGGTAACTGTTCAAAGGATTCATATTCTCGTCGTCCGATTCAATTTGAGTTGGATTCGATACCCATTCCAAATTTGAGTTCAGAAGCTTGACTTCAATACAGGCCAGTCCAACATCTCGTTTGCCTTCGCCTAAAATATTGATTTTTAGTATGATTTAGGCATTTCCTTACTCGTTTAACATGTTTACAACGTAAAAACAATCATACCCGGAGGTTTGTTAAGCAAGTAGAACTTGGGAGTGTAGTCAGTTGGGTTCTTCGGCATCCCCTTAAGCACATAAGGACAAAAAGCCCATGCCATTGAATGATGATGAGTTCGACGACCAGAAGGATTGGGAGAATGTGGAGCCATAACACTGAAAGCTCCACTTTGTTCTCGAACGTGTGGCGGAGTACAGAAAGTCTCAAGTTGTTGCTCAACGTACCCAATGAGAGCACGCTGAAAGATGGTGACTGACTCTGGAACGGCATAGAAGTAAACTTGAGCTGGCTGTTGAGGTTCACGTTGGATGAACTTAGCGTCGCTAAAGTCTAACCGTACTTGTGCGTTCTTGGACAGTACGTTCTGTATCTCCTCCAAGGTCTTAGTGTCGAGTTTCTTTTGTAACATATCTCTCATGCCTTCAGCCACATCTTGGGATGGATTCTGGATACCGTACACCGCCCACAACACATGGCTGCCAGGCCGTGATCTTAATGGCATTTGGGGCCGTTTATCAGCAGTTACATTCTCGAATTCTGATGACAACTGTGACTCGTCACAAGAGAATATCTTCATGTAGATCACATTTCCATTCTGTTCTTTGTAAACATACATATTAGGTCGATTTCTGACGGCAAATTGCTCCAGCCCCATCCGAATGGCCTTTAGCCCTATATCGGTGCCGCCACTGTGTAGCCGATTCGTCGGTTGCAGTCGAGGATGAATTTCGAACCAGTGATGCCAGACAAGATCACAAGCGAAGTAGCCCGGAGGGTATTTGCATCTGGCATAGTGCATCCACTCCGTGTCCAGGATGCCTTCATCGTCGTTCTCTGACACTGGAAAGTCTTCTTCGTCTGAACTCTTGTCGTTTTCCGTCTCTGATGGCAGCCGCATGAAGTTGCGGACATGATTGCCCATCCTTTCGTGGGTAAAGAATGTCACTTGGCGCCGTTGCTGAGGTTGACTGTTTGCACTATTATGCTTTTCGATCACGTCTGGGCTGTCGAGTAAAAGCTGATCGCACTCTTCTGACTGGTGCAGTTGATTCAACAAAAGTTGTTGATTAACAACTTTGATTTGCTTTTCTACTGCTGAGACAGCACAGTCGAACAATGTTTTGTGTGGAGAGTTGTAGCGACAGAAAGAGTAGACCGAAGTCTTGTACTGATCTCCACGACGAACATGGACTAGAAGCCAGAAGTCGTGGCGGTAAGCTTGCTTTTTGTCATTCAAAGTCTTGTGTGAACATTCGTCAGAACTGACATCTGAGTTCTCATCGTACACTCCTGATTCCTTCAGCCAGTCGATAGGAAACCCGTCTTTGACTTTGCCACTGCCTCCAGAAGTGTTGTTTATGGTGTTATGGGGTACTATTAGCGCCGCTTCTCCTAAAATATTGGGAACTTTAAGCTATAAGTGACAAAAATACAAACAAGAAAGATAATCAAATTTTAATAAGAATTCTTAGTATCAAACACCCACCTGAACAAACTTGATCTTCCGCTATTAACGTGCCGCAATCACTTCCTACAAAAAATCCGTCAGTCTGGCTCATTTGACTGTCAGAGCCTGAGGAAATGACACGAATGTCATCTTCATCTTCGCCCGACGTCTCCCCTTCGGCTTTCGACGCTACAGATGATGTTCTGTAGAAGCTGTTGGCCGAATTGTATCGTTTCATTTGTCGTTTCAGCCTACTTCTTCGTCCAGCCAGGTCGTTACCTCCATGCTCTGTGTTGTTATCTTTGTCATTCAGAGGCTGTACCATGTCGATGGTTTCTGTTTCGCTTTCAGAAAATTCAGATGAAAACTCACTTGACGACTTCTGTTCAGGTACGTTTCGTACTACAGTTTCCAGTACCAACCCGCACGATGAAGCTCTGCTTTTTCGTGTAGCCGAAGAGTTGGACCGTTCCTCCAAAACTTCCTCTAGCTTCTCAACGTCGCTAACAGAAGAAGCGTAGAAGACAAATGGATTCGGATCGTCGTCAAACAGAGTCTGAGAAGAAAAATATTCTTCTGGCATCCGGAAGTCAGAACCCGGATTCTGAGGATCGTATTGTCGTAGCTTTACGTACTCAATGTTTAGTCCATTAAGTCTTTCTCCAAGTCTTCTGACGCCATCTTCTACATCTCCGATTAAGACCAAACGTTGTTCATAAGCTTGGAAGGTGGCTTCTGGGTAGTTGACGATGGCAAAAGGTTCGGATTCTGTTGGCCGTGCTATTTGGCTAATAAAGCAGAACATTGAGGATAACATATCCCATGTTGGTTGTGGTGCTGGAGAAGGTTGTTCACATAGTCTACCGTAGTCAAAGAACAACTCGGTCGATATTAATCGTTTCAGAGCTTGATGAAGTTGTGTTATGGCAGCATGTTCTACTTTTGGCAGCTGGTTCAAGAATTCATTGGCTCTTCTGAGACCTTCTTGACGTTGTTGTACAGGCATATAGTCTGCGTCCTGAATAACTACATTACATTCCTCCTTGTTGCTGTCATTGTCATCTTGATGTTTGCTGGAATGTCTTGTCTTCGTACCATATTTGAAGTCATCCTCCATCTCTGCCATGTATTGTTGGTTCTCTTGATATCGAGCATAAGTCAAGTGAGGATCCGTCAATCGAAAGGGTGAATTTGTAGGTAACGGCCACGACAAAATGTACATATCAACCATGACCCGTAGCTCAGTGTGTGAGTTGATTCCTTCACAAATTGGCTGTAGTACTCTGATGTCACACTTCTCTGATATCTCTCGTAGACAATTGGGCACATCTGCTACTGGGAAGCTGTCCATCTCTCCTTCTGGTCCAATAACGGCGATGGAGAACTGAATGAAAAGCGGCCAGATGTCAGCAGCTGACAACTGGATGACATCGTCGTCTTCGTACTGTAATGATGGGATCGTATTCCGAGCGTCTAATCTGCTTGTGTGGTCTCGTTTGGCATTGTCTCCAACAGCACGGAATACGTCTTTGAAATAGCCTGAAAGTTAAACGTTTCTTATCCTTTTACGACGTTTTGCGGAATTAAAACTCTGTTATATTTTAAGATTATCTTACTTGAAACATCGTCTACATTCTGAAACCTGATCACAGGCTTCCCATGAGGCCAAAAATAGTAAAAGTCTTGTAACCCTGGAACCTTCTTGAAGTGATACGACGACAATAACCGTTGGAAACAATCCTTCCATTCGTTGAATTGTGATAAACATCCGTTGAGTAATCTGAAGTACTTCCTTGAATCCAGACTTCTCATGATTTCGGGGTCAGGCAATGGAGTTAGAGTAAGCGGGTCTAGGTCCACATTGCAATTAGTCAGTTTGTTCGGGATGGTCTCGTAGATGTTCATATGAATACACTTGTCCTTCATCATAGAGTGAATCTGTCCGACCTCCAGAGAAACGTGTTCCGACCGGTATTCGGTCGTTTCTTGAAGCACCGACTTGGGGACATGAACTTGTTGACCGATAGCTACAAAAGTTGCGGCCACGTATGCTTTCGTAAACATGTACTCTTCAAATACTTGTTCCGCATAGCTTTTGAGGTCGAAGGGCTGAAGAGTAAACTCTGGACGTTGGGAACTTGGCCTAGTGTCTATGTCCAAGCCTCTCAAATAGAACTCGTCCAAAGCTTGAGCTAAAATTGATATAGGTTATGTTGCAGATCATACCTCGTTCAAAGCGAATTAAGGCCTACTTTTATAGAAAGCTGCTATATAAACTCGATCAATTTTTCGTAACTTACAATCAGATTCTATTTTTTCCCGCAACTGTTGATTCAGTGATGCCAACGTGCTTATCTTACTCTTGTTGATGAAGTCTTCCACGATGATTTCTGCATTCTGTAGCTTCCCAAACCCGTCTTCTACAAACCGTTCGGCCATACGAAGCTTGTCTACATAATACGCCATTACTGGGAAACCAGTTGAGCAATGTGGCATTAGTAGACGAACTGTTTTGGCATTCTTTGGCACGGCAAAGAACACCAAACGGTGAGGATTCAGCTTTCGAACGTAGATCCCAAAGCCGCCCAAAGGACTTGGGAAACTGTCGCATCGCTGTTTGATGTTGCTTTTCCAGATCTTCGATGGTGCGTGTTGGTTTGACCATACTAAAATGGCTTGATTGGAAAAATGTTTTTGGAAAACTAAAGTCTGTCTTAAAATTTCTAAACCTATGTCAATATTCGAACTAAATTACTTTTTGTGAACTGGAGATCCAGAATACTTCCTGTCCTTCTTCTCCTCCTTCTGTTTCTGACCAGATGCATGTCTGGACTTGTCCCCCGGTCCACTCGGCTTCCGTGATGGACTGCCTTCATCGTAGCCCGCTGACGACCCTGATCCAATATCATTCAAAGAACTTGAAGAGTAAGCAATGGCATCGTTAAATGCCTCCAGCAAGCTCTTATTGACCGTCGGTGAGTCTAAAGTCTCTTTTACCGGCTCCGAAAACGCTGGCACAGAAGTGGACCTCTTCTGAGATGACAGTTCACTTTGAAGACTGGACATGGTCTGGTTTCTGGTGAAGGTTGAGTCTTGACTGGGGTCATTGGCTACTGCGGAGAGAGATCTATTCAATGGAGAATCCACAAATGGATCTGTCTTCTCCTCATCCAGACCTGTGTCTGAATCGTTGGAATCCCTCTCGTTCGTGTAGCCATCGGTTGAGTACTAAAAGGTCAAACTTGATTTCGTTTTTATTTTTCGATTTTAAAAAGTACCCGACCTTAAATTCCATTGTGCAGATTTATAACCTAAGTCAAGCCTATCAGATCACTCCTTAGCTTAATTCCTACCTCCGATCGTGTAGACGTGGCTACTGGACTTCTGACGATGCGGTTGCTTGGTTTTGTCAGCTTGAGTGTGTTTTCTGCATTGATAAGCGTATCAACATCAGACTTGTTGGGTGAATAAAACCTGTTTATCCCAAAATGTTGTTGACAATCTTCCACAAAGTTCCATAAGAATGCGTCATCGAGAGCGTCTACACAACATTCAGCATACGCCGTGAGCTCGGATTGTACATACTTCAACAAACTCTCCAGCCTCGCATCCGCAATCTTACGGTCTTCGTTACTGTTATCAGCTAAAAGTTTTATTTTAACCTAAAACTTGGACTATATTCACATTCCTCAATCACAATATTCTTTCTGATCATCATATGTGTTAATCTCAGTAACCTAGTTAGGCTAAAACATACCGTAGCCCAGAGATGGCATCAACATGAACTCTCTCTGATCTGCGTGATCCATCAGTGACTTGGGATCAAACACTTCTTTGTAAGAGTCCACAGCTCCTGACAGATGCTCTTTCGAGTTGGGACTAGCCACCTTGTCCAAGTTGTGGGCCTCTTCAGCGTACAGCCCGGATTCTGTAGCGTGCATAAGCTGATCGAAGGTAAACAAAGCTCTGACAATTGAGTCATCTTCTTTCAGCAACTAAAACAACATTATTGGTATGCCAATTCTGTGATTGGGTACTTTGTTTCTTATAAAGAAGTAGAGTTTATAAGAAAGTAGTTACAACATAGTGAGGAATGTAGCTTTTAAAAGACAATGTAGGCAAATAAACCAGTTCAAATGAAGAAAAAGAATCTCACTAGCCAAATCCGAGTACAGCGACATTCTTTCCTTCACTTAGACTAGTCCATCTGTATTTCACAGTATTAGATTTAACACTTTTAGTCCACAGTAGATAGAATACACAGAACAGACTCTGTTAAACTAGCAATATCATTCCACCTCTCAACTGCACCCTCTCTCACCTACAGCCAGCCGAAACTAATTTGGTTTTAAATTTAAACAGCCCATGATTCGAAACCAAAAATCATTAATAGCTATTGAAATTTGATCGAATTTACGTTACGAACATTGCTACGTTTGGAGGTATCATTGGGGAGATCTTCCAAAGTTCTTGTTTCATATGCCGCAACGCCTAGACTACACTAAATGTTACATGACTACGTCAGATGCTAAATGTTGCATGACTCACACATGATATTTTGTGACATACCGCCTTGTCTACGTTACAGTACACATAGGTGCACGTCTAAAGCAAGGTAATCTAAACTCTGATTCGAGCCAAACGCCGCTTATTTAAATAAACTCCGGGAATTCAGGGAACGAAATGAGGCTTTAAAAGGGAAACTCAAACCGATCAAACAAAAATTTGAATCAGCGCTTATTTCTCTTCTGTAAAACAGTCCCTCTCCCGAATTGGCCTTTTCGAGAATCGAGACGAAACATGAGGGGGTTACTCCTCGTATCATCACTCTTTCAAGTTATATAGTGCGGAAACCGGAGAGATGCCGGATTACCTGGTTGTTAAGCTGCGGACTTTCACGACTCAGCTACTACAATATTTGGAAAGCACTTTTAGTTAAAACCATAATTTTAAAAGTACATGGCTTCTCACCACCCCAACTGCACTATGGATGGTGTAGCTAATATGCATGGAATGATATTCCTAACAAAACACTGTTATCAACCGCCACTTCTTAACAAAACAAAGTCAACTAAACCCTCATCTCTATCGACAAACATGGACAAGAATGGTTCGGAATGAAAGCGCAGCTATTCAATTTCAATATTCATACAGCCGCATCACAGTCCCGCCCCATCATTTACATGGCCACATATCAAGATCGAGAGTAGCCTCAGCCAACTGTAAGTAAACCACAATGTTTTGAAAAACAAAATAAATTATTGGAGATAAGAATCAAGGAAAGCATTTGCAAGCGACAGACGAACACACAACTTATCTCGCCCTCATTCCCCGCATTCCATTGTCCTGAACAATATCACTCCAAACTCAGTTTTTTAAAATAAGTTTGAAACGTTGCTTCCAAAGATCACATTATTATTATGCTTGATTGCAAAGACAAGATCAGACATTACATTAAAGTACGCTAAATTTGAGAGATCCTCAAAAGACTAGTACAATAATTTGTCAGGCAAAACTTATATCAAAACTGACCTCTTCTCGCTTCGCTCTGTCGATATCAACCAAGTTGATGCCCGCAGGGTCTGAATCTTCGTCATCATATTGGTCTAGGCGACTTTTCGGCTCCAACCAAAGCTCTGTAGCAATCCTTGGCCACAGTTTAGGTAGTTTATCTTTCATTTTCTTTACATTCACACACTCGAAGTTGTCTTCATTGCTGGCTTCCTTGCTGCAAATTATTTTATTTTATTCCTTCAAGTTCAATATTGTTTGTTTGTACGTAATTTTTTAAATTTATATGTTTTCGGTCCAGCTTTGCCATAAATAAGCAAAAAAATTAAAATTTATACACGCTGCATACTTTGAATATTGATCCTCGTATTATTACTGTAATAAGACTCCGTTTTCAATTTTAAAACGAAAACGCGACCATTCCTTAGCCATTTTTTATGTAAATTTTATGGCCAAAAATCGCATTCGATCTGCATTTAAACCGAGAATCGAAATTATTCCGCATCTACTTACGTTTTGTTTGCCAATTCAGTATCTGTATAAACAGGGCCGAACAACACACACTGCTCGACCGTAGTCAGGCCGGTCGTAGCGTTCTTTAATTGGCGCGTCAGATTCACAATCCCATTACAGCCATAGGCAACATTGAAACCTTGTTTTAGCCGTCGACGAAGGACGATTTCCAAAATGAATTCCATCGAATTGCGAGACACCTTCTCCAGCCGAGGAAACACCGGCTTCAGTTCCCAGATCACTCTCCGACAACTCATGTACTTGGCCACGGCATTGTGCATCACCATCTCTCGTATCTCCCAACTGTCGGTCGTATCTTCCAACCGTACAATGTTCGATATGTCAGTAGGTACCCTGCTGTATCTGACCAGTATTCTCTCCAACGGTCGGTTGATTACACGAGCTAACGGGGTTTCGTACGTTCGTTTCGTCTTACTGTATACTAGCTTGTTTCTGTCATCGCACATCCACAGTTCAGCTGATTTGGTCATCAAAATAAAGTTCTTTTGGCCGGACAAAGCACAGATTTTTGATGACAATTCACGAACAACCTAAACAGCACGATTACTCATAGAACCATGGTATCTTTCACTAAAAAATTGAAAAATAAAATAATTGGCAACTACTGCTTACATCTGTTCTTCGACGACTACTCAATCCACCTAAAAATGCTATTTTCAAGATAACACATGGCACGTCAAACACAGCTCTGATTATGTAGAAGTAGTCTGGTGGTTGATCAGGTTTCCTGAAAAACATAATTTTAATAAAATAATAATACAAATTAATCTTAAATAATACCTCAAACAGTCAAATTTAACTTACGACTTGATGAACTTGACAAAGACACAATCCATGACCAGAGTGAAGCTGGTCTCTTTTCCCAAGAGCTCAATCACTCGTCTACTAGAGGTCTGGCAAGTTATTTCGTCCATCGATTTCATTCTGTCATGTTTCGTAAACATTTGGCGAGGTAGAAAGTCATCTTCAGTCAGTAACAATCTTATCGTATGCATGTGAACTAGTTTTTGCCTAAAACTCTTTACAATATTACAAAAGAAAAGTAGGTTAACAAAAATTGAATGACAATCAATACAATAATTTATAAAATAAAGGTAGTAAATGTATCAACATACCACAAGTTCTCATCCACATTGCATGCTGGTGCCCAGAATTTTGTAAAAACTTTGTTGGCTAGCCTTTTCGAAGACTCAACGATACTCAACTGTCCTTGTCTGTACTCAAACAATGCTGCGTTACCGCCATGTAATTCTTTTGGTACTTGATAAAACGCTTGTTGACGATTGAAAGAATGAAACCGGACCAAAAGACCGTCAATTTGCAATAACCTACAAAGCATATTTCAAAAATATAAATTAAAAATTAAAAACGTTAAAATAAATTCAAAGAACTTGACTTAAAGCTAACTACATACCGTAGCACCGTGTTTTTCAAAGGGTCAACATCATTGTGTTCCGTGAAGAACTCCATTTGACCATCAACCAGACCTTCCACAAACATTTCAGCATAAATATGGGCTCTGAACAATAAATACATTATTTTAATTCAAAAAGTAATGTCAAATAATATATGAACATATTCATATCCATAAAATACACAAAACCTACAATTCTTGAAAGTTTTCGACCCACGGAACCGAGATGACATAATCAATGGTAACTCGAGTTTCCCACAGCAACGACAACTGTACCCGCAACATCTCAACATTGTCTCGCACAAACTTTGACACATTCTTGATCGTATACCCTTCTCGTAATCTAATATACAGTAACTTGTACAATGAAGTAAAGTAAGTTTGAGAAAACTTTCGGATCCTGGTAGTTTCGTTGCTCAAGCTCAACATTTCCATTGAGTCCAAACAGCTGGCTTCCATGTCATAAGCACGTTGGAAGTTCCACGATAGAAAAGCACGGTGATAGAAGCTCAGAACTCCGTTTTCAGTATCCGATAGATCTTTTTCGTACAAAAACTGACCAAAAGTAGCTCGGGCAAGAAACCTGAAGTATTTAGGGTAAAGAGTTCGCTTTAAAAGTAATAGAAAAACTAAAAAAAATTCAATTTAAAACTTACTTAAACAGATCAGTAAAGCCGACGTGACCAAGAGAAGGCCCTTTGAGTGAGTACTGTTCTAATTGGATAAAGCTACAAGTAATCGTAAGACTGCGTAACTGTCCTATTAAAGTCTGCAAAGCTTCTCCGTCAGGTATTGCACAGATACCATCAGTAACAATAACAAGATTCGACTGGGTATGTTCAGGTAACATTTGCACGGCCATCAGCCCAAGTCTTATCATGAAGATCAAGGCCCAATCTGACTTTATGAATCCAATAGCTGAGTTGTCTTTGAATTCTTGCTGAAACAATTTTAGTAACCCTTCTCTTAATCCTTCTTTAATAGTTTGCACTTGATTTTCATTATATTACGTATATGCATTATAAAAACTATTGTATTTAATAGAAGTAAGTATTATAAATAGTGATTTATCGCCCCTAACATAGCTTACAGCGTTCTTTGGAAATCCACCGTACTGTCTCAACTGCTCCTTCATACCACCTTCATCATCGTACAAACAAGAAGCTACTTGATTCGCAAACCTTCGAAACTTTCTTCTCTCCGTTTGCCATTCATTCAGATAGGGTTGACAGTAACTGCACAAACCATTGACATACGAATTAAACTTTTTAACAAGATTATTTACAACAAGATCAATCGTCTGTTCAGTCAGTAGTACGCCTTGCAACAGCACCTAAATTCATAACAATCAGAGAATAAAAACTTACACTTTCGTGAGTAAAACATAAAAATGGAGAAAAGGCACAAAAAGTAACGTAGATCTGAGGCCGGAATGGCATGTTGGTACCGGGAAATGTAAACTAAAATCACTTCTTATGAGTATGTATTATACTATGTTACCAATGTTAACTTAACTTGTTTTTTTACTTGCTAATATGAAACCAGGAATCCAATTACCATCACGATGAGCTTGCTTAAACTTACATTTTTAACAACATTTTCTAAGCAAACAGTAACTGTCTTCAAAATCCGCGTATAAAACACGCTTCCAGGACCCGTTTCATCTGTAGAGAACGCTGACGGTGACAAATCCATAACAAAAATCAGCCGATAACAATTAGAAAAATAGGTAACAACAGTTTTAGAAGAAACCCTGACTTCATTGCTTTCTTGATCAGGTTTCTTTGGCAGCCCACCAACCAGTCGAACTCCGTCCCAATCTTCCTGATCGTGAACTTGAGTTAGATCAAAAGTCTTTCCCAAACTCTCGAAAAACCATTTAGCCCTGACGTTCCTAGATACCCGCTGGTTTCCTTCCATCAACATGAACAACTCCTCCGCATCTTCATCCGTCTCCTCCAACCCACTTTTCATTCTGAACAAGGTTGGCCCACAACTCATAATATCATATCATCAAATACATCTTAAAATTCAAAACCATAAAAGTTTTAGTTAAAATATTTATTCGAAAACTTTTCACCAACAGTTATAAGTGATAAACAAGTGGCATTCAACCACAAACCTTTAACAGTGCGCAAAATATATAATTTATTTAATTAAAGTTACAAAATACATGAAAACCACATAAATAATCGTAAATCGACTAGCTACAAGCCCTTGTTATCCCAGTCCGTTATCTTCAAACAATCCTTGTTCTGTCTCCTCATCTTGTAATAAATCTTGAGCACTTATTGCCTTCAGAACTTGTTTCTTACTGCTTTCTTGCATCTCCCCAGCTAATAAAAACTCGTCCAAAATAAAGTACGCCTTCTCGAAGTTAAAAATGATATCCAGCTCGCATACCTGAAAAAATCAACTAGTATCAAACATTAAGTTATTTATTGTCAAACTTAAATATTCGCAAATAAAGAAAAATAAAACATAATACTAAGACTAAGCCTTACAGATCCAAAATATCGATCCAGAAGCTCAACATATCGGTGAATTATCTCCAAACTCAACAGCTCATTATCTGATTGTTCCACAGCGCAACAGAAGTACAACGAAGCATACCTAAACATTATAAAACATAAATAATCACACTTACCTCTTATATACAACCTTCAAGTCTTTGTATTCCAAGAAAGAACACATCTTCGGCTTTCGTGACAAAATTAGAGCCACAAGCTCTCTGGTTATCTTCTTTTTTACCTATAATTTGAATAAATCAAGGTAAAGGGCCGTTTACCTTGTCTGGATGTGCCACATACCACTTCTGAAGCCTTAACTTTCCTTGCCGACTAAACAACAACATGTAGTGCATCATTTAGTCAATAAAATAATATTTTAAGTTGTTGTATAAAACAATGTAAATATTATTTTATAAAATATCGAAGAAATACAGAGATTTGTCGTATATAGGGCGCACTTTGAAGAAACTAACAGAGCCACAACTGCACGTGACATTTTATATTTTGTTTCTTTATTTTACAATTTTCCGGTCGATTTCTGATAGATGTTTATTGAACTTTTATATAAATTTATGTTCTGTATTTTAATTTGATGTTATCCAAGCCCGTTGTCTTCGATGAATCCATGTTTGAGCTCTGCCTGTAATTATTGTTGTTATTGGTTTATAATAGTATTTTTGTATTTGTCTGTTATAATATAACTCTTACATCTTGTTTCTCGTCTTGTGCTCGTATTGCTGTAAGTATTAGACGTTTACTACTCTCTTGTACTTCTCCACCGACCAAAAACTCGTCCAATATAAAGTATGCTTTCTCAAAATTGAAAATAATGTCAAGTTCACATACCTAAATTACAAAAAGGAGTTACGAATGAAAATCCTTTGCTTACACTGCCAAAATATCCATCTAACAACTCCACATATCGATGTATTGTCTCTAAGCATATCAGCTCGTTATCCATCATGTCAATCGCACAGCAAAAGTAAAGAGAAGCGTATCTTAAGGTTAATGTTATAGTAAGATGATTATTTTGTAACTGATCTGCTTACAGTTAGATACATACAAGAATTCATATCAAACTGACCTTTTATAGACAACTTTCATGTCTTTGTACTCTAAGAAAGAACACATCTTTGGCTTCCTCGTTAATACCATACCCATTAGTTCGCGTGTCAGCTTCTTCTTCATCTGAAAGTTCATCAGTAAATTCCAGCACAAACAGAACGTGATATAGGTAGGGAATGAAACCAGTAAACTCTTTCAAATTAAGAAAACAATCTATTACAACTTATTGTTACAGTAACGTTAGAGCTAATAGTATACCTTGTCATTCTGAGCGATGTACCACTTCTGTAGCCGCAACTTCCCTTGTCTACTAAACAGTAACATGAACTGCATCATGTTGGAGATAACATCAAATGTAAATAAAACTACTCGAATACTGGCTATGTTGTCATTTCACTTTTCAAATTAAATCTTTTCGGTTACCATGGGAGAAAAGATACGAATATGGCTACAAACCGAGTAATGTTGAACTATGTGAGTAAAATATCGTTATAATGGTTGTTGACAGTAAAATTTAGTGATTTCACAAGTAGAAAACTTTAGTTAACGGTTTTGTCTTGTTGTAAAGTCAAAACTAGTATTATTTACATAAAATGTGATATTTTTACTGTGTCTTTTGAGCTAAAAAGCGGAAAAAATTCTGATTTATTTACAAGTGTCAACGTTAACAGGGTACACAATTATGACATTAAGATGATAATGGTATGTATAACATGTTAGTGATATGGCTTCAGCTGGGTTTTGATCCAAAAACCGGTTTTTTGGTCTGAAAAGAGGGCATAAATCTATAGAAAACTGTAAAACAAGAGTTACTGAATCTGTAAATAGGAACTTACAGAAAGTTTAAGAACTCGTCTTTTAGGTTGTGTGGCAGAGGCATTACTGGCATTAGAAAAGAAGGTGGACTTGAGAGTTGTCTTAGTGTCCACAACTTGAGGTTCAGTAACCAAAAGTTGGGACGAAGTAGATTGTGAACTCGTAGAAGCCTGTGACTGCGAATACATGTTTTTGATAGCCATGAAGTCCTGGTCCGACTTCTTTTTCTTCGCCTCATCGTCTTCTGTAGCTATCGTCAAGTGAGGTCGTTTGCAAGTCGACTTCATAACAGCCAGATTCCTTTCGGCGAAGAACCTTCGAATGTCCGCGAAGGTCTTCTTGGCCTCCAGCTCGGCTTTAAAAGACGATCGCAGCCATGCTGGGTATACGGTAGTTGGCATTGTGCCGTATCTGAAAAAAACTTCGAGATGAATTTCTTGTCTACTAGAAACATTAATCCAATGTTTTAAAAGTAATCTCACCGAGAATCACACAGCAAAACTACCCCGAAGTCGTCTTTGTGTCTGATTACCCTGCCCACAGCCTGGTTCACTGCCCTAATCGCTTCTACACGGTACCACTCTTCTGGATTCATCTCCTTGAATCCTTTGGCCAACCGTTGACCTAGAAACTTCTTCTTCAGTATCACAAATGGATCCTTGACTGGAGGGAAGGGTATTCCCACGATGGCTACAGCTCGACAATGACAGTCCGCGAAGTCGATTCCTTCTGACATCTTTCCTCGACATACAGCAAACAGAATCGCACCCATACCCGATCTGACAGCTAGATCGAACTCTCTCACAACTAAGCTGACTTCCGTTCGATTCTTTGGCTCTACACACAGCTTTTTACACGACTGTAGCTTCTCCCATCTGCTTTGAAGGCCTTTTGAAGGTTTCTAAACTAGGTTAATACGTTAACTAACCATAGGTTGAAATACCGTTTATATTTAAATGTAATACATACCTTCCAAGCATCCAAAAAGTTGTTCATTTGGCTGTAAGAGGGGAAAAAGACCAACATTCCTTGAGGCACATTCTCGGCTAGTCCAGTGATTGCTTCTCCTACTCCATTCAGGTATTCAGCAGAATCTCTAGAATAAAAAACAAGATTATTCTTTAGTTTATGCAGTACATCGACAATTTAATAATGTAAGTTTAACCCACCGATTCTGAAAAGTTCCGTATAAACTAGCTTGATTGAAAGACTTCTGAATTGATCTGACCACAATTTGAGACGATTTGGCAGCGTGATCGTTCTCCAAAACAAATGGAAATGATCTAAAATTAGTTGAAATTATTGTTAATATTTAAAACACCTAATAGCTTTATTTCAAAATATACGTTTTAGCCTAACCTCCCTCATGTCAAACTTAGCCTTACATTCCCATTGAATCCACGAAGTTCTTGATAGGAGCCAACGTTCCAGAAGCCAGTATAATAGACAATGGCTTCAGATTCGCCAGATATTTCATTCCAATCTGCGGGGAAAAACACCAGAAGTCGAGACGATAACATCCAGATTCTGGTTCTGTGAAGTACAACTGGAACAAGTCGTAGACATCGTCGTTCGGAGACTGAGCACCAATTGAGAAAACCCGAGACAAAATCGAGGAAAAGTAGGACAGTTTGTCTTGGCGTTTGGTCAGTGCACCACCTTCGTCTTCTGAAATGTACTGTTTAGTTAGGTTTTTACTTTAAAACAGCAAAATTTATAAAACGTGAGCTAATGTTGTTTTAGATTATAAATTCCTACCCATTTTAACGTTGAAAGATCCCATTTTGTCGATTAAAGCTCCAATCTGAGACGAGTTTGCTGGACTAAATCCACTGTCGTACAATATTTTGACAAACTCTCGTCCTGGAAACACCTTACCAGCCAGATCTGGCACTGTGACACCATTGCCAGCTTGGTCGCTGCCAAAGTTGTCAATGTTTTCCTCCAATTTTATCAGGAATTCTAAAATAATAACAATGACTAAATATAGCCTGAACGTTCAAAACTAATTTTCAGATTGAACCTACTGTAACACCTTTCATTTTGCAAACAGCATACATAGGTTTACAAACAGAAAGTCTTACCTAAAAAGAAAGTAAGATCCTCCTTCGACGGACTGTAACTCTCGTTATCCTTCTTTGAGTCACCTTTCTTATTCTGTTGTTCCATCTGATGAAACATAACTTCTGAATTCTCAAAAGCTTCACGCTTCTCTTCTTGTGCTTCTAGTACAGCCTCTAAACAATCCTGAGCCTCTTTGATGCACAACGCTACGTCTTTAGAAGTTAAAGTCATCGATACAGACGATTCTGCTATTTTACCCTATAAATGTTTAATTTAAAATAAAAAAAGTTTCATTTACAATATCTTTATCAATTCTGAAGTAACGATAAGGTTTATAAAACAAAAAATCAATATACCGTACCAAGTTGTGAGCTTCATCAAATATGACGATGTTGCCAGCAACCTCCAACTTGAAGATCTCTCTGATCTGTGGATCCAGTATGTAATTGTATGGCATTAACAACAGATCTGCACTCTTCTGTAGTTCCCTGGTCATGTAGAATGGACAACTTCTAAACTAGACAATCGCTGATTTTGCACTTGAAAATATTTTAGGTAATATAAAAAGACTTTGGATAAAATAAATAGTTCCCGGCACATTAAGACTAAACTCACCGATGTGTCTGGCCAGCCTTCATAAGATCCTCAATGTCAAGGATATCCCCGTTCCCATCGGCCATAAACTTGTCCATCATACCAGCCATCTTATCAGCCTCATTGTGATAATGACACTTTCTACTGCGAACCAATTGGCGACACATTTGACTCTAAAAAGGTATAATAGTAGTCGAATTCAAATACGTATTTTACACAATACTTATAAGTTAACTATCAAAAAATTTGTTATTCGTATATATTACATACTACCACACGTTAGCTACCACAGTTCGTCAACAAACTGTTAGAGAGATAACTATTACATATAACTACCTTTAAAGAAGAATTTGGTTGTTTCTGCACTTTCTCATTCAAGCATAACTGTTCACGTCCAGCTAAGAATGCAACCCGAGTAGTCCTGAAAGAAATAGAAATTTGTATTTTACACATACAAAGTTAGGCCTATTTTGAGCCATAAGTGTTCCAACTCACGCTTTGTAAATTGTTTTATTCAATTCTCTAACAACTTGTTTTAGCTGAGAATGAGTTCTAGATGCATAGATAACTTGAGGAAAGAATCTCGTCTCCATTATTCCGCCCTTGGCATCTACAACAATATAATTTATTAAAACCTTTAATTTTTACAAGACATCAAAAACCTTACAAAAACATATTTTACATCCAAAAAAGTCAAACCTCAACCTAACCCAATTTAACTCCCTTCTGCATCAACTTCTCGACCTGTTCATGATCCAACCTGAACTTGTTCTTCTGATCTTGAACATAACCAAGCGCTGATACCAACAATGACAACGTCTTGCCTGTTCCTGTCGGACTTTCCAGACATGCATTTTGTCTCTAAACATTCTTGATCAAGTTGTCTATGAATAATTACCGTTTTCAGTGCCATCAAAGCTGTCTCCATGAACTTTTTCTGACATTCGTAAGGTTCGTAAGGGAATTCTAGTGAAACTTCTTTCAATTTCAGCGCCATTTTGAAGGTATTTACATGGATAATATATTTTTTCTTAAAATTTCCTCCAGAAAATCTTTTTACAGATTTTTGTTTTCAAAATCGATTTTCGCGCCAAACGAGTTTCAACTATCGAACGAATGTTAATTTTGACCCAGAAAGCGATAAAATATTTTGTTTTTCGTATTTACTTATCATTTGTGTTATATACCAGATGACACTAAAATTCGATTGATTCTTTCGCTTTGAATTTTTGAATTTTGCGCGCGTTTTTTTTAAATTTTGTTTTTGCTTTTCGGAACGTTGGGGCTACCGTGCCAGGCCGTTTATTCCTTCCGTTTGCAGTCGTACAGGAATAACGTTCGAAATTTGTATTTTATTGACCAATTTAACTGTGCTTCCTTGTTTTGAATAGTAGGTTAATTTACTTTCAGACTATCTTTATGGTAACTACAATTAGATGATAACATTGGTTTTTTACTATAATATCTGCGCTTGGGACTTTTTTACAGATAGGTTTTTTTCACGAATAAGTTAATTGTAAAAAAAGTGCCATAACAACATGATACTTGAGTATTGGTACGAAACTTTTACATTACTGTAACTTAAAAGTATTATTATACTGTAAAGTATGATTAGTTCAGTATTTGATCATAATGCTAGCAAATCTCTTTTTATGTCCAAATTACTGTAGTTCTTCATAAACCACACATCTGATCTATGATATAGATTAATACAGTCAATTTCTTTGTGGCGCAACCTCGGTTTGCGCAATCCAACATTGCAGTAGGGCACCATCTGGTCGTGACGCAACCGCTGCCAGAGTTTAGCGCCAGGTTTTCAACGACAGCACCACCCCTGACCTCGAACGCGTTTTTGAGGTCATTATGGAGCGAGCGAACAGCAGGCGAGGGCGATGCGCTTCTACTCGCACTCACTCAATGCACATCGATTTGAGGCCGAGGCGCTCGTCGCAAGACGCGCACCCCCTTGGTCCATTGCACCGCCCCACCGCCGCGGAGAGAGTGTGCGGCCGGGGAGGGGGAGGGGACGAGAAGGTGTTGTCCTTCTTTTCTTTGGTCAGTCGTCGCGTTCGCACTGTTCGACGCCGGTCGCGTCCTGCTTCTGCTCTTCTCGTCTTTCGTCGCTCTGCACCACAAAGTGCAATGGACCGTCAGCTCTGCGCTGTACCCGTTTTTTCCTTGGTGATTGAGCGTGTCGCGACCGTTCTCGTGTCGTGCTCAGCAAAAAGCGAATCATCAGTAAAAAACGGGTGCCAGGCGGTGCGATCGGGTCACTGCGACGACGGAACACTTTACCGCCTTTAATTCGGTTTAAATTCGAGATCTTGCGCTACTTTTGTTTGTGCTATTGTACGCCTTGACATGAGGCTCTACTTCAACGTAAGACTACTTTGATAGTTACGACATTCACTGATTTACAGTGATTAAGCAATCTATTGACTAACTACTAAAGATGATTTTTGAAAGATTAAATCTAAAATAATATTATTACTACCAACTATTACTCTTGGCTGGAGGAGCACATGCTTTGGCGATTCTCTTGTTCGTCCCTTGGTTACTGTAACTTTTTACTAGTCACCGGGTTCGAATCGGAGCTTTGACAAAGTTTAATATTCCCTTAAGTATTTTCTCGATAATAACTTCATTCTATAGTTACAAGCTTCTATCGAAAGCAAGCTAAACCTATCTTCATATGACAACTAACATATTTCTAATTAAAAGATACTTTGAACTCTTTATCTTATTACCTACAGACCTTGTTTTCGGTAGTACAAAGTAAGTTTGTTTATGCCAATACGACGTCACAGCGTTACTATGATTAACGTTACAATGACAAGGAACGGTGATGTTCCCTTTAGTTTTATGTTTCTGACGCTGTAATAATGGTCTTCTGAAAGCGGTCTTCACTTCATTCTCAGAGTTTTGTACCGGTCGGCGGGGCGTAACACCTGTTAATGTTGAAAGAAGCCGGATCTCTTTCGCTCTTTTGGCGCTCTTTTTGTAGTGATGTTAGTGCATCTGTTTACGACCGTTTACTTGACAGGACTCATCTATTTACTGCCACTTCATTTGCTTATTTACTCCACGAAAGGAATGTTTACTTCTCCAGAACTTGTCCTAGGTGTTTCTGGCTGGAAACGGGTGATACGGAGCAGATCAAGCACGGGTCTTGTTGTTTTCACAAAAACGGCGGGAGATTTTGTGAGAAAAACTTCCAATTTCGAACAAAAAACTCGGTTTAAGGTCGTCGGGGAGAGAGCAGGGTGATTGGAGAGAGGACAGGCACTGCTGATTGCATTGTCTAGATTCATAAAGCAGACTCTCGATGGTTTCTTCTGGGTAACCAGGTTTTGTTGTCGTATAATGACATTCCTGTGTTGATGTCTGACAGTGTATTAGTGCATTACTGTATTATTCGCATCAAGTATTATACTTTTAGTTTTTTTAGTTTCCGGTATTACCTTTTAGTGATAACTCTGATGTTTGTTTAGTGATTAATGTGTTTCACGTGCAGCTTATGTTATACACAAGGCGTTCTGATCACCGTTCTGATGTTATGAATCACATTCTAGGATTACAAGATGAGAGCCCTGTCAGTAGCCCTATTCTTCGTGCTTCTGGCTACAGCCTTCGCCTTAGAATGTTACACAGGATTCTCGGTGATCCGTGGTCGATCCGTTGGCACCAACACTGAGACCTGTAAGAAGTCATCGGACCAGTGTTATAAAATGTCACTCGAAGTGAATGCGGCCTCCAAGGTGAAGATGGCCGGGTGCTCTACAGTACGATGCATGGTGAGTATGGTCGGATTGATGTGTTGCTTTAACTTAGCATGTTTGTTTGTCTTGTTCCGAACCGTGATCTGGCCAGCCATTATGGCACAAGCGGAGTTTGGAACGGCCGCTTACATGTCTAGTCTGTTGAGTTATCGATAAATCTTTTGTATATTATAGTAGGTTGGGGTGAGAAGGTGGTTCACTATAGAATTGAATCTTTTTTAAAACCCGCCATTCTCTTTACCACAACCTAATGTGCACATAAGCACACTTCATGTACATACACAGTTTTTTATGTAAATATCACGTTCGGGTTGTTTCTTTACTGGTACGCAAATCTAATACCATTGATCTTGTAGTTGTGTGACATTTGTTGTTGTTGGTGCTACAGAATAAATTTTAAATGTTTTGCCGACTCTTTTTGTACAATTGCTCTGGTTATAGGTGGCTAAGAATACCTGTACTTCTGCTCCGATCAGTGGCAAGATGGGGCAGATCTGTTGCTGTTCCGGCGATCTCTGCAACGCCAATCAGCCAAAGTCGACCGGTGACAAGATGGTCTCCTTGTTGAACGGTGTCATCGCTGGCAAGAACGGATAATCTTGAACCATGTTTATTCACTACTATTAACCAGACAACGTTGTAAATAAAACTTACAAAATATAAACAGTACGGTACTAAAACGAGAACGGTAGCTGAGAAATTAAGATGCTAAGTGAGAACGTAATGTTACCAATTATAAAGTAATCTAAAGTTAGATTTTGAATTAATTTGACTACAGTAATGCTACGGTAAACATAATAAAATTGAGAACTTTGTAGGAGAATACTGTAAGTGCGACAAGACTAAAGAATGTTTCGTAAAGAGCCGGCCAGAAGGTTAATATCAGATCTTAGTGAATTGACAGCCAACATCAGGGATCGTTTGTTATTCAAAACTTCGATCGATTCTGTGTACGGATTGTACCGTACTACGAATGGGCGATTCATGCTGTTGGTGAATGTTCTGAAGTTTGTATTTTGTTTTTTAAAAATTTATTTTAAATTACAAAAACCTTTAATTGCATTAATTTGAATCTAGATGGCATGTATCAATTTTGATTTTTAATAAATCATGAACATCTAATAATTCGAGAACTGGCTTACCGTAACTTTTGTTGCACCTCGTCGAAACTACGAGTGTAAAAATAATTGTCTTGGAAAGTGGTTATCAAGCATTCTTGTTGAACTACTCGGTCCGGGTCAAATCGCAATATCTTTTCCTTGGCTTCAACAGCGTGCTAAAATAAAAATTTTTTACTTTGTTGTATATTTATTTTGAATTATGTATATTATTTTATATGTTTATAAATACTGCAATCAAACTTTCCAGAACACTAAAACTTACAACAAGTTCCCCAGCACTAGAAAGCAACCCGGCTCCATAGACCTTGTGCCCCAAGCTGCCTGGTTTGGGTTTGTCGATGGAACAGAGACCAAACTCGATGGAGAAGAAGTAGAGCTGAAAACACTAAACAATTCTACTTTCACTTACCGTAGCCAGCTTCTTCAGATCTTCCTCTGAAGCGCCCAACGACGCTAATCCCAGTTCTTGAGAGAATTGGGCGAACTCCGGGTCCGCAAACAGTGCCATGTGCCCCATGAGTTCGTGCACAGTATCTCTACAATAAAAGTAAAGTTTTGGAGGTAATGATAGGCATATTAAGCTAACAAATCAACCCATATGAAATTAAAAGTTAGATTATGATGAATATAAAGATATACTGTGATTAGAGCAAGTACTTACGGTTCAGGGGTATAAAAGGGATCTGCTTCGTGTCTCAAGTACTGAGTACAGTTAAATACCCTAAAGGCTAAGCCGGCCAAGAAGTCACGCGCAGAAAGGTATCCGGCTACTGGACGGATTCTGAATCCAGTCTTCTCTAAAATTTTAGTTTTTCTGTGAAATAAATATTGTTTTATCACTACAACATAACATTTCTTTTAAAAATTAGTTTATATTACTCTAACAATGTTTTCTATACCTTTCAAGAAGTTGCTGACATCTTCCAACTGTGGTATGTTATTCTCCGAGTATCCGCAGTACTTTTCCAACAATTCAAAATTCTCCAGAAACTCCTTACAAGCGTGCTGTTTGTGTAACTCTCGCAATCTACGATAAATCATACCCCTACAACAGTTTATGTCACGTAAAGTTCAGATCAACATACCATGTTTTGAGTTCACCCTCGGTATAATTGATGCGTGGTATTGGATCTCCTCTAAAATTTGTTATTTTAATGCCACTTTTCAAAATTATTTTATATAATTTAAGGTTGCTTATGGTCCCTTACTGTCTGTAATTTAAAGCGATCTCGGCGAACATCATGCGACGTTTACGGTATTCTTCATCTTTGAATCCCTGAAAGAAATCAAGCCAGTCAATGTAACAACTCTGTTAAAAAAGCTGATTGTGAATTAACTAAACTAACAGTTAATTTAGAGAATAAAATACTAAAACCTACAGGATGATCAGCGTCAAGCCCTCCAGCCCCGTACATGATGACTCTCTTCCCACAAATATCCAAATCTTTTATCGCCTTAGGGAACCATGGACATCCGGCCAAAGCATCTTCTGATCCAGGATCCCTAAACTCTTCAGCTCCAAGTGGAATCTCGGTTCTAGAGACTTCATGGACATCGTACCCCTTGTTTCTCAAATCAGCGGTTACAGAGTCAGCATGGAGATGTCCAGGCACTTCAACTTCTACAAAAACCTCCAATTCTTCACCATGGCCATGCTTTGGATCTCGGCTTTCTATATGTTTCAGCGATACTTCCTTAGGTAGCAACGACAAGATGGTAGCCAAATTAGCAGAGGTCTTCTTGGTGGTAATGATCATAGCCATGAACAAGATTCCATTCTCATCTGCCAGCTCTTCGATCGTTTTTTCATGCTAAAACCATATTACTTTAGGTTCTCTTGACTCACTTTGAGTTCCTTAGCCTCTTCTTCAGATACAAATGGAACTCCGACGCTTCCGCTACGTCTGAAACGGCGCTTCACATCTTCCAATCGCTTCGTATCGCTAAAGTAAGTTAACAATAATCAAAAAAAGTATTGCCTAATAAACGATACTCAAAAAGTTGTTATTAGATACACATAAGCTAACAATAAATTGAATTTGATATGTAAAAAAACAATCACCGTAGAACTAAACTTGTGTCTTACTTGTTGTTATTGTTGTTGGTCATCTCCTTATGGCCCTGATTGTAGTAGACAAACTTCATTGTAGACGCCATCTCCTCTCCAGATGCCAAACGTAGACGTTCTGAAATGCGAGGAGTACTATGGTATTTAAACCGTCCGGTTTTAAGAGTGTTCTCAACGGAAGCCGCATAACTAATGTAAGTACTCGTACTCTGGTTACGCAAAAACCGATATACAACTTGAATAAATGAACATCACACTACTGATGATACCCTTTAAATTCCTAATACCATACTATTTTTAGCACTGGAGTGTTGTTTCTACCTATCAAACGTATAAATCATAAATGTTTTTACAGTGTTACTGTAATACCGTAGACTAAAACCACAAAAATAACCAACATAACAATATAATATAGTCAAAGACAAAGTACTTCTTAAAAAAGAACATCCAGTTTTTCAGGTTCACTTTCAGTTTGACACATACGAGTATTGTTTGGAGGCACTCGAGCACAAGTATTACTTACAACAACGTCAGATTGCCAAATCTCGCCTACTTTTAGTCGCTCAGCTACCTAAGAATAAACACACATTGTTTTGAGAATGATACCTAACACTATTAAACTGACACTATAATCTAAACAAACCTTTAGAACAATATAAAATTTTTAAAAAATTTTAGGTAATAAAAATTTTTAAAATGAAAAAATATACTTACCAAACTGAAACTAGATATTGTATCTTTAGAACAAACTTCTGTTGCTTCTATTAAAGCCAGTATTGCGTTGACAAGCATGACTAAACTCCATGGATTCCCAGAATTATTTGATTTATGGTCTAAATTGTGTATCATCCGCTTGTAACATAAAATATATTATTTCTTCAACTTTCTACGTCTACACTTGTGAATAATACACGTAGATGGCAGAAACGTATTTTTTTTATTCTTCTAAAATAATAATTTCCAAAGGATAATTAGGATTTTTTGCGACAAATTTCCTTTAGGATTTTAGTCGATAGTGACACTTCGTTTACCAAGCGAAAAATTGTTTTTGAAAGAAAATCTCGAAAAGATTTATCATGATAGCTAAAATCTAGTTATCATACGATAATTTATTTCACAAACATCTTCTTCAACATTTTCACTGTGTTGATGGGATGAAACTAGACATGAGAAACGGGCCGGGCCGGCCTTGAGCAAAATTTAGATCGGGCCGGGCCTTGGAAAGTCGGGCCGGGCCTGGAAAAAAAAATTTCTAAATTTTTTAAAATTTTTTATTTCAATCCCCGTTTATGTTTTAGATTTTATTGGGTTCTATGATCCATAAATGATCTAAAAAAACAATTTAAAGCCAATTTTCCGTTTAGTTTTTAAGTTTTAAAATTTTCAAAACGGGCCGGGCCTAGAAATTTTCTGATCGGGCCGGCCGGGCCTGACCAAAATAAAAAACGGGCCGGGCTTGAAAATTGGGCCCGGCCCGGCCCGTTTCTCATGTCTAGATGAAACGGCTTTACAGGCACTTAGTTTTGTAATTCATACCATTTGGCAAGTCACGTAAGTTATTTTGATAAATTATATTAATTTTAACGTCAAATTATGAGTTTACAATCAAACTTCTTTATGTTTAACGTTCAAATATAGGTATAGTTGGTTTCTGAGCGATATGCGTTAAATAAAATTTTAAATTTTTACTAAAATAGGGCTTAGTAATAATAATAAACAGGTCAACCGTAATTAGTAATAATATTAATTGACCAAAACAAGTTATTTGAACTTTTTATTTAAAAAGGTTATCAAAAAACCGGCGTATATAACAACAATGAATGGTAAAGAAGACATGAGAGTGATAAATGTGATACATTTTCAAGATTAACCGTACCTTTTCAAATAAATCGGCGAGTATTTGTGAGTGTTAAAAGTTTAAATCTGACAACCTACAATCCCTAAATAACCTCCGGACACCTTTGTACATAAATTTAAATACTACGTAAGATATAATGGGGGTGCAGCTGAGTTCATGTTGTTACACTACAATATTCTGGTTGTTACACTGAATATTGTTGTACTACAACATGATCTCTTAGCCGCACAACGCTTTCTTCAACTACATGTTCATGTCGTGTTGTAGAGGTGGGCTGCGGTACCAATGGGGCAGTTCCAAGGCACAGCCGCTTTGACGATGTTGTTCTACGATCTTGGTGAGGTCTTCGACGCGGTTCCTCATGAACTCAGCTCGAGAGATAAGGTGCACGTTCTTTTCTCGTTCTTGTTGAAGCTGAATCTCCAACTCCTGGATTCTCTCGAGTTTCCTTTGGCGACATTTTGAAGCTGCCATCCGATTCCGAGCACGTTTCCGTTCGAGTTTGCGTCTTTCTTGCTCGTCGAGGTCCAGACTGAAATTGAAAAGGTAATATTGTGAAGATCAAGATCACTTTAAAAATGTTATTTTTAGACTTTCTCAGACCATTTTAACCCTATTTTTTAGGAAAATAAGTTTTTAGATTTCTTTTAAAACTGAAAAGTGGGCATTCCTATCAAAAGCCACTACTTACTACATATATCCGATCTTAAAATTAGTGTTATGTTAGACAGTCTAAGCAAATGACCAGAGTCGAGAGCAGAGCTGCACCCAATTCCGTGAGTAACCTCCCGAGTTTCGCAAACCTCACCCCTCCTTCTCACTGTTCTCATTCGAATCCCTGAATCGAAGGAAAACGGTGAGAGGTGACGTAATCAAGATTCTGAGTCACAACATATGATTCAAGTAGATGTAAACGCTTTAGTTTTGTTGGCCCCGTGTTTAAATGATATAATTACGGGATCAAAACTAACATATGGTTGAAACATAGTGAGTTTATCCATTAGAGAGTTATAACGTTCAAGAATTGATAATCATTCTTACCTTTCGTTTTGATACCCCATGAGGTCGCTGGAAGTTGACGGCGCATTCAGATGTCGTTGAGGCCCTCCACTAGTGTGTCGTTGAGGTTGTACTGGATTCTGATGCATCTGAGTTCCGTAGCTGTTCATGGCGGCCGCGGCAGCGAGGGTTGAGACGGCGGCCGATAGTTGAGGGTCAGATTTGACCTGGGCAGTAGTCGACATTGGGTAGCCGTTGGGCTGGGCATGTTGTGATACGACCGGTTGGGAATGTAATTGGGGAGGGAGGTGGGTAGGGGGGATCAAGTTGTTGGGGTGGTGGCCGATAAAGTTGCTGAAGCCGCTCAAGTCGCTCTGTTGGAATATGTCCATGTAGCTGAAAGTATTAAATGTTAGGAGTTTATAAAGGGTTTAAAAAGTTTTTATAAACTTAGATTTAGTGTTTTAAACCTCAATTGAGATTTAAAATCTGAATCCTTGATCCAGAATCTGAATATAACTTTACTTGAATCACACCGCTAGTTTACACATGTCATCTACTGCGCTAATCACTATTTACGTCTCAGCTACAGTAAGTATTTCGTCATCGCTTTGTCTCGCTACTCTTCAGAACGAGTTATGTCTACATACGATTGTGCGAACTCTTTTGACATGACTCATATGTTTGTTCAAGTTTTTCGACGTTTTATCCATTTAATAGCAACAAAAGTAACCTATATAAAGCTGAAGCTGTTCCTAATTGGAGTTAGCTAGGTATCCAACTGTTCTGTATGAAATACAGTACACTTTACAGTAACACAAATCGTACTTTTGAGAATCGCTATCCCAATCGAAGTCGAAACTGTTGGGTTCCTTGTCCATTGGCCTCGGGTCATCTGGCAGGAAGGTGGGACTGAACTGGTCTTGGCCCGACTGGACTGTCTGACCGGCCGGACCGCTCCACATGGGAGTCGATGAATAATAGTGATGACGATTATGAGGGTTGAAATGCGCGACCATCAGATCCATAGGAGAAAGGGCGGGGCCGCAGGCGAAAAGAGGGAAAACAGCTTTCAGGTAGTCCTATATACTAAAATCAGCCCGAATTTAACTCGGAATTAGCGACACGTTCTCCACGACACTTGAATGTTGCGTTACCTCGAGACAAAGGCGGCACCGCGTCTTTGATCTTGCCAAGGAACTTTTTATGCAACAAATATTAGATTAGACTGTGCAAGACAAATCCAAACGATCTGATAACTTTACAAATTACCATGCTTTCGGCAGCTGTTTGGTAGTATGTAGGTCAGGTATGCAGATTAGAAGGGGTCTTATCAGTTTTCAAAAGATCATTATGACAATGGTAGTAAAAAGATGAAAAACTACATATATATTTGTGTTAAAAGTACTATAATATATTATAAAAACAAAATATAATATCCCAAAAACCTCAACAGTACAAAAATACTTTTCGCTGAAATAAAACTTGGGAATAGCAGAATAACACATTCGCCTCGCCGATATTCAATTAACATTTTACAAAAACCGAGATCGTACAAAAGATCTGTCCATAAAGAGAAGCAATGCCCTTTCACGGCCCATTGCTTCTTTCAACACCACTAGATCTACTACAATATACACCAATCAGCACAGAACTTTCCCTCGGACGAGGAAAGACCGTTTGAAATACGTGACTCAGTCTGTGTAAGGCTCAACAAACTTCTTATCTGATTTCCTCCCACCAACCGGCATACGGTACTGATAGGGTTGTCGGAACGGAAATGGTTAAATTAAAGCATGTTGGGGGTAGATATGAAGGATGTTAACAATGATTGTAATGCAATCAACACCATATCCGCTAGTGAGTGGATGTAGTGTTGACTATACTACAATACGTTCATTAAGCTAACACAATATATATGCAAGACAAAACTAAATGAAACAATACTAGACGATTAACACAATAGTATAATGTGCAATGAAACAATATTAAATGCTTATTAGTATATGTGACACTACTAATCAGCGAACCCCTACAAAGGCCCTTAATACGCAGAAGATGGGATTAGGGCAGTAATCAACCCCACGATCACAGCCAACTACTCTAAAGGGCAACCCTAGCCTTAGCAATCGAATAAACGATCACAACATTGTAATCAAATAAGGACAAAGCAATGTCATTTTGGGCGGATCCGATCATAAATCTCTGCAAAACGTCTAAATTTCAATTTTTTTGCGGTAAAGTGGACTCAGAATCGCTCTTCAAGAATCCCCAAGCAGATGTTTTCGGTTTTTTGGCCGAACTCATCTCCATAATAAATATCTGATTGACGGCCTAATCTGTCGCATATGGAGGGACTGTTTGAACTAGATAGGATATCATTGTCAACTATGGCAAGTCTAGATTATACCCAACTAAGGTGACTATTATATCCTTTTCTTAGGTTACATACATTGCTTTTAGGCCATATATCACGTCCAAATGGAGGATCAACTTGTTGCGCAAAAAACAGAAAGCAGTACATTAAGGATGACATTAGGACATTCTTTGGGTCATTTGTCGCCGAAAAACTATAGTAAATTCAGCAGTTGTTATTTAAAAGACAAGATGACAATATATTGTCTTTGGCCACATTTAAAAATATAGTCCAGGTAACTTGACATACTGTCTCTACTTACTTTATGTCATACGATGGAGAAAAGAATCTGAATTCTTTGCACAATGTCATCGAACTGAGCACTAGTAGATGTACTCAATACTATACTGTAGCCAGAGCAAGACCGTAGTCGATCGGAATCCTAGTCTGTAGCCGTACTGAATTCAAAACTGTAGCTGAACATACTGAATGAACAAGTTATATGACGGTTTAGTATTAAAACAGTTATATAATCCGAGGGCAGATTAGCCTCGGCTAAGAAGGGCGGTCCAAAAAACGCAAATGACGGTGTAAGGAATTCATTACCGCTACAGTAATTGCTGAATCATCAGACAGTTTAGCAGATACAAGTCCCAAAATTTGCATAAACTACGATAATTTGGCCAAGAAACCAGGCAAACGGCATTTTTTTGGAAAGCGCAGGGGATGTTATAGTAAGAAGCTATATAAGTAAGCATGTGAAGAGTCTGTAGACAAAGGGTTAACATATATAATGACAAAAAAGAGGTCAGAAGTGCCTATACTATTCAACTCTAGCACGTTTTTTGAAAAATTCTGGGTTAAAGTTAAGTGAAAAAACTAAAAATTTTTAAAATACGAATTCAAAAATAAAATACCTTTAAAGCCTTTAATTTTGACCAGAACACCCCTGAAACAGTACAAATTACCTATACCAAAACAAGAAAAGCAAGGTAAGCCTGAGGCGAAACACTTGATGATAATGTGAGAGAAGACTAGATTAATTTCCTTTTATACAAGACTCTTAATTTGATCCCACTTCCACAGAATTTTCTTCCAATTATCCCCAATTACCATTTCGACGTTCACCGTCGCCTTCTGACGGTAGGCCGTCTCCATGGCGGCCGGCCGTCTCTCGTATTGTTTCGGATTAGCGAGACTTCTTAATCGGCCGCTTATCAGATTGCATTTAAAACATTTCGTTCACATGGCCGCAGGCATTCTACGTCAATCGATGTAATAAAATCCAATTCTCGGCGGATAATCGGGCGATAAGACACATGGGGATAAGTTAGGGCTTCATTGTCAACCTAATTCCATAAGACTAAGCCAATTACAGGTGAACATATCACTTACAAATGCCACTAATGTTCTCCCAGGTCTTGCAGGTTCGAAGGAATGTTGTTAATTTTTGGGTTAGGAATGTTAGCTGTTATGATACGATGCTATTTTACAGTATGTTTGTCTTTTTAAAGGTAAACTTAATCATTTCCTTAAACTATTTTTAGAAGATATTCAAGCTAATGACGTATAAATGTAGTATTACTGTACTTTTCTTATCCTCTAAACCCCTTTTCAACATCCATAATGACCTACATCATACCAGAACCCTAGTAACTCTCTGAAACCGTAATCTTTACTCTCAGTAAATCCCGAATTTCCTCATATTGTTACGTAAAGTGTGCCTTACAACGGCGTTTAAACGTCAACGTATCTTAATCGCCGTTTGTTCGCGGATTCCAGAAGATTAGGGTTAATGTTAATCTCACTAAACGTATGTGATTCACAGTATAAGATAAGGTATGGTAGAAATTTTGAAAAAGCGTACCATATAATTATATTACAATTGTATTTTAACTACTGTTATATTATCTTTTACTAGTTTAGTCCAAAAATAAGTAGAAAACTAAAAAAATGAAAAGAAAAGTTTTTCTATAAACTTTTCGACCAGAATTGTAAACCAAAATTTTGAAAAATTTGTTTCAATTTATAATTTGAAAAGTCAAACAAACAGTTCCAAACCTACTTTTGAGTACCAGTCAATTTCCGTTGAACTTCGGCCAGGTTGACTCCAGAAGTACTCGACGTTGATGAGCACGTACTCGTGTTGATCAAAGACCCCCCAGACTCGTTGCTCAATGGTGATATTGAGGATGTGACTACAGCTGTGGGGGACAATGTCAAGGTCTCAGAAGTCTTGGTGTCGGCTTCAGAAGTCAACGGTGACTCGAGCGATGCCGACGAAGACGGGATCAGGGGATTCTGTGGTGGGAGGGTGGGAGTAATGGCAGCCAAGATATTGTAGATGGTCGGGAGATTGCGATTCGTCGGCGTAGGAACGAAACTGTTCTGTTGTTGTAGTTGTTTCAGCGCTTCTGGAAAGATATTCACGTAACTTTTATAATTGAGATTAGTTGTACAGTTTTTGGTTTACGTAAAACTTCAATATAAAACAATTTCAAAGTTTTTGATACTAACCAGAGCCGAGCAAAGGTCTTGATTAATATCTCTCAGTTATGTAAGAGATAGTTGTAGTATTTTTGAAACTAAAATATATTCAAAAATTTAAAAATTTTTGGGTTAAAACTCACGTTGAAAGCCTTCGGCGAACGATTCCTGATCTTTAGTAACAGACTTTGGGAATATGACTTTGGTGGGTGTAGGAGTTTCGAGAATCTCGTTTTGGGTCTGGGCGAAGACTTGTAGTCCTTGCAAGTCGATATCTAAAATTATTTTGCAAAATCAAAAAGGAATTAACTGTAAAGAATATTTCAAAAATGTAGTAAAATTTACAATTTAAAAGTAAAAATCTTGGTTTAAAAAATTTTTAACTTATTTATTAGAAGAGAAACTAAGCTAAATTTACATCGTCAATCTAAAAAAAGTATTTTTAAGTTTTAAAATCCATTATATTACCGTGCTGCAAGCAGAAACTCTAACAGAAACCGAAAAGACGAGAATTATTTCGAAAACCTTGATTTCGAAACACTTCCTTTGCTCGTGAAGAACATCGCGAGTTTATGATTACAGAATGAGAAACAAGTTTTTGAATATTAAGGAAATTATACTAATCGTCTTTTAGGCTAATTTTAGCCTTGTAGGCTTTCAAAATAATTATATTAGGTTGTTCAAATAATTATTTGCCCCCTTTTTAAGAAAATTTGCGAAGTTAGGGAGCACAAAATTATTTGGACTTATTTAAACCTAATACAACAGAACAAAGTTGTAAAACCATTTCTTTTCAAAGTTCCTCATCTAATCTGTTCTATTGTCAAAACTTTGTAATCTGTTAATCGGTTCAAACTTCAAAATACGAAATTTAAAACTAAATTTTTAAATTTGAAATCAAATTTTAAAAATTGGAACAGCAAATTCGAGAAAAATATTGATTTTGAGTCGGTTTGATTCATGCATAAGGAACAATGAAACTGTCAACAATACAAGGAACAATTATCCATACAACACTATCAACAACACGTACAATATTGACAATCAACTATCTAAAATTAATGCAAGATACGACAGTTGGAGTACCGTAACGGTGAGAGGAAAGAATGGATCATGTCGTGATCTGATTCATGCAAACAGGCCAAGAGTCTCTTTCTCCGTTTTTGGCCGTTCCCAAGTACAAAAAACAGACGGCAAAAGTTGAAGCGCTTCATTTGCATATTAATAAAAGACAAGTCGACTAAAGCAACAACTGCGCGGTGTCTCAAAGAGGTAATAAAAGGTAACACAACATGGTTAGTTATAATGCGTTTTGTGGTCAAGAAGTTTGGTTTTAAGCGACATAGAGACATATTAGACTGGATTAGGCTATAAAAGTTTTAAAAAATTACAGTAAACTTACTGCCTCTGAACCTATCCGGCGATATCAGCGAGCACACAAAGTCCATCATGTTTTTGTCGACCGGGCTGAGGATCTCGCTAGCCGTCGTGCCGAACCTCCCTCTCTTCTTTGTGGGGTCCAGCGCCAAATGGGACCGGTCCCTTATCATGGTATCAGAGGTACTAGTTGTGGTTGTGACAGTTGTGGCTGAACTAGCCGTGGTTTCGTTGGTTGACTCCACTTTTACTCAGTAGATGGACATACGAGAGAGCAGTGGGTATTTAAAGCGGAGTTGAGATCAAAAGTTATCTGAAATAACAACATTACAATAACAAGGTATTATAGGCGGGAATGTAGTCGTATAAGGTGAGATTGTACAACGCAATGTTGAGGTTGTGTAATTGTATATGTCAATGTAGTTGTACAAGTGACTTTTGGTTGAATAACAACTTGTAAAACTTGCAGTTTATTTCCCGTTTTGAACTGAGGATACGGTGGGTTTGTACGTTGAGGTAATGTGTTTTCGTTTCTACGTTTTACAATTTGGATTCTGTAAAATGTAGAAAGTCACCGGGGTTTGTATCTGAAGGTAATAATATTTATCTTGTTAAACGTTCGTATAACATAATATAACTCGAAAACACTCGATGGTGAGTGTAAAGTAACATATTGAAACGTAAGCGAACAAAGAACACCTATATAAGTTGATATCAAATGTAACTTTGAAACTGCAGAATCATGTTATAATGAACAAGCGCAAAACATTGACAAAAACACTTTCTATAGTCAACAGTTTAAAAACTGATCACAATTAGACTTTACTATATTAACATTGAAACAAACGACAAGTCTAAGATCGATATAATGCAGAGTAATTTATAAGTAAGAAGGTTCGGAGCGTTTCCTAACGACCTCCAGATGACAGATTAGTTGACAAAGTTTAGTCATCGACTGTAATTGTTGTCTACCTTGTCTATTGTAAGGTTAATGCTATTACAAGTATAAATGTAAATATAGCTTTTGAATTGTGCACTTATATCTATCTACACATCAACTACAATCTATCTTTACATCAACTACAAGTATATAATAAGTACCCAAAAGTTGAAAATTTAAATGGAAGTAAATTAATGTACATCAAGTAATGTAAAGAGACAGAGAAATGTAAAACTAGTGTCAAAAGTACATGTTCTGATTAATGAACCGAACTACCGTAAGCTCTGGAATTGTATGTAGACAGAGTACAATTCAGTCGATTACTATAACAATCCGAATTCATTTAAAGTGCTTTTTAATTATTTAAACGATCTACTTGATATTTCACTCAGTAACAATATTAAAGGCTGGTAATCTAGTTTGTAGTCCAATAAAGGTTGAAAGTGGAAATATTTTGAAAAAGTATTGAGTTTAAAATACTGAACATAAAGGTTCTAAAGAGTTTTTTATACAAGAGATAAAGATCAACACTTAGGATAAGAAAGTTGACATTAACCTTAAAGTACTGACCTCCAACCTACCCTCTCTCCTTCCCCTTTACCCATACTTTGACATTCTATCGTGCCTCACAGATAGTACTAAGACATTAAGTCGTTCAAATAATTCTGTGCTCCTTGGTCTGAAATTTTGCTTTGAGAGAGAGCACACAATTATTTGAACAATCTAATTATATTAAAAAAACTTTTAGTTAATTTTTTGCAATTTAGAATGGGTATGGTTAAAATAAGACAAAAAACTATGCCAAATGCCTAAAAAAACAAAAAAAAATTGAAAAATACAAAAAAAAATAAAAAACACTTAAAACATGAAAAATACATAGTAAACAAAAATAATCCATTACATTACACATACCATTAACCCGATTAAACAAAGTTAATTGGCCTTATGTGTATGTATTGTACGTATCATGCACAAAAACACGTGATATATACTTAATACGTAGGTGTAGACAGCGCTGTAAAATGCCATATGTATATAGCCAAGCGTAGTTTTTAAGCTGTGATAAGAACACAGACATGTAATACCATGTTGGCATTCTTTCAAGTCCCAAACATCGAGCTGTGGTATTCAACGAGATTACACTATTGTAAACTTAAAGAAATACGTTACTGTAGACGTTGGCATAAACGATTGTAAAATAAGATTGTAAATACAGTACTGTAATGCACAAAGAAGTACTGTAAAAACGTATAGACATAAAGCAAATGTACTGTAAAGATAGATATAGTACTGTAAATAATAAAAAAATAACTGTGAACGTACTGTAATGATTAATTACACACAAATTTAAATTAATGTAGAAGCGTAGTGTTAATCAAAATAGATTTGACACTGAGTAAAACGACTGCTAATCTTGGTATGTTGCGTTAATCTATTACTATATATAACTCGCTCTGTAATCTGTAATTGTAAGAAGAAGTGTAATGTCAGTTAATAAAAGTACATTAAAACATGTCGTGTTCAGATTGTTACAGTAAAAATGTACTCAAAAACTAAGCACAGTACCTAATCGTATCAAAAAAGTACAGTACTGTATAAAAAACGCTTACAGTAGCCAAATGTAATTATAGGAAACAAATGTAATTATGTAAATGTAAGGTGTTAGAATGTAGATAGAGGACTCGTATAGTAGATTAAAAGTACAAAATAGTTAATTACAGACTCGGAAATATGCAAATTTCGGGATTAAGAGGCCGAAGATGTCAGTTGTCACGGGTTACTGGACAAGGCAATTTATATTCCATATCATTGTTCTCTTCGACAAACTTTTTTTGACTATTTAACTATGCGGATATGTTACACATTCAAGTAAGTTAACCATGGTAATAGGTATCTAAACAATTCGAAACAAAAAAGTTTTAAAATAAGTTAAAAATAGACAATCTACAGACTTTTTGACCGGTTATAGTTTCCATACTCAATTACCGTCCAATTACCCACAAGCGTGCCATACTATCATACACCATGACCTCTTAGACACGCGAAATACCACAATTGCGCAATAAATGTCAGCCGTCTATTTCAAAACAAATGTGGCCAAAGGGCAGTAAATCCGCCCGGCTTAATGATTAAAACTAATTTAGAAGTTATACATTAAAGTAAACATCCGCGCTACGTAAGACAAAATAACTAATTAAAGCAAGCAAAATCAATACAGCACAAAACTTGTTGATTGATAAGACGTGATAGCGACGTGATTTGACCCTTTTCCGTCGCAAAAAGAGATCTCCTCTTCTGAAGTCATGGTATGTTGCTACTGCGAAGGTGGGAAAGCGACTTGTTAGTGATAGTAAATCAAGGAGAAGATGTTTTCTGCCTTTGAACTTAGAAAGTCGTAAAACTAATCATAATATCATTAAAACAAGATCAATATAATAACAACTACCCCAGTAACACCCCCAACACAACATGTGTAAACTGTAAAATACAATTAAATAACAAAAAGTTGAGTTATGTTCATTCAGCTCGACTCTTGGCTGGGCTAGGAAGGAGGAAGAAGGAGCGGGAGAGAGATGAGCGGAAAGGTCGAGTCATGCACTCTTTCCAAGCTCCAGACACCGTGCACGCTGCGGAGACGGCAGAGACACGGACCTGGAGTTGAGTTGTTTAAATAAAAACGTGAAAATATTTTGTTTAAAACAGCCGAGAACGTTGACTCAACCCGACGTTCCAAACGGTCCTTTTCGAGGGAACGCTGACCAAGAAAGCGGCCAAAAACAAGTTTTGACGTTTTATAAAGTTGGGAAAGTATTATAATGTCTCTCAGATGTAGAAGGGCTTTAGACAAGGTTCTGAAACAATAGAAGATTCTGAATTCTTTCAAAAAACGACCTAAATTACAAAGTTATAAAAAAATTTAAAAAAGATTTTCTAAATTTGACCCAAAAGCAACAAGGATGTATCAATAGCCAATGACAAAGTCAATGAAACAA
Organism: Bursaphelenchus okinawaensis; assembly: GCA_904066225.2. Lineage (NCBI taxonomy): Eukaryota > Metazoa > Nematoda > Chromadorea > Rhabditida > Aphelenchoididae > Bursaphelenchus > Bursaphelenchus okinawaensis. The sequence continues at coordinate 6,175,572 of CAJFCW020000002.1, read as the reverse complement.
GCTCCCAAAACATCGTACAGTAACCAGGGATTGAATTCGAAAGACCCTAAGGCGAGTTTGAGCTGAAACTCGCTGGAAAATTTGAGAAATCCGTAATCCGCGGACTTAAAGGACCTTATTTCAAACTCTGGAACGGCCAGAAGAGCACTTTTGGGCCCGGAGGAACGTGCCTAAAAAGGAAAAAAGAGACGCGTTCAATTGAAATGTGGAGAAGAACACTTGAGGGCAGAATCACACTGATTCACTTGTTGTTCTACTACACTCTGCAGTAAAAAGGGTTCAGAAGCAAGTGTAACAATACATAGGTATTACTCTAATATAAGTATAGGTATTACTTACAAACAGTTAGAAACAGAGTAAATTATTCATGAGATGATAAGCATGTTATGGTAGAATGAGTAATGTAGTTGATTTACAAACATGCCCTCAGAGTATGAGATTCAGATAATCACATTGTTTATCTTTCAAATCCCCAAAATCTTAAATCTTGTACTTTTAAGTCGTCTGGCCCGAAATACCAAGAGTATGTCTTCATGGCAATGTAAGAACGTATCCTACGGTTAACGTATCATAAGTTTCCTATTACATTGGCATAATTTCACAACGTACGGAAGCATAGTTCGTATGTCTTTGTGATGTCATAGATGACATAGTGGTATCTGCAGGAGACAATGCATATTAACAGAACAAGGACAGTACCACGACGGCTAAATATAGTACTAATTGAGGAAAGATTTGGTATTATCTGACAGAATAATACTTCTTTGTAAGGCTTAAGATTCTTCTAGTAGCTTAGGGACTAGATACTTTGGCATTGAGGGTTCATTAGTTACAAAATGTATCTCCAATGTTTAACGTATCTTCAGTGTACAAAGTAGTACCAACCAATGATAAAATGATAAAAAAAAGTTATAACTTGCAGCTAATGTTTGAACAAAGACTGTTCTGACTATATAACTACAAGATATATGTATAGAAAGTTAAAAACAAAAATATAATTAAAACACTTTAAATGCCCTCAGGGATATAACACATACTAACACCACAAATGACATCAAATTCCAAAAGCAAGTGTATATTAGTGTAATATATACATCACAAGTATTACAAAACCTCTACCGTAAGCAAGTTGCATGTAAAAATAGAAATATTGACGTATCTTCATTAGCTGCACGACATATAGAACTTGAAATACTAAAGTTACAACTTAACTAGCACGTATTACAAAGTTACATGTTAAAGGTAAAACAACATGTAACAAAACTACAACTTCACCAAAAATATTCATAACCAAACATAGTAAAGTTAATGTAACCAAAGTTACAAGTTCAAGTACTAGAATTACACCCATAGCACCACACCCGCAGCCTGTATGACAAAAGTTACAACTTAAAGTGTGAACAAAGATATAACGGATTACTGAGTAATGAATCATTGTTTTTATACGGTAGATTAGCTGAGTGTAATTATTCCATAAACACCATATAAGAAGTGTGCAATGCTATCACAAAGAAAGCAAACACTAACTACATTAGCTGATTACGTATACGAACATGTTGGGAAAAAGACATTGGTTCACACAAAGTAAAAATAAGAAACTGATGCTAACTGCAGAGTGCTAATGACAATGTAAAGTAATGTTAAAAAATAAAAATACCAGGTTTGTCGTGGGAACACGTTCAGTTTGAGTACATTTGGGTAACTATGTCTATTTTAAAACAACATAATACCTAAAACAAACCTTAGACTTTCTAAAATTAAGCATTTGTTACCTAAAATATTAACAATCCTTTATCACTTACAATAGCTACAGTACCCCATCTTCAGCCAGACCCAAGTCAGACCCAAAGCCCTGAATAGCCGGATATAAAAGTGCAAGCATGTACACATACACACATGTACATATGTGCCCGCCCTCAGTAGTGAAACTATTGGAATGTAAAAGTACACTCATTTCGTATGTTTTCACTAATAAAATCCCAGACAAATTACTTTAAAGGCGGCCAAATTGAATATAAAAACACCGACTTTAATGTCATTTTAATTATAATATGTCATGTACTACTGGGAGCAACATATACAACAATTAGATACTGTAATACAAATATGTAAAAAGCTTAATGTAATAGATGTAAATTACAGTATTTTACAGTATTGTAAGAAGAATAAGACTAGATAAAAGTTACAGTAAAGTCGTTTATACTCTCCAGACAATAATAGTAACACTACAAAGCAATACTTTCAACAATGCATCTAAGTGGCTATTTAGTATTATATCAAAGTACAATTAGCAAACGTTTAAGTACAACTGGTATTTCCGTTAATTAAACACTTGCAAATGTAGAGTCTGGTATTACTGTAACATAATTACATTACACCGAAGCGGATACGGCTAGACAGGAATGTCATAATCTCGGGACATTTACTTAGTAAGGTGATATGTGCACTTTTAACGCGTTATAAAATATTAATCAGAGAGTACATAATCAGAGTATTTTGGGCTGTTATGACACGCCATTCGAGGTGATACCCAATAGTATTACCGACCAACATGTTGGCTACATTTTTTATTGTCTTAGTGTTAAAAGGTAGCCATACTATACTATTAAACCTAAGTTTAGACATGATGACTACTCGAATACCGTCCTACAAGTACCACTTGTACTATTAGCTCAACGTGCCATTTGCAATTAAATGCTTATTGAAAAGAGTAGGTAATACTTAACATACACTTAAGGTTACTATAATCAAATGCAACCACACGCCAGTAGTAAGACAATAATTAATTGTAGTCAAAGTGCACGAGCTCTTCCTCAAGACATTACACTCGGTAAAAGTGCAAACTTTTTAACATTACTATATAACATGAGACTATCTTCAAGATACGAAATCCATTACGCTACAAAAGGAAAGACCCAGTAGAAATGGGTACAAATTGTAAAATAAAGCAGGAGAAGGTTGTAAAACCTTACAATTAACAATAAGAGATGTAACACTATAAAAAGTTGGTATATATTGTTAGTTATTTTAATAAAATACAAAAAAAAAATTGTATTAAAAAGTAACAAATCTTTGTCAATTTTCATAAAAAGTAGTAAAAAATAACCCAAAGTAACCCGAAATAATATAAAACAAGATAAAATAATAAAATGATACAAGTATCACAAAGGTGTCCCCAGCAGAAAGAAGTAATGATAAGAAATGATAACGTATTGGAATGGAAATAAACTGACTCAGCCCCTTCTATATCCAAAATCAATTCGAATATAATATAAACATGGTAATAAGACACCTGACCCTGTGGCAGATTAGCTGTTCACGTAGCCGGCTGACGTCACGAACATAATCAAGACGAGTAAAACAATATTATCTATGGTTGTTTATTGGAGCGTGTGAGAGTCGCGCAGTCTTCTTCACTTCGACGTCGCTATGACTCACCACGGAACAGAGAAAGAGAGATCACAAACTCTCTTATCTCTCGCCAGCCGGCTGTCAAACCGTTTCCACGTGACGTCATCGTTTTGTTAGTCCAGCCCCCCAGTTTGTTTGAATTTCGATACCTTAATCAATGCAAATTCCCAATTTCTGATATTAACCATAATGGCGATGGGGGAATAGAGTTACTTTGAGTTACTGCGTGTAATGTGTCAAGTAAACATTACGCTCAATGCATACGCAATCAAAACAAATAAAGGTATTTACTTTACAAACATTTCAAATGTCACAATTCAAATATTTAGTAGACTTGGTAACTCTTTTATATTATTCTTATCAGGAAACACTTTAAATCAGTATAAATGACTCTACCACAGCTTCAAATAATAGTTTTACACTTTTTACAACGCAAAATTCAAATTATAACCCGATATTTACATGTTATATACAGTAATCAGTAGTCCATTACAGCTGGCTCCATCGCCCAGTAATTGCGACATTTGGGACAAGATGGTAGATGGTCGTTGGTCTTTTTGTGTTCGTTCCACTGATCTATACACTCTTTACAGCCCACCACACTCAGACAGTACATACAGATCTTAGGGTCGGTTGGAGTGGAGGTCAGGCATATACTACATCCATCTACTTTTACTGTATAGGGGTGTTCTTCATGACTGTAAAACAACTTGTTGTAGTAATATTTTAGTGATTATTTTATCTATATTGTAACAAAATTTTAAAAAACCTCTACATAATCACAACTTACTACCGAGAGCTGCTAAACCACTGTACCAGCTCATTCTGGGTGTCCAATCTCTTGTACAACTTCGAGTAGACATCAGCCTTGATGCCAGCCACCCATTCCTTCTTATCCTCGTCGGCTTCGTATACCCTTTCGGCTTCGACCAACAGTTTTAGGTACTCCTTGAGCGTCTTCAGACTTTGTTGTAGTTCATTTCTTCTTTCTTCCATTAACTTGGTCTTCAGAGCTTCAGCTCGCTTAATTTGAGCACGAAGCTCTTCTACAGATGATGTCATTCTCAAGACTCTAAAGTTAATCAATTTAACAATAAAAATCAACCAGTAACTAGAATCAACTGTAGGTACACACACAAACAGATCCCATCTATTATGCTAAAGATTTACCTGTATTTAAAATGATGATTTATGAAACAGTGATAACTTACTTTTAGCGGCAAACAAGTAAGTAGCTAAGGAACAAAAAATGTTTTTCTTATTTCGATTTTCTCATGATTTGGATAAGAAGCCACGATCAAGAGAGACAACAGACGGCCGAGAGATTTTAAAAAGCTCTCTCGGACCTCCGCTTGCTTATATTCACCATCTTTTCTATACGTATACAAAGGTCTGTACGCTACTGTTTTGCATAAAAACGTCCTGTAAACCTAGAAATGCATTACTATTTTGCTTTACAAATAAATTCTACATCTTATACCTACAAATAAAGACGAAAACCATCAACACAATTAAAAGGAACAATCCCAGAACTATGTCACCCAATTTATTAAGCCAAAAATAAAAAGCTGCACGAGATTACATCAGAATAAGTAGATGTTAGTAGTTAGTTTAGCTAATTAAGCCTTTTCTTGTTCGGTAGGTGGAGTGTAGCTGTCGGAACGGAAGAAACAGTACCACAGCGAGTGGATTACAGCAGGCAGCCTAAACCTCAGGTAATAAATAACAAAGCAAACACTTACCAAAAGATGAACAACAACACGATACTCAAACAGACGTGTACATTCAACTGGTCGTTTCTGATGAAAATAGCAAGTGGCTGAAATCGAAAAATTAAAAAATATTCTCATTTTAGCATATAAACAGAGTCAATAGCATCAGCAAATAACAAATTAGAATCCAATGTTTTCTAAAAGAATCATACCGGTAGGACAAACGACAACACCAGCCAGATGAGTTCCCGTACTCCGAAGTTGTCGACCATTCTAATATAAACCAAACGGTAGAAGCAGATTAAGTCGACAGTGCTCGATTCCCTCCGATATTTGTTTTGAAGGTCTCTCTCTCCTGAATATGGATGATTCACAAACGGCTGACCTTCATCGCTTTACGCCCTCAACGCTGCGCAACTCCGATGATCGCAGCATGAGTAATGAATGGGCAATAAACATTCGTACATGTCACATTGCAAAGACAACAATTTTAAGACTAGAAGCAAGACAAAAGTGTAAGGATACCACCTTATTTCCTAGAAATCAACAATACCATGTCCTATATCACTTGACTGACCCTATATAAACATATAAAAGATTCAACTAGAAAAATTTATTCAGTCTTCGACAATCTTTTTGAGTTCTCTGACGACTTTGGCCATCGTGATTCTGTCTTCGGGCTTTTGAATCCAACACTCTTTCATAACATGAACGCCGTAGTCTGGAGCTTCTGAAGGCATTTCCATCGTTTGGCCATTTGTGATAGCTGCTCTGGCTTCGGCGTTGGTCTTTCCTGGCCAAGGATCCGTTTTACAGCGAGAGTACACTTCCCATACCATCACACCTGAAAACGGATTACTTTTAGTTTTAAAATACATCACATAATCTTGATATTCATAAAACAAATAACAGTACAAAGGTTACTGTACCATAAACAAAACATTACTCAGCTTGCACTTACCGTAACTCCAAACATCAGTCTTAAGACTGAAAGTACGTGATATCAAAGTCTCCGGTGCAAGCCATCTAACAGGCATCTTCACCAGCCTAAAGCAAAAAAATTTAAACAAGTTAAGGCAAAATAAAAATACAAAAACTAAACATACTTGTTCTCCTTGAGATTTGATTGAGCTACCGAAAGTCCAAAGTCACTTATCTTAACAGTGTAATCATCTGACAACAAACAATTCCGGGCTGCAATGTCACGATGAATCACTCCGAGTTCTGCCAAGTAAGCCAAACCTTTAGCAGCATTGTACAAGTAACTAAAACAAAATATACATTAAAATATAGTATCATAACACTTAGTATCTTATTAATAATAAAAAATCATAAAAAGATGTAATAAAACACCTACTAGGTCAGTTGAGATACAGTTAGATCAGTTTTGGTTTTCACAAATGTCCTCAAAGACCCATTTGGAGCCAGCTCCAGCACTACCATCATAGGTTCCAGTTGAACAGCGACTCCCAGCAGTCTCACAATGTTGGGATGGTTAAACTTTCTGTTGATTGAAGCCTCCTTCATGAAAGCTGACCTCTCCTTCTTCCCCATCTCTCCCTTCAGTATCTTCACGGCCACATCAATTACTTTGTTCTCCAACTGTAACTCTGCCATGAACACATCCCCGAAAGATCCTCCCCCAACCTTCTTGAACAGCTTGATCGAATCATGCAGAATGTACCACGATGGTCGCAGGATTGGTCTCTTGAGCATCGTGCCTTCTTTGTGCAAGACAGTCTTGTTAGCCTGAAACCAATGATAAAATACGTTTAAATCAATAAATTTGTAAAAAAGTAGTTCCTTACCACAAGATTCTTACATAAACACTGTACATACTATATCGTCAATAGAACTTACTATAAAAGACACAATTAGTTCGTCAATAGTAGCAAAGCCTTGCTCCGTCTTCAGGTACCATTCCTTCTTCGTATTCATACCAATAACCATGTGGCGGGCTTTGTTCTTCCACATGATGGACATGATAAAACGAGTGTTATGTCCAACATCACTAGTACGCACACAAAAGTCCCCATCATCCCTGAGCATCTCCTCGATCTCATCACGAGGCATCAGTCCGTGGTACCTTTAACAATATTAAAATATTTTTTAATTTTTCCAAGTAAAAACTAAACAATTCTTTTTAAAAATGAGCTAAAAAAATAAAATGCTGACAAAAAATTATTGAATTGTACCATTTCTTGGTGGCCAATCTCTCGATCTCGGCCTCCTGTACCTTGGGATCGTACTTTGTCTTCTCCCGGTTTGTGTCGTTCTCCTTTCCTTTCACAGTTTCTTTGCTGCCTCTACTCTTTTCTTCCTTGTGGTCTGCACTTTCTGTAGAACCCTTCTTTGGCCGTCTCGACTTCCTCTTTCCCAATTTAGCAAACAGATCAGAAACTGCAGAATTCTGGTTTTCTTCTTGAGTTTGTTGTGATGCACCTCCATCCTCACTCCTATAGCAAAAGTGTAAAATTAGGTAGAAGAAGACAGCATTTCGTAAAATTTACACAAATAAATATACCTACCCATCTTCTCTATTCAATTTGGAACGAAAAGTCTTCTTCTTGCTCCTCTGTGCTGGTTTCGTTTCATCTGACTGGTGCTCACTAACTCCACTCGACGTTGACTGTTCTGCAAGTTCTTTCGGTTGTCTTACTGGACTCTGAGCTCGTGGAGTACTGCCAGGCTTGTTAAGCAGAGTATTTGACTTCGATGGCTTCGATTTTTTAAACCACATTTCTGTTGATCTGGTTTCTCTGATGAAGCAACAACGGCGACCAAACCAAGTCCTGACAAAAATACAAAATGAGAATTTAGAAGAAGAAAAAGTTCAGAAATTTGCATACAAAAGCAATTATACAACAGAAACTTACATTGCACTTGAAATATAAAAATGGTTAAACTATGTTAACAGGTTCGTAACTGATTGTATATGTAAAATCGTCAATTGTATTAGAAGTGTCATTTAGAGCACCTAGTCGGCTTGCTCTGCTTATAAATGGTACTAAAACAAAAGTTAATAAGATAAACTCCATTAATAATTTTTTAAAATTTAGAAGTTGGATAAATAATTGTAAATAGATTGACTAAAACAATACAACAAACAAAATACAGTATAACAACATTTATTACAAACGTAAACCGATGACAAAATAAAACTCTTGTTAACATATATGTACATTAATAGTTAAACGCATTTAGCAAGTTAACATCACGATTAAAAAATATAAACATCTAATTAATATACCCAATGGAACAGAAGAATAAGTTATGATTTTACAATGAAGGTAGAGTTGGATGAGTTGTTGTGGAAAGTTACTACAATATAAAAGAAGTTGTTAAACAACCTGAATCTTCATCTTGACAAACTCCTCAATAGATACATTCCGCCTTCTCATGAATCTGAGGTAGACGATAAACCAAGCAAGAAAATTGATAAGAACAAAAAATACAGGAATCACAATCCAGACCACCTGAAATAGTCAGAATTAAAACATGATTTTTAAAGAACAAAGTTAAAAAACAACAAATTAAAAAGTTTGTTGATAATATATACGCATTCTATAGTATATATTTATATTACAGTATAGTGAACAGAAGTTTAACACCTACCTTTTTCCAGTTAATCGTAGATACTCTATCTAAACATTCTGGATCATTGTAGTCACAGAGTGGTTCATTGCACATGGGTCCAGTAAAGTCTGGTCCACACGGACCTCCACATAACGTTGTATTCCTAAAAACCACAATAGAATATTGAATACAACGAAAAGCCATGCAAAAGTGATCAAAATATATCAATTTATACGAGAAATCAAGGTAAAACTAAATTGTAAACATGAACAATTATAAAAAAACAAAAGCTACTTACTTTAAAAAGGACCAATCGCATATTTCATACAGTGATCCTTCTTGGGCGGAGATTCCTTGGTCTGCGTTTGTCTAAAACAATATACAATTAAAAAATTCGCAAATTTTGAAAACGCGGAAAATATCGAGAAATACATAAAATAAACCTAAAAACACTGTAAAACGTGAAAAAAAGTTCTTACCGAAACTGTGAGTGCAGTGAAAACTACGAAAAACGAGGTGAAGTTCATTTGGAGTATTGGTCTAAAACAAGATAAATATGTTATCCACGATTCACTAAAATGGTATTGTACACGATCCTATGACGCGCAATCGGTTAAACTTCATATTACCGCGGAACATCTTCAAAAATCATACTAAACCCTCTAAAATGTACTTGAAGTTAGCCTCCAAACAATAAAAAGATGGCATAATCAGAAGTGAAAACGTTGAAATTACAAGAAAAACACAAAAACTGTCTATGAAAACATACAAATGTATTTTAAAAACATTAAAACAAAAAAATCAAGTTGTTTTTGAAGGTAAGACAAAATCTTGTCACACAAACAAAAATAGCCATATTCATGTCAAGAAAAAACGATTTTGCTTTTGCGTCTTGAACAGATTTTTGGTGTTTCGCAACTAGCGGAAAAATATTTTATTTTTTTTTCAAATTTTCTTTTTCTAAAATGTCTAAAAACTTGAAGTTATGTTTTTAAAGTTGAGATTGATGGTCGAAACATGTATGTTATAGTTAATGTTGTAAAATCTTGAGGCAATTAAAGTTTTCGCATTGTAAGTTTTTTTAGCGCTACTCTGCGCTGCTTTTTACGTGCTAACGTGTAGCTTATTAGCGACAATTTAAGCATTTCTCTAAAAGTATTTATCGCACTAGAGATTATTATAGAGATTGATGTTTTATTTTGATATGAACTGTTTGTTTATAATGATTTGTTTAATTTTGTCGTTTATAATGATAGGAAACATTTGATCTCCTTCATTGACCTGATCATGTTATCAACAGGATTTTTCTTTCTCCTCTTATTAAACGGAATCAATGCTTTAGGGCGTATGCAAAGTACGGGTGTTAGAGGAAATCTTCAATGTGACAACAACCCTGCTTCCGGTGTTGTAAGTTATCTTTCAATGTATATTACACTACTGTATCGCGCTGAAGAAGTCGTTCTTGCAACTTTCAAAATTTTAGATGATCCGCTTGTACGATGAAGACCGAACTGATTTGGACGATCTTATGAAGGAAGGACTAACAGACAAAGATGGTACTTTCCAATTGTTGGGACACGAAACAGAAATCACCAAGATTGACCCCAAGATCAACATGTAAGGAAGATAAACAACTAACGACACGTTTCAGTTATCACACTTGTGGCCATACTGGTCCATGCAAGAGAAAGTTGACCATCTACATTCCCGACAACTACATCAGCGAAGGAGAAACTCCAGGAAAGATCTTCGATATTGGACGTCTGAATCTGAATGCCCGTTTCTCAGGCGAGTCCAATGATTGTATTCATTAGAATATCTAACAGTATTCTTTCTGATTTCCGAATATTACACTTTACATTGCATTAAATAGTAAACAGAGTAATAATGCTTGACCTGTTTATTGCACACAAACTCAATATTAGATCACTTTTCCCAATCGTATGGAAACTCTTTGATTCCCATCTCGGTGTAGGCCTTTCGCATCAGCGTGTAGTACTTCTCGTAATCTGGAGGGTCGTAGAACTTCAGAGAGTGGATGTGGGTAGCGATCTCGTTGTAGCCCTTGGGACAGGACTGGAACACCTCTAACATGAATGGCATTTTTGTGCAACGGCGTTTGTAGTCACCGACCTAAACTTAGTAAGTGTTAGTCTATTTTGCAAGTAGATTGTTCTGTTATGTAAACGAATATAGTAGACAACATACCTCATTTAAATCCTGGATGGTCTTCCATGGTAGATTACCGTGAGTCAGTTCGGCCGCCATGTAAAGCCAGGTCTCGACGTCGTCTTTCCTTCCCAATTCACGTTGCATGTGACATGCGATGCTGGCGTACCGTACCGTTCCTCTGAAGGCGGCTAACTTCCTGGGCTTCTTGATGACTCCGTTGTCGTCCGTATACTTTCTGCACATACCAAAGTCCAAAATGTAAACTTTTCTCAATTCGTTCAACTCTGCACGTCCCACAGCGTAGTTGCCGGGTTTGATGTCACGATGGAGGTATCCGATGTTGTGGAGGTCTTCTAAGGCTTCGAGACATTGCATAGAGACACTGACAGCACAGCCGGTCGTCATGTAGCCGTTTTCGTTGTCCTAAAGTTATATTTTCCAGTTTATTGTATAATGTTGACAATGAAATTTGAATAGAAAATTATACGTTTAAAAAAATATTGTGTACCTTTCTGAGGTCCTGCAACGACTTTCCGACCAACGACATGACCACATAATTAAAATTTGCAAACTTTCCTTTGCCTTCCAGCTTACAATTATGACGGCCGTTACGATCATTCAATTCCTGAAACCAACATTATTGTATCACGGTTTTACTACAGCCTATAATTAGGTAACACGACTTACTTGTAGAACATTAACTTCGATTTTTAATACTTGAATCGGTTCGCTGACACCTTCGACCTTCAGGGCATAAAAATCACTGGCGTCTTTCACCTTGTAAACAGCTCCTACAACACAAAATATGAATCAAACACACCGTAGCACGTATTCTACCAAATAAAAACAAAACTATAATGCATTCTGTCATTTTCGTAAACTATTATTGTATGCATATATTAAGTGCTTTAGTAACTTGGCCTAAAACGACTTACCAAATCCTCCTTCGCCCAACTTCTTGACCACTTCCCACTTCTCGACTGGCGTGCCCGGCTCCAGCTGGATTATCTCCAAAGCAGCCATCGTGCAGTATCTAGGTAGTTTTTGGCAAAACTAACAACAACTGCGATCAACCGACCGACCGGATATGCTTGCTTTCAACAAATGAAGTTTATTTACCGTTTTCCAAATCTAAAAATTTTTTGCCATCTTTTGAGACATGGAATTCATCTTTCTGTGTGCTTGCTTTACGGTAATTTCTTGCCAATGTAACTAACGTTCATCAATTTGAATACATCATACTATCATTCAAATATATTTTTGTGAATCTGTTTCTAATGTTAACAATGTACTCAACACGTGGCATGCTTTTTTAGTACCGTGAGTGTCATTGTCGTATGATAAATCATGAAGAGTTTCGTTTTATGGGTTTACACGGTTATCAGTGCTTATCAAACAAAGGCCTTTAGAGGTTAAGCACAATATACTCCACTAAACCAGCCAAACAGGTTCATAGGCACAAGCACGTGCCCTATGGACCCGTTGCTCATGTCTATCTGCTATAACTGACATTATGAAGAAGTTCGTGTCAAAAACATCCATTTTTCTTGGAAGAATATCATTTTCCTTCCAGAATGCAGCTCTAGAATGCCATCCTTCTACCGAAAATGCCCTCTGACAATTAATTGAATTACAAACTCTGAATGTGATACAAATTAATCGTTTACTTTCTGGATGCTGAAGGTCGGGCGGCTAGCCTTTGAACCGTTTTTGTGTTCCATTTACCCTCTGACTGCCTCTCTGATTGTGGTGTTTGTTCTGCAGTGACTTCCGATTCAAAAACCGGAATGATTCTGTTTTTATTGTCGGAAGAAGAGATTACACAAGAGTTCTGTTGGTATTACAATGTGCGTATTATATCTAAAGAAAGTCAGGGTTTAGCATGATATATTACATTTATGCTTTTGGACTTTATAACTTTTTTGGGTATTCTTTATCTCTTGTTTGTCAAAACTTATCAATTATTATCTAAATTTTTTTCTCGCTATAAAAAACTTCATTCTCTTTAGTCGTCTGTCCTTCAATACTTCATAATAGTTACATTTTGTGATTATACGGTCATTTTTCATGTGACTGTCACTTTTTTATATTATCACTCACAATATTTGACCTCCTTAACACCCACCAGTTGAACTCTGTTTGTTTAATTTCTAACTTTAATAGCAATTATTCATCATAATGACATAAAGAACTGTGTGATTCCATCCGTCACAACCTCCCTACATGGGCTTATCTACAGACTTTTTAAGACCGGGAATAGTTTCCTCGCTTAAATAGAGACCTTTTTGCACAACAAATTGATAATTTTATGGTTTTAAGGTCTTTTTTCTGTCTTGCCTGGAGGGACGATGTGGAGTCGACAAGCACTGAACTGTTACTCTCGTATCATATCAGTTTATAAGTAAAAAGCTATTACTTGTATAATTGATATTAGAAACATAATTGTTATCCTTGATATCTTTGACCTTTATTCTTTTGATTTTTTCATATTTTAAAAATTTACCGTTTTTCGTGGTAAAACCAGACCACCTACAGTTGTTTTTTATGGAAGCTCTTGATTACTCGCTGATTGATTGGCCACAGTTTGCTGATGACTTTGCTGTTATACGACATTTCATTTCGAGTGTCTATTGTTTCGTCTTCTTTGTTCGTAAAACTGGGGTCAGTAACGGTACGTGATACGACAACAACAATAAAAATCAGAAGTCGGTAACAAATCACGTTGTGATAAAGGAGCTTTCAAATTGCGAGTCCATTTTACGTCTTTAAAACTTAAATAATGAATAAGCTTGAGATTACGTAATACATAAACCTATGAGTTATTTATGATTACAAAAGTAACTAAAGGTTGTTGACCTAGTTGAGTGACTCTCGAAAGGTGTGAAGGAGGGATGCGAGCGGCTCGATCTACTTGTTAAACAAACATTGTGATTGAATTGAATGACCGTTACTTCCACCTTGCTGAACCTCGCTTGAAATGGAGCTGGAATGACCTTGTCCGTAGTCTCGCCCTGGTTCCCCCTACCCCTTCCTCCTCAAACGTGACTCTTTAATTTCGAATTTCTTTCACTATTCTTGTCGTGATTCGTAATTTAATTCAAATTATCGTAAATAGTATCGCGTAACAAACCAGGTGTCAGATTACTTTCCGCAAAAGTAATTATAACTCTGTTGCACAATATAAGATCGATTTGAGCTCTGATCGGCGGAGGGATGACAATTCCGGAATGAAAATTTGGGAAGCTACATTTTGGCTAAGCCTAAGCGGCGAAGCCTAATCGGTCTAAGCCCCAGCTGCTAAGCAATTATTCAAATCTGGAATCGTCAGGACACGATGGTCTGCCTATCTTTTTTTAAATATAAATTGCAGTTTTATTGAGTAAAAGCCTATTTTATACTAAAGTCTTAATAAATAAAACCAAACTTTTACTGTAAATTTACTGCCACCAGTGTTACAACCTTCTGTTACAATGCATACCACATCATCTGTCATTGAGTGTTTCTATCAAAATAATTTACGGTTTTCACTAACTACACTGATGAAAGTGACTCTTTACACTTTCAATTGGTTTACTACTTATGTGAAGTCTTGGCTCCACTTACTATTCCTTTCACAGTCAAACGCAACAATACGAATTCGAATCTTTTGAATCAAACTTCTCCCAAATCCCCGATTTCTCTTCTGAATTGCAACCTTTCACGTACAAGGTCTAAATTAGTTTCTCGGGTCTTCTCGTCGCTGTTTTACGAATTCCGTCTATAGTTGTACATATAGATGTCAATATAACTGCCATACACATGTACCAAAACTGCCTCATTAATACCTATGTACTTGTCGACCTACTTTCACTCACAATTTTGTACTTTCAGTAATTTAGACTACATGTACTTTCACTGTGAGTAAATCCGAGCAGATTATCGGCTTGTCTTTTAAGGTTTGGCGGGGCGCTGTTTCAATCAGATACGGGTTTCGTCCAAAAATAGTATCATTGCGTAGTTAAAATCCATAAAATTAACGGTTTTCGTGGACGTTCCTTATTGTTAGACACTTGTCGTTGATAGTGTTTTATTACAAAAGTTGTTTAGCTTTAGTTGCAACGTCATTCTGACAAGTGTCTTGTTGTCTTTGTCATTTGTAACGCGACGTTATTTACTTGTAACTGATTCGAAAACAATGTCACCCATCTTTCACTACTTTTTAAAACCGTGACAGTCGACAATCGAATGTCACAATTTCTTTTTGTCACTCGCTTCCGCAGACGAGCACGTGATCGATCGCCGACTTCACCTTTGCCCATGGGATTCCAGGATCCCTGTGGAGTTATCTGAACATCGTCACAATCATGGGTCGCGGCGAGGGAGACGGGGGGTTTTGTGATGAGAAACAGGTTCGTTGATACCACCATCTTTCGTTTCTCCGTTACTTACATTCCTTCACCACGAGAAACTATAATGTAATCAGGTTAGCGACCGCCATTCTACCTCGTGTTAGACTCGGATTCTAGGCCATTGTACTTATCTTGCTAGATCATACTGACTTGCAGGATAACTTTTTAATATACCTCAATTTTGTTAACGCTTTTGTTACCGCTCCTAACGTATTCAGAGCTCTTGCAACGCGTAATATCTTTATCATATTTGTTGTGTCAATTCTCGTTGTAAGGTCAACCTACCCTTAATAAATGCAAAGCCCTTCGTATGTAATCTTTTGTGGAAACCCTGATAACCGACTATCATAGACGGTTTGTCTTGGTGTTAAAAAGACAATAAGTCCCCATTTGTTGACGAGGTCCTCTTCTTCAACATTTTTATCATTCAAACTGTTTTTTAAACTTAATTTGATTTACCGTTGTGTAACCGAGTCGAGCAAGGCGCGTGGGACTGAATAATATTGTAGTAGTTTGCAGAATTGGATCGAATAGCGCCGCCCAGATCGTGCCGGTTCCTTCCGACAAGTTAATCGACCATGCACTGATTGGGTCTGGACGGCATTAGAAATAGCAAGGAATCAAACTCAGTGTAGTCACTCACCCTACTACTATTTCTGGCATTCCTACTACGTCATTACTGTCGGACGTCATGCCGGCTTGTACACCGGCGTTTAATCGCATATTGGACGATTTGGCCAAGCGTCAATTAAAATTAGATTTTGAATTTGGCGGGGAACGCGCCAATTATGAAGCCTTGCGTTCTATAGGGAGTGGTGCATTTGGTATTGTCTGTGAGGCCAAAGACCGACACAATGACAGAAAGGTACAAAAACTTTCTTTACAATAAATATTCCACCTTCGTGTATTAAACAATCATATACATAATAGTTTATCTTCAGGTAGCTGTCAAGAAAATAGGACATGCTTCAGCAACTCCAACATTAGCACGACGAACACTAAGAGAGATCAGAGTACTACGGTACATCAGACACCCCAATATAGTCTCGCTCAGAGACGTATTTAGGACCAATGGAAGCCTAGGAATGAACGTATTTCTGATAATGGATCTCATGGAGTGGAGTTTACATCATGTCATTCATGGTAGTGCAGAGCCTTTGGACTTTGACTTGATTGCTCATTTACTTATGCAAATTTTGCGAGGACTTAGAGTGGGTTTTACCACAGTGCATTGAAACGTATTGTCTTTCCCTAAACGTAGATGTAATTGTTCAATATTTGCTGACTACGCAGTTCTTTGTGATAAAATAAAACTCATCGCAACTGATAAAAGCTTCCGGCAATTGATAAATTTTAATTATGTTTTAGTATCTCCACGCCGCCGGGATTGCTCATCGAGATCTGAAACCTTCCAACCTACTGGTCAACAGCGATTGTCATCTCAGAATTGCTGACTTTGGCATGGCCAAATTGGCCTTAAAAGGCCCAATCGATGAAGCTGACGAACATTGCTTTTACATGACACAACACATAGCAACCCTCCCTTACCGAGCCCCAGAACTCTTGTTCGTCATGCCAGAGCACTCGACAGCCGTCGACTTGTGGGCCCTCGGGTGTATATTTGCAGAAATGATTTTAAGACGAGAGCTTTTCCCAGGTCGAAGCGTTGGCGGTCAAATAAAACTTGTCATCAATCAACTGGGCACGCCACCAACAGAGGTGAGTCACTTTACAAAAGCAAACCGTATCGGTAAAACGAAACTAATCGAGTTAATCAGTTCAGATGATCGATGAGATCTGTTGTGACAAAACAAAGAATTACTTAACAAGTTTTGGACAATTGTCGCCCCGCTCGTGGGAAGAAATTCTCATATCAAAAGACCATGAACCCAATCCAGCAGCCGTTGACCTCATCTCAAGACTTACCCAGATGACTCCCCATGACAGAATCGACGTTCACAAAGCTATGACACACAGATTCTTCAGACCGTTCGTGCAAAATATACCAAACGAACCAACCTGCCCTTTTAAAGTAAGCTTTTCTGAAAAGTATTTAACATTCGTAACCACATTTATATCGTTAACTGAAAGTTGGAATGTCATATTCAATTACAAACTCGATAAAAGCCAATAAACCAACCTTTGTTTAGGTCAAAATGGACATGGCAGCAGTAGAATCACTAAACCACAATGAACTGGTCAAAATGCTAGAGAAAGACGTACGGTCAGCCGAGTCTTCTGATTCGCATGATACAAAAGACCAACACACTCGACTACAGTCTGGACAAATGGGTTCGTCGTCAGGCGCTTCCTCTAACGGCTTCACGTTAAGCGATTCATCTGGCGACCAGATGGATGACAAACAACAAAGCCGTCGTTCTCTCTCCTCAGCGTTCTATTCCGAAGACGACGAAGCACTACGGAAAAGAGAACGATCAGTGGAAATCACAGCCTTGTAACTTTATAACCTAATCCTTCTACAAGTCGAAATTACTGCCTTCCAACTTTGACATATACCACAAACGGGTCTCAATCTACACACAGTGTAGGTCCTCCTCCTTTCATTCCGCTATCTGTTGCTGCCTTAATCTCTGACTACCAAATTTGTTTCAAATCATTTAAAATTGCACCAATTATTAGTTGGCAAATAAATAAATCATATACTACACATTGCAATCGCGATATTATTTAACAACTTTAGAGATATAGGTTATCCGTTTCTTTAACGACCTCTGTAATAAAATGCTTTCAACGATTTGATAACAACAAAATAACTTTTATGTACACAAACTAACTAGGACTAACTAACAACAAAATAATCGCTAAAATCAACAATAAATACTAATCTACAATAATAACTTGAGGCTTGGTTATGTCCACATTTTCCAAGATTAGATCGTTCACACGCTTAACAACTGCATCAACTGAAGCCACCATGGTTCTCGTGAACTCCTCGTACTCTTCTCTCTTGCTTTTCATACCGACTTCCAAACCAGACAAATTTGTGTTTACTTGCTTTAGTTGAACCTAAAAGAACATCATAAGGAGTATAACAACATCAAAAGATGTACATTTTCAAATAAATCTTGTTAAAACTTTGACGAAAATAATCAGCATAAAGAAATATTACCTCGAAATCGTAAACTTTGTCCTCGGTATCCTTCCAAGTCGCAATCTCTCGCTGAATTCTTTCGTAAAATGTCACAATACCTTGCTTCTTGTCTCTGAACACATTATGAATTCTTCGAAAGAAGGTCGTTGCCTTAAACAAACCCTAAAACAACATAGATCAGATCAAAGCACCAATTCATACCTCTGCTGGATCAGAAAACCTCTCAACACGCGGTTTCTTGACACTAAGCTTGGTTGTCGATTGACTCCGCTTCAAAACTCTGCTTGGCGACTTTGGAGACTGCTTCAGCGGCCTTTCTGAAGAACGAGGAGATGGCGAAAACCTGGCACTAATTGGATTTGCTTCACGTCTAGGAGTAAATTCCTACAACGTTTCATTATAGTGTTATCATAATAATGTTACAAATTAGTGCATTAAACTGAAACCAAAACACCTACACTGTACTTTATCATGCGATTACAAATATTTGCATCAAAAGTTACTCTACACTATATGGTTTAATTATCTCCTCCCACAACTTTCAAAAATCATATTATGCTTTGCATCCGAACGATGCGTCACCTAGTTTCCTTATTAAATTACAAAACAAGACACAAAATAAAACAAAACTGACCCGACTATTAGATGCAGAGCTCTCTTTCCACGTCACATGCTATAAACAACAATTACAATATATATTGTAGTGTACTCTCACCTTGTTCGACTTCTTCTCTGGAGTCTTGAGATTGGAGCGAGGGCTTTTGCCATACATTTTACGACAAAACAGTTCAAGATTCGAGTCAACTCTTTTCAAAAAATTTTAGAAAAACCAAATAAATAAAATTCAAAATCAAATTTCGAGGGTAACATAATGGCAATCGCGTCGGGACTCAAAAAAGCCAGAAAATTCGGCAATTTTCTAGTTTTCGAATTTTCTGTAAACAAATTGTGAAATCTTCCCCGAAACGACGAGTGTAATTAGCAATCGAGAGTGTAATCGACTATACATATCCAAAGCAGCTTATGATTTCTTGTAATACTTAATCGCATCCGCTGGGCAACAGTTAAAAAATAGTGTTTTATCGCATTTTGATGAGCAATCGCTTCTGAAATACGATATTACAAAACTTGAGGTCAAAGTTCCGCCCCCTTTACGAAAAGTGGCCGGAAGCTCCTGGAAGCACGTGTAGTTTATAGTCCGAGGAAGCTGTGGTCATTTTGAAAGTTGTGGTATATAAAGCCAATCGTTTTGTTTTATTTAAATAATTTATTTTTGAAGACATCTTTTTCGACTGAACATTTGTGAGTATGTGCTAAATTATTCTAAACACAGGTAGAATTTGGTTTTGAAGTAATTCATCAATAAAGCTAGAAAATGTCGTAAGTAATACCTAACATCAAACTTTTGCTGCAAACGTTTAGTGAATTGTAATCTTTGAAAACTTATCGCAGCCGCGAATCCTTTCTACGTTTTCCTCTTTTATTTTCGCCCTTTTTAACGAACTTTCGGGAATATTTTGCACATGACGCAGCTGGAGAAAGAGGACTGCGTCTCTTTTGACCAGAGGATAAAAATATTTTTGTCGCGATACTGGTAAACAATTTCTATCGCAAAAAACAACCTCAATTTTAATTTTAGGGCCATGAAGGACGACGACAAGTCGCAGCCTTATAAAGTTGATCCCGAAATGAGTCCGAAAACGGAAGAAAGCCTTCAACAGGAGCTGAGGTCAAAGAACGTCGCTGAACTTTGCAAAAACGAAAGCTCCGGATCTAGTTTGGATACCTTACCTTCTAAATTCAGTCCATCGGCCTCAGGAACAAGCGACGGCAGTCAATCGGAAGAACGGAAAGCGGACGATGAATTCAAGAACCGGTCGAAGCTGGGACACAGTAGAATGGCCATCAGAAGCTTGATTCTGTCAGAGTATTTGGCTGGTCATCGTCCCTCAGAAGCTGTCGAGAACGTGAGAGCCAGAAGTACTCGAAAGAACCTTGGCTACGACACTGTTAGAGCATGGTACAAGAAGTTTGATGAAGGTGACACCAACCTCAGTGATGGACCTCGTTCTGGACGGCCTGCGCATGTCGACGTTCAGAAGGTAAGTTACTTAAGATGTTTTATAGTGAGCCGGTGCATTCGTAGGTGAGCTGTGTGAGAATATATTTGAGTAATTTCTTTTTTGTAACTTTAGCTAACGAAGGACATCAAGCACCATCAGATGAAGCTCACAGTTAACTCTTAGACGAACGGGGAGAATTGATGCCTATTTACGGTTTGTTTAGGTGAAAGAGTATATTACTGAGGATCCACGTAGATCTACCAGAGAGCTGGCAGAATACATGAATTGCCATCATAACACTATCGAACGCATTTTGCATTCGCAGTTAAATCTTGAGTATTCTAATGGTTGTTGGTTGCCTAAAGCTACTTTACCCGACCAGGACGACGAGCCAGCTCCGAGTGGTTTGTGTGATCTCAATCGGACCTTGTTGAAGTTGTTGGAAGACAAGAATCAGGAAACTGAAAGTTCAACTGAAGGTGGCGACTCAGGTGAAGCTGGAGGCTCGGATGAAGCTCTTGATTGGCGCGGTGATGAAAGACTTCCTGAATCCGGTAAGCAGGATCAGTGACAATTCAAAGCACTTAATCAGGTCTCACAATTGTCGGGTTTCTTTGTTGTTATTATTTTGTCCTTTTATGGCAAAATAAATTGTTCAGTTTTTTATTTTAAGCGTAGTTTCACATTGAAATGTAGTGTAAGATCATAGTTTGTTACCTGAACATGCTTTGTGTTTAAGGCACGTTTTTGTATTGTTATAAAAGACTTGCTACTCTACCAATTGTTACCTAAAAGCGACTTTTAAAAGCCGTTTTATTTGTTATTTACAAGTGAACAGTTTAATGGTCAGAAGAAAGAGTTGACCATAAATCAAAGATGTGTATCTATCTCTTCTTTCCACCTTGTTTATTTTTTGTTTCAAAATTAAAAACGATCGAAAGATTTTGCGATTTTTTCGTTCGATCCATGCAATTTCCGGCCAAGGGAAAGATCGGATACGTGGCAAAATGGCCTGTTTCTACTCATTTTTTGTTTGTTTTATCTCTTTTACGTCAATATACGTGGTAATATCGCTCATGTCAGGTCTTTATACCATATTTATATAAATTTAAACTTGCTCATAATAAACGAAATATTTTTGAAGTAGAATTGATTGTTTTTATTGTTTTGAGTACTTGAATTTAATTTCGATAAGACTTCTTTTTGAAAACGGGGTTTTATCTTGTTTATTCACTGATAATGTTTTTTGGAAAGTGCTTGCGAAACAGTTTTGTATTACTGAAAAATAAATGTGTTCTGTTCAAGGTTATCAGTCATTTTGGTCGGCCTATCGATATATTTTTATCACATTTTTGGTTTTTGTTTACTTTGTTGTTCAACTTACTTTGTAAAAGCGTCGCGCTTCCAGAAAGTGCACGTTCTTTGGCCGAAATAAGCGTTCCTCTTTTCTGGCCATTCTTTTTTGAATAAACGTTCGTTTTCTAGGCAACTTTTTGGAAGATGGCTCAAACACAAGCGACGATTAAGGTTGTGGAGACGAAACCTTACACTGGACAGAAGCCTGGAACTAGTGGTTTGAGGAAACGTGTAAGTGTATACTTTTAATGTTTTAATAATAATATATAAGTTCTATCTTTTCTATTATAAAATTATTTAAAAGTGTGGACTTAAATAACAAACACATCGCAATATTGTTTTAGGTACCCGAATTTCAACAAGAAAATTACACGGAAAACTTTGTTCAATGTATTCTGGATGGAGCTTTAGGCAACGAGAAAGTTGGCGCTTGCTTGGTTGTTGGAGGGGATGGCAGATTCTTGTGCCCACAAGCTATTAGTGTTATCATAAAGATTTGTGCGGCCAATGGTGTAAGTTTAACTTTGCAAAACTGTTTTACTTTTTAATAATAATAAGTTTAGGTATTAAGCATGTAAAATCGAGAGTTTCTAGAAATATATTTTAGGTAGATAAGCTTATTGTCGCCAAGGATGGTATTCTTTCTACCCCAGCTTTATCTCACATTATCCGTTCTCGCAAGTACAACAATGGACAAAAGATTCATGGAGGTATTATTCTGACTGCTTCTCATAACCCAGGAGGTCCAAAGAATGACTTTGGCATCAAGTTTAACAGTGAAAACGGAGGACCAGCTCCCGAGAAAGTTACCGACAAGATCTTCGAGTTGACAAAGTCTATCAGCCAGTATAAGATCTGCCCCGACTTGAACATTGACTTTGGACAAGTCGGAGAAGCTGAATTGGTTAGGGAAGGGTTCTCGAGCATGACAATCCAAGTCATTGATGGAATCGATGACTACGTTTCCTATATGGAGGAGATCTTTGATTTTTTGGAGGTAGGTGCTCTTTATCATTTAATCATTGTTTTTAAGTTTTGAAATCTGGATTAGTTAACTTAAGCGCCGAGTATGTTTATTTGTCAAAAATTGCTTTAACAAAGGTGAATAGCAATGCATGCCTTCTCTGGGTCAATCTTGTAGTTCTCTTCTTCAAGCCAGTCAGCCAACTGGTCAAGGGCCTTCTCTGAGAGTTGTTGGCAGAGTTGTTCTAGCTTTTCGATCTTGCCGTAGTAGGTGTGACAGTATTCCTAAATCAGCATAACTTTATAGTAACATAAAATAAAATTTATTATTCTGTAGTTTAAAAAATGTTGATTACGTAAGATGTAAGAAACATTCTTACCTTTACAGCTGGCTTCAGGGTTTCACGGTCGTATCTGTCTAATTCCTCTAACTTGGCCTTAACGGTGGTTAAAAGTTGCTTGCAAGGAGGGCACAGTCTGGAGTCAGCGATTCCTTGGGCGTGGGTATCGAAGTCCTTGTACATACTGATGTCCAGAGGATTTCTGGGATAGTCAGCCAATGTCTTGGACAAGGCGATGCCAGTCAGAACAGCCAATACAACCAAAACTTTCATGTTGTCCGCTTACACTGCACAAGATGTAACATTCTAGGCTTTTATACTTTCATTACTGATAACAAAGGTAGAATTTGGGGCTTAAACCGGCATGATTAAGACCAAACAAAGCGGGTTATGGGGAAGATAACGACGTTCTAAGGGCATAGTTTGGTTTCCGCCATGATGCACGTCAAAATAAATAGCAGTTTGTAAATTTAGAAAATAATTTACGGACTTTGATCAATGACAAAATCAATATTTACAGATTAAACGATTCATCTCTGGAGAAATCACTGGAAAACCTTTTAAAGTGTTGGCCGATTCTATGAATGGAGTCACTGGCCCTTATGTCTCTACTATTCTGGTCGATAAACTTGGAGCTTCGTCGGATTCTTGCCTTAGAACGAAGCCTATGCCCGACTTTGGAGGTGGCCACCCTGACCCTAACTTGACTTATGCCAAAGACTTGGTTACCCGTATGGAACGAGGTGAACACGACCTTGGTGTAGCATTTGACGGAGATGGAGATCGTAACATGATTCTGGGAAAGAACGGATTCTTTGTTACTCCAAGTGATTCTCTTGCAGTTATTGGTGCTAACTTACAGTCGATTCCGTACTTCCAGAAGAATGGAGTTAATGGTAAGGATGAAAACTTGATTACAAGGATTATGTAGTATTACACAAATCGTAGTTTTACATAAATATCAATGAATTTGTCAGTATAAGAAAATCTAAGTTAAATAATCTTAGGTTTTGCACGGTCTATGCCTACTGCTTGCGCTATTGACATTGTAGCCAAAGCAAAGAACCTACCTTGCTACGAGGTTCCTACCGGCTGGAAGTACTTTGGTAACCTGATGGACGCCAAAAAACTATCACTCTGCGGAGAAGAATCGTTCGGAACAGGGTCCGACCACATTAGAGAAAAGGACGGAATCTGGGCGTTCTTGGCGTGGCTTCAGATTCTTGCCAGAAGCCGCTCCACTGTCCCAGAATTGATCAAAGGACATTGGAAGACTTATGGCCGAAATGTGTTCACTAGATACGACTACGAGAACGTTGATGCTTCTGGAGCCAACTTGATGATGACTTACCTGACGCCAATGTTGGGAGGATTCGCCGGAATGGAATACAAAGCCAACAACCAGGTGTTCAAGGTTGTGAAAGCCGACAACTTCTCCTACACCGATCCTGTAGATGGTTCGGTAGCCAAGGATCAAGGAATCAGAATCTTCTTCGAAGGCGGGGCTCGTGTGATTTACAGGCTGAGTGGTACTGGATCTGCTGGTGCCACTATTAGAGTGTACGTCGAAAAGTACCTTGCCAACAACGATCCTCAGCTGGAGGCATCTTCTGAAGTAAGTTTTTCAAGATTCTTTAAAAAATTTTTTTTTTGGCACGTAAAAGTATTATTGTTTTAATTGATGTTAATATTAGGTGCCGGCAAAAGTTTTTCCACAATTTTTCTAAAATTTACCAAAAAATTATAGACAGTTCTAGAAGTTTCTGTTGATAACCTATATAAAGAGTTGTCTAAGGACTAAAAACTATTGCATGTTCAAGCATTCTGTTGTTTACGATGGTTCAGGAAATCAAGGTGAAACATGACCATGTTTGAGCAATGTTGCTTCTCAAATTCCGCAATCCCGGCAACGCAACAAGAGCGACGAAGGAAATATGCAGTGCTGTAGGGCCTTCAGTTGTCTCTTACGACATCACAAAAGTTTGGTTCCACAAGTTCAAAAACGGTGACATTGACATGTCCGAAAAGTTCGATATGGTAGACCATCAGCGTTGAAGAAACCCCACCTTCTGAAGCTGATTGAAGAAGACCCCAGACAAACCTGTACTCATTTGACTGTAGAGCTTCAGTGTGATCCTTCTACCATATTAACTAGACTTCACGACCTTGGAAGATCATGGAAATATGGTCAAGAGGTTCCACATGATTTGAACATCGACCAGCTGAAACGCTAAGTGGAAGTTGCATTTATTTGTTGATGTTCCCAAGGACCTTTGCATGACTTGGCAATTTGGTTACTGGGGACGAGAAGTGAGTACTGTATGTTAATCACACCAGGAAGAAACAATGGCTTGAACGTGGAGAACAAGGTACACCAACCCCAAAACCTGATCTTCACCCACTGGATAGTATGATCAGCGTTAGCTGGAACTCAACAGGTATTGTGTACTAGGAAATGGTACCACATGGAACTACGATCCCTGTGGATGTCTACTGTAGACAAATTAAATCTGTTGCGGCGGCATTGCATGGTGAACAGTATCGAACCTTCTTCATTCATGATGCTGC
Organism: Bursaphelenchus okinawaensis; assembly: GCA_904066225.2. NCBI lineage: Eukaryota > Metazoa > Nematoda > Chromadorea > Rhabditida > Aphelenchoididae > Bursaphelenchus > Bursaphelenchus okinawaensis. Next base: position 6,149,910 of record CAJFCW020000002.1, on the reverse strand, counting down.
TCGCGCCTATGTGACAAACTTGACCCAGCACAAGCTGAAAAGCTTCGGCTGGGCTGTGATACTATATGCACTGTACTCAATTGGTGTTGTGCCTACAGATTATAATATGTTCCACTCTCTTCAAAACCACCTGAACGCAACACACTTTAACAATCGAGAGTACCTCAAGAGATGGTGGGCTAACTTTTTCAATTCTCAAACTCCAGGTTTCTATAGAAGTTGAATCCAAATGCTGCCGAAGGAATGGAAACAGGTCGTTGATAATAATGGTACATATATTTGTTCATTAGTTGATGTTCTTTTTTTTAAATATTAAATTTTGGTAAAACCAAAAATCGTGGAAAAACTTTTGCCGGCACCTAATATTATCATAATATTATTGTAACTGTTCATATTTAGCAAAGTTTATATTTTAATAATTGAACGTTCAGGAGTTGTTGAAGCCAGCAGTCCTTGTAGCCCTTCAAATCTGTAAAATGGAGCAGTTTACTGGCCGCACTGCCCCAACTGTCATTACTTAATTTTGTCAATTTCCAACTTTTCATTTTCAGTATTTTATAGCAGAATTTTAAGTGTAGTGCCTTGCTAATATGTGATAAGTATCAAATAAATATTATCAACCATGTGCTTTTGTTGTTGCGGCGGTCGTCGGGGGTCAGGTAGTTTACTTTGCAACATACTTTGAGCGATCTTTAGCGTATATTGAACTTGTTAATTGAACTGTTCTTTGACTTGTCGTAAGGCCGCCTCGTGTCTACTGCCTTCAACGGATCGACAGCTGATAAAAGAGCAATTTACTTTGTCTTTGAGCAAAGAACGAAACATTGTAACCGCCTGGTATATAAACGAACATATTAATTGAGGCGATCTCTTCCTTCCCCTTTTCATTATCTTAAAGGTAAGCTAGTTTATAAACATTTTCGGTGTAAACAGTGGAAGAGTTGTTTAGTTGTAGTTACACTTATTTTTTATTGTTTTGCTTTGATAATCGGTTGATTACAGTAATCTTGCAACCTTTACCTCGTGAATAACCTCAATTGTCATGTCGGCCGACACTTTTGTTGAAGTCAGTGGAGCAGGGAAGAAGTTAGCAGAGAAGAGTGTCGCCACCAAATTTGCCATAGACTTCTTGGCCGGAGGTGCATCAGCTGCTTTGGCTAGGACTATTGTGGCCCCGATTGACAGAGTGAAGTTGCTGTTACAGCTGCAGGTTGGTTTACCTTCTTTAAAACTATATTTGATTTAGCACGCTCAACAAACAATCGCTGAAGACAAACGCTACAAGGGTATCGTGGACTGTTTCGTACGGGTATTCAAGGAACAAGGTCCAGTTACCTTCTGGAGAGGGAACGGTGTCAATGTCATCAGAATCTTCCCTCAACAAGCTCTCAACTTTGCTTTCAAAGACGCGTACAAATTAGGGTTTAACAAAGTAAGGACAAAGTTAAATATTTTTTATCAAAATTAAGTTTCAATTCGTCAATAATATTTTAGGATGTAGACAAAAAAACTCACTTCTGGAGATTCTTTGCGGGTAACCTACTGTCAGGTGGCTTTGCTGGTGCCACTTCCCTTTGTTTTATTTATCCCTTGGACTTTGCACGTACTCGACTGGCTACAGACATTGGAAAAGGAGACTCCCGAGAGTTTAGAGGATTCAGTCACTGTGTCTCATCGATTGTTAAAAAAGACGGCATTAAGGGACTCTACAGAGGCTTCAGCTCTTCCGTACAAGGCATCTTTATCTACCGGTAGGTTTTTGCTTGTTTATTTTACATTAACATACTTATTGTTTTGATTCTAATGGTCTACAATGTTGTTATCTCTTTGAAAGAGTGACTCTTCTCTTGTCCGTTCCCGACTCTTGACACTTCTGATAGTGCCTCGTCCATACAACTAAATGCGTGATGGTTATCTATCTGTAGTTCCATCTTCTTCAAGCCATCCAGGATGAAGTCTAGAAGAAAAAACAATTAATTTGAGAATTGCTTTGTCAAGTTTGACTATAGAACATCTGTGTTATCATGTATATATACCACACATATATGTTACCTTGCATGGCCACAAAGTATACAAGACATCCTTCACTCCTCAAGTCTGATATAACTTCCTTCAAGTTTTTCAGACCAACGTAGTCCACGTCACACATGGCTGAGCAGTCGAAGATGAATATCTTTGGCTTCTTATAGTTGATAGGCTTAGGCCACTTGATGTAGGTCTGTCTGATTTTCTTCTTGAAGATTCTGGCGTTCGTAAACAATAACATGGCTTCTAATTTGAAGACGGCGACATGTTCAGATTCTGTGTTCTTATTGAACTTAGCAGACCAGTGAGGCCTAAACATGTTTCTGTTAGTCATTGACTGTATTCATTTTTCATACGATTAAGTTGACCAAGGTAATCAGCTACCTCTGATACCGATAGTTGCTCTCAATGCAACATACCATTGTGTACGTGCTGATACAGCAAACAATTCGAATATGACTCCCATAGCAAGTCCGTAGATAACGTCAGATAGTACAGTAGCGCAGAAGGTGACCAGCCAGATAGAAAAGTCCCATTTACACAATTTCCACAACTTTGGTAATTGTAAGAATCCCATTAGTAATGACCTGAGGGCAACCACAACTATGGCGGAAAGAGCTGACTGAAGAGAATGATAAGTGACTCGTATGACTTACTAAAGGAAGATAGTAAAGTAGAGGACCGAAAAATAACAGTACTATGAGCACCAGTGCTCCACTAACAATGTTCACAATCTGGAATATGAATTCATGCTCATTCCAGCTTATATCATGATGACTGTTTGTACTTTACGTGATCAGTTGATGAAAAAGGTAACATTTATGACTAAATTAATGCTCTTACCGGAGATGTTCCACCACATTCATCGATGATAAATGGACGTCCTAGCCCAGTAGCGGGCGGGAACACTGGAGCCAATCCAACTAGAGGCAGTGTGAAGCCATACGCAAACAATTCCTGATTATCGTCACATGTATACTTCTTCTTGACACACAGTATACGCAGTAAACTCAGGTGGACAGCAATAATGACTATAGCCAAGGCAACTGCGTCAAAGATCAAGTCTTTAAACAAAGAAACGTGGGGGAAACTTAGAGTAGGAAGACCGGTCGGTACAGGACCGACCACATTCACATGGTGGTTCACGTCTACTTGGAGAATATACGCAGTACATATCATGGTGATGACCTAGGCTTTGTGTATTTAGCATAGATTACTTACTAATATCAATTCGTACGGAATCACAAACTTCTGATTTGGCCAGATTCTGTTGAGTATTGCTTGAAGAATAAACTTACAAAAACAAAGATATAGTACCGACACCACGAAGATACCCAACGTTACAACATTAGTTTCTGGTATGTGTTGTGCGACTTGGAATATGTTCTAGAATACGATAGGTATTTTAACTTTGAAGTCACTAATAGATATACTACGTCTAGTTTACTTACCTTAAACATGTAACCAAATCCATGAGAGTGCGGTTTCGGAACTCCTAAGATGATGTCAAGTTGAGTTACAATAACCTGGATGACAGCACCAGTAATGAAACCACTTACTAAAGGCTCAGAAAAATACTCTGCCAGGAATTCAAGTTTTAAAAGTGCAAAGACGATCTACAAATGAAAATACACAATTGACATTGTTAAAATCCTACATAAATATTATGTGAATATGCATTGACTTACACAACATATTCCGACCAGAAATGTCAGAGTCGATACAACTATCGATGGATTCAGATCTTCGATTGGTGCACTAGGTAATAGTGATCCATTAGGGAACTCGTACTTGGCTAAAGTTTGTTCCTGTGCTGCTTTGCACATGACAGATACGATGGCAAAAGGTCCCAAGGATCCGTGCATCCACGAGGTAAAGAAGGGGAATATCATCGAGCCAAGGAACGTGGCATAAAGACCATTCACAGCCGGAAGACCAGCCAGGATCGAGTAGGCCATACCTGATTATGTGATTTGATTAAGCAATGACTTGCCTTGTGTTATATTCAGAAAAGCTGTCATGATACCAGCCATGACATCCCCAAACAGCTGTTCGGAAGGTTTGTAGTTGGGAAGCCATGAAAGGAACGGGAATAAGCCTAGGAACGACTGCAACAAGTTGTCGAGCGACCTGAACGGTCTGACGTAAAGTCTAGCAACTTTTCTGAAAGTATTATCTCACATTTCAAAAGAAAGGCACATTTTTAAATGAGTATAAGTCTTACCTCCATGCAGGAGAATTCTTTGATCCGATAAGACCGAATTCTTCTGAATCCACAGGCTTATTGTTAATAGAAACTCGTCGCATTGTTTTAATTCATGCGCTTCGATGCCAGTTCCAAGTTGAATAGAGAGAATTATCTTGTCTGAATGTATGAACGAAATTTATGCAAATCCTGTAAAACACAATATTACGTTTGGTTGAATTCGATCAATTTTGTTTTTTAAAAAATCTGCAAAACCTTTTGGTGGCTAAACTTCGTCACGAGTTGCATTATCAGCTATGTGAAGCCACAATAATCATTAAAGATCGATTGCTAACTTTTCTTATCAAAAAACTACAAATATACCTATATACAACTTACCTTAACATTTTCAGAGCTGCTTACTTTGGATTGTTCGACACTGTAGTTGGCACGGTGGTAGAAGACAAACGAAACTGCCCTTCCTCGCGGCATGGGTAATTGGCCAGTTCAGTGTGGTTAGTGCTGGTCTTGTGTCATATCCATGGGACACGGTAAGAAGAAGAATGATGATGCAGAGTGGCCGAACAGACGTTTTGTACAAATCGACGATGCATTGCTGGGTCAAAGTCTTCAGGGAAGAAGGCGGATTCAAAGCCTTCTACAAAGGAGCCTATTCCAACGTGCTCCGAGGAATGGGATCAGCGCTGGTGCTGGCGTTCTACTCTGAAATCACAAAATACGCTTAACGGGACTTACACTTGAAAACAAATAAATTTATTGAGTTTGAACATTTGGTATTGGTTTAGGTTTAATTCAGCTCCCTTCAGCTCGAGAAAAGGTCAATTTCAAAAAAATTCGACTTATTTTTCTCGAAATTACACATTTCGTCAAGAGAAACACATTTTGGTCCTGAAGTAACACTTGGCACATTTTAAAATTTTGAAAATTATTTTTTGGAAAAACGAGAAATTATTTATGATTTTACTGTTTCGGACGCTCTTGACCGACAAACTCGTTAACCTTTGAACGTTTCTCTTATCAAATACCGAATCTTGTTACTTTATGAGAGCAAACGAAAAGGTCTGATTTGAAGGATTATTTGTATATAACTTCAGGTCTACAAGGTTTTGTCGTGGTAGTTTTTATTTCTGTTTGTATTTTTGTTACAGTTTTACTTATCAATTTTTTTGATTTTTACGTGTTTTTTACTTGGGTTTTTTTAAATTTTAGGTAACAAATAATGTGTTTTATGAATTTCGGGTTAGAGATTTAGGTGGTATAATGTTATAGCTGTGTTTATGTTTTTACTGTGTTTTATATATATATTCTGATAGACTTTGCCATTTTTTATTTAAAAAATAATATATTGTGAAAGACAAATTTGGACGTGTATAGTAGTGAGCCTAAGTTTATATGGAGGACCAGAGTCTCTGTCTTTGCCTCTGTTTCTGGTGTCTTTGAAGCAATCCCCGCTTTCTTCGGAGGCGCGCTTTTTAAATGACCAAAGCGTTTTCCTGGATTGTTTTCCTCGGATTCTTCGTTCAGATGTTATCAACCAGCAGATTCTCGGGGTTTTTGTTGTTTCAGCGATTTGTCAACCGGATATCACAACAAAACATAACGACGTGTTATGAAAGTGAAAGCTCTAATTGTTTCGTGAATCCGCAACTTTTATTGATATTAATTGTCGTATACACCTGACCAATATGGTTATATATGGCGTGTAGCATGTCAATTTGGTTTGTTAACACTTTGACTGATAACTTAAAGTTGATAACTGAAAACGTAGGAGGACTGTTAATGTAATGGGCACTCCTATACGATTCTGAGTCATTTTCGTAGGTCCAGGACAGACAAATGCGCTTTTAAAAACAGGCTTATGATTATGTAAGGTATACGGCGTTATTATGGTCTTCAGAGCTGTTTGTGAGAGAGTGTAAAGAACGTATGTTAATATAGGTTAGACACTAACTTATGCTGACCTTTGGGTGGAGAACTTTAGTTAGTTATTGGGTTACAGTGTTTTAGTGTTTTTTATTAATTATTAAGTTGTATTTGTGGATTATTTCAATAAAAGTTATGTTAAGTTGTTTCGCGGGAAAGGAATAAAAGTTTAAAAAACGTATATTAACATAGATCGAAAGGGATAGAAGAGTAACGTATGTTAATAAAGGTTGGGTTTTTCATAACTCAAGTTGGGGTTTTCTCAGAAGCCGCGTCAGGGGAAGCGTTCAAACCGGGTTAAGTACATCTTCGACAGTTTCGCAGATGTCCTTAAGATAGTTTGTTGGTAAAGGAGAGCTCCGGTTCAACTGAGGAAGATGTTTTTTGATGGGCGAGCGAGTTTAATGCGTTTGTTTTCTCTGTTTGTTCTATTTAAATTTGGAAGCCGGTTATGACAGTCGGCTGCATTGTTCCCTTTACTTGTGACAATACGTTTTGACAAAGTTTCTGACAATACTTGGGAACGGTCTGGCTGATCAAAACGGTCGAAATGTCGGAGTTTGACCTTGAAAGTTGACTTTGGAACGTTGGAGTTTGATGACTAATTAATCTTTTGTGTTTCTTTGAGTAGTGGCATATGTTACACTTTATAAGGTCGTTACACTGTTTAAGTTAGTTATAAGTCTGTTACACTTATTATATATCCTTGAGAGACATTGGACTGTTGATCGTAAAGTATATATACGGGGTGAAGGGTATATAAAAGGTTTTAAAGTAGATTAAAATAAAGTTAGAATTTGTTTAACTGAACGTTCTTACAAGCTTTGTCTATTATAGACTGGGGAAGGGGTAGATTTATTTATTATTTTTGTTTTTTTCTTTTTTTAGGTGGGAATGGCATTTGTATACCATGATATACGATTGTACTGTTGTTTACTATGCTTGTATAATAGTTTATCGATAAAACAGTAAAGCTGAACCATGTACTACCGCCCTGCCCAGTACGCGTTGTGTTGTTGTTGTGGGAGAGCAAACAAACAACAGTTTATCGAAATTATGATATTATAAACGGGTATGCCCCGAATCTTGTTTTGCGGTTTTGGTTTTGATTTGCAAGAGATCGTTATTTAATTATTTGTTTTTAAAGGTGAGTTTGAATAATTTTGCCGCGGGACTTGAAGCGGAAAACCCCAGTTTCTGTTTGATTTTCGTTTGATACGCTTATGTTCGGTCAGCTTGTGGGTATGGTTATGGGGGCTAGACTTTAAACGCGATATTATAATGGCTGGCTGAGGTTGCTGAACGGTTTCTTCTTGTTTTAATTTCACGAGCAGTGGTTTTATAGCTGTAACGAAGGTGGTGGGGGATTAGTTTTACAAGTAGGTGCGTTTACGGTGTTTATACTCAAGCTAATATCTTATTTTTGAGTACTAAAATAGTGTTGTGATGAGCTACATTTATGTTCGGCAAAGGTTGCCTCTTTCAGTGTCCAAAGTCTTCTTTTAGGCACTGGCTGTAATGATTTATTTTTTAACTGCAACTATAATAATGTTAAGCCGCTGTCTAAGAGTAAAATGTAGTCGGATGACTGTTCTTGCTGAATATGTGATAAAGCTCATTAAGTTAAGGCGATAATTTGTTCCGGGATGAGAGCACAAAATGGTTTTGTTGAGGATTTTCAATTAAGATTCGATGTGAGTGAGGTGATTCGATTAGACCGTCTTCTGATGTGATTAATCCTTGAGGGCATTTGGGTAGAGCTATGTTAACTGATGGGTTACAATTTAGGAGATAAGCATTGTTGTGATCAAGAAACCTTTAGGATGGGTTTTAATGGTCAATTGACTTACTTTCGATTGTTCAATCAACTTTTTGACTATAGTAATGATAAAAATCAAATCTCTTTTCTTGAAAACTGATAACAAGGTTGCTCGAAAACTGATAGTGCGTAACTCTTAAAAGTCACAATAACTTTATTTACAATGCTACGTAGAATGTTGTATTCTTCTTGATTCCCATTTCATCTTTTTCGCTCTAATCGGGACTCAACGGAACTCCAAATCCCTCCGGGCTTTTCCTACTTTTTTGTCACTTTTTGTATTTCCTGTCGTTTAATTTTCCGGCTGATAAGAATTTATGCTCGGTTAACAAATTTAATAAGTTTCATATGTTATTAAGTTGGGTTATTCTGATTCATGGTCGATTTGCTTATGTTTTCCTTGTGTAACACTACTATAATATGATTTATAAATGATGTTTGGAGCTAATGTAATAACTAAACTGGACATGATTTATATTTCACGCGGATATAACGTTATACTTAAAACGTTGTTAGCTTTCAAAATTTGATTATTTGTTATTTTAGATATGTTTTGGTCTTAGATAACATTTTGTAACACACATTGACATGGAGGATTTGTTTAATATTTTCTTGCGCGAATGGAGTTTGCGGTCGATTCAGCAGGCGTTTTATCAGTTATGTGTTAACAGAGGAGCCGATCCTACAGATTATGCAAATATTTATGAAAAGTAAGTGTCTGATTTATAAAAATTAAAAAATTTTTAAGAAATGGTCTATAAATTAGTTTGAACTAATTTCATTAAATCTTATTAATAAAAGTTTTCAAAGGTAATTTTTATCATTTAAACTTAATTTTAGGTTAAAACAAGCAGACCGTTTCCTAGAGCCATCTTCAAAACAACGTACTCTATGGGGATTACTCGACAAACGACGAGCTCAGAAAGAGTACCAGAACCAACAAGTATGTCGAGGCATGAACATTCTAGTCATTGGGGCAGGCCCTTGTGGATTACGAGCAGCGATCGAAGCCGCGTTCCTTGGTGCTCATGTTATTGTTGTTGAATCTAGGGACAAGTTCACGAGGAATAATGTCTTGCACCTTTGGCAGTTTGTCATTCACGATTTGAAAGCCTTAGGGGCTAAAGTGTTTATGCCAAAGTTTTGTACTGGAAGCATCGAGCATATCTGTAAGTACTGTCACTTTTTGTCATGTTTACTATTTTGGTTGTTGTTAGTATTGATACAGTATTTTTTTTTGTTTTTACTTCAAGAATAAGGTGACACTGGACTGTTAAATTATTATATTTTTAGCTATACGAAAGTTGCAATTTATTTTGCTGAAGATTGCCTTGGTATTGGGAGTTCAGTTGTACGATTCCGTGAATTTTGAAGATTTGGTTGAACCTCGAGATGGTAAAGGCTGGAGGGCTCAGTTTGTTCCACGGGATCATTTACTAGCTGATTATGAGTTTGACATGATTATCGGAGCTTCGGGAAAGAATATGTGTTTACCTGGTAAGAAGATTACTTTATTTTCGAAAGTGTTTTACAATTTATTGAGTTTGTAACGTTTACCTAAAAACTTTTTTACCTTATTTTGATTTTTTGAATGATTTAAGGCATTTCGATATTAATTCAAAATACTCTGTTAAATCACAATATATGCCTTCTGTTACAGCATTCCAACAAGTAGTGGTCAGAGGAAAACTAGCTATTGGGATCACTGCCAACTTTGTTAATAGACATACGAAGCAAGAAGATGCAATTCCAGAAATTCAAGGAGTTGCTTACATCTACAGACAACAGTTCTTCGACCAACTTCAGGCACAAACGGGTGTTAAACTGGAGAATATTGTCTATTACAAAGGAGATACACATTACTTTGTTATGTGTGGCGACAAGAACAATTTAGTTCAGAAGGGAGTGATCAAGAATGACAGTGATGACATCAAAAAGATGTTGAGCAAGGACAACATTGACAGTGTAAGTTATATTTGATTTAGAATTTGTTAAATTTTATTATAAGTTGTTTCAATTTAGTTTTTTTTTCTAAAAAAAATGAGGTGTAGAGCCGAACTTTTTTTGCTTTTATTATTTATACGATAACTTTTTTATTGAAAAACACTACAAGTTTCATTATTTTAGGAAATGCTGTGCAAGTACGTGATGCAGGTAGTAGACCATGTAACCGATGGCAAACTATCAGGTGTTCAAGTTCAATTTGCTCTAAATGCTCGACGTCAACCTGATGTGGCACTATTTGACTTTACCGAACTGTGTTCGGCCGATCATTCAACTCGTTTTGTCAAATTTATGGAGCATCCTTTGGTTCTGACGGTGGTGGGAGACCTTCTTCATGAACCTTTTTGGCCAACCGGCTCTGGATGTGCCCGAGGATTCTTGGGCGTTCTGGATACGGCATGGTTGATGCACGAGATTGGGAAAGGCAAAGAACCAGTATCAAGGCTGTTGTCGGAAAGGGAGAGCGTGTACAAGTTACTCGGCCAAACACAGCCAAATAACTTGTCATCGTCGTTTCACAAGGTAAGAAATCGATTAAAACAAGAAAAAGTACTCAGGCAAAGGCTTTGTCAGTTGGTTTATAGTCGAATGTATATTTTAAAAAAATCTTTTTTGAATTTTTAAAAGTTGATGATAGAACGATTATTTTAGTACTCAATCGATCCAAAAGAACGCTATGTTTGTTACCAAAAAACTTATTCAGATGTTACTCATCTGATGGGGACCGGGGATTCAGATGAAGACATGATGGAGAAGGTGGTCATGACTATCAACAGAAACAAAAGTGGGCACAGCGAGTTTCAGAGGAGGGCATCTTTGTTCAAGTTCTGCTATATGGGAGCAATATCCCTCAAAGTAAGTTCTATTTTTAAATAATATGGTTTTTGTTATATTTAATACTTAAACTTTATGTAATTTACTTTATTATATTTTAGGTAAAGATAACCAACTTCCGAACTGGCTCTTGGGGCGATTGCAAGGCTTTGGCCGCCTTAATAGCCAAATACATTAAAGACTTCGAGGCCGGTAGGAAGCTGGAATCAGATTCAACCTTCTCCAACCCTGCGGTTCTTTTTAATGATGTTACGGAATTCATTGAAAATAGACTGTCTGTCCCTCGGCCGTGCAAGACTCACGCCGAGTGGACAAGTTTGAGTGAAAAACGAAGAATCGAATTCTTACAGACTTTGGCTGATATTTTAAAGTAAGTTAATCCAAAATCTTTATCGTTTTATAGCTGTATTCACTTTTTGATAAAGAATGAGACTAAATATATTGTTTTAGAGCGGATCCCTTCTACAGTAAACTATGCATGTCACCGACATTGTGCCAGAATTACGCTAATGATAAGGCTACTCAATCAGCAAAACAAGCTAAAGTACTCAGACAAAGGCAGCTACCACCAGTCGACCCAAGAGATACTGTACTCAACTTTGATCCTCTGAGTAGAGATTCTCATGTTACAGTAAGAAAGAAGTCTGTAGGCCAGAGAGTGAAGCGACAGATTGTGGAACCGTTGAATCCTGAATTGTTGTATAAGGTAAGAGATGATGATTGATTTAGGTAGTGTTTATATTTATAATAGGGAATAATTTTAACATGATATTGTAGTCGAAAAATTGAAAAGAGCTCTAACGGCTACTGTATTGTTTAGGTAGATCGTGTTGTTTCGGGGGTGCCGATCAGGCCACCACGCCCTTCAATGGACGGGCCGAGCTGTTTGGAGCGGCGAAAAATGCTAATGGAGGAAGGCAAAAAGGTAACATGTTATTCGAATACTTCGGCGCCAAAAATCTAAAGGATGGTTTAAAGGCATTTGCATTTAGTCACGATGTTGGACTTTCAGTTTAATATTGTCGAATTTATGTTATTTTAAAGTACTAATGGGTTGATTGTTTAGAATACGAAAAAGAATAATTTGGATAGTAGTTTCACCAACGGATCTTTATTTGGAGTACAAGCTGTGTCACGGTTCAGATCCAAGTTTGACACTGTACAAGAAGGTCAGCAGAAGCAAGAAACTGTTAAGCGACAAAAGACCGTTTCCAATTTGTCTACAGAATCTGAATATCCTTCTGATCCCATGAACGTGAGGGTTACCGTAACAGAGACTTTGGTCGAAACTCCGAATGGAAAAACGACCAAACAGTACAGTAAAGATCAAGAAGTTACATTTAGGGTAGGTTTTGTAAAATATCGGTTAACATATTTTGAGTTTTTTTAGTTTCAGTAATATTTTTTTGACTTTCAGAACCTACCAACGACGCCAGTTCGACCAATATCAATGCCTGTAAGAACCGGTTCTTTCTGTACTGATAAGCATGGCCCTGCATCTTCTCTGGCTCATCAGAATTCAGTCAGTGCTGTTTACAATACAGTATCCCAGCGCAGAATGAGGCTGTGTTCACTATGTCAAGAAGAAGTGTATCTGGCTGAACAACTTCTGGTGGACCGAGTTTCAGTGCACAAACAATGTTTCCGATGTTCTTATTGTGATCGTGCTTTGACCGTGAGGAACGCTGTGATCGACAAAACGTTCCAAAACGAATTCGGGCCTCGCTGGTACTGTGCACAACATCAGGCCTTGTGTGCTTCTGACAAGTTGGCTAGGTTAAGAAGATCGGCTGCGAAACAACGTATGTTACTTTATATTATTTTTAAATTTTTATATTGCTTGTTGTGTGATTCTTTGTTAATCGTTTTATGGTTTTTGTTATTTGAGTCATTTTAGAATCGTGGGTCCAAAATGTCGCCGTGATTCAGCCTCAATCCTCAGTTGAACAAGGTCGGCCGAAATATGCTTCTCACACGTTTGTTTCAACCGATTCTACAGATTCTTCTGATTCCGAAAAAACGAAAGCTCAGAAGGAAGATCAGAGTACAAGTACTGATACCAAGAAAACATCCAAATACAACGCCACACGATTACGATCGCCTTCTCCAGTAAACCGACCCAACCCTTATTTGAAGCAGAAAGAGCAAAACAAGGATAACAATGATCTGTTGGCGTTGGGAAGGTCAGAGCCTCATCGTCAAGTCATTCAGACGCGAGAACCTTATCAACGACGGTTAAGTGACTTTGATTCCCCAACACAACTGATCAACGCTTGCAAAGAGAGAACGGCCAGAAGGTTGGCCGCTATTGGAACCAAAAACAATGAGAACAAGAGCGACGGAGTCAAGCTGTCATCAGGGTCATCTGAAGAGGAAGAGTTTTACGGTCACAACGGCTTCCATGACAGAGCTACACTAAAGTGTTCTGATGACGATGAAGAAGAATTCGAGGAGTATGTAGATGCTGTTGATGATGAGTTTGTTTTACAATCACCAATCGAAGAGGAGGAATCTTGGATTGAGTTTGTGGAGTATCTGGACAGAACTCTGAATTCTGATGCTTCTTCTCAGAATACTTCGGCTACAGAAAGCCAGGCGAAGGAGATGGTGGAAGCGTTCAACAGAAAGTCGCTGCTGAACCACTTCTCCAGTCCGACTGCCCAGAAGTCGAATGTTGTGCCGGAAACACCATACTTTACACCACGGCAGAACCGAGCTGAGACTGTGACGTTACGGTCTCCAGAAGAGCGGGATTCTGATTTGTTCCACACTCCGATGACTTCATTTAGGACCAACCGGCTTAGAGGTGAAGGACCAAGTGGACTGAAAGAGGTTGGTTTTCTTACTTTAATTATAAGTTTCGTTTTAAATATACTTCTTAAAAGTTTATTAACTAAATGGAAATCTATATTAATATTGGCAATTTTAGCTTGTTGAACAGAATGCTACTGGTTTTGGAGACAACGCGACTCCAAGAAGGGTAACCAGAGTGCGACGAGGACCTCGACGAGCTACAGTAGCCGTTGACCTCAAGCGAGAAAGCTTGACTCCCGATCACATTGCCAACGATTTAAATGGTAATCAGGATGAAACTCTTACCTTGCCACAAACTCCATCACGAGCTACAAACAAAGGACGGAAAGAATCGGGCATTAGGGCCGTTCACATTCAACCAACAGTTCAGAATTTGGAACGGGCTTTGAAGGAGATAGAACTGATTAAAGAGAGACGACAGAGAGAAAGACAGCGACAACTTCAGGTATCTATTTTTGAAACGTTAAGTTCAAAGGATTGTGCGATATTATTAAGATTATTTTTTGTAAAATATGTTGTTGTTATTTTTATGTACATTTTTAGGGTCTACAAAGAAGGATGCAAGAGGTCGAAGTGCGATTGTCAGATGTCAAATCAGTTGGAAGTTACTTGGAAAAGAGTTTGGCTAAAGATCCCAGAAACAAATGGGAACTGGAACAATGGTTAATATACGTACAGCAGTACGAAGCACTTCGAAGTGAAGAAAAGGAGCTACATCTGAAGTTGAAGGCTTTTAAGTTACAGGAAGACTACGGTAACTTGAAGGCGAAGCTACACAAAGCTCAAACTGACGAAAATATCAGTAGCGGGGTAAGTGATTACTGCTTTATGGTGATATTGAACATGTGTTATTATTCATGTTTGTATCTGGTATAAAAGTATCTTTTTTAATAATCGTAGTAAAATAGAAGATAACTTATTTATCATATTCTGTACTTCAGGCAGAGAAACTACTAATGGAGAGGCTACTGGAAATACTCAACACCAAGGATACGGTAAAAGCGGAACTGTCTGACATTACCAACACCTCCAAGATTGCAGAGTCACCGGCTGATCTGATCCAAAAGTGCTCGGACTACAGCCTTTACGACCCCGTGTTTCTGACTAACTTGACTATAAATAGTTTTGTATAATGCAATTGTATATACGTAGATGTAATTAGTAATTGTTATCATTCTTAACATGTTAATACTTTGTTTATTACGACAATATTGTTATTTGCCTTATATTATTTCCAACATTCACAGCTGAAATAGTGTCATTTCGTGTGTTAATTATGAATAAATATTGACTTCTACCTATATATACCTATAATAATATATTATGAATTATTATATTTTTGAGCTGCTTTTCTGTAAATTTATATTTAAAATATTTTTTTCATAAAGCGGTAGTAAAGTCAAAGTATTTTTAAATTTTATTGATCAAAAAGAATGTTAGATAACTAAGATTTAGTATCAACAAGTAACATATTATTACGAGGCTTGTAAACCTTCTTCATTGAAAGTTTGGAGCTTATATACGCATTTCATCAATGGAGAAATAAAACTTACAACAAGTAAAAAATTTTTGACAATATACCAATGGGAACCGAAAGAAAATAATTCTGGACCGCAAATTTTTTAGCAAAAAATCTAAAGATTTGAAAAAATAATCCCCGGGAATTGATGGCAAACTAATTTTAGAGTCCCGACGCGAAAACAAGCTGTATTTTCAAATTTACATTTTTTATTTGACGAAATGCGTAATTTAGCGTTTGATGCCTCTGTGAGCGTAGCTGTGCAATCGTGGATACTCTTTCTCTAACTTCTTTGTACTCTCTTTCAAACACTTGGTCATTTCCACCATAAACATCTCATCTGTTTCTGTGGACAATCCTGCTTCATTGCCACTTTCTTTTGACAGCTTTTGAATAATTTTGCTGAAAAATATAAATTTTACAAACTACATAATTAAATAGGATTTACCCGTACAATGAAAGTATAATTACACTAGGATTTACTGTACAATGATTTGATTCTCTGCCTTTAAAAACTTACATAGCATGTTTTAGTCTGACATACTCGTTGTACGCTTCTACAGTTGAGTGGACTGATGTTCTAATTGAAGACATGGTAGAATCGAGGAATTTTGATATCATCTTCTCAGTGTTTCGGCTTGGTTCTTCCACATTATCATCGAAACTTTGGTCGCTTTCCGTGTTCGCCGTACAATCGGAGCATGCTTCAGAATCCACAAAGCTCGAGATGTCTCCATTGACGTACCTCGTTCCCACAAAGCAGTCAGCATCTTTTTTAAGGCTATGTTTGAAGACGAGCTTTGGCTTAGCGGTGGAGTGTCTTCTTTTGGTCGTTAATGGCAGTTTCTTGGACTCAGCGGATTTTTTGGCGTTTAGATGGTCGTGTCCTCTGATGTTGTAACATCGTCGCGGCTTCAGCAAGCGGAGCAGTCTTCTAATTACGGTGAACATCCTTATATTGAAGAGTTGTTGCAGAATAAAGTGTTTGGAAATGATTAATGAAAAACCTTTTAGAATCAGTTTGTTTTTCGGTAGAAAAACTTGATACTGTTTTTGCTTACAGGCAGATTTTACAATTGCGCACACAAATCAACGACATTTTTCGACCTTTAAAGCAAAACATATTATGTTGCGCATTTGATTTATTTATTTGCTTGCAATAAAACCTTGTTATAGGACTTTTCTTGCAAGGGGACCATGCTACTGCTGCGTGGTACCAACTTCAGCCTTGAGATTTCTGGAGAATTTGATCTCTGAACTAACGTATTTTAGAGCAGTAACTCGTTCAATAAAGTTATCATTGGGCTCTATTGTTTTAAATAGGTTATGCCTAAAATTTTCATCTAATTCGTCTTTTTCCTGTTCTGTTCTAAGCCAATCATTTGATCTCTTTCTTTACCTCTTCAAGGTTCAAAATTCTATTTAGGGTTGTACCAAGCTTACGATACAGTAAAAGATAAAGGAAGTATTATCAGCTATCAGCCAAATGTTTAATGTATTATTGGAAAGTATGATCCGGTCGTGATGTTAGTCACATAGTTACCACGAACTACTAATACCTCTGCACTGAGAGTATGTGTACTAATCTGTTCTTTGTAAGTGTTTCGACTCATTTAATGACTTGGTTTGAGTTTAATATAACTTTACATTACGTCAAAAAGTAATTACTCATTTAGATTCCAGTCAGAGTTTGCGCATCATACTCATGTTTCACACTCGTACTCGGTGGGTACTGCAAGATAATTAAAGTGGTCTTAGAAGGAGTGAGAGCAAAGTTAAGTTTAATTTTGGAACAAACTTATGGGTTGGTCGATAAACGTGTTTAAGGGTTTCTTTGGGGTCATTTTGAGTAGATATAAGTTTTTTATTGTACTTTAAAGAAGTAATAAGACATGGTTAATATCTTTTTATATTGTTTATTTTCCCCTTAATTACTACACTAATATGACATTATAATATCTTGTGGCAAAAAACTTTGTTTTTGGTCAGTGAAAGGTTTCGTTACGGTCGATTAAGAGCCCCTTACTTGCTTTGGTCAACAAGTACTACTAGAATATAATTTATTTTTAAATGTTGTGGTAGATGCGTGCTGGGGTTCTTATTAACTTGTAATGCTAATTAATCCAATAAAGATTAATTTTGATCCAATTGTGAGGCGAGAGAGTGTGTGGGAAGAGGAGACGGTTATGAGGCAGGGAAAGTGCCGGAAAAGGAGGCGGTTGTCGTTTAGCATATCGCTTAACATACCATGGTTAATTAGTGGTAGTTTAGGGGTTTAATGGGCCCTTTGTTTTAATAGTTTAGTTACTTTACAGTAGAAACAACTATTGTAAATTCTATTTGTAGATTTTATATATCAAGGTATATATTGTGCCACACAAGATACATACATGATGATATGTTGAATTTTGTCTTGTAATCGAATCTGTAGTATACTAATCAATGCTAAACACCTTGCAATAAGCGCCTTACTGTGTCTAAATCACTTGTTGTGAGAAGTGTTTTTTGGTCAGATGTGTTTAGCCATATGTAATCGTATCTTGGCACTCTTAGCTTTGACGCAGAGTGTAATATCGCTATTTGGAGATACATATTACAATTATCATATCATAAATTGGTTTTGTGATTGTAAAGACATACCGAGGCCGACAGACAGTAACATACGACGCGTTTTTGGTAATCAAAGTACTATGATATACGTTAATATGTTGCACTTTGGGAGATATCTTATTAAGTCTGGTATTACTCTCAGACGACGTGAATATATACCAATTTAAGACGGTCACATGGTTCGACATGTATACATGTTATTGGCATGTATGTGCTTTGGTGTGGGGTACTGTAACGTTGCTAGCAAAAAAAGTAACTTGTCCTCTGTAATTTATTGTCTGAATTGGGGTAATTACAGTGTAGTAGGTTTAGCTTTGAACCGTGTGACTTCCTCGATGGAATTTCATTTCATTGACGTGTTGTTTACAGTGTATTTACTGTACATTTACATTATATTATGTTAAGAAGGCGGGGTAGATTACTCTGTTGATCTATTGTTACATTTCCCAAAACATTTTACTGCGTCATGCTTAGTAAAGCTAAGATAGTGTATAATAGTACTATATAGTTGATGTCTTGTCTGTTGAAAGTTAATGCACTATTCCTGATGAGTTCAGACCTTATGGTAATGTACTGATTTTTCCTCTGATAGCTGGTGCACTAACTCGGAGCAGGAACTCTTTTTACAGTACCATACTCATTGTTTACGGCAGTCAAAGACGTTAAGTTTTGTTTTTCGGAAATCAATTTAATCAAAAGATGTAATCGTATGTTACGTCGACACTTTTAAACTACAGTCGGACTGCTGCTGGCACGTTTACTCTACAATATAAACGTATTGAGCAGATTCTAAGCCTTACTTTATATAAGAAGATCTGTAGTTACTGCAATATATTTAAGTATGTGTAGCTGCAGTTTGTGTAAAGACTGCAGGTCATATAATGCTGTCATCTTTACTGCAGTGTAACATTCCCAGGTCCACTTACTGCGCTGTAATAATCTCAGATAAGCGTCTTAAAATAGTCAGAGCGCTTGCTGTGGCTAAGATGATGTTTCAAAAGACTTTTTTGTAGCCAAAATACATCTCTGGTAAATCCGAAGGACGTCAGTGTAATGTAAAGGTCGGTATTATCTAGGTCTCAACCTCTGCTGTGGTATCTTTGGAGGGGTTTCTTTGTTCCTCGTACACCGAGCTATTAACTGTGGGTATTACTGAGCAATATTGGTATAGTATGTAGGCCGTTGTTGTTTAATATTACTTCTTACAGTGCTGGTTATTTCTACTATCTTTGAGTTTTTAATATAAGATTTAGGTTTTGATGATACTATGGTCAATTTTATTGATAAGCAGTATCAAAAGTGCCTTTTTATTTCATCATACCATAAACTTTACGTTGAACGTTAATATATACTTACATGTGTTCAATATATTATACTTTTGTGCTCCCACATTACCGCGTATTTTCACCATATTATGCGTAGTCTTAATATCGTATGTTTAGGTCTAATCATGTTGATGCTACGGTTATGGCTAATGGTTGTGGTGATAGCCATGGTCAGAAGTGAACGTACGTTGAGAAGAATGCGAGATCTTCTAGATGAGAGTCCATCTCAAGAGAATCTACTTCGAGTTTGTGCCAATATATTGTCATCAAGGAATGGTGAGTTTTAGTATCTTTACATTCAAAATAGTCATTTAAAATTGGGTATTGACATAACAGTAAAATTTATGATAGTTACAATAATATAAGTTTATTTGATATTAGCATTCCAATGATAAGATGACTTGTTTCAGCTCAATTTTTTGAAGAAAATGTTGTCTTAAGTCCCAGCGGCGATGAAATTCCCTTAACACTAGTGCAAAGAGAAGTGCCAGTCAAATACGAAGTAAGTTACATTACATTTTAACTTCTTTTTGTCTATTAGGAATAGGTTTTGCTTCAATACTTTCTCTATAAACTCCTCGTTTAAATTAAAAAAGCTAACTTGACATCAGATTTTGTAATACGCTTTTAAATTTTATCACATTATACTATTCTTTCAGATGGTAGACCCAACTGACCGACTGGAGAGAATAGCTCGGACCTTGAGGTCAAGTGTGTATGCTCCCAAACTGTGTGAACCTGAAAGTTTCTACCCCAAAGTCGGGGATCAAGAACTCAATTGTAAAGAAGTAAGTTATACCTATAACTTATTTCTTTATTCTATATACATGTAGTTAATACGTACAATCCGTCTTAGCATGGTAGAAACTTTTTGAAGCTTTCTGTAGAAGATATGCCCTATCTTTTCACAGATCTATCTTCTTTTCTTGTAAGTCTAATGTCATCACAGTAGTTATGTAAACAGTACAGTATGTCATAATTCCAGTAAAAAACTTTTCGATCTGTAATTCGCGTGACATTTCACAGTATTTTACCACACCTTATCATACATCTTGTCCCTGTAATCGCCGTATTTACGTATTTAAGAGTATTTTCGAAAAAACGACAGACTAAGGTTAATCTCGGTGACATTCTGTAAATCGTGTTTTGGTAACTTACAATTTAAGCCTTAACCGTGGATTCTTTAGAAAATGTTACAGTAGGACAAACAAGTATGACATACTTATTATGACATACTATACTATAATATAGCCTATAACTGTTATCTTTGAAGTCTCACAGTCGATGACACATTAAGCCCAATGTCATTTCAATTGAAACAATAACAATTGTAAACAGATTAATGTCCACGAATTGTCACGGGACGGGACAATGGATATTAACATAGATTAGGGTGTTTGGCCATTAGAAGACCGTGACATTCGGGTTTAAAAGTCGAATTTCGAAAGGGTAGTAGGTGTAGGACAAAGACGTCTTGTTTACTGAAATTGTCATAGAAATGGTGTTGCACATCATAGTAATTGTAAAAAAATGTCGTAATACCAAGACATCTTAGAGATCGTGTACCAACGGCACGGTAATCTTGCTATAAATAAGGCCACAGTATAGTACAAACAATATGTCTGTTTTTGATTCTTTTCTTCATAATCCTTGACTACATCTCATCCTGTATATACTCAAATCAACAAACATTTAACTCCAACCAACCACCAATGTTCAGATCTGCCAATCGTGCGTACCCGGCTCGGCCGCCGTCTGCCATCAACGGAACCACCGCTTTCCAGGCGTAGCACAAACCTGCTTCTGCACGTACGACACCGACAGACCGCTACACAACGCCGTACTGGTGCTGAAGAACGGCGTGTCACAGATCTGAGCTTAATATTAACAATAAAGTTGCCCAAAGTCGTTACCAAAAATGTACAAAGTAAACTTGGAGTAGTTGAAGTTGGTCGTTTATTTACTTAAAAATGTCAATCTAGGCTGTATTTGAATACAAACATTGTTTATAACCAGGTCGTTAACAATAGAAATCTAAATTGGCAGTAAATCGTCTATGTTGTTAACTACAGATACCTATACGTTACTTTACTTTGATGACAATCTATTTTTGACCTGTCGGTTTCAAAGTTCATCAGAGTAATGTAGCATCGAATAGGCCTTATTAATCTTTAAAGAGAACTGTTTTGACTGACAAAGTAACAACCATCGTATGATCTGCTAAAGATCGTTCGCGGTAACGACCGGATCATCGCTGCTTCGCTATGACACTGTCTCTCTCGATGGTAGGTAGCCTGCTACTGCCGTCTATGTATCATAATTGACGAATTTGTAAACAGGATCAACCTCTGAATTGCACTAATCCGTTTTGGAACATTACTCGACCACCTATATAAGACTCTGTCATCGTCGTATCTCCATTCAGTGCTACGGTAGAATGAAATCTGTTGTCGCCTTCTCGCTCCTCTTCGGACTCGGTACGGTATCTTTTCAAATTTTGCAAAAAATAAGTTTTACTACATAAAACTTTAAGTAATACTAAAAATAAGCGACATTATGATGACAATAATGTGTTTCAGCCGTGAGCCAAGAGTTCTCCCTCCCTCCTCTCGGCGGATCTCTTCCTCCAGGCTTCAGTCTGCCTCCAGGATTCAGCCTTCCTCCAGGCGTCAGCCTCCCAAGTGACCTACCTACAGAAAGCCGCAGAAAGCGGGGTTTGTTCGGTGGTGATGCCCCAGAAGGCTTCAGCGGAGCCCCACAAGGCTTCAGCGGTCCACCAGAAGGATTCAGCGGCCCACCAGAAGGCTTCAGTGCTCCACCATTGAGAAAGAGAAGAGGACTATTCGGCGGAGACGAGTCTGTGCCAACTGGGCTACCAAGCATTCCCGCAGACCTAGTCAGTGGCCTGCCCGAGGGTGTCAGCCCACCAACCGGTCTCCCAGAAAGCCGTAAGAAGAGAGGATTGTTCGGAGATGACACTCCATCCCTACCTACTGGACTCCCCACTGGTCTTCCCGAGATCAACGCCTCCGACCTCCCATTGTCAGCACCACAAAAGAGACAGGTCCTACCACTAGCAACTGGTGTCCCAACTGGTCTCCCAACCGGTCTACCAACCGAGATTCCATTGTAAACTGATAAAGGTAAGCATGACAACAATAAATACTAATAATAATATATTTAAAAAAGCAGACAGACATTTCAACTTAAAAATATAAAAAATTCATTCCAGAACGAGTCCCATGACCCATCCAACCACCACCCAACACTATCGACTATGTCAGATCCACATTCATTGTCATTCCTTTTACTTACTGCTAGTAAACATATCACTTAAGGCAATTTATAAACCATTAAATCATCTTAAAAACATAAATTTTTAAATAAATGATAAATTATACAGTAATCTTAAGAATATACTCAGCATACTAAAGACAAAGTAAACCGATTGTAAAAAAATTGTAAACCCAAAAAACTAGTCGGTTTACCTAATCAAAACAGAGTTAAAGCATTCGAAGTAAAGAGAAGAACATGGAGAAAGCGGGCGAAGTAGAGGAGAATATAGGTTTGTGTTCGGCAAAGTGAATGGCATGTAGAGGATGAAGATACCATGGTTCCGTGTTTTCCTCAGGCTCTTCGATGAACCTTGGAGCTAGTTCGATCTCGTCCTTGTATGTCATTATAATATCCAGGACAACTCCATTCGTCCAGCCAAATCCTTGCTAAACAACCGGTCAATAAGTAAGTAAAGCTCAGTAAAGCTTTTCATTTATATGACATGTTATAGTAAAGAAAAACTATAGATCATTTAAAAAAATATATAAAAGATAACCTATCGTCCTTCTACTACCTTACCTGAACCTTGTATTCTCCACCCGACCCCACCTTCCGTCTACCTGTAGCTTCGTATTTCTCAAACATGTACCCGTATTCTTTAAAAACCTCGTAGCTGTAGGCTACGAACTTTGTTGCCAAATCGTAACCAGCTTTCTTCAATCTAAAACATTTAAAAATTAACAAATAACATACTAAAGAAAAATACAAAAAACATTACATTGACTTACGTTGAATCAGATGATTTACGTAATGCTTCAACAACCATGTGTACAAGAGGTGGCCACACATTAGGAAAGTCCCATTGCTCCTGTGATGTTGTCAAACTGAAATGAACCATAGAATTCTACTAAAATTATGTTTAAGTAAATACAGGAATACATCATAGTATGCCCAATATTGTATATAATAGAATAAGGTTATTGTATACTGTCTTCTTCATTTAAAATATTAAAAGAATATTACCTAGCTGGTATTCCACCAACATAGTCCCACGCTCCCATCTCTTTCATCCTTCTGAAAGTGTTATTCAGAATCTCATCGTGAGCTTCATCGTCAAAAAGCTCACAGAAGAAGGGAGCAAAAGCAATAGGGTAAAACTCTCTGTTGTGACACCCCTTCCTGATGTTGTAATCCAAGTAAGTTCCAGTCTCAAAATCCAAAAACACCTTATCCATCATTTTCTTCATAGCTCTGATTTCCTTCTCCAACTCTATGATTCTGTCTCCATTACCACCAACTTCCTTGTACAAATTCATCAAAACCATCTTCGAACCACAAATAAATGCATTCAAATCAACAGGTAATATACTGGTAGTCTCGAGAGTACTCAAATCGTCATTGTTTCTCAACCATCTTGTACTGAAATCCCAGCCAGATTCTGCTGCTGAAGCCAGTTCATGCCAGATCTTGTGTTTCTGGTCTACTTCAGTCACATTCTTTGTTAGATTCACATCTTCTTTGTGAGATTCGGGTCGAGGAAAGTCGCTATCAGCGTTACATTGGTACACTCGGTAAGAGTCATCGTCTATCTTGAGTATGCGACTTCTGTTCTTGTCCCAAAATTCGAATTCCTAAAAAATGTCAAAATATATTTGAAGTTATCATTGCATAAAGCATGTTTTGTAAACTTTGACTATAACAACTTGACAACTCGCTCCTTTTAAGCCTACAAAACGACCATAATTTTAGTGTTTTACAAAAAAACTGACTTTTTCGAGAAAAGGTAACAATTCCTTGACCAACTCCACATCCTTAGTCTTGTCAAAGTATTCCTTTATCATAAAGCCAAACAAAGGTGGCTGTGATCGTTGTAGGTAATAGATCCTTCCTCCATTTGGTATTAACCCAAACTTTTTGATCAAATCGGCCATGTTGAGTAACATAAACCTAACAGATTCATACATTTCAGACACCAGAAGCCCCTTGATGGTCCAGTAAGAGTCCCAATAGTACATTTCTCGGAACCTGCCTCCAGGCACGATAAAAGGATGTTTTAGATAGATCAAGGAAAACCTATTAGGGTTGTCCTCCACATTCTTGGTCACAGAGCGACACAAATCAGTCCACTTCTTGTGAATATCAAGGGCAAACTCTCGAGATGACTTATCTTGAATCTGGAGAAATGAAGGTGGGATCGGCTTCCAATCAACTGGTGTGCATCTAAAACATTATGAAGTTATTTTTAATAATAAGACCTTATGTAACGTAGAATGTCAGAAACATTTTTAATTGAAAAAATACTACAAATGCCATAGTTAACTTGGCTGAATTAACTTACACATTAAGTTCAACAGACCTTCCTGACTCCAAACTGTCTGCACTGTAAAAATTTTCTTCCACAAACTGTTTCAAAGTGTCTTTACTGATCTGTTCATCAGTCGGAAACAGGATGTTAAACTTGTTGAGAACATCTTCTGGAGATAACCTCAGTGGCAACTCAGTAAACGTTTTTGAATCGGAAAACAACGAATACTTCGTGACAGCCTAAAACTGTTGAATTAGAATAAAATAAACAACTTGAAATATTACGAAAATTATTATAAAATTAATTTTAAAATGTTAAAATTAAATATTACTCACATTTAGAATCCGCCCATGACAGTAAACATTATTGTTGGTCGATTGAACAAGATCGCGACATTTAAGTACGTAATCAGTTGCGACCGGTAAAGAGAATAAATAACATGAAAGAATTGCAAATAGTCAAAAGTACACTTACATGACGTCGAACAGACCATGTGATACGAAACACATTGTGTTCCCCGTTTTGTTTTCTCAGACATAACAGAAGAAAAAATCAGCGTACTTTAATCACTTGAAGTGATCTTTAGAAGCTTAAACGATCAAAATAAAACTTAATATTAAGTTAATAATATTTCAAAATATGTGATAGCATGATTAGTAAACAATTGGAAAAAATCTATGTAACATTTACATCAATATTTCACAATTTTTCCTTGATTTACATAAAATTCACACTAGCTTTGCGTAGGTCCCACCACGAAAGCAAAACATTTGGCGTAACGTAATTAATTTATTTTTTTAGAAAAACCTTTGATTTTAGGTTTTTTAGTTTTAAAATTCGTTGATATGTTGTAAAAACAGTATATTTTTTATCAATTAAGTTTTATTTTTATAACTCTTTTTATTAATATACTGAAAATCACGTATTCCAGAAGATGGAAGAAGGTGAGGTCATACGAAATGAAGATGAACCTAACGAGTCTAAATCCGATGGTTTAGTTGATGTTAAAGACACAGAAACTGAAGATGAGCAAGACGATCGTTCGTTTACTTTGAAATCTGAAGAAATTGATGATTTCTTTGAAACAGAGGTTGAAGCCGACTCTAACAAAGGAAGAACATGCATAATATGTGGACAATTCGTCTCTCACTTTCAGAATTACGCTAGACATGTTAGGAACAACCATAGAGGAGGTAAGTTAACAAATATTTGCTATTATATGTCTTCGGTTCTTAGAGAAGCATAAATGTGTCTACTGCAACAAAAAGTTCTTTATTCACAACCAACTGAGAAGTCATATCGCCAATGAACATCCACAGACGTATCTTTGTGATATTCCGAATTGCACCTACAAGAGCGACGCTTTAAGGAACGTAACTCAACATAAAAAGAGAGCTCATTCTGGTAATACAGTAATGTGCACGGTAGAAGGCTGTCTGTTCTCGTCTAAATACAGATGTCTTCAGAAGCACATGATAGAGTTTCATTCTTCCAGAGAGTCTTCTGTGGTAAGTTCTTTTATTTTATGTTGGAACTTCTTTTTAGTTTGATTTATGGTATTTTTCACAAAATATTATTATTATTCGTTTTAAAATTAATATAGTAAAAGGGGCCATAAATATCTTTTTATAGAATCCGGACGGAACGGTGGTGAGAAATAGCCTTAATGTAGTCTGTACCTATTGTCAAAAGCCTTTCCTTACTGCCAGTTTGTTAAAAAGACACATTGGAAGGGTTCATGAGAACAGGTACAAAGAGAATATACGAGACAAGATTTACAAATGTACGAAGGAAGGTTGTGACAAGAGTTACAAGACACCTGGGGCTTTGAACGATCATTCGAATACTCATTCTGGTAAGTTTAAGTTTGTTGTTGTTGAATTGATCATGTTTTCATTGAAAAACGACCGTGTAGTTTTAAGAAATTATTTTGAGTTCCAGTTAAAAAAGAATTTATTTTAGGTGAGAAGCCTTTTGAATGTCAACGTTGTGATAAGTCCTTTTACGGCAGAGCTCTGCTTGCGGTTCATCTTAGGCGTTATCACATGATTAGTATAAAAGATATCACACGTGCCAATACTTTATTACTTCCCAAAGAGGATCCGTTGTCAAACACTCAGGAGCAGAACCAATCGGTACCTACTGCAACCGATGACTTGTTATTGTGTCCTAAACTGGAGAACACTGATGCTTGTTAGATACTGTTTTATAGAAAAATTTGTTGTTTTGTGTTGAAAGGATATTGTTATAGATGTTTTCAAAATTTTATATGTAACACTGCCTGTTATTACTTGTTAAGTTTGTTGTACATTTCGGTGCTAAGATAAATGCTAAAGCTGAATAGGAATTTTATTGAATAAACAATCGATGAAGGAACAGGGCCTTACATAAGGGACTTGTTTGCACATTGAGCTTACTCTCCAGACATCATCTCCATGAACTCGTCAAAGTCGACGGTGCCGGAGCCATCTGTATCAATTTCTGCGATCATTTCGTCCAATTCCTCTTCAGAAACATTGTCATCCAAAGCGCGGAGGATTTCTCTCAAGTCCGAGACGTTAATGTAGCCGTTTCCCTCCTTATCGTACAACCTGAAGGCTTCTCTCAATTCTTCTTCCAAACCTTCGTTATCTTCTGCCGTCACGACGAAGTTGGCAACCATAGCAGCAAATTCTTCGAATTCAATCTCACCGGAACCTGAAATCAATATTTGACTACAATTAAAGAGCTAAAACTTTGAAATAATTTAGTTTTATCAATTTTCTCTTCCAGATTAAAACGACTTTTACATTAAATGCATTTTCCAGATTCCCTTTTATGATAACTTACCATCAGAATCGAATTCTTTGATCAGTTGCTTCAGATCTCTTTCTTCGAAGGCTTGACCCATTGTCCTAAGGATCTGGCCCACTTGGTTTGCCCTAATAAAGCCTTTCTGTTCCTTGTCAAACATGTTGAAGTACTTTCGGAACTCTGTAAGAAGTGGTCAGATAACCATTTATGTTACTTACGTTCGATTTGGTCAGCAGTTAGCTGCTCGAGGGCTTCTGTCACGGCGTCCGCCTGAAAATGGCATAATTATAAACTTTATTACTTTTGTAAAAGATTTAAAATTTTAAAAAGTTTAGTTACCTATGGTTATTTTTTGTATATTTCTAGCTTTTACTCATGTTGTCATAGGTAAAAGGTCACTACAAAGTTGTCGAACTTACCATAGTTGCTGATGTCGCAGTACACGCAAGAGACAGAGGCTTCCAGTGGGGTGGAAGAGCTCGTTTCTGCGTAGGAGTATCAGATCCGGACGATCTCGAGTCGTCCCCCTTCATCTGACGTTTGCGCTTTTCGCGCACCCTCCAGATCCTCAGGAGTCTCTGCTGATCGCCTAACCATTCGGCCGAACTTTGTTCTTGTCTCGGGGCCGCAAAACTCGTGCTCGACGGCCAGCCACTGCTGTTCGGAGGCGGATGCGCATGTTCAGGCACCGCCAGCGAGGTGGATTGGGTCCCGCCTAACCCGCACAGCCAAAACCTGGACCCGTCCCAGAGGGCAGCCAGCCAGCTGGACCCCATTTTAGTGTCGGTATCCGGCTTGGACTTGAGCTTTTGTTGCAGCCTTTGCTGCTTCGCCTCCCGTAGCATGGTCTCGGCCTCTTCTACGTCCAGGAAGTCATCGTCGTCGGTGGAGAAGTCGGTCAGGGTGGAGTTTGTGAGGGAATCCATAGAAGTGCAGGAGCTGGCGCCACTCACCAGTTCATCTAAGTAAGCCTGTTCTCGAGTCATCTACGGACAAATGGCATCGTTCCTATAATTAAACGAGTACAGTAACCCTCTGATTCATGACTCTCGAATTTCGAGCAAATAAAGGCGCTTCTCTTCAAATAAATAAAACACTTTAATTACATTGGTAACGCGCACAAAGGCACAGTAACTAACAGTAGAGGTAACATGAGACTGTAATGGTATCATGACAATATAAACGTATTAAATTAGAATAAGTCTCTTAAATTAGAATAAAGTCTGCCTTGGGCCGAGATGGTTTAATCAGAGAGCGCCTTTGTGCCCTCGGGGGATTCAATTAAAGGTTTATGGTTGTTCTAGAATGGGTAATCACTACTGTTTATGCTGTTATCTTCAAATACAAAACAATTTCCGGCCGAGTAAATTAAATATGAAATCACGTGAAAGTATCAGAAAACAAACTTGTTGGCTTCTGGAGTTTCGGTGGGAAACTCAAGACTCTCGAGAATGAGAGTTTGCGAATTCAAAAGGCCTGTTAATTTGCCAAAAATACCCCAATAACCTTTTTATATCATGTTAGAGCGGACATCTTTAAATGTCACTCGGATTTGGAGCCGGCTTCGTTTCACAGGAAATCCGGAGTCCCTTACCAGCCTCAATCAGCCGAATTAAGGGTTTCTGATACAGGACTAGTCCCAGTGATAACATAAAGCAATGTAAAGTTGTGTACTTTCGAGGGTAGAAAGACAATAAGCAGATGGTAACAAACCATGTTGACATAACCACGCTCTCAGACATGTTTCACATCAAACAAAAAAGCTTTTAGTCAAATTTTAGTTTAGAGGAATGGGTAGAGAACATACGGGATAGCTATAATACTTTTACAGCTTTTGTTTAAAGTTTACAGTAAAAGAAAATATATAACACTAAAGCAGGACTTATGAACCATGTTTTGAAAGTTTTTACCAACGTAGCCATAAGTTATGTTTGACAGTTTTAAGACAAAATATTTCTCATTTTCTACAAGTTAAATTGCAAAACACGCATAGTCAACAAAAAAGTTAGTACAATCACAGTGATAATATGCAGGAAACACGTGTTATGACATGGAATTGGATGTAAAGCTATAACCGTACTGACCGCGAAACAAAACCCTGGAGGAGGCCGTCCCTCCCCGCCAGAAATCATTTGACATTTCTAGAAACCAAATAAATCTTGGAGCGGAAGGGAACTGGTTCCTCTTAAACAGATTCAATTTTGGCCTCGGCTTCAGAAGGAAGGTAAATTAAATCAACCAGAGCTGTCGACCGGCAGAAAAACAAACAAAAGTCTGAATGACTTTGATTCATTAACCCATGGTACGGTAGGGTTGGGAAGGTACAGTACTCATAGACTACTAGTTAGGTTAAGAAGTTACAGTACCTATAGTAACAGGACTTATAGTTATAGTAAGGTAAATTAAGAAATCGTATTAATCATGATACAGCTCATAATAATATAGCTAATATTCAATTCTCATCATTAAAACGTATTAAAGATACTATAACAGTACGTAGAACCCCCCCCCCCAATATATAGATAATAAGACTACAATAAAGAGCAATATAGTGTTGTACTTAGTCAGTCATTCGACGCACAATTACATGGTCGTATCACCAAATCTCATCTAAAATATTTATTAGCCTAGAAAACAAAGATTGTTTTTCGCTGTAAAGTCATCTATTAAAATATGTAGAGGCTCTTGAGGATATTAAAAGATACGACGATGGTGGTAGCACTTCCTCTTCAGGATAATTTAATTTCACTGTTATTTGTAAACAAGCTGCCACAAGGTAACCTAACACGACGAAAAACAGCCCAGAGTGGCAGAATATACGACAACATGACCTAGCTTATTACGGAGTAGCCCGACATACCATAATAACATACTTCAAGCCATCTTAACGTACCGCGAAGTGACATAACATACCACGTTTTTACTTTCACGCCTCAGTTAAAGTAGAGTAAATGGTTCGAAACTATCGCAAAACACATTATGTATCCAGCACGATGACATTATATTACCGAGTAAGAGGCCCCAACTCAATAACACCAGAGCTTGCAAGACAACTTTTGATGTAAATGGCATTACAGGGTTTGTAACTAAATTACTATACCTTAAAATTAACTATCACTGGCCTTGCATATCATTTTTGATCGTTAGTTAAGTAACATACTGAAATCAAATTACCCATAAGCTATTATAGTATAAGGTGATTATCAAAGAAATTACATTACTAATTAGGTGGGTTAAAGCAATATACCTAACCAGGTTATTAAAACTCCAAAGGTTAGATGTTTTACTGGTAAATGTAAAGAAAAGGCTACTGAGTGTTATTGTCGTATGTGCGCGGCAAATAGAATATCGCGCAATTAAGATTAGATGAACATACCAAACAAATAACAGACAAAACAGATGCTATTCCAACCAAATCCTGTTACAAACTTGGATTAAATTTAGAAAACAACACTGAATTCGGCCAAAAACTACCTAGAACTGAACTGATAATCAAGAGATAAGCTTGTTATAAGGTTTTCCTTAAACTTTTTGACTCTTTAACCTCCCTTATACTCTTTTACTACATCCCTACAACCCTAACATATACCAAAACTTAAGTGAATATAGTTTATTCTACGCAAGCTAAGTCTCTAATCTCCACTTGGCGGCTTCAGATTCCAGCGAAGCCAAGCGATGGGCAGGAAGATGTTGTTGTAATGGATCCCTTAATCTCTTCAGGTCCGCCTTAATCTCGTGCTGTAACGTCTTCAGGTTGTTGTACTCGGTTATGTCGAACTTTTGTTTCTTGGCCCTCTTGTGGAACTGCTGGGTGAACACCCGTTGTTCGGCCGACGGATACTCAAAACTCTGCAAACATATCACATATTATAGTATACGTTACTCGACGGCACAAATGCTACACAAATACATGTATCCTGTTTCCGATGCAATAACAACATAACAATTTTTGCATATATCGAAAACAATCGATTTTCTTATAGTAAACACTGCTGTAGGTATAGTGCAACATGAAGAAAAGTAAAATACGAGATCAAAAATTGACCAATATTACCCAAACCCATTATTTCTTTCGCAAACATCAAAAAATAATAACCATCATTCAGTAAAACATATAAATCATAGTGTGCTTACTTGTTTCGTGTGGATGTAATACCCAAAGGTAGCGATTACTGTAGAAAATGTAGCAAAGTATGTACATGGCTCCACTATGTCCCAACTGTAGTCGATCCACGTTAGTCGAGCAAAGATTCCAGTCTGGACTCCCATAGCAATCAGCCCGCCCCAAAGCACCTTTTTACTGTACAATTCACATTCATTCTCAATCTGCTTTCGTATCTAAAAAGCTTTCGTATAAAATGTCCTCTTGCAAACTGCGGAATAATCTAATATTTGGCCACAAACTGCGCCCTATAATTTAATTATGTTTCCGAAAACGACGAGATTCCATCTTACTACATTTATGTATTATTATCCAGCGTGCTACCGTTTTAGCGTTCTTTTTTCTCGCTTAGCTTTTAAAATTTCGTACTAAACCTAATAATATAATACTCACCTTCTCCATAGGCTTTAAATTAACTTCAACGTCTTCTAATGCCACCATCAACTTCCGTTCTCGCTCCATCTTGTAGCCGTCCACGTTCAGCACGGTGTAGAGTGTAGCCACCGTCGCTTTGAGTTGTTGTAGTCCTTTTAATTTGTCTGAACTCTTCAAAATGTCCGTATCTCCATTCGTAGCCGGTGTTTCTACGTCGAATATCTGGTCGTTTATTCGAATTCGGAAATGGGGGAAAAGCATCAGATTCTCGATTGGCACGCTCGTCGATATACGAGTTCCATCTATAAATTAAATAAGGTATTTGTGTTATGGTATAATATATTTTATTTCCTCATGGTAGTAGTCTCTATAGTAGATGTAACGCAACATACCGATCTTGTAGACAGCAGCGATCTCGACCCCTTTGTCTTCATCCTTGAGCTTTTTACAGAAGGACCCGACAGTATCACTAATAGGCCTGAGGATAAACAGACATTTCTCGAGCCGAGATGGCAAAGGCACCTCTAACATTGGCAGACCACTCTCGACCTCGACCTTTATCGACTTCTCGGGATTGACCTGATATGTAGCCATCTTGTGATTGAGATCTGTAGACGTCGATGGAAGCTCGTCGATCGGTTTTTTCGAAATCTGCAACACTATATGTTATGGTATAATTTGTCATTTTTAGCGTAAACGCATGCTTTAGAGGGCGCTGGACACCGTACCGTAAATTATTTGTCATATAAGGTGCGAAATATTATGTTATATACCAAAAAAGAGATCAAAATGCCTATAAAACGTTTATTCAAGACTTACATTTCTGTACAACACACACGGTCTTTTGGCCATTCCATTTTGTAACAAAAAGTGGGCCAAAGGTCCGACACTTTTCATCTTATGAGGTATTCAAATCAAGTTATGTTACCCGTAACCAACCGGTCACATTCAAGAAAGCTACAAATACAAATGACCTAATTAATCATCAAATCCGCGAATAAATAAAACAAATAATGTTACAATTTTGTGAAGAAAAGACAGCTTAGAGAACACATTAAAATTTGAAGAAAGAATGAAATTTTGGAGAATCAAACCGTTCCTTATGACGTGATAAGTTCAACCCTGCCATTTCAGTTTAACAAAAGTACTCGAAACTTTCATTTTTGTTTTAAAAAGTTACCTCTTTCGCTATTTTAAGTACATCAAAGTTAAAATTTCACATTTATAATATATTTACATTTTTTGTAATTGAAAGTAACATTTCTTGTCGAAGCTGTTACTCCTTAAGTTTAAAGATCAATCTGCCCAACCCTGAGTTAATTAAGATCAGCTTACCCATAGTCTTCTTCCCAAAGGCTTATTTTGTTTAGCGATGTACAAAATAAAAGTAAATAAACGAATTTCGCCCGAGGAAAAACAGCTGTTCTTATGAATTTCGAACAAATTCAGATAAAAGCGTTTCTTTTTTACAAAAAAAGCATTATATTATGCTGCCCAGGTGCTGCTTTTTAAGACTTTTAGTGTTAAGAATTAAAATGAGTCTTTAATAACCTCAAAATAAGTTTTAATAGCCCTGAACCATGTTTTAGCTAACGCAAAAAACAAACATTTGACGAGATACTCGAGTTCCTCCCAACAAAAAATACAATTTCGTTTCGCAGCCAAAGTTTAAAAAGTAATTCCGACAGATAAAAGGCGAAAATAGTAAATAAGAAGGGCAGTAAACAAACGACTACCTCTGATGTGATTAATCAAGGCAGTTGGTGTATCATTGTTACTATAACGTTTACTGCGAGGAAAAGAGAATATTTCAAAAATACAGATTCCATGAGGCTTTCCCTTTGTTATTCCCATTTCGCTGCCGGAACGTTTCGAAGAGCGAGGGACGGCCACCAAAAACAATATTCAGATGCCCATTACTTATTAATCCTGCTGTCCACAATCGTTTTTCAACTTTTTTCGAACTGGAACCGGATGTTCCAATTTAAATAAATAATACAGGCTTTCCTCACTGTGACATGGGGATTAAACGATGAATAATAACATTACTACCTGCACAAGCTCATTTAGATAAAAATTAAATTATGCAAGAACATTTGGAAGAAAGTAAAATATGGGTACAGCTCTTTTTAAAATAAGAACGTTCTGTTATGAGCGAAACGTGCCGTCTTTCAGTTCTCCTTTTTATTAGGTACCAAGAACTTTACAAATCAACATAAAACAATATTAAAACGTAAAAACTAGTAAAGTGAGATTTAATAAAACTATAAAAATTTGTTAATAGTGAAAGCTCTTCAAATGTCTAATGAAAATAGTTAGTTCTTTACATCAATATTTCTAAAACGAATCTCTACGTCCCCTGAGCTGTTCTCCTTGTCTCTAAAATTAAAAATTTTAGAGTTGAAATTGAAAATCATGGTACTGTACTAAATGTGAAAAACAGTAAAAACGACAAAGACTGGGTTAATTTTGCCAGGTTTGCAAGTTTGAAACGATCACCTTTAAAAACGTTGGCTCTACCTTAACATGACCACTCTAACACTCACCCCTCCTCATCCGTATCCATAATAATCTCATCGATCGTATGCCACACGTCAGTTTCTGCTTTTACACAGACATTCTTGACCACTTGCTCCCCTTCATCGTCATCTTCTAGCACTATAATGTCCTCTTCGCCGACCATCTTCGGTTCTCGATACAGAGATATGAACTGTGGAGTCACAAGTCCAGCTGCAATCTGCTTCATAGTGTGAATCCTTAAGTTACTGTAAAGTGGTTGGAACGAGTTCATTACTGTTACACAAAGGTTTTTCCCATCCTCGTCGGCAACATGACAAATATCCTAAAATTTCAGTTTAGTTATTGTTGGTAAGCATCTACTCATTGTAATCACCTCCAAAATAAAATAAAATTCAAAAATATAATGACAATTCCACATAGGTACATTAACTATATACATAAAACTTTATAGCTGAAGCCAGAACCTACCTTGTAGAGATCGTCACCTTCTTTCTGTAGAATAAAGTTGATGTACACGCCTATTTCGGTAGGGTACGGGCATCTACTACAACATGAAAATATTTGATTAAAAAATATTGTTTTAGGTAATTAATAAATTAATATTCAAGCTGACAACTTACTATGGGTATTCTTCGTAGAAAGTGAACATGATATTGCACAAGATGTCAGTCTTATCTTGGATCGACAAGCTTCGTTCCCGAACCTTCTCAATCAAGTGTTTCCCCTTCTTCTCCAGAATCTCATTCAAAGTTTGTGGGTACGAGGATGGGATACTTACTAATGGTGCTCCACCGTCTTCAATTCTCTAAAATTTTAGCATTATAATCTAAACTATAATATACTGTAACAAAGTAATAACTGCATTAATATCAAAGTAGTAATTAATATAAACTATAATATATTGTGACAATGTTATAACTCAAAAATAAAACACCAACCTTGACAAAAGTGATGAACGCGTAAACGTTGTTCTCAGAGATCGATTCCGATGTTACAGTATCGTAACTTCTCCCATCGATCGTTCCCAGCCAAACACATTCGACCGGTTGTTCAAATCTCTTGGCCAATCTCTCCAACAATTGCAACGAAAAGGTATGATTGTCAAAGACAAAATTGTCAACCCACTTGTTGTCACAGGTGACGACATCACAAGTCTAAAATGAGTTAAATAATTTAAAAAATTAAGTTGGAACTTGCATTACACTATGTAAAACATCCATTTCTCATACTCTAGACTTTAAATAGTAAAATTTTTTTTATAAAATATCGTTATTACAAGTAAAACACGCTTCATTGTCCTAGTAACATAACATAAACATACGAAAGCCTTAGTCGCCTTCCTGCTGGCCTTCTTATCATCCATCGAAGTGTGAGAAGAGAAGAACACAAAGTGGGGATTCTTCTCAAAGTTCGTGGATACCTGTTTTCTACTGAGCTTCTGAATAGCTTGTACTCGTTGGTGATACACTCTCATATACACCATGTTCCAAGCAAAGTTAAAGTAATCTACGTAGTAATCACGGATTTTACATTCCCTGGCCTTTAGGCGATTCTGAAAATAGGTGAGAATATAAAATACAGTATAAATAAAATTTAAAAATATACAAAAATTTATATACTTTTTGACTAACCATACCCAACTTCATTAAACTATAACCTACCTTAAGTCTCTTCGAGAAGTTAAAGTTGTAGTTGACCAACATCTCCGACTCAGCATCGTCAAAGTTCTTTCTCAAGGTGATGTAGGCATTCCAACAAACATAAAACGCGAGCCTCAGCAACTCTTTCCCATCAACAGCGACATTATTCTTCAGATTCTTGAGCAACTTCTCCTTGTCCGAAGAAGTGTTCAGAATATTATCTTTAGAGAACCTTAGCATGTCCGGCAACTTTTCGAACGATTTTTGATTGTTCAGATCTTTGTACTGAAATTAGGGTTAATAATCTAAAATCGTATATACTTTTAAACGTTTTATATAATACATCTTTTGCGTAAACCCCCATACATAATAATATGATATAATACTTTACTTATCCCACATATTCTTATAACCTACAGGTCCATTGTAGATCTGAACAAACACTTCAGACAACGTTTCCAAAGCTTCACATTGTCTCAAGTTTACGATTTGCCCATTCCGAACATAGAAGATGCCCATTATATTGTCAGCATAGAGTTGATAATCCTCTTTGACACAGTCCAAAAGCTCGGAAACCATCAGATCACTTTCGTCATATGTGAACATAGTCAAGACTTTACAGTCTTCGTCCATCAAAATGCACAAACTCTCTTCCATCTAAAGGTATTTGCTAAGTTGATATAACAATTGAGTAAGAATAGAACCAAAAAGCATAAGAATTTAAAATCAAAAGTTACAATTTATAATCATAAGTTTGACCTACCTTCAAAGTCATCGAGTACTCGAACTCAGGGTGCACCAACCGATTCCCATCGATACTCACAAGTTCTTCTCCATTAAAAAACGACATTCTGGTCAGATGTTTACTCTCAAACCCTCTCTTCCGTCTGACCACAGCATTAACAAGGTCGTTGGTTGTGACAACCTCATTCACAGGTATCTTCATCCGCTGTACATTAAAGTCTGGCAGGTAAACGTGAACGATAACCTCCATCCGTGCCATTCTTTTTGTATCCTCTACTAGCAGATACCGAGAGAAAGCCTGGTGAAAGAAGTCGATCAGTTTGGTCTTGTTAGTTTTAGTGATTTCAATGTTGATTTGTTCCGCGAGTACCAGTAGTTTATCGATAACCTCCTCTTTGATAAGCACAACACCAACGTGCCGGTCCTAAAAAATAAATTATAAATAGTTTAAATCCTTGGTTTCCCGCCATTAAATTGGTCCCAGCACGAAGAGAGTATTTCAAAGATGATGCCAAGTAGAAGGATACATAAGTATTCGTAAAATGAACAGAGCTGCTACAATCTGAGATTTTCTAAAGGTATGGGAGCTTGTTCTGGATGAGCCCCGACTGTTTTACACAAAATGACTCACCTCCAGATATTCAGCCAGTAGGTACAAGAAGGTCATTAGTTGAGTTCGGTTGAGGACTTTTCTGAAAAAAGGCAAGTTCCCTTTACTTTCAGACCTTACTT